>AP025054.1:13768619-13892115 GCA_036186865.1 Eustoma russellianum | reverse complement strand
AGAGTTGGAATCACCTTAAAAAGAGTCACGGTTTTTTTTAATGAATTTTCCACTAAGATTGGTCTTGCTGGAAAAATTGTACTGGACAGAATCTAAGCAATAGGTTTAGTAGCCTAAAAATGGACCTTAGGGGTGTGCAAATCCATTAATTTTCGGCATGGTACTAGCCTCATGAATAAATAAGAAATGGCAGTTGGAATTTTATCAAAACAAGTTGTGGTTTAGTTTTAATAAATTTTCTAGTACAACTGGTCAAACCAAATTAGGCTGGATGGACAGAATTTATGACCCACTTTATGTGATCTGGAAAAAGGCCTTAAAGAATTGGTCTTGGGCTAAAAATTGGCTGGATGCTAGCCCAATGAGTTTATGAAGTTAGGGAGTTGGAATTTCCAGAAAAACAACAAAGGTTTGGCCACAACAAATTTTAGAGTAAAATATAGACGTTTCAGAATTTAAATTGCATTAATTCATGAAAAGGAGTAAATGGGTCTCTTAATGACATCATAAGCTCATAACGCATGCATGGCATTCGCTTATGACAGTCACGGATGAGTACATGTGATTAAAAAGGTCTAACACGTGCAATTTAGCAAGAAATTCCTTAGAAGAAGTGAAGGATACGAAGCTGGAAAAATCCAGCATTGTTAACGAGACATGCCCATTCTTGTGTCATGTGTCATGCTATAGTTTGCACGTTACATGTCATACATTGCATCATCGTCACATGCATGATTTATGGTATGGATTTTTACGTGAAAGAATGATGAAAAGCGTTTTCAAAGTTCTTTTCTTAAAACGCTTCCCCACCGGTACCGTGTGTGAGTATGAACTGGCCAGTATGAACCTGAGCAGATCCGGGTTAAGTGATCTGAAAGAATGATGACGTTACCGTTCCGAATTCGGGAATAATAAATTCGAAGGAGAGAAGTTACCGCCTCAGATCCGGGAAGATAGATCTGAAAAGAAGGATGACGTTACCGATCCGAATCCGGGAATAATAGATTCGAAGGGGAGAAGTTACCGCCTCAGATCCGGGAAGATAGATCTGAACACTCTATGGTTTTATGACGATGATGTTTTTGAAAGTAAAGTATGAAAAGGCATTTTCTTATTTTATCATGACGCATTACATGTGCATATGCATGCATGTCACTTATGGAGTCGTTACGTAGCGACACATGTTATTTAGAATGAGTTTGTCACGATTTTGTGTATCCTAAGTAATGATGATTATTGTGTTATTAATCAATGCATGCTACAGTCTCCTTATGTATGTTTCACTCTATCTAGTGATGTTATTAAGTTACGATCTTATTAAGCGATGATCCTTATCAAATGTTGATCGGAGGACAGGTATGTTTCGTAACCGAATATTATTTGGGGTTCGGTTCATGCTCGCACTTTCCATTTAACTCATGATTATTATAGTATACTTGCTGGTGACGTTGTCACTCACCCTATTTTCTCTCTCCAGAGGTGGCAGGAGATAAAGTTGAATGGATTGATGACGAGCCTAGGGTTCCCTGCCCGTGAGAGCATTGGAGGATGGCTAGGGTTAGTAGACCGAGCGTACCAGCATTAAGGGATGATGACGTTTTGTAATTGTGATGGGGAAACAATTTACTTTTGTCGTTTTCTGCTACAATTATGTGGGATGTAAACTTTAACTGCTGGCGATGGTGCTTTCATATGATGTTTTTAAATTCTGCCACGGTTTCGTTTACTTATTGCGCGTAGGAACGAGAATCCATGAAATTTTATCATGAATCACGACGCGTATGGAAGACGCCTAGTACTCTCCTTAGTGAAGTACGGCGGGTGCACCGACTTCGGCGGGCCGGGGTGCGGGGCGCCACAGGTAGCCGTTGGCTACTTAATTATTTGTCCAAACATTTACTTTTGATTATCCTTTAAAAAAATGAGGATAATAAGAAAGGATAATACCACAAAAATATCCCCAACTTCAAGCATAATAATAGGACACGTGAGACTACCTTTTGGCCAAACATATGCTGAAAATTTCAGCCTAGCCATTGGGTTCCATTTTGAAAATTCCAAGTTGGCAATTTTGCCAATTAGCTCCTTTTTGGTTGGTCCACTTGTCTCCAACTTAAAAAATGAATTCCACATCATATCCAAATGCTTTTACACATTTGGAGGCTGGAAAATATGTATATCAACTCAAAATTTGAAGAAGAAATCACCAAATAATAATTGACAAGATTATGTCAACGTGTAACACCAAAATTCCTAATATTTCTTCTTAAATGTAATGAACATTTCCACATCTTTGACACCTTTAATATCTCTGAATAATGATGATAGATATGTTCTTATAACACATATAAGAAAGTCTTCAAGATAGAAAAAGAATGTGAAATCTCAAATCGTCACATATCCAGCTATAGTCATTGATATCATCATGTGAGAGAATAGAAAAATGAATCACCATATAATCTTCAAATTAATAATAAATCATCTCCAGAATGAAGATAATAATATGCTCAAGAGATTCTTTGAGTGAAAATACCATAAATACCCTCAGGGGTAAAATGACCAAAATACCCCTGGTTTATGAAAACTCCAGAAATGACCCGGATGGTCATAAATACTCATGATATCACCTTTGTCATGATAAATATAATGAGAATACATCCTTGAAATATTTTCACCATGTGATGTTCCTACAAAACTCAAAATATCAATTTTGCCCTTTTGGTAAGTTGTAGAAACTTCCAAGGCACGTTAGTCACAAGACAATTATAATCACCAATATCTCATAAGAATAACATAATAAACATATACGAAACATATATAAATGAAAAAAATCATTTCATCACTTTTTAGAAAAATTTCTAAAAACCCAAACATTCTGTGAGACATGGATCTATTCATATGATGGGCTGACGTGAGGGGCTGACGTACGTCGATCGATCCACGTGAGGGGCTGACGTATCGATCGACGTCTTACTATGAGTTTGGTTCTTCTCAGTTCAACATGGATCGATCCACTTGAGGGGCTGATGTACATAGATCGATCCATGTGTCTCTGCCTGAGAGATCCACGTCATTTTTCTTTACTTTTTCAACCTTTAATCCATTATAACACCATATGTGACATTTTTAAGTATTCACCACTTAAAATCATAACTTTGAAAATTATCCAAACATATCTCTCAACATAATCTAGATGATCATGGTTCAAGAATGTATGTTTTCATGGTTTCCATCATCATTTATGTTTGCATGTAATTTTCATCATGAGCATCATCACGATTATTGTTCTTGAACTCATGTGTTTGATGGAAACCAATATGCATGTGGTTAGAAGATAAAAAATTATAAGTTTGATGCATGTCCTTGGAAGAAAAATGCACAAGTATGATATGTTGCATGTCATATGTCCATATTGTTGAGAAATATGTATGGATAATTTTCAAGTTCATGATTTTAAGTGGTGAATACTTAAAAATGCCACACATATTGTTATAAGTGATAAAAATTTGAATAACAGAAGAAAAATGACGTCGATCTCTCAGGTTAGTGCATTTCTATCGATCGATGTACATCGATCTCTCACATCAATCGATCCATGTAAGGCAGAAAAAAACCAAGACCTTATTGTGAGACGTCGATCTCTAACCCTGAAATACACCGATCAATCAATGCACACATTGATCTCTCACTCGATCAATTGATGTAGGTCAGAGACAAACTCTGAACTTCACTGTGAGACATCGATCTCTCAAGCAGAGGCACTTCGATCGATCGATGTCTGGAGTTTTTAGAAATATTTTTCTAAAATGTAATAAAATGGTTGTTTTCATTTTTACATGATTTATATATGTTCATCATGTTGTTATTACGTGTTTTTGGTGAATATAAATATCTTGTGACTAATGTGCATTGGAAGTTTCTACAACTTACCAAAAGGGCAAAATTGGTATTTTGAGTTTTGTACATACTTGACATGATGAAAGTATTTCAAGGATACATTTATCTCTTATTTATAATAGCAAAGGTGTTATTATATCTATTTCTGACAATCAGAGTCATTTATGGAGGTTTCTCTCACCAGGGGTATTGTGGTCATTTTATCCCTAAGGGCAATTTTAGTATTTTTACTCAAGGAATCTCTTGAGTATCTTATTATCTTTATTCTGGAGTTTATTTATGGTGTTCTTGAATATTATTTGGTGGTTCTCTATTATATTTCTTTATTTGGTGATATTATCGACATCGACGATATATGTGACGGTTTTCGGGTCACACTTTATTTTCTTCTTGAAGACTCTTATGCATGTATTATTGGAGTTTCCTACTAATCATTTTGCAGAGAATTTAAAGGTGTTCTTGGTGCAAAATTCATCAACACATTCAAGGATAAAAAGTGTGGAATTTCGGATTATATGTTGACATAATCTTGTCAACTATTGTTTATTGATTTCTCTTCATTAAAACTGAGTTTGTACACTTTATTATCAGCTCCAAAACGTCCATAAACAGGTGGAAATGATAGGTACTCATTTTATGACATGTGTACAAGTGGATCAACCAAAAACAAGCTAGTTGGCAAAATTGCCAACTTAGAATTTTTAGGTTAAAAAACTGATATAAGGGGTTGTTTGGAGCTGATTTTTTCTTCAAACTTTCAGCCATTAATTGATCTATTCTCATGGCAAGAAGTTGAGGGAATATGCCATCTTATCCTTAGGTATTATCTTCACAAATTCCACATCATTTTTGAAGACAAAATTCGGCCAAACAAAGGTGCCTAGATGGACCAATTATGTTGTTTCATCTTGCCATGTGTACAAGGTGATTATGTGGCCAACCAATGATGTAAAGACAACTAAGACTTGATGATGAAGATGTTGACACATTGGAGGTCTTATCTTCAAGGCCTATTTCACACTATAAATAGGAGGCAAATGTGAAGAAGAAGAACACACAAATTTGAAGCAAAGTTGAAGATCATTCTTACTATTCTCTTCTTCTTGATTCTTTCTTTTGTATCTAAGGTGTTTTATTTCTTCTTGTTGTTGAGCTACATTATACACGCCTTCTTGGGTTGATTTTTTAAGATTGGTTAGCCAAGTTTATGAGGCTATTCTTAATGGCTATAGACATTGATTTATGGTCTATAGTTGAAGATGAGCAGTATATTCCAATGGAAGTTCTACAAGTAAATGGTGTAACTCAAGAAGTAGAAAAATATAAAAGTGAATGGTCGACCGAAGATAAAAATAAAATGTGTATGAATGCTAAAGTTATGCAATTGGTTTTAAATGGACTTACGACTTCTGAAGTAGGATATGTTTCAAATTGCACAAGTGAACACGACATGTGGAAACCTTTAGAATTAAAGCATGAAGGTACTAGTGGTGTAAAAGAGTCGAAAATAGACATGCTTATGACTAAACTTGAATCGTTTAAAATGTTGCTGAACGAATCCATAACATATATGGATTGATGATTACTAATATTTTCAATGGCCTTGAAGCTTTAGGTAAATCGTTTACCAACAACGAGAAGGTTCAAAAGTTGCTGCGAAGTCTTCCTGCTGAATGGGATCCTAAAGTCACGACAATCGAAGAAATAAATCAATCACTAAAATGGATGAATTGGTCAGTTCACTTAGAGTTAATGAGGTAAAACTGAACCAACGAAAATCCGAGTCATCTAAATCATCCGATAAGTCTATTGCTTTCAAATCAACTAAGTCACATATAAATAATGATGATAGTAGTAATGATAATGAATTAGATGATGATTTAATATTAATAGCTAGAAAACCTAGAAAGTTTTTCAAACGGCCTAATAGGAATGGAAAACAATCTTCTTCTACTTCTTCTCAACTTAGGAAAAATAATTCAAATAACTCTAATAATAACAAGTGGTATAATAAAGAGTTAAAATGCTACGAATGTAGGCACAAAGGACACATTTCTTATGATTGTCCGACAAAGAAAAATAACAACAACAAGAATAATAATAACAATAAACAAGACTAGGAGGTGCAAAAACCTAAGGCAAAGGAGTCCAAGTCGAGAAGAGGCAAACAGACAATGAAGGCGAGCACATGGAGCGACTCCTCCGACTCAGAATCTGACAATGAAGAAGCCCAAGTCTGCTACGTATCCAGCGAGGGTAATTTCTTCTTCCGATGTAGATTCTGATAATAAAACGACATTTGATGAAATGTATGAAGAATTTCTATAGATGCATGCTCACTGTAAAAGGCTGTCTAAAGAGAAAAAGAAACTAACTGAAAAAAATGACAAGTGGAAGCGTCCAACTTGGAATTTTTCGATCAGTTTGAATCTTTTAAAGAAGCGTCTGCTAATACTCTTGATTCTCTAAAGATTAAAACTGAACCATATAGGAAAGACGAACAAACATCGAAAACGAAAAATAGCATGTTAAAAGCTAAGGTAGATAGTTGTGAAAATGAGATAGCGCAACTTAAATCTTCTAAACTAAACATAGAAAAAAAATGTCGGAACAATTTAAATCTGGCACAAACATGTTTGACACACTTATATCGTCACAAAAATATGGAAATGATAAAAAGGGCTTAGGATATATAGAAGAAAATGACAAGTTAGCCAGAAAGACTAACTTTGTATTATTCGTGTCTAAATTGCCATATAATGCAACTAAATAAAATGTACACATTTTGCCTGCTATTTCTCTTTTTGCTCACTCCAAGGTACAAATACAACATGCACCCATGAAAGCAACTAGCCAGAATATTGCATCTAGACAACCTAAAAATTATGCATATATGCATACAAATGTATCTAGACAAAATCAAATGCTTCCAACTTATTATGAACCTAAGTACAGGCAACATTCATATAAGACTTATAGGAATGCATATGACCACACATACATAGAACCATATAAGAAACAAAATCATATGCCTTATTATAGTTATCAAAATCGGCCACAACATAATGCATATAAACTAAGATATAACACGTATGACAATGCATCATCTTTTAAATGGAATGGTCAAGTACATGTTGATCCTCTTTACTCAACAAATGTCAAATATGCGCCCAGAAGGTACATCCAAGTTTGGATACCCAAAAGGTACATAAACAAGGGTGGTGCCCTTAACATTCAAGGACCCAAGTAAAAGGTACCTAAAACTTTGTCTCCATTGTAGGTAAATTGCAACGAAGGTAAACAGGAGACAAATCCAAAGAATCTAAAAACCAAATGGTTTTTAGATAGATGGTGTTCAAGTCATATGATGGACAACCCCAAACTATTCACCGAGTTGGAACATATTGAGAATGGAGGAAGGGTGACATTCAGTGACAACAACAAAGGAAAAGTGTTAGGTGCAGCAATTGTCCCGTGGCGTAGGCCGGTGGGCGCAGGCCGTGTGGGCCAAGTCACAGTCGAATGCCGTGGGCGCTTGTGTGCTGAATGCACTATAAGGCTAGGGTATGCGCATCTCCTGTCACCAATTGGTTTTGGGAGAGATGGTAGCGCCTGAGGTCCTACAAGTGGTATCAGAGCGAGGTCACGGGTTCGATTCCCAGCAGGAGCAATTGCTGAGGGGGAGATTGTTAGGTGCAGCAATTGTCCCGTGGCGTAGGCCGGTGGGCGCAGGCCGTGTGGGCCAAGTCACAGTCAAATGCCGTGGACGCTTGTGTGCTGAATGCACTATAAGGCTAGGGTATGCGCATCTCCTGTCACCAATTGGTTTTGGGAGAGATGGTAGCGCCTGAGGTCCTACAAAAAGTTGTTGGAAAAGGAACTATCGGGGACCCTAACACATTTCAAATATGAAATGTGTTGTTAGTAAGCAATCTTTCTTACAATTTATTAAGTATTTTGCAACTTATAGATTCTGGTTATCATGTTTATTTTCTTCCTAATTGTTGTGATATAATAAATGAAAAGGGAGAAATTGTGCTAAAAGAAAATAGGGACGGTAACATTTATACCCTTTCCTTAGATAATATGTTAGATGCTAAAATTAAGTGTTTAATATCACATGACTTAGATGTGAACTTATGGCATAGACGACTAGGCCATATAGGAATTTCAACTAATGAAAAGTTATCTAAGAAGAACTTAATTAGAAGCATGCCTAAGTTAGACTTAGATAATATTCAAATTTGTGAAATGTGTATTAAAGGAAAACATATTAAAGAAATGTTAAAACCAAAACATGAAGTGAGTACTAGTCATATACTAGAATTTCTTCACTTAGACTTATTTGGTCCATGTAGGACAAGAAGTCCAGGTGGACACTACTATGTATGTGTCATAGTAGATGCTTACTCACGATATACATGGACATTGTTCTGAACACATAAAAACAATGCTACATTGGCAATTGAAACTCTTATCAAGCAACTCGAAAAACTTTACGAAGAAAATGTTAAAAGAATTAAAAGTGATAGAGGTGGAGAATTTAAAAACAAAGATGTAGTCAAATTTTGTGAATTACATGGAATAAAACATGAATTCTCACCACCTAGAAGACCACAACTCAATGGAGTTGTTGAACGTAAAAATAGAATGATTCAAGAAATTTCTTGGACAATGTTATGTGAAAATAAAGTACCAAAATTCTTATAGGCTGAAGCTGTTAGTTGTGCTTGTTATATAGTAAATAAGCCTTTTATTAGAAAGAAATTAAATAAAACACATTATGAATTATTAAACAATAGACAACCTAAGGTAAATTATCTTAGAGTATTTGGATGTTGTTGGACCGTGCACCTGCAATAAACACCACTAGAGGGGAGGGGGTGAATAGTGGTTAGCGGAAATTACACTACAACCCTTTGTTAAAATCCCCTTTGAAAACAGAATCTGAAACCACCTCAGATTCAGAACCCGTTTTTCAAAAATTCACAAATAATTGTACACAACTCCAAAAGTTATGAAAATTTTCAGAATTTAACTTCAATGAGTTAACAAGACTCTATCCAAAAATAAGACAAAAATAAGATCGTTTGACCCTTCAAACAAATAAAAAGATTCAGATGGTCAATCTGGACAGAATTGTACAGAATGTTGCTGATTTTGCAAAGCGTGTTTCTCTTTGAATACTCAACCAAAAAGGTTGATCTTTATATCAAAACACTCCTTAGGATGTGTAGATGAAGTTTCCAAAAGGCCCTGACCTTAACCAACTCTTGAAAAATACAGAATTTAAGTTTTCTCAAAACTGGTCAGATTGCATCCAGATTGGAGCAGTTATATTGCAAAGACTGAAAGACTAAATTTCCCTTGCTCAAATCAAGTGATTCTTGTTGAAAATGAAAGCTAACAGTCTGAAGTATAACTCCACCAAAAATCACGAATTTTGAAAGTGTTTAGATATTTTTTTCAAATTGTGAGAAGTTGTGTGAAAACTGCAGTCAAAAACGGGCAGAAAACAGAAATAAAGAAACAAGAGAAGAACACCGAGAATTTATCCTGGTTCGGTCAATGTGACCTACTCCAATCCCAAGGAACACCTTTCCTTGGATTTCACTATGGTATGAACCAAATTACAGCAAGAACCAAGCTTGATCCTTGGGTTAAACACCAACCCTATTCAAGACTTGGATGAACACCTTTATGCAACTCTTGGTTGCAACACCTCTATCACCTATTGATGTAGCCTTATAGATTTGGCTAATCAATCTTAAAAATAAGACACAAGAAGGTGTGTATATTGTAGCTGGACAACAACTAGAAATGGAACACCTTAGCTACACAAAGTATGAACGAAAATATGAGAAGAGAATAGCAAGACAACAATCTTCAATTTTTGCTTTCAAGCGTGTGTCTTCTCTTCTTCACTTTGCCATCTATTTATAGAGTAAATTGATGGCATACTCCCTCCAACTTTTAGACCATGTGATGGCTGAGAATTTTGAATTAAAACACCTCCATAATCATCTCCAACAATCTTGTCTCCATTACATTCAAATTTGAAATTTCAAGTTGGCGACTTTTGCCAACTAGCTTGCTTTTGGTTTGTCTTCTTGTCTCCAAGTCATAAAATGAGAAAAACATCATCTCCACCTGTATAATCACGTTTTGGAGGCTGTGTATATGTATACCAACTCAGATTTTTGAGGAGAAATCAACAAATAATAGTTGACAAGGTTATGTCAACATATAATATCAAAATTCCCATTTCTTCTTGACATATTGTGATGAATCTTGCACCAAGGACACCTTGTAATCTCTGAAAGATGATGATTAAGAACCTACAATAACATATATATAAGAGTCTTCAAGAGAAAATAGAACGTGACATCGAATACCGTCACATATCCCGCCACCGTCGATAAAATCATAAAATGAGAGAATAAAATAGAAAACCACCAAATAATCTTCAAGAATATATTAAATGAACTCCAGAATGAATATAATAAGATACTCAAGAGATTCCTTGAGTAAAAATACCGAGACTGTCTTCGGGGGTAAAATGACCAAAATGCCCCTAGTGAGATAAAACTCCAGAAATGACTCCGATGGTCAGAAATAATCACAATACCACCTTTGTTATGATAACCAAGATAATAATATGCACTTGAAATATTTTTCACCATATGATATTCCTACAAAACTTAAAATACCAATTTTGTCCTTTTTGGTAAGTTGTAGAAACTTCCAAGGCACGTTAGTCTCAAGACAATAATAATCACCAAAAACACATAATAAGCGCATAGTGAGCATGTATAAATCATGTACAATTGAAAACAACCATTTTATCACATTTTAGAAAATTATTTCTAAAAACTCTAGACATCGATCGATCGAAGTGCCTCAGCTTCATAGATCGATGTCTCACATAAAGGTTCAGGTTTTGTCTCTGACCTACATCGATCGATCGAAGTGAGAGTTCGATATACATCGATCGATTGATGTGTCTTAGGTTTAGAGATCGATGTCTCACAGAAAGGTCTTAAACTTATCTGCCTTACATAGATCGATCGATGTGAACTTGTTCAACTTTTAATCACATATAACACCATGTGTGACATTTTTAAGTATTCATCACTTAAAATCATGACTTTGAAAATTATACAAACATATTTCTCAACATTCTCCCCCTTTTGGATGATTTTCAAAATAACCTAACATGATTTTAATGTCACAACTTATAACCAAAAGTTTAACCAAATGTTTAACCAAAAGTTTAACCAAATGTTTTCAACTATGTTTTCAACGTTTAAATAGTATGCTGCTCCCCCTCAACTCATACTCTCTCCCTTAATCTATGCTCCAAAAATTTATACCAATAAAAACTTAGCATATGATTCATCATGACTTACCAACTAAAACATGACTTACCAACTAAAATCATGTTCTTATTCTATCTCCCCCTTTATTTTGCAAATCATGCAAACGATAGAACTATACAATGGTATCGTAAGTCATCATTCCTAATTTGGCTCGTAAGTTTTCAAAAGTGGCTTGATTAAGGGGTTTGGTGAAGATGTCAGCGATTTGGTGATCAGTTCTTATATGGTTTATCACTATGTCCTCATTTTGAACATGATCGCGAAGAAAGTGGTATCGCACCTCAATGCGTTTGGCCTTAGAATGAAGTACCGGATTCCGGGAAAGATTGATTGCACTTGTGCTATCGCAGAAAATTGGAATCTTATTCATTTTAATGCCAAAATCACTAAGTTGCTGTTTAAGCCAAAGTATTTGGGTAGTACATAAACTCAAAGCAATATACTCGGCTTCAGTGGTAGAAAGAGCTACACTAGCTTGCTTTTTAGAAAACCAAGAGATCAAATTGGTTCCTATAAATTGACATGTACCGCTAGTGGATTTTCTATCTAACCTGCAACCACCATAATCAGCATCACTATATGCGTGTAATTCCAACTTAGCGTTTCTATCATACCACAATCCTAAGTGAGGTGTATGCTTAAGATATCTAAAGATCTTTTTCACTGCATTGTAATGTGATACCTTAGGACAAGATTGAAACCTAGCACACATACACACACTAAACATAATATCAGGTCTTGATGCAGTTAAGTATAACAATGAGCCAATCATAGACCTATAAAGTGTGTCTTCAAAAGGTTTACCATTTTCATCCTTATCAAATTTGGTACTAACACTCATAGGCGTAGTTGTAGGTTTAAACTCTTCAAAGCCAAACTTCTTAATCATATCATTGACATACTTAAGTTGGCTAATGTGAATTCCTTGAGGGGTTTGTTTGATTTGAAGTCCTAAGAAATAATTCAACTCTCCTACCATTGACATTTCAAACTCTGACTTCATACATTCTTCGAAGTCTTTTACTAAAGTAGGGTTGGTTGAACCAAAGATTATATCATCTACGTATATTTGAACTATTAACAAATCATTTCCTTTTCTTCTTAGGAATAATGTGTTGTCGATGGTCCCCCTTTGATAATTATTTGCAATAAGAAAGTTTGCAAATCTATCATACCAAGCTCTTGGAGCTTGTTTTAAACCATATAGAGCTTTCTTAAGCTTATAAACATGGTTCGGATTCTTCGGATCTTTGAATCCAGGAGGTTGTTTTACAAACACTTCTTCTTGGATGTATCCATTCAAGAACGCACTCTTGACATCCATTTGGAAGAGCTTAATTTTGCTTATACTTGCAATCGCAAGTAACAATCTAATTGCTTCTAGTCGTGCAACGGGTGCAAAGGTTTCTTCATAATCTATTCCTTCTTGTTGATTATAACCTTGTGCGACTAGTCTAGCCTTATTCCTTGTAATATTTCCTTGTTCATCCATTTTATTCCTAAAAACCCATTTAGTTCCTATGATAGACTTGTCTTCAGGTTTAGGCACTAAGTCCCACACGTTGTTCCTTGTGAATTGATTTAATTCCTCATGCATAGCATCTATCCATGATATGTCACCTAAGGCTTCCTTTACGTTCTTAGGTTCTAATTGTGAGATTAAGCTATGTCCTTCAAGTTGACTTATATTTCTACGTGTTTTAACCCCAACACTTGGATCCCCAATGATTAGTTCTCTAGGGTGCCACCAATTCCTAGATTGATTAAGTTCACCCTCATCTTTTTCAAATATTTCATTAGTGTGAACGTTATCATATGTAATTGGATCATTAGTTGTATCTTCTAATTGCAGAGTCTCTTGATTTATTTCATCTAAGGGTTCATGTTTGTCTTGTTCAGGGGGAGTTAGTTCTAGATGATCAAGTACAGGCCCAAGTAATACATTATCATCAAACATATTTTCAATATTTGTTTCTTGTTTATGTTGATGTTTATCACTAACTTCGAAGCATGCATTTTTATTGAATTTCACATGTATGGATTCAATTATTTTTCTAGATGCAGGATTATAACACCTATATGATCTTGAGTTAGTTGAATACCCAACAAATATGCATTCAATAGACTTTTGTTCAAATTTATCTAGATTATCCTTAGTGTTCAGCACAAAACATTTACATCCGAATACTTTAAGATAATCTATCTTAGGTTGTCTATTGTTTAGCAATTCATAAGGCGTTTTATTTAATTTCTTTCTAATAGTGAGCCTATTTATAATATAGCATGCACAACTAACAGCTTCAGCCCATAAATATTTAGGTAATTTATTTTCACACAGCATTGTCCTAGCAACTTCTTGAATTGTTCTATTTTTACGTTCAACAACTCCATTGAGTTGTGGTGTTCTAGGTGGTGAGAATTCATGTTTTATTCCATATAGTTCGCAAAATTTTATTACGTCTTTGTTTTTAAATTCTCCACCTCTATCGCTTCTAATTCTTTTAACATTTTCTTCATAAATGTTTTCAAGTTGCTAAATAAGAGTTTTGATTGCTAATGGAGCATCGTCTTTGTGTGTTAAGAACAACGTCCATGTGTAGCGTGAGTAATCATCTACTATGACACACACATAGTAGTGTCCACCTAGACTTCTTGACCTACTTGGACCAAATAAGTCTAAATGAAGCAATTCTAGTACATGACTAGTACTCACTTCATGTTTCGGTTTTAAGGTTTCTTTAATGTGTTTTCCCTTAATACATGTTTCACACATTTGAAAATTATCTAAGTCTAACTTAGGCATTCCTCTAATTAAATTCTTTTTAGATAATTTCCTAATGGTTGAAATTCCTATATGGCCTAATCTTCTATGCCATAAATTTACATCTAAGTCATGTGATATTAGACACTTAACCTTAGCATCTAACATGTTATCTAATGTAAGAGTATAAATATTTCCATCTCTATTTCCTTTTAAAACGGTTTCTCCTTTTTCATTTATTATATCACAAGAATTGGGAAGAAAGGAGACATTATAACCACAATCTATAAGTTGAGAAATACTAAGTAAATTATAAGATAGATTGCTTACTAATAACACATTTCGTATTTGAAATGTGTTAGGGTCCCCAATTGTTCCTTTTCCAACAACTTGTCCTTTGTTGTTGTCACCGAATGTTACTTTTCCTCCATCCTTGATGTGTTCCAATTCGATGAATAGTTTGGGGTTCCCTGTCATATGCCTCGAACATCCACTATCTAAAAACCATTTGGTTTTTAGATTCTTTGACTTTGCCTCCTTCTTGCATTCCTTGCGTTTATCCTACAATGGAGACAAAGTTTTAGGTACCCTTTATTTGGGTCCTTGAATGTTAGGGGCACTATTCTTGTTTAGATATCCCTTAGGTATCCAAACTTGAATATACCTTCTAGACACATTTTTAGCATTGTTATAATTTGGAAAATAAGAAGAATTAGCATATACATGATTATTCCACATAAGTGAAGATTCATTGTTATACATGTTGTGCCATGGTTGATAATCATTATAGGATGGCCGAGATTTATGATGGGTATAAGGCATATGAATTTGTTTCTTATAAGGCGCTATATAAGTGTGTTTGTAGGCATTTCTATAAGACTTATAAGAGTGTTGCCTATACTTAGGTTCATAATAAGTTGTATGCATTTTATTCGGTCTAATTGCATTTGTATACATGTAGGCATAATTTATATGTTGTCTAGATGCAAAGTTTGGCCTAGATGTATGTTTATGCGTGTGTACTTTTATGGGTGTATGTTGCATTTTTGCCTTGATATAAGTAGACGAAGGTGTAAAAGCAGGCAAAGTTGATTTTGTTGTATTATATGGTAACTTTGTACTAGATGAAACAAACTTAGTCTTTTTATTTACTTTTTCATTTTCTTCTTTATAGCCTAAGCCGGTTTTATCATTACCATACTTTTGTGATGAGATAAGTGTATCTAACATATTTGCACCCGATTTAAATTGCTCTAACATTTTTTCTAAGTTATGTTTAGACGACTTAAGTTGTGTTATTTCATGTTCACAACTTTCTATCTTAGATTTTAACATCTTATTTTCCATTTTTATCTTATGTTCATCTTTCCTATATGATTCAATTTTATTCTCTAAAGAATCAAGAGTATTAGTAGACTCTTGTTTAAGAGATTCTAGTTGATCGGAAAATTCCAAGTTGGACGTCTTCAACTTGTCATTTTCTTCAACTAGTTTCTTCTTTTCTTTAGAGAGCTTCTTACAGTGAGCATGCATTCTTAGGAATTCTTCATACATTTCATCAAGTGTCATGTCACTATCAGAATCACTATCAGAAGAAGAACATACCTCGTTGGATACGAAGCAGACTTGAGCTTCCTCAGTTTCGGATTCTGAGTCGGATGAGTCGCTCCATGTGCTCACCTTCATTGCTCGTTTCCCTTTTTTTGCCTTAGACTCCTTTGTCTTTGTCGTTTGAGCCTCCTTGTCCTTGGCTTGTTTATTATTGTTGTTGTTATTATTATTTTTCTTCGTGGGACAGTCGTATGAAATATGTCCTTTTTGACCGTATTCATAACACTTTAATTCTTTATTATTCCATTTGTTTATGTTATTCTTCCTAGGTTGAGAAGAAAAAGAAGAAGAATTACGTTGTCTATTCCTATTTGGACGTTTGAAAAATTTTCTTATTTTTCTAGCTATCAATATCAACTCATCGTCTAATTCAGTATCACTATTACTATCATCGTTACTAGCATGTGTTTCGGTTGTTTTGAAAGCTATTGACTTACCGGATGACTTAGACGATTCAGACTTTCGTTGGTTTAATTTAACCTCGTAAACTTTAAGAGACCCGATCAATTCATCTATCTTAGTGATTGACTTTGTCTCCTCGATTGCAGTCACCTTTGGATCCCATTCAGTAGGGAAGCTTCGTAACACCTTTTGAACCTTTTCACTATTCGAAAATGACTTTCCTAAAGCTTCAAGGGCATTGAAAATATTAGTAATCCTCAAATCCATAGATGTTATGGATTCGTTTGGCAACATTTTGAAAGTCTCTAATTCAGTCATAAGCATGTTTATTTTTGACTCTTTAACACGACTACTACCTTCATGCTTTAATACAAGTGATTTCCACATGTCGTGTGCGCTTGTGCAATTTGACACATATCCAGCTTCAGAAGTTGTAAGTCCATTCAAAAGTAATTGCATAGCTTTAGCATTCATGGACATTTTCTTTTTATCATCTGATGACCATTCACTTTTACATTTTTCAACCTCTTGAGTTACTTCACTAACTTGTGTAACTTTCGTTGGAATGTACGACCCATCTTCAACTATAGACCATAAATCGATGTCTATAGCCATTAAGAATAGCCTCATTCTTAGTTTCCAATGAACAAAATTATTGCCATCAAAAAGAGGAGGGCATTGTGTAGACATACCTTCCAACTCACCTTTGTGAGAAACAATAGCCATAGTATGTACCTTAGATTTGAGACAATCAGTATATAATGAATCGTTGTTTCTTGGTCTTGTATTGTTCGTATGGTGTTGAATCTTGCTTCTTTTTAGTGGTGTTGGTCTGGCTCTGATACCAAATGTTGGACCGTGCACCTGCAATAAACACCACTAGAGGGGAGGGGGTGAATAGTGGTTAGCGGAAATTACACTACAACCCTTTGTTAAAATCCCCTTTGAAAACAGAATCTGAAACCACCTCAGATTCAGAACCCGTTTTTCAAAAATTCACAAATAATTGTACACAACTCCAAAAGTTATGAAAATTTTCAGAATTTAACTTCAATGAGTTAACAAGACTCTATCCAAAAATAAGACAAAAATAAGATCGTTTGACCCTTCAAACAAATAAAAAGATTCAGATGGTCAATCTGGACAGAATTGTACAGAATGTTGCTGATTTTGCAAAGCGTGTTTCTCTTTGAATACTCAACCAAAAAGGTTGATCTTTATATCAAAACACTCCTTAGGATGTGTAGATGAAGTTTCCAAAAGGCCCTGACCTTAACCAACTCTTGAAAAATACAGAATTTAAGTTTTCTCAAAACTGGTCAGATTGCATCCAGATTGGAGCAGTTATATTGCAAAGACTGAAAGACTAAATTTCCCTTGCTCAAATCAAGTGATTCTTGTTGAAAATGAAAGCTAACAGTCTGAAGTATAACTCCACCAAAAATCACGAATTTTGAAAGTGTTTAGATATTTTTTCAAATTGTGAGAAGTTGTGTGAAAACTGCAGTCAAAAACGGGCAGAAAACAGAAATAAAGAAACAAGAGAAGAACACCGAGAATTTATCCTGGTTCGGTCAATGTGACCTACTCCAGTCCCAAGGAACACCTTTCCTTGGATTTCACTATGGTATGAACCAAATTACAGCAAGAACCAAGCTTGATCCTTGGGTTAAACACCAACCCTATTCAAGACTTGGATGAACACCTTTATGCAACTCTTGGTTGCAACACCTCTATCACCTATTGATGTAGCCTTATAGATTTGGCTAATCAATCTTACAAATAAGACACAAGAAGGTGTGTATATTGTAGCTGGACAACAACTAGAAATGGAACACCTTAGCTACACAAAGTATGAACGAAAATATGAGAAGAGAATAGCAAGACAACAATCTTCAATTTTTGCTTTCAAGCGTGTGTCATCTCTTCTTCACTTTGCCTTCTATTTATAGAGTAAATTGATGGCATATTCCCTCCAACTTTTAGACCATGTGATGGCTGAGAATTTTGAATTAAAACACCTCCATAATCATCTCCAACAATCTTGTCTCCATTACATTCAAATTTGAAATTTCAAGTTGGCAACTTTTGCCAACTAGCTTGCTTTTGGTTTGTCTTCTTGTCTCCAACTCATAAAATGAGAAAAACATCATCTCCACCTGTATAATCACGTTTTGGAGGCTGTGTATATGTATACCAACTAAGATTTTTGAGGAGAAATCAACAAATAATAGTTGACAAGGTTATGTCAACATATAATATCAAAATTCCCATTTCTTCTTGACATATTGTGATGAATCTTGCACCAAGGACACCTTGTAATCTCTGAAAGATGATGATTAAGAACCTCCAATAACATATATATAAGAGTCTTCAAGAGAAAATAGAACGTGACATCGAATACCGTCACATATCCCGCCACCGTCGATAAAATCATCAAATGAGAGAATAAAATAGAAAACCACCAAATAATCTTCAAAAATATATTAAATGAACTCCAGAATGAATATAATAAGATACTCAAGAGATTATTTGAGTAAAAATACCGAGACTGTCTTCGGGGGTAAAATGACCAAAATGCCCCTAGTGAGATAAAACTCCAGAAATGACCCCGATGGTCAGAAATAATCACAATACCACCTTTGTCATGATAACCAAGATAATAATATGCACTTGAAATATTTTTTACCATATGATATTCCTACAAAACTTAAAATACCAATTTTGCCCTTTTTGGTAAGTTGTAGAAACTTCCAAGGCACGTTAGTCTCAAGACAATAATAATCACCAAAAACACATAATAAGCGCATAATGAGCATGTATAAATCATGTACAAATGAAAACAACCATTTTATCACATTTTAGAAAATTATTTCTAAAAACTCTAGACATCGATCGATCGAAGTGCCTCAGCTTCATAGATCGATGTCTCACATAAAGGTTCAGGTTTTGTCTCTGACCTACATCGATCGATCGAAGTGAGAGTTCGATTTACATCGATCGATTGATGTGTCTTAGGTTTAGAGATCGATGTCTCACAGAAAGGTCTTAAACTTATCTGCCTTACATAGATCGATCGATGTGAACTTGTTCAACTTTTAATCACATATAACACCATGTGTGACATTTTTAAGTATTCATCACTTAAAATCATGACTTTGAAAATTATCCAAACATATTTCTCAACAGATGTAAATGTTTTGTACTCAATACTAAAGATAATCTTGATTTTGAACAAAAGTCTATTGAATGCATATTTGTTGGTCATTCAACAAATTCAAGAGTATGATAATCCTGCATCTAGAAAAGTAATTGAATCTATACATGTGAAATTTAATCAGAATGCGTATTTTGAAGTAAGTGATAAACCTCAACATAAACAAGAGAATAATGTTTAAAATATGTTTGATGATGATGACTTGTTACTTGAGCCTGTACTTGATCATCTAGAACCAACTCCCCCTGAACAAGACATGCATGAACCCTTAGGTGAAGAAATTTTGCAATTAGAAGATAATCCATCTAATTTACAAGATGCTCCAATCATATATGATAATGTTCACACTAATGAAACAGTTGAACAAGATGAAGGTGAACCTAGTCAACCTAGGAATTGGTAGCTTATAAAAGATAAACATAAACATCCTAAAGAATTAATCATTGGGGATCTAAGTGTTGGAGTTAAAACACGTAGAAACATAAGTCAAGCTGAAGGACATAGCTTAATCTCAGACTTAGAACCTAAGAATGTTAAAGAAGCATTAGGTGATATATCATGGATAGATGCCATGCATGAAGAATAGAACCAATTTACCAGTAACAACGTATGATATTTAGTACCTAAACCCGAAAATAAATCCATTATAAAGACAAAATGGGTATTCAGGAATAAAATGGATGAAGAAGGAAATATCACAAGAAATAAGGGTAGGTTAGTCGCACAGGGTTATAATCAACAAGAAGGAATAGATTATGAAGAAACCTGCACCCGTTGCACAACTAGAAGCAATTAGATTATTCCTTGCTATTGCAAGTTTAAGTAACATAAACTCTTCCAAATGGATGTCAAGAGTGCATTCTTGAATGGATACATCCAAGAAGAAGTTTTTGTCAAACAACCTCCTGGATTTGAAGATCCAAAGAATCCTAATCATGTATACAAGCTTAAGAAAGATTTATACGGTTTGAAACAAGCTTCAAGAGAATGGTATGATAGATTTGCAAACTTTCTTATTGCAAATAATTATCAAAGGGGGGACCATAAACAACACATTATTCCTAAAAACAAAAGATAATGACTTATTAATATTTCAAATATATGTAGATGATATCATCTTTGGTTCAACAAACCCTACCCTAGTAAAGCAATTCGAAGAATGTACGAAGGCAGAATTTGAAAATTTGACGGTAGGAGAATTGAACTTCTTAGGGTTACAAATCAAACAAACCCCTCAAGGAATCCATATTAGCCAACTTAAGTATGTCAATGATATGATTAAAAAATTTGGCTTTGAAGAGTTGAAACCAATCCCTACCCCTATGAGTGTGAGTACCAAATTAGACAAGGATGAAAATGGTAAACCTTTTGATGACACACTATAAAGGTCTATGATTCGATCACTGTTATATTTAACCGCATCAAGACTTGATTTAATGTTTAGTGTGTGTATATGTGCTAGGTTTCAATCTTGTACTAAGGTATCTCATTACAATGCAGTGAAAAAGATATTTAGATATCTTAAATATACAAATCATTTAGGACTTTGGTACGATAGAAATGCTAAGATGGAATTATACGCATACAGTGATGTTGATTATGGTGGTTGCAAAATAGATAGAAAATCCACTAGCCGAACTTGTCAATTTATAGGAACCATCTTGATTTCGTGGTTTTCAAAGAAACAAACTAGTGTGGCTCTCTCTACCACCGACGCTGAGTATATAGCCTGAAGTTTATGCACTGCCAAATACTTTGGCTTAAACAAAAACTTAGTGATTTCGGCATTGAAATGAATAAGATTCCAATTTTCTGCGACATCACAAGTGCATTTAGTCTTTCTCAGAATCCAGTACTTAATTCTAAGACCAAACACATTGAGGTAAGATATCATTTTCTCCGTGACTATGTTCAAAATTGGGAGATAACCATAGATCATGTAAGAACTGATCATCAAGTAGCTGGCATCTTCACCAAACCCCTTAATCAAGCCACTTTTGAAACTTTATGAGCCAAATTAGGTATGATGACCTACGATACAATTGCGTAATTCTATCTTTTGCATGATTTGCAAAATAAAGAGGGAGATAGAATAAAAACATGATTTTAGATTTTAAGTCATGATTTAGAGGTTGAATAATAAGTTCAATTGGTGTTAAATTGGCTTGGAGCATAGGTTAAGGGGGAGAGTATAAGTTGAGGGGGAGCACATATGTTAAAAGAGTTTAAGAATTTGAAAAAAAATTGGTATAGAGATGGTAAGTTCTTAACACAATACAAATTGGTAGATATATGATAAACAATTGGTAAAGAGTCATGACATTAAAATCATGTAGGATTATTTTGAAAATCATCCAAAAGGGAGAGAATGTTGAGAAATATGTTTGGATAATTTTCAAGGTCCTGATTTTATATGGTGAATACTTAAAAATAACACACATAATGTTATAAATGATAAAAAGTTGAATAAGTGAAGAAAAATGACATCCATCTCTCAGGTTAGTGCACTTTGATCGATCGATGTACGCCGATCCCTCACATCGATCAATCTATGTACGGCAGAGAAAAACCAAGACCTTACTGTGAGAGATCGATCTCTAAAGCACAAGAAATAAGGGTAGGTTCGATCGATCGACGTACACATGATTCTCTCACTTCGATCGATCGATGTAGGTCAGAGACAAACTCTGAACCTCACTGTGAGACATCGATCTCTAAAGCACAGGCACTTCGACCCATCGATGTCTAGGGTTTTTAGATATATTTTTTTAAAATGTGATAAAATGGTTTTTTCATCTGTACATGATTTATATATGTTTATCATGTTGTTTTTATGTGTTTTTGATCAATATAAATTTGTGGCTAATGTGACTTGGAAGTTTCTATAACTTACCAAAAAGGGCAAAATTGGTATTTTGAGTTTTGTAGGTACTTGACATGGTGAAAATATTTCAAGCATACATTTATATCTTATTTATCATCACAAAGGTGTTATTATATCTATTTCTGACCATCGGAGTCATTTCTGGAGTTTTCTCTCACCAGGGGTATTTTGGTCATTTTACCCCCAAGGGTAGTTTTGATATTTTTACTCAAGGAATCTCTTGAGTATCATATTATCTTCATTACGGAGTTTATTTATGGTGTTCTTTAAGATTATTTGGTGGTTTTCTATTATATTTCTTTATTTGGTGATATTATCGACATCGAAGATATATGTGATGGTTTTCGTGTCACACTTTATTTTCTTCTTGAAGACTCTTATGGATATATTATTGGAGGTTACTAATCATCATTTTTCAAAGAATTTGAAGGTGTTCTTGGTGCAAAATTCATCACCACATTCAAGGAGAAAAAGTGTGGAATTTCTTATTATATGTTGACATAATTTTGTCAACTATTATTTATTGATTTCTCTTCATTAAAACTGAGTTTGTACACTTTATTATCAGCTCCAAAACATCCATAAACAGATGGAAAGTATAGTGTACTCATTTTATGACATGTGTACAAGTGGACCAACCAAAAACAAGCTGGAATTTTTAAGTTTAGAAAAATGGCTATACGTGGCTGTTGGTAGCTGATTTTTTGTTCGAAATTTCAACCATTAATTGACCTATTCTCATGGAAAGAAGTTGAGGGAATACACTATCTTATCCTTGGGTATTATCTTCACAAATTTCACATTATTTTTGAAGACAAAATTCGGCCAAACAAAGGTGCCTAGGTGGACCAATTATGTTGTTTCATCTTACCATGTGTACAAGGTGATTATATGGCCAACCAATGATGTGAGGACAACTAAGACTTGATGCTGAAGATGTTGACACATTGAAGGTCTTATCTTCAAGGCCTATTTCACACTATAAATAGGAGGCAAAGGTGAAGAAGAAGAACGCACAACTTTGAAGATCATTCTTGCTATTCTCTTCTTCTTAATTCTTTCTTTGTGTAGCTAAGGTGTTCTATTTCTTCTCATTGTTGAGATACATTATACACGCCTTTGTAAGATTGGTTAGACAAGTTTGTAAGGCTACCCCAATAGGTGATAAGAGGTGTTGCAACCAAGAGTTGCATAGAGGTGTTCATCCAAGTCTTGAATAGGGTTGGTATTTAACCCAAGGATCAAGCTTGGTTCTTGTTGTATTTGTGTTCATATCATAGTGAAATCGAAGGAAAGTTGTTTCTTGGGACTGGAGTAGGTCACATTGACCGAACCATGATAAATTTTCAGTGTTCTTGTCTTCTTTCTACTTTCTTTTTTTCTGCCTGTTTTCACTGCATTTTTCATCCCACTTCACATGTCTTGAAAAAATAGCACAACACTTCCAAAATTCGCAATTTTTGGTGGAGTTATACTTCTGACTATTAGATTTCATTTTCAACAAGAATCACTTGATTTGAGCAAAGGAAAGTTAGCCTTTTAGTCATTCTAAGATAACTGCTCCATTCTGTCTGCAATTTGACCAGTCTCAAAGAAACTTGAATTCTGATTTCGTCAAGAATAGTTTCAGGTCAGGGACTTTTGGAAACTTAAAGTAGACATCCTAAGGAGTATTTTGAAATAAATATAGTCCTTTTTGGTTGATTAATTAAAGAGAAAGACATTTTCAAAGTTCAGCACTATTTTGTCCAGATTGTCCATCTGAATCTTTTTATTTGGTTGAAGGGTCAAACGATCTTATTTTTATCTCACTCCCAGACAGAGTCTATTCAAGAAATTGAATTTAATTTCTGAAAAGTTTCATAATTTTGAGTTGTGTACACTGAGTTCTGAATTTTTTAAAAACGGGTACTAAATTTGAGAAGGTCTCACATTCTGTTTTCAAAGAGGATTTTGTTAAAGTGTAGTAGTGTAATTTCCGTTAACTACTATTCACCACCCTCTAGTGGTGTTTACTGTAGGTGTACATTCCAACACATATACCATGAAGTCATGTTTAACATTATTGTATGCTAAAATGCAAAGTGGAACAAGTATGTTACATGTATGAAGAAGTATTAAAAGTGATAAATCATAGTGTTGCATGGACATAGGGACATTCGGTCATGTGCAGATATATGTGTATTAATAAATTGTTTATTTCTGTACACATATATATATATGTACATAAAAATATTTGTACTATGTATTTTTGGACTTGCCATTGGATAATGTAACAAGCGTGTGGTTTAAGAAACGATAATGGAGGTTAAAGTATAGAAAGTGGACTCTTTTGGGGTCTATGGCCGAGAGCTATCATGCAAGGGTAAAATTGTATTTTTCTTAAATTTAGGACATGTGTTATGTATATAAGTGTTGGATATAAGATGCTGAAATTTTAGAAGACCAAAGGGGCGCAAAACCGAGCCTTTATGCATGAACCATATGAACCAAAAGTTTTTGAAACAAAATGTTTTACTCTGTTGAACGTTTTAAAAGTTTTACGCGTAACAAACCATACCATGAGACGATTGATTTCGATGACATATGTTATGTTATATGAAGATATGTTATGTTATTGGAGCGCTGTCATGACATCGAGACCGGAGTGGTGGATGTCATGGACATATGTATATTATCAATGATCGAAGCGCCATCATGGCACCGGAACCTAAAGAGGTTGGTGTCATGGGCATATGTACTCTACCCTTATTGGCCGAGTGTCACACTTTGTCCAGGACAAGGGATCTCCGCCCTATCGATGTTACCATTAGATCTATGTACAAATGATGTAGCACCATGTTTGGAACATTGAGATTCATATTTGTACATTTGAATATATGAGGAATCAATCAGTATGCCGTATGTTATCGTTCTTACGTTATAAAGAGTGTTATAGCCAACTTACGAAACATCATGTTTATGAAAGTTATGAAATGTCATGTTTGTGAAAGTTATGGACATGTCATGTTATGAAAGTATGGAAATGATATGTTATGAATGTTTATGTAAATCCCATGCTTTGAAATGTTTTATGAAACACGGACCATGTTATAGGATTTTAAAGACCTATTCATAAAACCCACAAGCCATTATGATGACACATCCATGAGCCTATGACATGATCAAGTTGATTATTGTGGGACTTATGCATGAGGGCATACTTGATAAGAATATGAAGAAATTGTGATCTTAGTTTATGATATGGATTGGAAAGTAAAGTATGAATATATTTAAGGTTGGATTCATGTGGATCTAGATAGATGAAAGTTGTTGACTCTACTTTATTTTGTGCATTTATATGAATGTGTTACATTTACAGTTACATGTATGGCATATCGCTTTATTTGTGAACAGAGACGTGTTAGGTTACGTTTTTATGCATGTATTTATCATCCCTTCTCCCATATATGATCCATATGACGAACCCAGGTGGACTACTTGGCAATTCATCATCGCGTGTACCATATTTTTATTATCATGCAGATCACCGTGAGCATGACTTGGACTTTATAGAGGACGAGCCGAGAGTAGGTTACCCTTGAGGAGCAAGTGGGCCCTAATGATATGTTTTCTAGTTATGATTATTTCGACCATGTATTTATAATCTTTTGTATCGATGACACTTATGACATGTATAGATATAGTTATGATGCATTGATACATGTCGATTGTACCCGTTTATATTTATGATGCTTCTGCTATTTCGATCCATGTTTATATCGGCATGCATATGAATGGTGTCGATGCCTTGTACTTCTCATAGAAGAGTACGATGGGTGAACCATTCCAAGACCAATATTTAAGTGTCCGGGGCAGGGCGCTATAGGTTAGACCTCGTAGAAATATAAGTCAAGCAGAAGGGCATGTTTTAATGTCACACTTAGAACCTAAGAATGTTAAGGAAGCCTTAGGTGATATATCCTGGTAGATGCCATGCATGAGGAGTTAAATCAATTTATAAGAAATGATGTATGATATTTAGCACCTAAACCAGAAAATAAACCCATAATAATAACAAAGTGTTATTTAGAAATAAAATGGATGAACAAGGTAATATCTCACGAAATAAAGTTAGTCAAGTTGCAAAATGTTATAATCAATATGAAGGAATATATTATGAAGAAACATGTGCATCTGTTGCACGACTAGAAGCGATTAGCTTATTACATGCTATCGCTAGTCTAAGTAACATAAACTCTTCCAAATGGATGCTAACAGTGCGTTCTTAAATGGATTCATCCAAAAAGAGGTTTTTGTTAAACAATCCCCTAGATTAAAAGATCCAAAGTACCCTAACTATGTATACAAGCTTAAGAAATCTTTATATGGGTAAAAACAAGCTCCATAAGCTTGGTATGATAGATTTGTAAACTTTTTTATTTCAAATCATTATCAAAGGGGGACTATAGACAACAGTTTGTTTCTAAAAAGAAAAAATAATGAATTACTAATAGTCCAAGTATATGTGGATGACATTATCTTTGGTTCAACCAATCATAGACTTCAAAGAATGTATGAAGTCAAAATTTGAGGAATTCATATAGAGAACTTAAATAAATAAATGATATGATTAAGAAGTTTGGATTTGAAGAATTGAAACCTACAACTACCTCCATGGGTGTTAGTACCAAATTAGATAAAGATGAAAATGGAAAACCTTTTGATGACACATTATATAGGTCTATGATTGGATCCTTATTATACTTAACCGCTTCAAGACCAAATATGATCTTTCGTGTATGCATGTGTGCTAGGTTTCAATCTTGTCCTAAGGTGTCCCACTACAATTCATTGAAAAAGATATTTAGATATATTAAACATACCACTCAATTAGGACTTTGGTATGATAGAAACTCTAAGTTAGAGTTATATGCCTATAATGATGCTGATTATGGTGGTTTTAAGATAGATAAAAAATCCACTAACGGAACTTGTCAATTCATATAAACCAACCAAATTTCTTGGTTTTCTAAGAAACAAGCTAGTGTAGCTTTTTCTACCACAGAAGCAGAGTATATAGCCTTAAGTTTATATACAACACAAATACTTTGGATAAAACAACAACTTAGTGATTTTGGCATTTTCTAAAGCCAAACACATAGAAATTAGATACCATTTCTTACGAGACCATGTCCAAAATAGGAATACTACCATAGACCACGTAAGAACTAATAACCAAGTTGCTGATATTTTTACCAAACTCTTAAGTCAAGCCACTTTTGAAGCCTTACGAGACAAGTAAACATGATGTCCTATGATACTATAGCATGATTTTCTTTTGCATGGTTTGCAAAATGAAGGGAGAAAGAGAGAGAGAGAATTACGATTTTAATTTTATAAGTGGTTTGAAGCATAGGTTAAAGGGGAGAGTGAAGACAACATATATTGAGCGGGAGAACTTTCTAAAAGCAATTGGTAAAGTTACTAAAGAATGATATTAAAATCATATAAAGTTATTTTAAAAATCATCCAAAAGGGAGAGAATGTTAAGAATATGTATGGATAATTTTCAAAAACATGATTTTAAATACATTAGTAATACCAAGGTATATTATAAAAAAATGTCACACGTGATATTATAAATGTTAGGATATTGAAATACATCCAACAAAGTGAAAAATGACATCAATCTCTTGGGTTAAGCCACGTCGATCGATCGATGTACATCATCCCCTCGCATCGATTGATCCATGTAAGGTAGAATAAAACCAAAACTTACTATGAGACATCAACCTCTTAACTTGAGGCACATCGATTGATCGATGCACATCAGTCTCTCACATCAATCGATTGATGTCAGACAGATTCAAATACAGAATCTCACTGTGAGACATCGATATCTCAAACAGAGAAACATTTATCGATTGATGTCAACACAAGTTCAAAAAACTTCTTTAGAATGTGGTAAAATAGTTGTTATCATTATTATATATGTTTTTTATGTTTCATACATGCTTATTATGATTTTATTACTTTAATTATTTGAATATAAATATGTTTTGTGACTAATATGCTGTGGAATTTTTCATAACTTACCAAAGAGGACAAAAGTGGCATTTTGGGTTTTCTTGTAGGTACATGATACAAGAAAATCATTCGAGGACTTATTTATGACATAGTTACCATCATAATATGTTTATTTTTGGACAATAAAGATATTCTCGCACCAATCTAGTCTTAGGGGTACATTCATCATTTTCCCCTCCAAGGGCCTAATTGTCCTTTCACGCGAATACATCTTTTGACTATATTATTATTATCTTTATGGAGCTTATATATGCTATTCTTGAAGATTATGTTTCATCGATATGTTCTATTTTCTAGATTGAAGACTTTATCGACATCGACTAAATATGTGACGGTTTTCATGCCACATTATATTTCTATCTTGAAGACTCATATATATTTTTAGGTGAAGGACAGGCGGTACCGTGCGAGTATTTTATTAATATATGCCCTCACTTGTGGCGGAGGAATACTGTGGTTACATGATGGACTGCATACCTAAGGAAAGAGACTCTCCCAAACAAGACAATACAAGTAAATGTAAACACAGAAAGCAAGTAAAATACAATTAAGTAGTAAACTTTATCTAGACAAGTCTAAGGTAATGAAATATAGCGTAGATGGAACACGGCAAGAACAATGCAGAACAGCACCCGAACATCCGCAGCATCCCAAAGAAACTGGCAGAAGAAGGCTATTGCAGCATTGAGTGTGCCTCAGAAAAGCAGAAATATACATGTTATACATCCAACAATATGCAACGAAAAAAGAAGAAGAGCAGGCAACGGAGAAACATGTACATGTGTTGCCCGTCACCAAAAAGGTACGGGCAACAGGTGATGTATGACGCTCCTGTAGAGATCTCCATGGAACGATAAATATCCCTTCAGACTGGTCTATAGTCCTCAGCTGGAAAAAACAAAGCTGTAAGCATCAGGAAATGAGATGAAGGAATACCAAACATGAGTGAAACAAAACATACCCGACCGCCCGACTCATATATATATATAAAAAATAAAATAACCAGACGGTACCGCCGTCCTTCACCTAAATATATATATATATATATATATATATATATATATATATATGGTGAAGGACGAGCGGTACCTTCTAAGATTTTATCAATAATAAACCCTCACTTGTGGCAAAGGAATACCGTGGTTACATTTATTGCAGGAGACTCTCCCACGTAAAAATCGAGTACATACATAAATGCAAAATTGTCCAATAATAAAAGCAGTCTAAGTCTAAAGATTATGAAACAAGTATATAAATGAACATAAGAAAGCAGCAGCCAGAAGTCGTCGAGTGTCTGGATCCTCCAACAGTTTGTTCCTCGGAAAGTGCATATGTCACACAAGAGAAAACAATGAGTATAATATAATGAAATGCAATATAGTGATATCATGGTGGTCCTATAAGTACCGTCGTTGCCAGTATTCCTAAAGAACACAGGAAACATTAATAGGAGAAAGTTCATGGTCCATGCCCTTCAAAACCAATCGGAATAACCACAACCTATAAGCAGCCGATCATGATCCTCAGCATATGTAAAGAAAATTTGATTGTTATCCTGACCATGTATATGATATAGTGTATGTCTTAAAGCAAGTAGAGGTAAAACAATAACATACGCAAGTTGCCTATGCCAAGAGATGACATAGGCAACCCTTCGGGAGACATAAGACATACAGGCAACTAAAAAGAAATACAGTCCAAAAGGAAATGCATCTCCATATGGGAACGTAGCAACCATCCAGCAAAGATTTGTAGCCAGTAATAAGTCCATGCAAAAGAAAATGAAACCCCCACAGAAAATAGAATGGCTTAAACATATTAAATCATTAAGAAAACTGCTTTAAGTCAAACGTACCAGAGTCTCATGTGTCTATGAATGACATAGCCAACCACAATAAAAATCGCCAACCCTTCGAGAGACATTATACTCACAAATGAGGAACTCCAATATCAAGTGTGATGGCGCCCCAAACCTCACATGGCAAGGCGTGCAAGGAGTCATAAAGATTAACATCCACTGAATGAAAACCATGTCTGGCCAACATATGTGCAGTTGTATTGGCTTCATGTGGGCGATATTGCACCGTTGCGTCATTTGTCCCAAGAAAAGAGTTGTGCGATATAAGTCCATTGCTAGAGAGCCTGTATATCTATCAGGAGTTGAGATATACTCAAGCAGAATACGACAGTCAGCCTCAATAAGCAGCCTGTCATAATGTCTGGCATATAATATTAGTGCATAAAGGAGAGCCATTAATTCTGCACGCAATGGAGAAATGAGTGGCAGTGTATAACTAATAGCTGAGAAAGTTCCCTTCTGAGTTACGCAGTACTGCACCTGCCACATCTCTTGTCCTCCCCGCAGCAGTATCAAAATTTAATTTAAACTTTTCGGAAGGTGGAAGTTCCCAATATACTACCCGTAATAGACGTGATCGGATAGGTGGTGAAAATGACCAGGAGATAAAATTTGGTATTACGGCCTTGTGTGGATGCACACCATATATATATATGTGTGTTTGTGTGTGTGTGTGTGTGTGTGTGTGTGTATATATATATATGATCTTACACCCTTTCATATAGCATCCTGTAAGAAAATGCATTGTGCCAAAACGTATTGATGCATATTCTTTCCAAATAACCCAAACAACTAAGGCTGGAGCTATGACACGTAGATTACCACTCATCATGGAAGACGAAGTAACACGCCACCATCTAAGTAAATGCGCTTTTACAGTGGTTTGTCTGGGCATAGACCAGTAAATGCAATTGAAATATCCTATCAAAGAGGCTTTATCTCTAGACATTGTAGGAAAATATGATCCTGCACATCAGAATGTTTCTTGCAAAACGGAGATCGGGATGGAAAAATAGATCTCCAGACACATAGATTATCAACCAGAGGCAATGCGTGCTTCCATAGCTCCAAAGGAAGATGCTACTACCCGGAGGGGAGCTCTTCCACCAAATGTAATACGAACATTCTAGGGTTGATGAAACCAAAGAGAGAAGATGATATGCAGAGCTAAGAGAACTGACCAGAAGAGTCTACCGTCCAATGAATGCCATCCGGAGTATAGTGAACATTTGAATGGATGAAGTCATTTGCTCTACAAATGTGTTTCCATATAGGCGAATCATATATACACGCCTTGATCCCGTCTCTACCACCATATTTGTTCCGAGTGTACTTTCCCCACAAAGAATCCAAATGATGATATTTCCACCACAGTAGGCAATCATAAGATTGCTGAACCACTTGTAGATTTTGGATACCCAGACCCCTTGACTCAGTAGGCCGACAAATGTTGTCCCATGCATGCCAATGATGACGACCATTCCATAGAAAATGTGACATCTTACGTATCAAAGTATCTAACACACTCTTAGGTAGAAGTGAACTTGCTATAATATGTGTTGGCATAGAACAAAGAACATGTCGAATCAATACCACTCGACCCTCCATTGATAGTAATTTTTAAGACCATGAATTTCACTTATTATCAAAATGCGATATTAACGAACCACATTAGGTAGCACGGTTAATGCCCTTATATAGAAATGATCCCAGATATTTGATAGGCAAAGAAGTTAAACGCGTACCTAATATGTGGGACACTCGCGGCCCTTGAATGTTCGACGAAACCACCACCTGGCTTTTGTGATAATTAACCAATTGACCCAAAGCCTGCTGATTAGAATCCAGAAAATGTTTAAATCGCTGCAAATTACTGGTTGAAGCATTCAAAAAAATCACTAGGTCATTTGTGAAACCCAAATGAGAAAACTGTGGGACACGCCCCGTTTGGAAGCCTCAAAGATAACCCGGCACCACAAGAGTATTTATTCCTCAAGAAAAACCTTCTGATGATAGAATAAATAGCAGCGGAGATAAGGGATCACCCTGCTTAACCCCAAGGGACATTGGAAAATGGCCAATCGGTTTCCCATTTATTAAGACTGAACACCTAGTTGATGCCGAATTGTTTAGAATGATTCGCACTAACCTTGGATGAAATCCCATCTTAATCATGAGCTTGCGCAGATAAGTCCAACATACTCTATCAAAGGCCTTAGCCATATCCAATTTAATTATAACATGTCCTCCTCTAATAGGCCTATCTAACACACGGACCATTTCCTGAGCCAGTAGTATTTGTTCTGTAATATCGCAACCCTTCATAAAACCTGACTGTTGAGTGGAGACTAATCGAGGAAGCAATGAGGAAAGCCGTATTGCGAAAAAATCGGGTAATCACCTTAGATAAAAAGTTCGTTATGCAGATAGGCTGATATTCCACAAATCGCTGTGGACTTTCCACCTTCGGAATAAGAGAATCAGTGATGATGCAATCTTAGTAGGAGGTGGAACGCCTAAAAAAAATTCCTGGACTGCCCGAAGAACATCTTGATGTATAACTAGCCAAAAACATCAATAAAAAGAACCTGGGAAACCATTCGGCCCTGCCGCACTCGTAGGACTACGATTCCAGACTGCCTGCTTCACTTCCTCCATCATCGGCTAAGACATCAAGTAATGATTGTCCTCCGACGAGACCAGCTATGGAATATACTATAATATTGAATCTAGTTGTGATAGGATATCAGCCGAAAATAGGTGCTTATAAGACTGAATGGCCCTAGCCCCAATGTCGGTCGTATTATCACATTCTACCCCATCCTCACGTATTATCCTTCGAATTGTTTGGCGTCTACGTCGATCTTTAACGTTCTGGTGATAAAATTTTGTATTGGCATATCCTTCACGCATCCATTTAACATTGGCCTTTTGCTTCGAAAACAACAATGCCCTTGATTGTGCAAGCTTCAATAAAGCCATACTTTGGTGATAGGCCTAGCAAGTATGTTCAATTGGCTGTGCATCATATGCACTTTCCCGCGTAGTAACTTCGGCTTCTGCCCCCATGACCGCATCAAAAATATTTCCAAAAACATCTTTATTCCAACGCTTTAATTGGCTCTTTAACTTCTGCAATTTATCATAAAAGCCCCACATACCTCCCACTGTCGGAAATGATTGCCAAGTATGGATGACAAGACTGCAAAAATCAGGGTGTGTTGTCCATGCATCCAAATATCAAAAAGAAAAATTTGTTAGAAATTGTTCAGTAGAACAAAGTAGATAACGTAGCGAGTGATCCAAGGTTGTTCGATTTAAATGTTGATAATTAACCGTAGAAAATAAATCCAAGAAATTCTGGGAGCATAAAAGGCGATCTAATCTACGCCAAACCTGGTTTAACCATCGGCCATCTGTCCTGGTAAATGGTGAGCCTTGATAAGATATTGCATGTAATGAGCAGTCTGCGACGCAACCATTAAAATCCTGTAATAATCGTAGTGGTGGCGTTGATTAGCCCTTATGCTCATCTAACATTAAGAATGTATTAAAATCTCCACCAAAAATCCAACAAATGTCTAATGATGATTGAAAAGCAACAAGATGCTGCTAGAGGGGCCTCCGCAAAATGGCAGTGTGTAAACCATAAACAAATGTACACTAGAAAACATCTCCCGAAGGAAGCCAGGATAGTTTCAATGAATGGTTTTGACAACCAATTCTTTCATCCTCTAAATGAAAATACTTTCCAAAATATCCAGATATGATCATTGCAAACATATAACGCCCGAGAGAATCCAAGTTTTAGTCGACATGTAATCAAAAGGGGCTGAGATTTAGGCTCAATAACACACAGCAAGTGTAACTGATAACGACAATTTAATGATAATAAGTGATCCACGGAAGTCAATATCCCCTTAACATTCCAAACTAGAATATTCATTGAGATGAGAGTGCATCAAAAGTATTTGAGAGGGCAGCACGTGACCTAGTGAAGGGTGGAGAAATCGGTGCAAGATCTTTATGATGGAGCCATAACAATTTAGGTGGGACTTGAAAAACCCCTTGTACATCCATAATTGGCATTGCTGTTGGCGGATCCTTTGAGGTTGATAAGATATCTTGCAAAGCAGTATCGATAAAAATAGCTTGATATTGATCATTTAAGAAGGATACAATATCCTCATCAGAAGAAATTATGGCCGATTGGTTAGTAACCTGCACAAACTCGGCCTCGCCATCAGAAATGATAGGTTTTCAAGATTGACAGGCAACTCATTCAACATACTGTCATCAATGCCTTTTAATCTTGGAATATTCTGTATATAACTAACTTGAGGAAAGGAAGTCATATCTGGAGATTGTATAACCGAGGTCTTTACAGCTTTGGTTATCAAAACCTCATCATTTAAATTTGCCTCATTTTTCTGCGGTATTTTCTTGGGTCTCCAACGTTGATGTTGCTGCTAATCCGAGTGCTGTTTCGAAGACTTCAGCATAGGGTGGTCATTAGAAGGTGGATGTTCAAAAATATTTTCCTTTCCACTATTTGATGCAATATGTCCCAACTGAGAGCATGTAGCACAGTATAATGGTAGATCTTCATAAAAAACCAATTGCGAGATACAATGAGAAGATACCTAGATGTATACACGAGATGGAAGGTCCTTAGATTTATCTAGTTCAATACAAAGATGCGCTACTGACGAATGTAGAACCTTATTTGTAGCAGTGTCGAGCTTCCTTGGTGTACCAAGCATGCTATCAATTTGGAATAGCGCTGGTCGCCGATGAAAATGAACGGGTAAGCCTGGAAACGATACCCAGATTGGTACAATGGGAACATCGACTTTTTGGTCGTAATCAGGGGTCCATTTGGTGACCCTCATGTATTTGCCTGCTTTTGTCTAGCTTTTTTTGGCAAATCAACGCAGGGAATCCTGTTTTTGATCAAATTTAATCAAAACATATGATGAATCAAGCAATCCAATATGAACCATACCAGTAAATCCAATTCTATCAAAAGTCGAACGGATTGTTTCCATTTGAGGGCGACCATACCAGAAAGTGCCAGCTAATGAAAAATGATAAGATTATGCCACATAGGCCAACCAAAATACAAATAGGTGGCAAAAATTGCCAACAAGGCAATCCAAGGTGGAAATAAACGGCTATTAGCTGTTTGGTTAAAAAAGATAGCAACCTTCACATGTCCTATTATGAAGCAATGAGTTGAGGTAATCTCTAGAGGAATATGTCATCCTATCTTTTCCCTATTATCTTCACTTTTCAAGAATTTCCAAGTCATTTTTAAAGGTGTAAAAATCGGCCAAGTCAAGTGGCCAAGGTGGACAAATCATTTTGCTTTAAGATGCCAAGTGTGCAAGACGCTAAGTTTGCCATCCAATGAAATGAAGACACATAAGCATTAATGATGATAAAGGTGACAAATTGGCATTCTTATCTTATTGTTGAAAATTGTTGTAGAGCTACACTATACATCTCTTGTGTTGGATTTGTAAGATCTATTAGGTATTTTTATAAGGCTAAATCAATATGTGGTAGAGGTGGTGCTATATAAGTTGTATAGAGGTGACAAAACAAGTCTTGATTACGGTTGGTGCATAACCCCAGGATCAAGCTTGGTGATTACTGTATCGGTGATCTTTTATAGTGAAAATTCAAGGAAAGACGTTCTTTGGAACTAGAGTAGGTCACATTGACCGAACCAGGATAAATCTCTTGTGTCCTTGCTCTCATTCTGTTCTTCTACTTTCTGCCCTTTTTACATTTTCTGCATTCAACTTTGCACAACTAAAAAACATAGCAAAACGATTTCCATTTCAGGCTGTTATCTTTCATTTGCAACAAAAAGCACTCGATTTAAGCAAAGGGACATTAGTCTTTGAGTCTTTGAATATTACTGCTCCATTTTGACAACAATCTGACTAGTTTCAAAGAAACGTGCCTTTCCATTTTATTAAGCACTGTTTCTGGTCAAGGCCATTTTGGAAACTTAAACTAAACATCTTCAGGAGTATTTTAATGAAAAAATCCTACTTTTTGACCAAGTAAAGCTAAATTTATAGCTTTTCAAAGTTTGTCAACATTCTGTCCAAAACAGTTCAGACTGATTATCTGAACCTTTGCATTTGTTTGAAGGGACAAACGGTCTTATTTTTAGCTCATTTTTGGAAAAAGTAAACTTAAGTCTTTGAATTTTATTTCTGGAAAACTTTAAAATTTTTGGAGTTGTGTACTGAGACCTTTTAATTTTACAAAAATGAGGACTAGTTCTGAACACTCTCAGAATCAGTTTTAAGGGGTAATTTTTAAAGGGTTTTAAAATAGTGCTATTTCCACTAACCACTATTCACCTCCCCTCTAGTATTGTTTATTGCAGTGTTATAGTCCAGCAAATCCCAAACAAACGGAGCATCCGAGCATCTTGGTTATTTTGATATAGTGCTCAGACATATTGGCCGCTATTAGGATGCCCAGGCATATTGGCTATTTCGATAGAGCGCCTGTGCATATTGACTATTGCAGGATCAATTCGTAAGTCTTGCGGTATGAGTCACTTATAAGGAAATTGCTATAACCGTTGCATTGAAATTGGATTTGGTACCGAGTTGGAATCGGATTTGGTTAGTTGCATTGGACTGCTTGGACCATATTTAGAACCAAAATTTGACTTTGGGACTTTGAAATTTGACTTGACTTTGCATCACATCGATTTTGGAAATTGCATCATTAGTTTTGACTTAGACTAACATTTGATTGGATAAGGACTTGTTTCACCTTGATGACTAGACTTGTTGACATTGTCTATTGAATGATTTAAGGGTAAATATAAATTTATTTTCGAATGGAAAACTTTCTTTTTTCTATACTATTGTTTATTTAAATAACACTTGTTTTCCCGTGTATGATCCCCATAGTAAGTACAGTGAGGCTGCTTACTTGGCATTGTTGTCGCTCATACTATACTTTGTCGTGGTTTTGTAGATAAGCAGGACTTTGACTTAGTATACATCGAGGAGGACACTGAATGGGGATTCTGATTGCTCGAGGACGTTCGGAGGAGGTTTCTTGATTATTTTAGTTGAGACATTATTTTGGTTTTGAGGATTATGTGTTTTGAACTTATCATTTTATTTTTTAGTAACGACATTGTATTACATTTTTTTGTAGACATTATATTTTATTGATTAATGATTATTTTGAGGTTTTTTTGCTTTATGACTTCTGTTCACATCAGTTTATGTCACTTTGTTGATATGTAATTGATTTGTATCAAACGTCTTGTATTTTCCTTAGCCGAATACGGCGAGTGAGTCGATTTGAGTACTAGGGCTTGGGACGGGTCGTTAAAGGTGGTATCAGCGCATGGCTCTAGATTTAGGCCATGATCGTAGAAATTAAGTGATGGTCTTCCCATAAGTCACAATCTTAGACTTAAGAGACGATTATACTAAGTACCGATTATAGAAATAAATCATGACCTTAGACTTAAGTGATGATCAAGTGAGGGACACGTGTACTTAGAGTATATTATACGATTATGTTGCTTGAATTATTTAAGTTTCGGTTATAACCTTTTTATACCCCCTTATACCTGATCGCTATATTCCCTAATTCTTTTATATGTAATTGAAAATTACGTAAATTGTATTGTTATAACACAATGCCGCCAAGAAGAGACACGAACAACAATAGAAACGGCAACAACTAGAATGCCCTACCCTAGGCACTCGTTGACGCGCTATAGAGTTTGGACAGTTGGCGAACTGGGTAGTCCCATAGCCGCAGCAGCAGGGGACCCGTTATTATTATGGGGAGATGAAGCGGGTGCATGTCTCAACCTTTGACAGGGGTGCTGGCCCAGATGGAGCAAACCGCAGGTTAAGCATGGTTGGGAGCAACTTCATGCTCTTCCAGGTGCCGGAGGAAATGAAGACTTTGGTGATCCGGCCATTTCTGATCGTGGAAGCAGATAAGTGGTGGACCACTATGGTGATGGATCTACCACAACCTATGAGCTAGGAGCGTTTCAGAGAGGAGTTTAACAGTTTTATACTCCCTCTGTGACGTTGCAGAAGACAAGGGCCTTCAGGTCACTAAGACAGGGGCCGGGGATGTCAATGGTAGAATACACCAACTAGTTCAACGCCGGAGGGAGATTTGTGCCATCCATTATGGCGACATGCACCTGAGGATGGTCAAGTTTAAGAGAGGCCTGAACACTCGCATTCGCATGGGAGTGGTGAATGCGAACGCTAGTGATTTTGGAGAGCTGCATGATGTGTGCTACCGTGTCGAGAGTGATATACAAAGCTGTGAAGAGGAGAATTAGGCAAGCAACCCTACAAGGTGACTGATGGTAGACCCAAGAGATGGGTCAAGGTGCCGAGAAGGGGTCCGGTAGATCAGCCGCAACCTCCGTAGCAGCAGCAGCAGCCGCAGCCCCAGAGCAATTCGCCGACTGGGATCTTATTTGCCTGGCATGCGACTGTGAACACATTGGAGTGTGCTGGAGGAGGATGGGGGCCTGCTTCAATTGTGGAAAGGTAGGCCATATGGTGAAGGACTGCCCTGAGCCAAGGAGAGTGTCTCTAAAGGCAGCCTAACAACAGACCCAGAAGGGACGGCCACAGACCAATCTTCGAGTCCACGTGATAATCGACACTAATGTCCAGGGGTCCAATGATGTGGTCATATGTACTTTTAATTTTGTGTTTTACTTGATTATATTCGTATTTGTATAACTCCGTGTTTGAATCCCAAAAAGTTTAGGTGTTGTACTACTAAATAAAGTTCCAGCAAATGTACTATTTGATAGTGGTGCGAGCTACTCCTGTAAGACCTGTATAGCACCACTAGAAAGGGGGAGGGGTTTGAATAGTGAGTATGGAAAATTTGGCAAACTCTTGGACAAAAAACCTCACTTCTGAAAACAGTTTCTGTTTTCAGATCTTGATTTGAAATAGTTAAAAGACCTAGTTGTAGACCTTAAAAAATTGTGAAATTTGGTGTGAATGAACTCCCAGATGTTATAAGTGACTCACGTAAATATCAAATTAAAACTCCACTCCTAACACCTTGAAAATACATTTTTGGTCAGATTGCACAAATCTGCCAGAAACCGTACTCCGACCATGGTCTGATGGCTGGGGTTTAGGTATGGTCTGGCGCAGGTTAGATCGATTCCTATGCTCCATAGAATTTGATAAGTTATTTGATATTAGAAGAGTGCAGCACTTACATCGGGCCACGTCGGATTATTCACCCTTACTGTTGACTTGTCAGTTTGCATCCCCTGTCGGACCAATGTCATTCAGATATCTCGAGGCATGGACTACACATGCAGATTTTGATACATATGTTCGTACCCATTGGCATTTGTATCCTACTGTGGGGGGGAATGTATGGCTTTATGATAAACTCCATCGACTAAAGGTGGACTTCCGTCGGTTTGTTTATCATACATCGGTTTGTTTGAAGCTTTGAGATTCAAAAACATTTACAAACTTAACATCAATGATTTGGTTTCACAAAATATATCTTGCTTAGTTGCGAAGAATTACTTGACACAACTATGGCATTGACGTCTCGGACACGTATGTTTCAAAACATTTAAATTTATTTATGAAAACAAAAAGGTCCGAGGCCTTCCAAAAATGAATTTCGAAAACCAAGACTTATGTGACACTTGTCAAAAGGGAAAGCTTGTGAAAACAATCTTTAAATCAAAAAAAATATACCACCTCCAAACCCTTACAATTACTACATATGGATTTGTATGGGGATGTCGGAACAAAAATTTTGGGTGGTAAACATTATACCTTCGTGGTAGTAGATGACTATACTCGCTATACATCGATGATGTTTCTCCAAAGAAAAATGATGCATGTGGTGAATTTATTAATTTGAGTAGACGATTGAAAAATCACATGTGTGACACAATTAAAACATACGAAGTGATCGTGGTGGTGAGTTTGATGGAGATTTTGAAAGGTTTTGTGAATCCAAAGGATACACTCATAACATTTCGGCTCTTAGAACTCTACAACAAGATGGTGTAGCCGAACGAAAGAATAGAACCCTACAAGAAATGTGTAGGGCAATGTTGAAAATTCAGCTTGCCCAAGTATTTTTGGGCTGAAGCAGTAAAGCCGCTTGTCATGTGATCAATCGTGTATATTTGAGACCTTACCTAAATATGACACCTTATGAGATTTGGAATGGCAAAGTTCCCAATGTTGGATATTTCAAAGTGTTTGGGTGTAAGTGTTTCATACTTAACACTAAGGACACTTTGGACAAACTTGGCCTTAAAGCAGATGAAGCTATCTCTTTAGGTTATCCTCAAATAGTAAAGCATTTCGTGTTTTCAACAAAAGGAGTCAAAAGTAGAAGAATCAATCCATGTTAAGTTTAATGAGTCACTTAATGACGAACCTAAACTTATTAAGGATTGTGAAGAAAATGAAGTTTACGCTCCTCGAGAAGAAATTCTTGATGACATTCCAACGGTTGCTCATCAACAAGAAGTTATTGATAAGTCTCCAAATAGAAATATCTTCATTGATTTGAAAGTAGGGCCTATTGAAGGCACTCCTCCACCAAATGTTCATGAACTTAGTGAGTCAAATAGAATTACTTCTCACACTCATCTTGTTGATACACAAAATGTTGAAGATGCATCCTAAATTCAAGAAAATGATGACCATTTGAATTGTGATGATTCATCTCTTCCAGAAAGTTATCATGAAGAAGTTGGAGGAGATGTCTCCAACCTTCCTAGATTATTTAAACACAAAAATTATCACCCACACGAGTTGGTCATAGGTGATTTAAATAGAGGTACCACTACACAAAGGCAATATCAAGAGAACGCATTCGTTTTTCTCATAGAGCCTAAAAACATTAAAGATGCGTTTCTTGATAAAAATTGGATCTTGGAATGCAAGAAGAATTAAACCAATTTGAAATAAGTGATGTTTGGGATTTAGTTCCCAAACCCTTGGATCATCCCATTATTGATACGAAACGGGTATTCTGTAACAAAATGGATGATCAAGGAAATGTCATTATAAATGAAGCTAAACTAGTTGCTCAAGGATGCCATCAAGAAGAAGGTATTTCCTTTGATGAGACATTTGCACCCTTAGCACGGCTTGAATCCATTAGAATGTTATTGGCATATGCTTGTTGTAAAGATTTTAAACTTTACCAAATGGATGTTAAATCCAACTTTTTAAATGGTGTTATCCAAGAAGAGGTGTACATTCCACAACATCCTTGATTTGAATGCCATGACTTACCAAATCATGTATTCCAACTCAAAAAGAATCTTTATGGCCTTAAACAAGCTTCAACAGCTTGGTATGAGAGATTAAGCACCTTTCTTCTATATAATGGATTTTCAAGAGGTAAAGTTGACACCACTTTGTTTATTAAAGAACAAAGCAAATATCAATTGATTGTACAAGTATATGTTGATGATATTATTTTTGGTGCTACTAACAATTGTCTTTGCGAGCAATTTGCTAGTTTAATGCAAGGTGAATTAGAAATGAGCATGATGGGGGAGCTTACATACTTTCTCGGACTTCAAATCACGCAAACTCAAGAAGGTGTGTACATTTCTCAAACCAATTACACAAAGAATTTACTCAAAAAGTACAATTTTGGTGAAGGAAGACAAGTAAAAACTCCAATGAGCATAAGTGTGAAGCTTGACAAAGATGAGAAAGGAAAGCATATCGAGATAACCTTGTATCGTGGCATTATATGAAGTCTACTTTACCTGACTGCAAGTAGACCGGATATATTACATACAGTGCGCTTATGTACTAGATTTCAAAGTGATCCTAGGGAAATGCATCTAGTTACGGTAAAACGTATTCTTAGATACCTTAGGTTTACTTTGAAATTTGGATTATTTTATCCTAAGAATGCATGTTTTAATTTAAGAGCCTATTGTGACTCTGATTACGCAGAGAGTCTTGTTGATAGAAAGAGCACATCCGAGACTTGTCAATTTCTTGGCTATTGTCTTGTCTCTTGGTGCTCCAAGAAATAAAATAGTGTAGATCTTTCTATAGCGGAATCCGAATATGTGTCGGCCGCCTCTTGTTATGCACAATTGTTATGGATGACCAACACATTAAATGGTTATAACATTCACTTCTCTAAAGTGCCTATTTTGTGTGATAACGCTTCTACTATTAATATTGCAAAAAATCTAGTTCACCACAGTCGGACTAAGCACATTGAAGTGAGATATCATTTCATCCATGATTGTGTACAAAAGGACTTAGTTAGTGTTTAATTTTTTCCCAACACATGACCAATTAGCTGATGATTTTATAAAACTTTTGGCTAGTGATGTATTTGCATCTATAAGAAGAATGTTAGGGTTACTTAACATGGGTTGAAGGTGACCCATCAGGAGTTGCAGGAAGAAAATTTTCAAATTTTCAAGCTCAGCTCACATAAAGCCCTCATCTGAAAAGGTTCAGGCGTTCAATGTCACATAGAGCGTCTGCTTTGAAGTATTTCACTAGTTCAAAGTGACATCAAGCGCTATGCATTTGTGAAACAGTTGTTCAATGTAACATTAAGCACTTTATCCTGTTTTAAGTAGTCGTTCGAAGTGACATAAGGCGCCTAGTTATTGAGAAAAAGTATTTGAATGATTTACAAATGCATGATTTAAATAGTACGAGTTTACGAAATGCATGACAAAATTATTATTTCGCACTTTTATGTGATATACATGCTTCATATGTTTTATATATACTGTTGCCGTACTAGCAGGCCATGAAGCGTTAAAGCTTACATCATATGGCAAACATTTGTTGTCTTTGAACTATTTTCAGGTGCCACAATTAATGAACTAAACTAGCTCATTAAGTGAAGTACTTAAGTTAATGAACAAACTAGTTCATTAAATGGAGATATATTTGGACAAAGCTTTATGGCAACAAATTTGGAAATAGAAAGACTCCTTCCTACTCGTCTCAAATGCCTACATATATATATTATATTCAGACTTTTTTTAAAAGGCACAATACACATATATTCCGATGTACTACCGACACGTTACATATATTACAAACGTACGTCAACGTCACACCACTATATACACCTCATATTTATGAGTATATTAAGGTCTTATATCATATGATATAAGTCATGGTGATGATAAAATTATAACAACACGTTACAAGGTTATAAACCGAAAATTATCGTATCAGGTGACTACCAAAACTTCGTCAACGTGTCACGTACTTGCCATATAAAGATGGCCAGCCCATATTGTTATAACCGCGTTTTTTCAAAAAAAAAAGAAAGAGAAGAAGATAAATAAGGCATAATAGTAAAATATTTAAAATAGTCAAACCTTATCCCATCCCCTTAATTAATCTTTTAATTCCCCAAATCCCTCTCTTTTTAACCCTCACTAAGCCTAATCCCCTCTCCCTTTTTATCTCAAACGGCAGCTCCCTCTCCCCCTCTCCCAATCAATTTTGGCCATAAGAAGAAAAAAGAGGAAAAGAAGGATCTTTGATCCAAGGTTCAAGAGAAGGGAGATCACACCGCCAACGTCATCACACTCTCGTATATCAATCACTTTTCGCTAGGAATCGAGGTAGGTGTATCCTAATTATTCCCTCAAAACGGTATGAAGGTTGCATAGGCAAAAGGGTATTTTTTATGTGTTGTTGTTTTCGTTAATTCTTGATTTCGATTGGATCTTGATTATATGCCTCAAGGTGTTTATTTTCCATTATACGTTTTGATTTCAATGTGATCTCGTTGTGGTACGTTTCCTTATGGGGTTGTAAGGTCTTGATTCGTGTATGGATATGTGGGATGGGTGAAAGGTTGAATGAGATTTGATGAATGGACTGCAAAAATTTCAGAATGAGAATTCTGAAATTCGGGGACATCGATCGATCGACGTCCAGAGGCTGAGGGTTCGACGTGCCTCAGATGAACATCGATCGATCGACGTCCGGAGGACGAGAGATCGATGTACCCCAGAAGTACATCGATCGATCGACGTCAGAGGATGACGTCCAACTGTTTTCTTCCCCTTTCCCTTGCATTCATGGCACGTGCATTGCATGAGGTACCCATTGTTTGAGGGCGTGCGTGTTTGGAGGATACGTAGCGTCTATAGGGCGTGGGGGCCGTGATGATACGCAGCATCGGTCGGGCGTGGGTGTCATGTGATACACAGCGTCTATAGGGCGTGGGTGCCATACGCAGCGTCTATAGGGCGTGGGTGTCTGAAGATACGCAGCGTCTCTAGGGCGTGGGTGTCGTACGATACGCAGCGTCTATAGGGCGTGGGTGTCCAGAACAGCAAGTGGTGGCTAGAGACCATGACACTGGAGTTAGGTCCCGGGAGCATGCATTGCATATAGGTCCAGGAGCATTTTGCCTGACATGTTTCTAGTTGCGTATGACACGTTATGTGAGCATGCATCACGTACTTGTGCATACATCTTGTGTGGATTGTTTACTTTCCGTATAAGTTATGTTGTGTTGTTTTATGTCGGTTACATGGAGTGTCTTACTTTCCGGTGGCATGCTATCTGTCTTATGTGGCTACGTGGTGATATCTTTTGGGTATGTAAGTTTTGTATTGTTTTGAGAGGCACCTACTGGGTCATTACCATCACTCACCCCTACTATTCCATATGTAGCCGAGATGGAGTATGATTATATCTACGTTGAGGACGGGTCCGACACCGTGGAATGGGCTGAGTGACTCGTAGAAGTGCGTGCACCAAGGATGGAGGCGGGCTTTTTGTGATGCCATGAGTGTCACAGACAGTTTAATTTTCAGCTTTACTTTGAAAACAGTTTCATGCTTTTAAATTTAGACATTTGACCTTGACTTGTAAGGCCCGGTCAGCCTAGAATTATTGTCGTTACTTTCTTAAAGTTCATTAATTTCAAATTAGTGCTGTGACTTATCGTTTCCGCAGAAAGAAAAGGAAAACTTTTCTATGTCAGCACTGACGTGTAGCAGGTTGATGTGACGCCTTGTGTTCTCCTGAGTGAGATACGGCGGGTGCACCGTTACCGAGGATGGAGCTCGGGAGCGGGGCGCTTCAGGTGGTATTAGAGCCCAGGCTTCAGATACGCCTCGGGAACGTGAAAAATAGTTAATTACCCCTAGGATAAGCGACGATATGTTTTCAAATGATTTTCTTAAACTTGAATAAAATGAAGTAGACATAAGCTATGACTGGGGCTTCGGTTGGTGAGTGCCGTTAGTAAGTAGACGGGATAGGTTATCTTTTCCTTTGACCTCCATTCCGGTACCTCTTTTCAATACTCTTAAGTCAATCTCTGTCTAACGTACTTTAAATCGTCTACAGACAATGCCTCCACGACGTGAACCATCAGGGAATGGTGAAAATGACAGAGACGAACGACAGGGGCAAAGGACGATCCCCCAAAACCTTACGGACACGCTGGCCAATCTGACGGCCTTAATAGCCCATCAGCAGACGCAGATGGCACAACAGTATACACAGATGACACAGCAACAGGCACAGATTGCCCAAATACTTCAGCACACCCAGCAGCAACAGCAACAACAACCACCACCACCACCTCCACCGCAGCAGGGTTTGAGGTTCTATTACAGGGAGATGCAGAACTCTCGAATTCCGATGTTTCGGGGTACCACTCGGCCTGAGGAAGCCGAGATTTGGCTCAAGAACATAACTGAACAGATAAGACTGATACAGGTACCCGCAGATTTGAAAGTGGAGGTGACTACCCCGTTCTTGGAAGGGGAATCTGAGAGGTGGTGGAACGGGGTGAAACGCAAATTGACTCCACCAGTGACTTGGGAGCAATTTGTTGAGGAATATAAGAAGCACTATGTACCGGGTAGTGCTATTCAGAGAAGGATGGCAAAATTCCAGCTGTGTCACAAGGGTCCATGACGGTTGATCAATACTCTGAGAAATTCCACGAGATAGGCCAGTATATGTCGTGCATCATGGACAACGAGGAGGCCAAGATGCTAAAGTTCCATACAGGGTTGAGTTTTCGCATCCAGCAGGCGATTGTTTGTGCAGAGACCACCACATTTGAGGGATTGCTGGAGGTATGTCGACGTGTAGAGAGAAATCTAGAAAAGGCAGCTGCACTAGAGAGACTGAAAAGGCCCCGTGAGGAGTTGCAGACGGGCAGGTCAGGGAGATGGCTGAAAGTACCTCGGCGCCCTCAGTCCGGGCAACCATTTCGGCCAGAACGACAGCAGAGGACAGCGATTCAGACCCCGATGACTGAGGGTCCGGCACCGACTGATGCGCAACCAGTAAGGGCTGCGGCACCTATCACACGGTGTACACTGTGCGGACGTTTTCATCCGGGACCATGTCGGAAGGATCAGAGAGTGTGCCATAACTGCGGGAAGCAAGGACATATAGCTAAGGAATGCTCAGCACCGGTTCAGGTGAACCCGCAGACACAGGCTCAGCAAGGAGGACGAGGCCGGACCAATGCTCGGGTACACGCGATGACGGATGCAGAGGTCGAGGAGTCGGACGACGTGGTTACTAGTATGTTTACTTAAGCGTCTAATTTCGAAGTTGGATTAAATTCTAGTTGTCATTGATGCATGCGGTGTTCTAAACCTTGAATTGTGGTAGGTGTAATTTTAACTAACAAAGTACCAGCCAACGTTCTGTTCGATAGTGGGGCGAGTCACTCGTTTGTGGCAAAGAGGTTTGCCAAGAAGCTGGATGTTTTCCCCGAATGGCTTGAGACTCCCTATCGCGTACAAGCCGCTAGCGGCCAAGTACTAGCGTCACATCACCGTTACAAGGAATGTGGATTGGAGATTAACGGTTTGCAGTTCTCTGCGACCTTGATATCGATTCAAATGTACGATTTCGACATTATTTTAGGCATGGACTTCTTAGCAAGGTATCATGCAAACATTGATTGCCGGCGACTCCAAGTCAGCATGAAACAACATGAACTGGGGGAAACTATCTTTCAAGGGAACCCTAAATTGAAGAAGGCACCCCATAAGCTTTATCTGACTGCGGTTCAGGCGTTACGAGCACTAAAAAAAGGAAGAGAAGGATTTTTGATTTACTCAATGGGTGCTGAACAGGAAGTTCCGCAAATAGACCAAATCCCCGTAGTAAAGGAATTTACAGACGTCTTCCCCGAAGAGTTACCAGGACTGCCACCAGAAAGAGAAGTAGAGTTCGAAATCAATCTCATACCCGGTGCAGAACCCATATCCAGGGCACCATACCGTACGGCTCCAGCAGAGCTCAAGGAGTTGAAGGAGCAATTACAAGAATTGCTGGACCGTAAGTTTATCTGACCCAGTGTATCACCCTGGGGTGCTCCAGTCCTGTTCGTGAAGAAGAAAGATGGGAGCATGAGATTATGTATAGATTACCGGGAACTCAACAAGATCACTATCAAGAACAAGTATCCCTTACCTCGAATCGAGGATCTCTTTGATCAGCTACGGGTAATGATAAGTTAGAATTTTAACTTGAACTTTCAGTTATTCGTTAATGTACACCACTAACGAAATTTCTTCCAGGGGGCTAGAGTGTTTTCCAAAATCGATTTGCGATCCGGTTATCACCAGTTCAGGATCAAATTTGGGGATACAACCAAGACCTCTTTTCGAACACGTTATGGCCACTATGAATTCCTGGTTATGCCTTTTGGACTAACCAATGCCCCAGCCACCTTTATGGATCTAATGAACACGGTATTTCGGAAACAGCTGGATAAGTACATGGTGGTGTTCATTGATGATATCCTGATATACTCTCCCGACGAAGAGACTCACGCTGAGCATTTGAGAGAAGTCTTAGAGACCCTTCGGAGAAGCAAATTGTACGCCAAGTTCAGTAAGTGTGAGTTCTGGTTGAAGAGCATAGCCTTTTTGGGTCATGTGGTCTCTGAAGAGGGAATTTCTATGGATCCAAAGAAGGTAGAGGCGATCACTGAGTGGCCTAGACCCACTAATGTGACTGAAGTAAGGAGCTTCCTTGGTCTGGCTGGATACTACAGGAAGTTTGTAGAGGGCTTCTCATCTATTGCAATGCCTCTGAGCCGGTTGACGCAGAAGAAGTCAAAGTTCGAATGGACCACCGAGTGCGAGCAGAGTTTCGCTGAACTAAAAAGGAGACTGACCACAGCCCCTATTCTTGCTCAGCCCTTCGCGTCATAAGGGTTTGTCATTTACAGTGACGCTTCAAAGAACGGGCTAGGATGCATGCTAATGCAAAACGGCAAGGTCATTGCGTATGCTTCGAGACAGCTAAAGCCCTATGAGCAGAACTATCCGACTCATGATTTGAAACTAGCAGCGGTGGTGTTCGCACTGAAAATCTGGCGCCACTATCAATATGGAGTGAAGTGCGAGGTGTTCACTGATCATAAAAGCCTTAAGTATCTGTTCACGCAAAAGGAGCTGAACATGCGCCAAAGGAGATGGTTGGAGTTATTGAAAGATTACGACTTGACCATCAGCTATCATCCAGGGAAGGCCAATCGAGTTGCTGATGCCTTAAGTAGGAAATCAAGCCATGCACGGCAGGCTACTCTAGAAAAGGAAATGGCAGAATTTGATTTGGATATTGTGGATTCTACCGCAGATATTCTGGCCACGCTAATTATCACTCCAACCTTGGTAGATCAGATTAAGGAAGCACAGAAGGACGATGCAACAATTAGAGAAACGCGAGAAAGAATGCTAACCAGCCGAGTGGATGGATTTTAGGTTCATGATGACGGCAGTATGTGGTACCAAGGAAGATTGTGCGTACCTGATGTTGAGGATCTTAGGAAGGAGTTGTTGAAGGAGGCACATAATTCGAGACTGTCTATTCACCGTGGTGCTACGAAGATGTACAATGATCTGAAGAGACACTATTGGTGGAGTGGCATGAAGAGGCACATTGCTGAGTTTGTGGAAAGGTGCCTTGTTTGCCAGCAAGTTAAGGCAGAACACCAAAGACCGGGTGGACTGATGCGACCTCTAGAGATACCCGAATGGAAGTGGGAGCATGTAACGATGGACTTTGTGGTTGGACTCCCGAAGACCAGAAATGGGAATGATGTGATATGGGTAATTGTGGATCGACTGACTAAGTCCGCTCATTTCTTACCTATTCCCACCGGGCTTACAATGGAGAGGTTGGTAACTATGTACATTGATAACATCGTTTGCCTCCATGGAGTACCAGTCAGCATAGTATCTGATCGTGATCCGAAGTTCACATCTCAGTTCTGGGCGGCGTGTCAGAAGAAGATGGGGACTGAGTTGTGACTGAGCACCATTTTTCATCCCCAGACCGATGGTCAATCTGAGAGGACCATTCACACCCTGGAGGACATGTTGAGGGCATGCGCATTGGATTTCAAGGGGAACTGGGACAGCATGCTAAAGTTGATAGAGTTCTCCTAGAACAACAGTCATCACAGTGCCATAGGTATGGCACCATTTGAGGCCTTATATGGACGAAAGTGTAGGTCGCCAGTGCATTGGGACGAAATTGGTGAACGTAGGTTGACTGCCCCAGAAATAATTGAGCAAACTAAAGAACAGGTGAAACTAATTCGTGAACGTCTTAAGACGGCTCAAGATAGAAGTAAGAGTTGGGCCGACACGAAGAGACGACCTTTAGAGTTCAAGGAGGGAGAAAAGGTCTATCTTAAAGTGTCACCCATGAAGGGTGTGACACGGTTTGGAGTTAAAGGGAAGTTGAAACCGCGTTATGTTGGACCTTATAAGATACTCGAAAAGGTTGGAGATTTAGCTTACAAACTGGCATTACCTCCAATGTTGGCTCAAGTGCACAATGTGTTTCACGTCTCCCAGTTGAGAAAGTATGTCCTTGACCCTAGTCACGTTCTAGATGCGCAACCCCTTAAGATTAGACCCGGTGCGTCATATGAAGAGGTACCGATCAGAATACTGGACCGGAAGGAGCAGGAGTTAAGAGGAAGGATTATTCCCTATGTCAAGGTTCAATGGAGCAATCACCGGGAGAATGAGGCAACGTGGGAACTAGAGGAGCAAATGCGCGACCGCTACCCCCGTCTCTTCGAGTAAGGTACGACAAGTTTCGGGGTCGAAACTTTTTGTAAGGGGGGTAGGATGTTATAACCGCGTTTTTTCAAAAAAAAAAGAAAGAGAAGAAGATAAATAAGGCATAATAGTAAAATATTTAAAATAGTCAAACCTTATCCCTTCCCCTTAATTAATCTTTTAATTCCCCAAATCCCTCTCTTTTTAACCCTCATTAACCCTAATCCCCTCTCCCTTTTTATCTCAAACGGCAGCTCCTCTCCCCCTCTCCCAATCAATTTCGGCCATAAGAAGAAAAAAGAGGAAAAGAAGGATCTTTGATCCAAGGTTCAAGAGAAGGGACATCACACCGCCAACGTCATCACACTCTCGTATATCAATCACTTTTCGCTAGGAATCGAGGTAGGTGTATCCTAATTATTCCCTCAAAACGGTATGAATGTTTCATAGGCAAAAAGGTATTTTTTATGTGTTGTTGTTGTCGTTAATTCTTGATTTCGATTGGATCTTAATTATATGCCTCAAGGTATTTATTTTCCTTTATACGTTTTGATTTCAATGTGATCTCGTTGTGGTATGTTTCCTTGTGGGGTTTTAAGGTCTTGATTCGTGTATGGATATGTGGGATGGGTGAAAGGTTGAATGAGATTTGATGAATGGACTGCAGAAATTTCAGAATGAGAATTCTGAAATTCGGGGACATCGATCGATCGACATCCAGAGGCTGAGGGTTCGACGTGCCTCAGATGGACATCGATCGATCGACGTCCAGAGGGTGAGAGATCGATGTACCCCAGAAGTACATCGATCGATCGACGTCAGAGGATGACGTCCAACTGTTTTCTTCCCCTTTCCCTTGCATTCATGGCACGTGCATTGCATGAGGTACCCATTGTTTGAGGGCGTGCGTGTTCGGAGGATACGTAGCGTCTATAGGGCGTGGGGGCCGTGATGATACGCAGCGTCGGTCGGGCGTGGGTGTCATGTGATAGCAGCGTCTATAAGGCGTGGGTGCCGTGCGAATACGCAGCGTCTATAGGGCGTGGGTGTCTGAAGATACGCAGCGTCTATAGGGCATGGGTGTCGTACGATACGCAGCGTCTATAGGGCGTGGGTGTCCAGAACAGCAAGTGGTGGCTAGAGACCATGACGCTGGAGTTAGGTCCCGGGAGCATGCATTGCATATAGGTCCAGGAGCATTTTGCCTGACATGTTTCTAGTTGCGTATGACACGTTATGTGAGCATGCATCACGTACTTGTGCATACATCTTGTGTGGATTGTTTACTTTCCGTATAAGTTATGTTGTGTTGTTTTATGTCGGTTACATGGAGTGTCTTAGTTTCCGGTGGCATGCTATCTTTCTTATGTGGCTACGTGGTGATATTTTTTGGGTATGTAAGTTTTGTATTGTTTTGAGAGGCACCTACTGGGTGATTACCATCACTCATCCCTACTATTCCATATGTAGCCGAGACGGAGTATGATTATATCTACGTTGAGGACGGGTCCGACACCGTAGAATGGGCTGAGTGACTCGTAGAAGTGCATGCAGCAAGGATGGAGGCGGGCTTTTTGTGATGCCATGAGTGTCACAGACAGTTTAATTTTCAGCTTTACTTTGAAAACAGTTTCATGCTTTTAAATTTAGACATTTGACCTTGACTTGTAAGGCCCGGTCAGCCTAGAATTATTGTCGTTACTTTCTTAAAGTTCATTAATTTCAAATTAGTGTTGTGACTTATCGTTTCCGCAGAAAGAAAAGGAAAACTTTTCTATGTCAGCACTGACGTGTAGCAGGTTGATGTGACGCCTTGTGTTCTCCTGAGTGAGATACGGCGGGTGCACCGTTACCGAGGATGGAGCTCGGGAGCGGGGCGCTTCACATATACTTCAAAAATAGCCAAAAATTTCGTGGCTAACATGTTCAAGTCAGCCACTAAAGCATTCCATATTGGCACACACAAATCACCCAAAATTTTGGCCAAAATTGTGGAGATTTCAAATTCAAATTTTTAAAGCACATAGGGCGCCTATACGATCAGCCATTAGAGCTGAATATACACTTTATTTTATGATTATTATGTGTGACATGACATATATGACATGTGTAAGAAGTTTGAATTTAATTGGAGAAAAATCACGTAATCGACGAAAGTCGAAAATTCGGTTTTTTACGAACACAACACATGTAATGTTTTTTGGCATGAGATCTAACATGTATCTAGAGACTTTTTACACATTCAAGAAACGTTAAAGTGTTCTAGAAAATTCAAATTAGGGCTGATTATAATTTACCATATATGTGTAAATATTGTGCATTATTTGACAAAGCTTACCAAAATGAAATTTCAGCAAAGGTCTAGCTCATTCCACACGCCTAGTTCAGCATTTTTAGAGCCTAGGTGGAGCTTATTTGACACTTTAATCGGTGAAAAATAATCCACACATGATTGGTGACATTGAAGAAGGCAACACACAAGGAAACAATTCAAAATACAACACATGCTGAAATTTAAGCACATGTTGCATGTTATGGCCGAATTTTGCCTCCCTTTTGTCTTCAATTTTATTCCAAAATTGAAGGGAGATTAATGTGTGATTGTATGGTAATATTTTGAATATTATTTGGCACATGTGTTATGAGTTTTATTAAAAATTTTACAGCACATTAAAGGATGCCAAGTTGGACCAATCATCAAGTGCCAAGTAAGCAAGGTCAAATTATCCTTCCAATCATAGTGTGCCAAGTAAGCAAGATGGTGTCATATCTACACAAGGAAATCTTCCAAGGGAACTAAAAAGAATTCTCAAGAAGGAAGAATACCCAAAGGGGGGCGGCCACATGTGATTAAAAAAGAGAGAAATAGTGCAAACAAGGCTAGGAAGACCACTCTCATTCTCTCAAGATCAAGAAGCTCTACTCTTTCTTCTTCTCTTTTTCTTTCTTCTTCTTCTTCTTCTCTCAAGCCTATTGTTCATGTATTCTACATATTGAATACGCTTTGAATAGACCACCATACACGTTTCATTTGTTATAAAAGGTTGATCAAAGTGTGATCACGCCTTCATTCGTTTGGTGGTGGTGTCCGTGATCCGTTTGCTTGATTGTATCATGTGTAAAAGGGTAGAGTTGGTGTGTAACTCCAGCAACCCTTGTGGTAAGGTGTTTTTGGTGTTTAGTGATAACCGAAGAAGGTTTTCTCGAAGACTGGTGTAGGTTGATTTAAACGAACCAGTATAAAATCCTTGGTGTCTTTACTTTCAGCACTTTACTTTGAGTTTCCAGCCTTTTGCATCAATTTCATTGCGACAGAAGAAATAGTAAACGTTTTTCAAAAATTACAAAAATTTTCAGAAACATAGCCACATTTCCTAGTTTTCATTGGCGCAAGTTTCAACTCATTTGGATAAGTCAATCAAACTTGAATAGTTCTGAGACTAGTGCAATCTGATTTTCAGAGTTGCAAAGGTTGAGAACATCAACGTGATTGATATACTTCCTAAAGGAATTTTTGAAAACTGTTTCAAAATATTATAATATATATTGTGATGGTGTTGTCATTAAATTTTCAGACCATTTGGAGCCTCCAATTAATCGAAATAAGATTTTCAAGTCGGAGCACGGTTTCTGGCAGATTCGCGCAATCTAACCAAGAGCGTATTTTCAAAGGGTTAGGAATGGAGTTTTATGCTAAAATTTTTGTGAGAAACTTATAACATATGAGAAATCATTCACACCGACCTTCATAATTTTTGAAGGTCTGTAACTAGGTCTTTTAATTATTTCAAATCATGATCAGAAAGCAGAAACTGTTTTCTTAAGGGAGTTTTTGGTTTAAAAGTTTTTAAAAACTAAATTTTCCGCACCTACTATTCAACCCCCCCCCCCCCTTTCTAGTGGTGCTATACAGGCCTTACAAGTGGTATCAGAGCGTAGGCACACTCACAACTAGAAGATATAACAATCTTTGTGAGATAGAATCCATTAGCCAGAAAACCGAACAAGAAGATATGTCAAGCCAAAGGCCTCCACCTTTTGATAATGAGGTAAATTCTGATTCTGATTCGAATTCCGAACTATCTTATAATGATTTGTATTTTGAATATCTTGAACTACATAAGTTTTCTAGGACTCTTGCAAAAGAACAAAACGCTTAATTGAAGACAAGAAATTGTTAGAATCTTCTAACACGAATCTTGTATCTTAATTAAACAATTCAAAAGAAGAGCCGTCTGGCATAATGAATTCATTAAAGTCTGAAATTCAATCTTTGACAATAGAAAATAATGAAATGAATGTCGAGATCTCAGATTTGAGATCAAGAAACAAAGATCTAGAAAAGATGATAAAACAATTTGATTTGGGTACGAGTATGCTAGATCGCTTTATTTCTTCCCAAAAGCATGAAAATGATAAAACCGGATTAGGGTATGTGGAAGATAATAGAGTGCAAAATAAGTCTACCAACTTTAGTTTATCTAAGAAACCGCATGTAGTCAAGACTACTACACAGCCTAAAAAGATGTCTAATGCAGAACTCATTGTATCTCATCGTACTCCTTCTTTTCATCACATACAAAGTATAATCATGTACCATATAGATATGAAAGGAAACGATTGATGCATACGCAACATTCATATCAGACTAATGCATCTAGATCACAAACTATTCATAGAAACCGAAACGCCTATCAAAATCGAAAATCGTATCATGTGCATGATGGCATTCTCGCCCAAAGGCCAAATAGATTTGCACCGAACATCTATTACATTGTTTCTTCATCTCTTTTCTTACCTTTTGGAAGACCTAGGAAGGTTACCCAAGTTTGGGTACCAAAAGGTACATTTGCAAAGGGTGGAATAAATAACCCTTAAGAATGCACTTGAAATGCATGATTTTTGTTGATATGCTATAAACTGCTATTTCTTTCTTACATGTACTTTTGATATTATTTACAAAATAAAGGGGAAGAGAAAAGCATGATTTAAGGGGGAGAGAGAGCATGATTTAAGGGGGAGCACACGATGCACACGATACTATAAAATTCAAAATTCAAATTTGTACATAATTGGAGGGGGAGCGATCATATTTAAATCATGAACCTATGTTATTTTGTAACTCATCAAAAGGGGGAGATTGTTGAGAAAAAGTCTGAATGATTTACAAATGCATGATTTAAATAGTACGAGTCTACGAAATGCATGACAAAATTATTATTTGGCACGTTTATGTGATATACATGCTTCATATGTTTTATATATACTTTTACCGTACTAACAAGCCATGAAGCGTTAAAGCTTACATCATATGGCAAACATTTGTTGTCTTTGAATTATTTTCAAGTGCCACAATTAATGAACTAAACTAGTTCATTAAGTAAAGTACTTAAGTTAATGAACTAACTAGTTCATTAAATGAAGATATATTTGGACAAAGCTTTATGGCAAAAAATTTGGAAATGGAAAGTCTCCTTCCTACTCATCTCACACACCTACATATATATATTATATTCAGACTTTTTTTAAAAGGCACAATACACATATATTCCGACGTACTACAGACACGTTACATATATTACAAACGTACGTCAACGTCACACCACTATATACACCTCATATTTATGAGTATATTCAGGTCTTATATCATATTATATAAGTCATGGTGATGACAAAATTATAACGACACGTTACATGGTTATAAACTGAAAATTGTTGTATCGGTGACTACCGAAACTTCGCCAACATGTAACGTACTTGCCATATAAAGATGGCCAAACCATATACTTCAAAAATAGCCAAAATTTCGTGGCTCACATGTTCAAGTCAGCCACTAAAGCATTCCATGTTGGCACACACAAATCACCCACAATTTAGGCCAAAATTGTGGAGATTTAAAATTCAAATTTTTAAAGCACATGGGGCGCCTATACCATCAGCCATTAGAGCTGAATATAAACTTTATTTTATGATTATTATTTGTGACATAATGTATATGACATGTGCAAGAAGTTTGAATTTAATCGGAGAAAAATCACGTAATCGGCGATAGTCGAAAATTTGGTTTTCTACGAACACAACACATGGAATGTCTTTTGGCATGAGATGTAACATGCATCTAGAGAATTTTTACACATTCAAGACATGTTAAAGTGTTCTAGAAAATTCAAATTAGGGCTGATTACAATTTACCATATATGTGTAAATATTGTGCATTATTTGACAAAGCTTACTAAAGTGAAATTTCAGCACATGTCTAGCTCATTCCACACGCCTAGTTCAGCATTTTTGGAGCCTAGGTGGAGCTTATTTGACACTTTAATTGGTGAAAAATAAGCCACACATGATTGATGACATTGAAGAAGGCAACTGTAGCGCTCCGCTCCCGAACCCTAGCATCGGGAGCAGTGTGCCCGCCGTATCTCACTAAGGAGAATACAAGGCGTCGAATCAATTTCCAACATGTCCGAAAAGACGTAGAAATTTTTCGCGCGGAAACGAAATACAATAACGTAAAGTTTTCTGATAAAAGAAAATCCTCAATACAATAATGTTCCGACTTCTGGAAAGAGTACTAGCATCTACTATCTATCATTTAATGCAAGGTAGTGTCTGACATAATCCCCATAAAATAGCTACAGACAGACGCAAGGTCTCCTCGTATCCTAGGTGCGACCATCAGTCCGCCCATACTAATGTGTCAGCCCCGTCCTCAGCAAAGATATAGTTGTACGCTTCTTCGTTCTCACCTGGTGGGGGGAGTAGGGGTGAGTGACTGGGAAATCACTCAGTAGGCACCTGCCTCCAATTAGTACAAGACAAACATACAATAATGATATAGCACGTAGCACATAGGACATGATATCACATAAGCATACGAAATAACGCGGATAAGTAATTCACTCTAGATAAAGAATGCGCAACATCGTGATGCATGTCCTACTGTGCATGTCACACGCAACAAAGTCATATCACACAAAATGCCGGTATATCCGCCATGAAATGCATGATCCCGGGACCTAACTGAGTGGCTGTGGGTCGTACCCACCCACAGTCACCATCCTGAGTGTACTTGGCCCCGCCACCGTACACCATCCTGAGCGCCCGTGACCCGTACGTCACCACCCACCATCATGCAATGCACGTGCCATGAATGCAAACAACACGATCGCCTGAGGCCCCTGGCCCATCCTCACCATCCTCCGGCACTCAATCCAGATTCATTTAAAGATCGTCTGAGGCCCCTGGCCCATCCTCACCCTCCTCCGGCACTCAATTCTGGGTTCATCTATTATCCGGATGATGAATTAATGTTGTTTGATGTCAAACTTACTTTTTTATGGCTTATATATATTTATTGTGCATCTTTCATATTTTTCCTCAATTTTCCCTAATTTATTTCTACTTATTACCTAATTACCCAAATTAAATAAATTATCACAATTACCTAAATTTAATAAAAATAATTTAATTTTCTCATTTTATAATTTCTGGAATTTATTTATTATTTCCTGATATTTATTTATATTTTTATTATTATTACTATTTTTATACAATTAAATATCAATTATCAAATCCAGAATTCAGAATTTAGGAAATTGGGCTGGCCTGGTTCGCCAGCCCTGGTCATTCGCTCATTCGGCCCGGCCCGCCAGGGTCAGGTTTGTTACCTTTTTTTATTTTCGGTAGCTATTGGGCTGGCTGGCAGCTGGCCCGGTCCATTGGCCACTCGGCCCGGTCCGCTAGCCGCCGCCCTTTTTTTTAATACTTCAGCAAATTGGGCCAAGGCTGGCCGAATGCAGCCGGCCCGTTAAAGGCTGGCCTGTCCAGAGGGGGTCCGGGCTTCGGCCCTTTAACTCAACACCCCCTTTTATTTTTTTTTAATTTCCTGCTCCCTGCGCACAGAGGCGCGTCCAGACCCTGCGCGCGTGTGGCGGCCACGCGCGGCCGCTTTCGGCGGCGCGTGCGACGCTCCGGCGGCCTCCGGCTGCCGGTTTTTCGACCCCGATCTATATTTTTGCCTATTTCCAGTCTATGGGAACCTATTCTAAGGCCAAATCAAGGCTAAAGACCCTAAACATGTTGAAGTTATGATATTTGATTATCAAATTTTTTCCTAAAATCAAATCAAAGTCACGCAATACATTTCAGGCATTCCACAGACACCAAATTTCATGTTTTTCACAGATTGAACAACATACTACTGAATTTAACAATTAAAACATCAAAAACGCATAGAATACCACCAAAGCATGCTTGAATTTGGACCAATTGGAGGGGGGAAAGGAACCTACCTATTTGCGGCCAAACCACGCGATTGAAATAGACTCGGTTGCTTTTCTCTTTCTCTTCTTCTTCTCTCTTTTCTTCCCCTCTTCTCCTCTTCCAGCCATTGCCCGCTTTTGATCTTCTTTTTTTTTCTTTTTATAATTTTTTTTTGTTCCCTTGGTAACTGAAATCCCCCCTTCCCTGCGCCCTTTAAATCCACTCACGCGAAAATTAAGGGGGAATGGTTATCCCCCATTCAACCGTATCCTATATTTTATTTATTTATTTTTTTTTACTTTATTCATTAATTATCCACTCCTTTAACTATTATTTAATATTTTCTTTTTTTTTGTTTCCACTCCTAACCCCACGACACCCATTTTAATCTTTTATATATTTATTTATTTATATTATTTCTTTGTGCACATCTTTTATTATACTTTTTATATATATATATATATATATATATATATATATATATATATATTACAACAATACTTAATTATGGGATCACTTGGACATAAACAATTTGCTATAGTTACCCCATTTAAAAAGGGTCGTTACACCCAACTGCTACTCTAATTTAACTTGACGTGTAATGGCTAGTTCAAAATTTCCAGGGTGTAACATCCTACCCTCCTTACAAAAAGTTTCATCCTCGAAACTTGTCGTACCTAATTCGAAAAGGTAAGGGGTAGCGTTCGCGCATTTGATCTTCCAACTCCCAAATCGCTTCATTTTCGCTGTGATTGCTCCATTACACGTTGATATACGGAATGATTCTCCTCCTCCTCAGCTCTGGCTCTTTACGATCTTATAATTCGGACCAATGTCTCTTCATACAACGCATCTGGTTTGATCCCCAAAGGCTAGGCTTTAGGTACCTAACTCGGATCGTAAATGTACCTTCTTAGTCGAGAAACACGGTATACATTGTATATTTAGGCTAGTGTCGGAGGTATCGTCAAACGGTAAGCTAGCGAACCAATCCTTTCGATACCTTGTAGAGGCATATACAGCGAGGCCTTAGCTTACCCTTCAGATCAAAACGTGCAACAACCTTCGTAGGCGATACTTCAAGTAAGCCTTTACTCTGACCGTACACTCCAGGGAGCGACTCTTCGAATCTACCCAACTCTTACTTATGTCTTGGGCAACCTTAAGTCTTTCTCAAATTAGCTTTACCTTCCAAATGATTTGCTCGATCTGCTTTGTACCGGTAGTAGTACGCTCTCCGACCCCATTCCACTGGACACGGGGTCCGCACTTACACTCAATAGAGTGCCTCAACTGGTGCCATGCCGATGGCGTTATGTTAGTTGTTGTTATAGGGGAACTCAACCAACTTGATCATACCATCTCAGTTCCCCTTGCAGTCAATGGTGCAAGGCGTCTACATCTCTTCAAGAGTCTGAATCATCTCCTCCGACTACCCATCGGATTGTGAATGAAACGTAGTGCTCAAGTGTATCCCCGTACATTATATATATAAGCATACACAAGTTTTAATATGTTTGTCGTTTTAGTGGTTAAGTTGTTGAACATGTTTGGTATACACAAAATAGTATGTTGTGTATCCTTATTTTCTTTTAAACGCAGGTATGACTTACGTATCATGTGTAGCTCATGCATTCACAACCGTTATCTACAGTTCGTCTTATGTATTATGTTTATACTGCTTGTTAGTTGACTTTTAAGCGGTACACATGCTAGGCGCGTTCATCTTAGTCTTTGTTTACCGTGATCTCTCTTCTGTACTTATGTTAGTCGTTAATAATTCTTTTGCTACCCATACTCTATATTTTCCGTACAATCTTATCTTATTGTTGTTTAAATATTGTTATGTATATTACTCCGAAGGAGATGCATAATCGCACATGTTTTACTGTAATGTAGGTATATAATTTATTTGGATGTTCATATATGATATGTAAATTTTTTTTGTCATGTTATTAAGTTATTTACATTTTAATCTATTACTATGTTGTCATGCAATAATGTGTCGTTTCTAACTCGTAATTCGCATACTTTACTTCAATTGTGTATGTTAATTATTTGGTTTAAGATTTGTAAATGTTTGCCTATATCGTAACCTATGTTTTGTATGAAAGTGTTTGTGTTACTGTATTCTTTGTAATTGTGTTGTTTGTGGTCATTATACATTATGATGTTTATCATTGTTTTATTGTACTAGTTATATCGTGGTGTCCGCGTGTATACCCGTGCATATTTACTTAGCATCAGTTAGTTACCCACGTTTCGTGTATCTATTTGTATGTTCCTTAAATTGACCCATTTACGTTATATCATTAGTGTTGTAACAAATTTTGTTGTATGTTTGCTTCTTTATTGTTATAAGAGATTGGAGATTGTTTTTTTATATATATACATATATATAATTATGTATTACTCTGTGGATTAGTAACACTCGATACATATTAACAGCCTAACATTTATAAGTTTCTAAATTGGTTATCTGGCATGTGTTCGTTTTTTTGTTGATCATTTAGCACATTTAATCCTGACTTTTCGTATATCTTTTATACGTTCGCTACTCCTACGTTGTTATAATATTCTATATATATTGTGAGCTTTTACATGTTACTTCATATTTTTGCGTTGGTCGCTTTATATATATTTACATATATGCATGTATATGTGTGCGTGTGGGTATATTTATATATTGTTGACTTATGTCTTTGTATATTTATAGTTCATTAGGTTAGGTGATATCTCCTTTTTTTGTACTGTGTTATATCTCTTAGTGTAATTATGCTGGATTTTGTATGTTAATGTTCTAGTACGTGGTTGACATGTGGAAATACGCCGTTAGAGTATGCTGTGTTAGTCAGCGCGTGTATATATAGTTAATTAGCAACATTATGTATTATGGTCTTGTATTTAAATTTTTTTTAATTATCAATTTTTTTTTGTTCATCGAAGCTTTGTTGATGTCTTTGTTGATATCAACTGTCCACTCGTACTTCGCCTCTTTATGCTTCCGTCTGTTTAGGGCACCAGTATTGACGAAAAATCCTTAATCGAATTCCATGTAGTAGCTGGCCAAGCCAAGAAACTCCTTACTTCAGTCACCTCGGTCGGCCAGGGCTATTCAGCGTTATCCTTAATCTTCCTCAGATCCATTGAGATTCACTCTTCTGAACTTACGTGACTTAAGAAACCCAAGCTTCCGCTGCGCAACTCTGATCATTTATCTCTTATTAACATCATCTGTACTGATGATGAGTCATTGATACCTGGTCGCCGGCGGTTGAACTCAACTACAACATCGCCAGTCTTTCCGATGTCCGCATTGGTCATTCACGTGGATATGTGCACTTATCCTTGTTTCCTTTTATGTTTTTCTTGATTATGCTGTGATGGTGGTGCCGGCCTCTGCTCAGTGCCCCCACGTGTAAGACATCCTGCATTTTCATGTAGTAGAATCTCATATCCGTCGGCGCCAGCGGCGGAAGACGATAGTTCAACTGCTACTGGCACTGCATAATCTACAGTCGCTGTTGCGCCAAGGTGGTGGCCATGGTGTCGGTCGATGCCTGGAGGATGACCCCCTGATCCTGGTGATCATTACCATAACCACCGTTGCCTCCTTTGCCAGATCGTTCGCGACACTATGGTTTTTTCTTGGATTTCATGCAAACCTTGACGAGAATTTGGATTGACGGGAGTAGTGAGGAGATTTGAGCATTTATTGGGGCTCACGAGAAAGTTCAGGGGTACAACGGTAATTAAATAGAGAAAGCTCACCAACGACACACACCTCCCATAACCCGATCATAACTTAGGTCTACTTCATTTATTTAGTGTGTAATTGGCATTCCTAGGGGAAGATCATAACTTATGTCTAGGTGATCTAGTTAATCCTGCGTTCCCGAGGTGGATCTGAAGCCTCGGCTCTGATACCACCTGTAGCGCCCCGCTCCCGAACCCTAGCATCGGGAGCAGTGTGCCCGCCGTATCTCACTAAGGAGAATACAAGGCGTCGAATCAATTTCCAACATGTCCGAAAAGACGTAGAAATTTTTCGCGCGGAAACGAAATACAATAACGTAAAGTTTTCTGATAAAAGAAAATCCTCAATACAATAATGTTCCGACTTCTGGAAAGAGTACTAGCATCTACTATCTATCATTTAATGCAAGGTAGTGTCTGACATAATCCCCATAAAATAGCTACAGACAGCCGCAAGGTCTTCTCGTATCCTAGGTGCGACCATCAGTCCGCCCATACTAATGTGTCAGCCCCGTCCTCAGCAAAGATATAGTTGTACGCTTCTTCGTTCTCACCTGGTGGGGGGGGGGGGGTAGGGGTGAGTGACTGGGAAATCACTCAGTAGGCACCTGCCTCCAAGTAGTACAAGAAAAACATACAATAATGATATAGCACGTAGCACATAGGACATGATATCACATAAGCATACCAAATAACGCGGATAAGTAACTCACTCCAGATAAAGAATGCGCAACATCGTGATGCATGTCCTACTGTGCATGTCACACGCAACAAAGTCATGTCACACAAAATGCCGGTATCTCCGCCATGCAATGCATGATCCCGGGACCTAACTGAGTGGCTGTGGGTCGTACCCACCCACAGTCACCATCCTGAGTGTACTTGGCCCTGCCACCGTACACCATCCTGAGCGCCCGTGACCCGTACGTCACGACCCACCATCATGTAATGCACGTGCCATGAATACAAACAACACGATCGCCTGAGGCCCCTGGCCCATCCTCACCATCCTCCGGCACTCAATCTAGATTCATTTAAAGATCGTCTGAGGCCCCTGGCCCATCCTCACCATCCTCCGGCACTCAATTCTAGGTTTATTTATTATCCGGATGATGAATTAATGTTGTTTGATGTCAAACTTAATTTTTCATGGCTTATATATATTTATTGTGCATCTTTCATATTTTTCTTCAATTTTCTCTAATTTATTTCTATTTATTACGTAATTACCCAAATTAAATAAATTATCACAATTACCTAAATTTAATAAAAATAATTTAATTTTCTCATTTTATAATTTTTGGAATTTATTTATTATTTCCTGATATTTATTTATATTTTTATTATAATTATTACTATTTTTATACAATTAAATATCAATTATCAAATCCAGAATTCAGAATTTAGGAAATTGGGCTGGCCTGGCTCGCCAGCCCTGGTCATTCGCTCATTCGGCCAGGCCCGCCAGGGTCAGGTCTGTTACCTTTTTTTTATTTTCGGTAGCTATTGGGCTGGCTGGCAGCTGGCCCGGTCCGCTAGCCGCCGCCCTTTTTTTTTAATACTTCAGCAAATTGGGCCAAGGCTGGCCGAATGTGGCCGGCCCGTTAAAGGGCTGGCCTGTCCAGAGGGGGTCCGGGCTTCGGCCCTTTAACTCAACACCCCCTTTTATTTTTTTTAATTTCCTGCTCCCTGCGCACAGAGGCGCGTCCAGACTCTGCGCGCGTGGCGTCCACGCGCGGCCGCTTCCGGCGGCGCGTGCGGCGCTCCGGCTGCCGGTTTTTCGACCCCGATCTACATTTTCGCCTATTTCCAGTCTATGGGAACCTATTCTAAGGCCAAATCAAGGCTAAAGACCCTAAACATGTTGAAGTTATGATATTTGATTATCAAATTTTTCCCTAAAATCAAATCAAAGTCACGCAATACATTTCAGGTATTCCACAGACACCAAATTTCATGCTTTTCACAGATTGAACAACATACTACTGAATTTAACAATTAAAACATCAAAAACGCATAGAATACCACCAAAGCATGCTTGAATTTGGACCAATTTGAGGGGGGAAAGGAACCTACCTATTTGCGGCCAAACCACGCGATTGAAATAGACTCGGTTGCCTTTTCTCTTTCTCTTCTTCTTCTCTCTTTTCTTCCCCTCTTCTCCTCTTCCAGCCATTGCCCGCTTTTGATCTTCTTTTTTTTTTCTTTTTATAATTTTTTTTGTTCCCTTGGTAACTGAAATCCCCCCTTCCCTGCGCCCTTTAAATCCACTCACGCGAAAATTAAGGGGGAATGGTTATCCCCCATTCAACCGTATCCTATATTTTATTTATTTATTTTTTTTACTTTATTCATTAATTATCCTCTCCTTTATGCTATTATTTTATATTTATTTTATTATATTTTCTTTCTTTGTTTCCACTCCTAACCCCACGACACCCATTTTAAACTTTTATATATTTATTTATTTATATTATTTCTATGTGCACATCTTTTATTATACTATATATATATATATATATATATATATATATATATATATATATATATATTTTACAACAATACTTAATTATGGGATCACTTGGACATAAACAATTTGCTATAGTTACCCCATTTAAAAAGGGTCGTTACACCCAACTGCTACTCTAATTTAACTTGACGTGTAATGGCTAGTTCAAAATTTCCAGGGTGTAACAGCAACACACAAGGAAACAATTCAAAATACAACTCATGCTGAAATTTCAGCATATGTTGCATGTTATTGCCGAATTTTGACTCCCTTTTGTCTTCAATTTTATTCCAAAATTGAAGTTAGATTAATGTGTGATTGTATGGTAATATTTTGACTACTATTTGACACATGTTTTATGAGTTTTATTCAGAATTTTACAGCACATTAAAGGATGCCAAGTTGGACCAATCATCAAGTGCCAAGTAAGCAAGGTCAAGTCATCCTTCCAATCATAGTGTGCCAAGTAAGCAAGATGGTCTCATATGTACACAAGGCAATCTTCCAAGGGCACTAAAAAGAATTCTCAAGAAAGAAGAATACCCAAAGGGGGCGGCCACATGTGATTAAAAAGGACAGAAATAGCGCAAACAAGGCTAGGAAGACCACTCTCATTCTCTCAAGATCAAGAAGCTCTACTACTTTCTTCTTCTCTTTTTCTTTCTTCTACTTCTTCTCTGAATACTATTGTTCATATATTCTACATATTGACTAGGCTTTGATTAGACCACCATACACATTTCATTTGTTATAAAAGGTTGATCAAGGTGTGATCAAACCTTCATTCGTTCGGTGGTGGTGTCCGTGATCCGTTTGCTTGATTGTATTGTGTGTAAAAGGGTGGATTTGGTGTGTAACTCTAGCAACCCTTGTGGTAAGGTGTTTTTGGTGTTTAGTGATAACCGAGGAAGGTGTCCTCGAAGACTAGAGTAGGTTGATTTGACCGAACCAGTATAAAATCCTTGGTGTCTTTACTTTCAGCCTTTACTTTCAGTTTCTAGCATTTTGCATCAATTTCGTTGGGATAGAAGAAATAGTAAACGTTTTTCAAAAATTACAGAAATCTTCAGAAACATAGCCACACTTCCTAGTTTTCATTTGGCGCAAGTTTCAACTCATTTGGATAAGTATAAGTCAAACAAACTTGAATATTTCTGAGACTAGTGCAATCTGATTTTCAGAAATGCAAAGGTTGAGAACATCAATATGATTGATATACTTCCCAAAGGAATTTTTGAAAAATGTTTCAACACATTATAATATATCTCTTGAGGGTGTTGTAATTAAAGTTTTAGACTATTTGGAGCCTCCAATTAATCGGAATAAAATTTTCAAGTCGGAGCACGGTTTCTGGAAGATTCGTGCAATCTGACCAAGAACGTATTTTTAAAGAGTTAGGAGTAGAGTTTTTTTCTGAAATTTTTATGAAATACGTATAACATCGGAGAGTTCATTCACACCGAATTTCATAATTTTTGAAGGTATGTAACTAGGTCTTTTAATCATTTCAAATCAGGATCGGAAAACAGAAACTGTTTTCAGAAGTGAGGTTTTTGGTTCAAAAGTTTTTAAAAACCAAATTTTCCGCACCCACTATTCAACCCCCCTTCTAGTGGTGCTATACAGGTCCTACACTAGTCCCTATTTCTTCCTTGTCAAACCAAATGACCATTCACTTTTCGCGCCAATTGAATGACATTGTCTCCTGCCGCTGTTTTTCTCTCTTTCCCACGCCGTCAACTTCCTTCCCAAGTTTCCAAAAATTCACTCCCACTTCCCACTTCTACTTCATCTCCTCCCTTATCTCTTCATCTTCCTTTTTCTTTTCCATTCAATCTCCACTTTCCCACGTCTCCAACCGTTTTTTCTCTTCCTCTTATACTCTTTCAACTTTAAATTCCACCTTTTTGCTCTCATATCCTCACAAAAAACTGTTGCAAACCATACTTCTTCTTCTACTCTCTCTTTGCAAATCAAACAATCCCTTCTTCATCAAATCAAAATGCTAGATCCTTAAGACACTATAAGGAGGGGGTGAATAGAGTGTTAGACAATTTTGCAGAATTTTCTTGTTTGGCTCAACTCAAATGTAATTCAAAATCAAAGCAAGACTGGGAGATGAGAGACAATGAATGAGTACACAGGATATAGAGTGGTTTGAATCGTAAATGATTCTACTCCACTACCACTTTGTTTCCAAAGTGGAATTTCAACAATTGCTCTTCTTATTAAAGCTAATAAGAACAATCACAACAATACTTACACTAACAACTTAGTGTAAGCAACCACAACAACAACTTCTTGCACAAAATACTTTTGTGCATCTACAACAACCACAACTCCAAGCAAGGACAACTTCTTGTGACCTCACAACTTCAAAAAGTTCTCTCAAGAACTTTCTCACAGTGGGTTAAAGAAGTAGTGGGGGTCACACTTTCTCACTAGTCTAAACACAAGCAAGAGATCAAATATTTATTGTTCCTATTGTGTTAGACTCACTATCTCTCAAAATACAACAATGAAGAACAAAGAAAGGCTTAACAAGCTTTAAACACTTTTACAAATATGAGAGAAATATACAGCAATGTAAAATGTAGCTTGATGATGGTGAAAGTGTGTATTTGCCTCATCTGAGCTTCATCCATTTATAGGAGGTGTTCACCATGTTTTTGAACCCTCCACCATGTCTTCAACTTCATCAAATGTCAAGCTAATGTCCATTTAGTCTTTAGGCACCCTATGGAGTGATTTGATCCTCAATAGCCACCTTGGAGAATCTTAGACATGGATATAATAGTCAAGGAAGCATGTTTTATGTTGGAGAAAAGTCTACAAGAAATTTGAGCAAGACTGGAAAGAGAAAACACCATAAATCTCCCTTGGATTTTGTTCCAACGGTCATAAGATATTGAATTATGGGGGCATCGATCGATCCATGCGTCTGGGCGGAGAGATCGATGGCCTTCAGAGAGTTTGCAGTTTTGAACATATAGTACATCGATCGATCGATGTCTCTCCTTTGAGAGATTGATGTGACGTCGATCGAGCGATGTCCCCTGGCCTGAGAGATCGATGTCTTCCAGAAACTTTCTTGTTTGAAACTTTCTGACATCGGCCGATCGAAGTCTCTTCCTGAGGGATTGATGTGACATCGATCGATCGATGTTCTTTAGGCTAAGAGATCGATGTTGGAGAGGAATTGCCAAACTTGAATAGCATCAACATGGATCGATCCATGTCTCTCTTTAAGAGACTGATGTACATATCAATCGATCCATGCGAGAGATTGATGTCTCACAGTGTATTTTTCTTATTTTGCTTCAAACTCCTAGTGTGAATTTCCATTTTAACCCATTCAAAACATCTTTTTATATAATCAAAACATTTCATACCCCAACAATCTCCCCCTTTTTGATGATTTCAAAACCAAGATATTTAAAAGATGTTTTTACTTGAAAATTTACATTTGAGCTAGCTAAAGGTTCAAAATTGAAATTTTCAATCTCCCCCCATGCATTTTATGTTTTCCCTAATGTCATAAAACTGTCAACATATCAAAACTTCCCTTTAATAAATATTCTTCCAAAACCAATGAATATATTAAAGATTATCCAAAATACCCCCCCTAAAACAAACATACACCAAATAATATCAAACGACTCCCCCTCAACCAAACATGCATCAAATGTGTGCATTATGCCAAATTTCCAATCATACCGAAATTTTCATTTTTACATCAATTTCAAGTAAGCAAGTATGCACTTCTCCCCCTTTTTTGAAAGCATCACAAACAATAATCGAAGATAAACATTTGATGTCATTAAAACTTTAAAACACAACAAAGTTTAGCAAATACAAAACCCGATAATATATTTAAGCTGGAATCTAAAAATGGGAAATGGGGATAAACAAGGAATGAATGACGAATAAGAAGCCTAGTCTTCATCAGATGGAAACGTTATTATGGGGATGCACACTTTCATCTTTGTTTTGAGCTTGGCAAATCTTGACTCATGCATCGTCAACTTGCCTCGTAGCTCACCGACCTCTTGTTGGAGGCTAGTACTTGAGCTTGAAGTTTCAGAACATTTGAGCTCAAGCCACTAGGTACTTCTTGGGTATCAGGCATGGGAATATGTGCTTTTTCAGGATTACCCACCTCTTCACCCGCTTCTTCTTCTATTGCCTATCCCTTCATAGCTTCTTTCTTAGCCTTGAGCACTTGTTGGATATTGACCTTATCATAATAATCTTTATGTGTGATTTGGTCAAGATCCATATCATCCACATATACTCCCGACTTCACTAACATCCGATAAATAAGATTACTATACGCGAGTGCTTTGTTTTGCTTTGTTGCAGCCTCAATTACATTTGTCATGAAAAGCTCTCCAAAGTTTATTCTCTCTCGGGTTCCTATGCGGAAGGCAATATAGAAGTCTAAGTTGCTAGGCCCTTTAGTGGACTTGCCATTGATACAAAAAGTAACTATGGCAAGTAGGGTTCGGTGTACTAAGGGCATGTCATTTGTGTTCTTGGTTGGGTGATATCCTAAGAACGTCTTTACTTCATCCTCGGTGACTTTTCATTATGCTGTATCCCACTTCCACACATCAAACTCAAAGTAAGTACCCTTCGTTTGGCACTCCAATCAATTCACAAATGGTTCGAATATCCCAATCAATGTGAGTTTCATCAATGATAGTATGTAAAGCTAAAGGAAGATCATTGATGTATTGGACCCAAAGGTTTGATAGAAAAGTCTAGTGTATCTAGTGGACATTTTGTCCATCTCCTTTTCAAGCCAAATATTCCTCCATTGTTGGACATCTAACCATTCAATGATAAGGCTCAACTCATTATTGCTTACAATATCATTTACTCTTAGCAATTTGAGGGGAATGGTTTCTCGTTCATCTCTCTCCCCACTTATCATACAAACTTTGAGAATGTCTAACAATGTACCTCACATTTCCTGGTGGGCATAGTTCCTTCAAAGCATCTTTGGCTTCCCTAGTCTTGATCCATAGAAAATTTGAGAAGTTTAGCCCACTCCTTATTTCATCCAATAAATGGGCTTGGCTAAAATCAATGGATTGTTTCCTCCTTGGTTGATTTCTCACTTGGGGCTGAGAGGATTGTCCTTGAGAAGGGTTGTTTGACCCTTCTTCACCACTTCGGGTTGTTCTTGTCCATTTTTGGTGTTTTTACTCCTTGTTGACATTTTGAAGAGAAGTTAGGGCTTGAGATAGAGAAATATTTGGGATAGGATGACGAAATGTGAGGGTAGAAAGCAAGAATCAAGTGTGGAGATGATGAAACTTTGATCGTGAGATGAAACTGAAGAGAAGGAAGGTTTTTGGAGAGGAAGACGCCTTGTTCTTGAGAGTGTCGATCGATTTTCGTAGATTTGAAGTCAATGAAATCGCGTTTTTGACAGAAGTTATAGTGCAAAAATCGATGACGTCGGTCGATTCAATCGATCGATGTCAGCAATTGCCGTACATGGATCTCTCATTTTAAGACATGGATTGGTCCATGTATACTTCTTTTTGAAATTTTTAGTTTTGATCCTCTAAACATTGTTTAGCATCCCTAATCTTGTTCTAATGGACTCGAATGTCTCAGTAGGAAGGGATTTTGTAAAGATATCCGCTAGTTGGTCATTAGTTGGAACAAATTCAACTCATACCAGTCCTTTTTGAATATATTCTCTTATAATGTGATGCCTCACTTCAATATACTTGCTTCTACTATGGTGCATCAGGCTTTGTGCTATACTTATGGCTGAAGTATTGTCATATAAGATTGGTACTTTACCAAACTTGACATTGTAGTCATTCAAGATGTTTCTCATCCAAAGTAATTAGGCACAACATGGAGCGGCCGATACATGTTTGGATTCCACCGTTGAAAGTGACACAGTATTTTGTTTCTTGGACAACCAAGAAACAAGCAATCTCCAAGGAATTGACATGTCCCGGAGGTGCTTTTTCTATCGACTAGGTTTCGCATAGTCGAAGTCACTATACCCTCTTAAATCAAAACAACCATTTCTAGGATAAAATAACCCAAAGTTCAAAATTCTTTTCAAATACCTAAAACTACGTTTAATGGCAACTAGATGGGATTCCTTATGCATACCTTGAATCTAGCATCTAAGCACACAGCATGCAAAATATCCAGTCTACTAGCCGTTAAATAAAGTACACTACCAATCATACCCCTATATTTGGTTACTTCAAGTGGCTTTCCTTTTTCATCTTTGTCAAGCTTTGTACCTATGCTCATGGGTTTGCTTACACTCTTTCCATCCTCAAACTTGTATTTCTTGAGTAAATCCTTTGTGTACTTTATTTGAGATATGAATACTCCATCTTGAGTTTACTTGATTTGAAGTCCAAGAAAGTAATTTAGCTCACCCGTCATGCTCGTCTCAAATTCTCCTTCCATTAATTTAGCAAAATGCTAACAAAGAGAATTATTAGTAGCACCAAATATAATATCATCCACATAAATTTGAACAAGCAATTGATGGTTTCCTTGTTCTTTAATAAAAAGAGTAGTGTCAATTTTTCCTCTTGAGAACTCATTTTCAAGCAGGAAGTTACTTAATCTTTCATACCATGCCCTAGGAACCTGTTTAAGTCCACAAAAGGCCTTTTTGAGTTTAAATACATGATTTGGATAATCATGATTTTCAAAATCTGGTGGTTGAGCTACATACACTTCTTCTTGAATTATTCCATTCAAGAAGGCGCATTTTACATCCATTTGATATAGTTTGAAATCCTTATAGTATGCATATGCTAATAGCATCCTAATAGCTTCTAACCTAGCTACGAGGGCAAAAGTCTCATCATAGTCTATGCCTTCTTCTTGTCTATATCCTTGAGCTACTAACCTAGCTTTGTTTCTAGTGGTGTTTCCTTTATCATCCATTTTATTCTAAATACCCATTTAGTGCCACTTACGGGGTGATCACTAGGTTTAGCCACTAGTTTCCAAACATCACTTCTTTCAAATTGATTTAGTTTTTCTTGCATGGCTAACACCAAATCTTCATCATTTATAGCCGCTTTTGTAAATGATGAAATGAAAGCATTTTCATTAAATTTTCTTCTAGTCAATATGCCTTGACTTGTTTCTCCTAATATCAACTCTCTTGGATGGTCTTTCTTATACTTATATGAATCTGGTAAATTTGAAGTGTCTCCTCTCACTTCTTCATGTTCAACCTTAGGTTCATTTTCAAGTGGATCAATCTTAAGGTCAATAATAATATTCCTTTTTGGATTCTCAAATTTCTTTATATGACTTACTTCAATTATTTCTTCTTCATCATCAGTATTTATGCATGGTTCATCCTCAAGAAGTTCACTAAAATTGACATGAATTGATTCTTAAATTTTCATACTTCTTTTGTTATATACTTTAAACGCCTTTCTATTTTGACCATATCTCATAAATATTCCTTCATCCGCTTTGAAATCGAGTTTTTCTAAGTCATCTTTGGTGTTATGTATAAAACACTTACAGCCGAATACCTTGAACTAACCAATACGTGATACTCTACCTTTCCAAAGCTCATAAGGAGTCTTTTTGAGAGATGGTCTCAAGTAAACTCTATTGATTACATTACAAGCAGTGTTTACTGCTTCAGTCCAAAAATACTTGGGTAGCTCAAATTCACTTAGCATAGATCTACTCATTTCTTGAAATGTTCTATTTTTCCTTTCCGCAACACCATTTTGTTGGGGAGTTTTTGGAGCCAAGAAATTGTGTCCATCCCCTTTGGATACACAAAATTCTTAAAACTCACCGTCAAACTCACCATCTCTATCACTTATAATTTCCTTAATCGTGTCTTCTTTTTGAATTTCTAATCTTCTACAAAGTTTTATAAACTCTTGGCATTCATCATTCTTTTTAGCTGAAAACATGACCTTAGTGTACCTAGAGAAGTCGTCTACCACGACAAAGGTGTAATGTTTTCCACCTAGACATGCCATACCAATATCCTCATACAAATCCATATAATGCAATTATAGATGTTTGGTGATGGAGATTTCACTTTTGGGCTTGAAGCTTGCTTTAACAAGATTTGCCTTTTGACAAGTGTCACATAAGCCATGGTTTTCGAAATTTGGTTTTGGAAGACCTTGGACCTTTTCATTTTTGCAAATCTCTTTGAAATTTTTAAAACTAATATGTCCAAATCGTCTATGCCATAGTTGAGTCAAATCATTTTTGGCAATTAAGGAAGAAAACTTTTTTGATTTCAAATCATGTGTGCTAAATTTATAAATATCATTTTTCCTTATAGCCTCAAAAACAATTTTATCATTCTTTTTCACAATGCATTTTCTTTTCACAAATTCAACTTGAAAATTAGCATCCCATAGTTGTCTAACACTTATCAAATTATACTTAAGGCCTTCTACATATAATACATTATTAATAGTGAAAGAAGAATTATCAATTTCTACATGTCCAAGGATTTTGGATCTCCCATTGACAAAATGCACCGTTCCACCATCTTGGAGCTTGAGCTTGGTGAACAAGGTTTTGTCTCCGATCATGTGTGTTGAACATCCACTGTCCATAAGCAATTTAGTTCCTTCTTCTTTGGTTACTCCATTTATCTTGAGAGCCTACAAAACCAAGAGATTTATGCATTGATACCCTTTGATGGTTGGGTCTTTTAGGGTTAGCTTGTTGATCCTTAGGCTTCCAAACATACATACTACCAAATCTAGCTCTACATGCACTCTTCACATGTCCTACTTTGTTACAATGAAAGCAACTGGGTACATGCCTTGGTTTATAAGATGATGAGCCATGTTGTGTTTTCTTCTTATTTGACTTTTTCTTTAATGCCTTGGGCTCAATGGAAGAATGTGATAAATTAAATCCTAAACCAGATTTGTCATTTCAAATCCTTTGATTTCCAAGTAGTTTGTCTAGATTATTTTTATCATCAGTTAGTTTTTGTAAGTCTATTCTCAATTTCTCACATTCTTTCCTAACTTCCACATTTTCAAGAGCTACAATATTATGCATGGTGAGTATGATGTCATGATCTTGATACATCAAAATATTCTTATCATGCAAGCTCTTGTTTTTTAATATGCATTTTTTAAATTCTTTCTTCAAGTGTTTATATTTTAAATTCAGTTTTTCAAACTCATCTTGCAAATATCCTATTTCAACTTGTAAATTTGAAGAGTTACAGTTTACCTTAAGGTCGTTCTCAACTGCCATAAGACAAGCATGTTGTGCTTTTGGATTCTCGACTATTGCAACAAGACCAACATCCTTGTATTCACTTTCTCCTCCTTCCGATTTGGAAAGGATATCATCTCACGTGGCTACCTCCGCATTTAGGGCATTCTTCTTTTCAGGAAAGACCTTCTTTTCTTGCTTTTGCGGCTCCTTGATGTGGCAATAGGAAATGAAGTGACCGGGTCGGCCATACCTATAGCAATTTTCACTTGCTTCTTTGTGCTTGGGTGGTCTCATGAAAAACTTCCTTGCGTGGGCCTTGTTTCTTGTGGCCAATCTTTTAAATTTTCTTACTAGAAGAGCAAATTTATCATCCGATTCATCAGACTCTACTACCAATCCTTAGTATGATGCATGTGCGGGCTTGATAGGGTTCATCATATTTTGTTCATCAGTAAGAATTTCATAAGTAAGAAGATTACCAGATAGCAAATCAAGGGTAAGAGTCTTGAGATTCTTTGCTTCGGTGATGACGGTGACTTTAGGTACCCTTCTCTTGGCAAAGAGTTGAGGAGTTTTGAGACAAGGTCTTCATTTGAAATTTTCTTGTCCACCATGGAAAGTTGATTTACTATTCTAGTGAATCGGTCGATTGCCTCCTCAATCTTTTCACCACTCTTCATCCCGAACATTTCATATTCTTTCATGAGCATTAGTCTTTTGTCCATTCTTACTTGCTCAGTTCTTTCGTGTATCATTTATAGCCTTTTCCATGCTTCATAGGCCATTTCAAGACCTTGAAGTCTTATGATCTCGGTGGTGGTAAGAGCACTTGAAAGAATATCGAATGCTTTGCCATTGATGGCAAAGTTAATCTTCTGTTCGTCGGTGTAGTCTCCTCATCTTTGAATATTGATTCTCCTTTTGAGTTGGTAATCATATGAACTTTGATTCCTTTGACAACGGCTCTCCATATATCAAATCCACAACCTTTCAAATGATAGATCATTCGAAATTTCTACAAAGAATAATTTTGGGCATCAAACACAGGTGCTTTAGTGTTTGATCCTCAGAATAGTGCAGTTGGCTTGGAAGTTGAGGTGTAGCATGAAGAGGTTGACATTGCCATGATCTTTAACCTTGCTACTTGCAAAGATTGGCCAAGCAATCAAGGTTAGGCTCTGATACTAATTGTTAGATCTGTAACATACTCTAGATGGGAGTGCATAGAGTGTTGGGCAATTTTGTGGAATTTTCTTGTTTGGCTCAACTCAAATGGAATTCAAAATCAAAGCAAGAATGAGAGATGAAAGACAACGAATGAGTACGTCAGATATAGAATGGTTCGAATCGTAAATGATTCTACTCCACTACCACTTTGTTTCCAAAGTGGAATTTCAACAACTACTCTTTTATTAAAGCTAATAAGAACAACCACATCAATACTTACACTAACAACTTAGTGTAAGCAACCACAACAACAACTTCTTTCATAAAATACTTTTGTGCATCTACAACAACCATAGCTCTGTTCTTGCTACCTCACAACTTCAACAAAGTTCTCTCAAGAACTTTCTCACAATGGGTTAAAGAAGTAGTGGTGGTCACACTTTCTCATTAGTCTAAACACAAGCAAGAGATCAAATATTTATGGTTCCCATTGTGTTAGACTCACTATCTCTCAAAATACAACAATGAAGAACAAAGAAATGCTTAACAAGCTTTAAGCACTTCTACAAATATGAGAGAAATATACAGCAATGAAAAATGAAGCTTGATGATGGTGAAAATGTGTATTTGCCTCATATGAGCTTCATCCATTTATAGGAGGTGTTCACCCATGTTTTTTAAGCCTCCACCATGTCTTCAACTCCATCAAATGTCAAGATAATGTCTATTTAGTCTTTAGCCACCCTATGGAGTGATTTGATCATTAGTAGCCACTCTAAAGAATCTTAGACATGGATATAATAGTCAATGATTTTAAGTTATAAATTGTTTTGATGATGAAAAGATGTTTTAAATAAGTTAAATTAATGTTTGAGGCTTGATGCAAGATGAGAAAATTACACTATGTCAAAAATGGTTGAGATTGGAACTCATTGTCCAACATCGATCTCTCAGGATGGGGACATCAATCGATCAATGTCACTTCAGCCTCTGACTTCGATCGATCGATGTAGGTCAGAAAGCATTCTGTCCAACATCGATCTCTCAACCCAGGGACATCGATCGATCAATGTCACTCCAGTCTCTCCTCAGGGAGATTTCGATCGATCGATGTCAGTCAGAAAGATTTCTGTCCAACATCAATCTCTCAGTCCAGGGGACATCGATCGATCGAAGTGACATCAGTCTCTCCTAGGCGGACTTCGATCGATCGATGTCCAGCAGTTTCAAAAACTGCAAAGTTTCTGGAGGACATCGATCTCTCCCCCAGGCACTTCGATCGATCGATGTCCCCCAAAATTCAAAATTTTCTGAACGTTGGAACAAAATCCAAAAGAGATTCATGGTATTTTCTCTTTCCAATCTTGCTCAAACTTCTTGTGGACTTTAACCAAACATATTACATGATTCTTTGACTATTGTATCCATGTCTAAGCAAACCTAGGTTGGCTATTGAGGATCAAATCACTACATAGGGTGGCTAAAGAATATTTGAACATCATCTTGACATTTAGATACCTTGTGAAGACTTGGTGGAGCTTCAAAAACATGGACAACTTCATCTATAAAAGGAAGAGGCTTGGATGAGGCAAATACACACTTTCAGCATCATCTAGCTTCATTGTTCATTGTTGTATAGTTCTCTCATATTTGTAAATTTGCTTAAAGTTTGTTAAGCTTTTCTTTGCTCTTCATTGTTGTATATTGAGAGATAGAGAGTCAAACACAAGAGGAACCATAAATATTTGATCTCTTGCTTGTGCTTAGACTAGTGAGAAAGTGTGAACCTTACTATATTTCTTCAACCCACTGTGAGAAGTTCTTGAGGGAACTTTGTTGAAGTTGTGAGGTAGCAAGAAGTTGTTCTTGCTAAGAGCTGTAGTTGCACAAGTGTGTTTTGCGCAAGAAGTTGCTGTTGTTGTTGCTTACACTAAGGTGTTAGTGTAAGTGTTGATGTGGTTGTTCTTATTGTCTTTAATAAGAAGAGTAGTTGTTGAAAATCCACTTTGGCAACAAAGTGGTAGTGGAGTAGAATCATTTACGATTCGAACCACTATATATCCGGTGTACTCATTCATTACTTCTCATTTCCCATTCTTACTCTGATTTTGAATTTCTTTTTGAGTTGAGTCACACAAGAAAAATTCCACAAAAGTGCCAAACACTCTATTCATCCCCCCTCTAGAGTGTGTTTCGAACCTAACAATTCGTATCAGAACCTAACCTTGATTGCTTGGCCTATCTTTGAAAGTAGCAAGGTTAAAGATCATGGCAATGACAACCTCAACCTCAACCTCTTCATCTCAAACTTCATCTCCTAAGCCTACTACACTATTTTCTGGATCAAACACTAAAGCACCTATGTTTGATGTCCAAAATTATTCTTTGTGGAAATTTTGAATGATCAATCATTTGAAAGGCTGTGAATTTGATATATGGAGAGCCATTGTCAAAGGAATTGAAGTTCCTATGATTACCAACTCAAAAGGAGAATCAATGTTCAAAGATGAGGATGACTACACCGACGCAGAGAATATAAGATTTTCCATAAATGGCAAAGCATTCGATATTCTCTCAAGTGCTCTTAGCATCACCGAGCTCATAAGACTTCAAGGTCTTGAAACAGCTCATGAGGCATGGAAAAGGCTTGAAATGATACACGAAGGAACTGAGCAAGCAAGAATGGCCAAAAGACTCATGCTCATGAAGGAGTATGAGATGTTCGGAATGAAGAGTGGTGAGAAGATTGAGGAGACAATCGATCGATTCACACGAATAGTGAATCAACTCTCCATGGTGGACAAGAAAATCTCAAATGAAGACCTTGTCTCAAAACTCCTCAACTCCTTGGCAAGAGAATGGACACCTAAAGTCACCGTCATCACCGAATCAAAGAATCTCAAGACTCTTACCCTTGATGAGCTATCTGGTAATCTTCTTACTCATGAAATTCTTATTGATGAACAAAATAGGATGAACCCTATCAAGCCCACACAAACATCACACAAAGGATTGGTGGTAGAGTCCGATGAATCGGATGAGGAAGTTGCCCTTATAGTAAGAAAATTTAAAAGAATGACAACTAAAAACAAAGCTCAAGCAAGAAAGTTTTTCAAAAGACCACCTAAAGAAAAGGAAGCAAGTGAAAATTTCTATAGATGTGGTCGACCCGGTCACTTCATTGCCTATTGCCACGTAAAAGAGCCGCAAAAGCAAGATAAGAAGGTCTTTCCTCTAAAGCAGAAAGCCCTCAATGCGGAGGTAACCACGTGAGATGATCTCCTTTCAGAATCGGAAGGAGAAGAGAGTGAAGATCAAGGTGTTGGACTTGTTGCAATAGTTGACAATCCAAAGATTCAACATACTTGTCTTATGACAATTGAAGATGATCTTGAGGTAAATCCTAATTCTTCTAATTTGCAAGATGAAATAGGAGATTTTCAAGATGACTTTGAAAAACTGAACTTAAAGTATAAACATTTGAAGAAAGAGTTTAAGAAGTGCATTTTAGAAAATAAGAACTTGCATGATAAGAATATTTTGATTTTTCAAGAGCATGACATTATACTCACCATGCATAAAACCGTAGCTCTTGAAAATGCAGAAATTAGAAAAGAATGTGAAAAAATAAGGTTAGACTTTCAAAGACTAACTAATGGTAAAAATAATCTAGACAAATTACTTGGAAACCAAAGAATTGGAAATGATAAATCCGGCTTAGGATTTAATACATCACATTCTTCCATTAATACTAAGTCATTAAAGAAAAAGACAAACAAGAGAAAAATACAACATAACCCATCATCTTCTAAACCAAGGCATGTACCCACTTGTTTTCATTGCAACAAAGTAGTACATGTGAAGAATGAATGTAGAGCTAGATTTGGAGGCATGTATGTTTGGAAGCCTAAGGGTCGACAAACTAACCCTAAAGGACCCAACCATCAAAGGGTACCAATGCATAAATCTTTTGGTTTTGTAGGCTCTCAAGATAAATGGAGTAGCCAAAGAAGAAGGAACCAAATGGCTTATGGACAGCGGATGTTCAACGCACATGACCGAAGACAAAACGTTGTTCACCAAGCTCAAGCTCCAAGTGTTGGACCGTGCACCTGCAATAAACACCACTAGAGGGGGGTGAATAGTGGTTAGCGGAAATTACACTACAACCCTTTGTTAAAATCCCCTTTGAAAACAGAATCTGAGACCACATCAGATTCAGAACCCGTTTTTGAAAAATTCACAAATAATTGTACACAACTCCAAAAATTATGAACCAATCCAGAATTGAGCTTCAATGAGTTAACAAGACTCTGTACAAAAATCAGACAAAAATAAGATCGTTTAACCCTTCAAACAAATAAAAGGATTCAGATGGTCAATCTGGACAGAACTGGACAGAATGTTGCTGAGTTTGCAAAACGTGTTTCTCTTTGAATACTCAACCAAAAAGGTTGATCTTTATATCAAAACACTTAGGATGTGTAGATGAAGTTTCCAAAAGGCCCTGACCTTAAACAACTCTTGAAAAATACAGAATTTAAGTTTTCTCAAAACTGGTCAGATTGCAGCCAGATTGAAGCAGTTATCTTGCAAAGACTGAAAGACTAACTTTCCCTTGCTCAAATCAAATGATTCCTGTTGAAAATGAAAGCTAACAGTCTGAAGTATAACTCCACCAAAAATCACGAATTTTTAAAATGTTTAGCTATTTTTTCTAATTGTGAGAAGTTGTGTGAAAACTGAAGTCAAAAACGGGAAAAAACAGAAATAAAGAAACAACAGAAGAACACCAAGGATTTATCCTGGTTCGGTCAATGTGACCTACTCCAGTCCCAAGGAACACCTTTCCTTTGATTTTACTATGAAATGAACACCTTACAACAAGAGCCAAGCTTGATCCTTGGGTTAGACACCAACCCTACTCAAGACTTAGATAATCACCTTCTAAGCAACACTTAGTTGCAACTCCTCTAACACCTATTGATTTAGCCTAATAAAGATGACTAATCAATCTTACAAATGAAGCACAAGAGGCTTGTAGCTCACCACAATACAACAAGAACACCTTTGCTACAATGAATAAAACAATAACAACAAGAAGATGAAGATGAAAGCTAGACAATTCAACAAATGCTTGTGAGCTTCAAGTCTGTTTCATCTTCTTCACCATTGCCTCTATTTATAGTGTGATTTGAGCCTTGAAGATAAGATTTCCAATGTGTCACCATCTTCATCATCAAGTCCAAATGTCTTCTCATCATTGGTTGTCTTTGTATACTTGGCAAAATAAAACACAATGATTGGTCCACCTTGGCAATGTCATGTTGACCGAAAATGCACCTTGGAATTGTCTTGAATTATCCTTAGCAAGAATAGATAATATGGAGAAGATAATTGCACCAAAATAATCTCAACTCCTTGCTTTAGAATAGGCATGTGTGATTTGAAGAATTCAAAGTCAAAAATTCATCTCCAAGAAAGAGAAGTAGCCTTTGGCTACTCCATTTTTTCCAACAAAAATAGTTTTGATTTTTCTTAATAAAATAAGAAAGGATAATACCGTCAAATTATCCCCAACTTCAAGCACAATAATAGGACATGTGAGAGCTCCATTTGACTTCAAAAAATCTGCTGAAAATACCCAAGAAAGGTCTAGTAGCCGTTGGCTACTACTTTGAATTTTCCTAGTTGGCATTTTTGCCAACTAGCTCCTTTTTGAATTGTCCACTTGTCACCAACTCATAAAATATGTACAACATCATATCCACCTGATGATACACGTTTTTCAACATATATATATATATATGTGTAGCAACTCATATTTTTGAAGAAGAAATAAATAGATAACAGTTGACAAGATTAGGTCAACGTGTAACATCGAAATTCCCAATATTTCTTCTTATATGTGATGAACATTTCCACACCTTTGACACCTTTCATATCTCTGAATAATGATGATAAATATTCTCTTATAACATATATAAGAGGGTCTTCAAGAAAAAATAGAATGTGACATCTCAAATCGTCACATATCCAGCTATAGTTAATAATATCATCGGTTGAGAGAATAAGATAAGAAATCACCAAATAATCTTCAATATAATAATAACCCAACTCCAGAATGAAGAGAATAATATGCTCAAGAGATTCCTTGAGTGAAAATACTAAAAATACCCTCAGGGGTGAAATGACCAAAATACCCCTGGTGTGAGAAAACTCCAGAAATGACCCAGATGGTCATATATACTCATGATATCACCTTTGCCTTGATAAATAGTATAGGAATACACCCTTGAAATATTTTCACCATTTGATGCTCCTACAAAACTCAAAATACCAATTTTGCCCTTATTGATAAGTTGTAAAAACTTCCAAGGCACGTTAGTCACAAGACAATCACCAAAAACATATAATAAGCACATAATGAGCATGTATAAATCATGTACAAATGAAAACAACCAATTTATCACATTTTAGAAAAATATTCCTAAAAACCCTAGACATCGATCGATCGAAGTGCCTCAGCTTCAGAGATCGATGTCTCACAGAAAGGTTCAGGTTTTGTCTTTGACCTTCATCGATCGATCGAAGTGAGAGTTCGATGTACATCGATCGATCGATGTGTCTCAGGTTTAGAGATCGATGTCTCATAGAAAGGTCTTAAACTTTTCTGCCTTACATAGATCGATCGATGTGAGAGATCTATGTACATAGATCGATCAAAGTGCAACAACCTGAGAGATCGATGTCAATTTTTTCAACTTTTTCAACTTTTGATCACATATAACACCATGTGTGACATTTTTAAGTATTCACCACTTAAAATCATGACTTTGAAAATTATACAAACATATTTCTCAACATTCTCTCCCTTTTGGATGATTTTCAAAATAACCTAACATGATTTTAATGTCACAACTTATAAACAAAAATTTAACCAAATGTTTTCAACTTTTAAATAGTATGCTGCTCCCCCTCAACTCATACTCTCCCCCTTAACCTATGCTCCAAAATTTATACCAATTAAAACTTAGCATACGATTCATCATGACTTACCAACTAAAATCCATGAATTACCAACTAAAATCCATGACTCACCAACTAAAATCATGTTCTTATTCTATCTCCCCCTTTATTTTGCAAATCATGCAAAAGATAGAACTATGCAATGGTATCGTAAGTCATCATTCCTAATTTGGCTCGTAAGTTTTCAAAAGTGGCTTGATTAAGGGGTTTGGTAAAGATGTCAGCAATTTGGTGATCAGTTCTTATATGGTTTATCACTATATCCTCATTTTGAACATGATCGCGAAGAAAGTGGTATCGCACCTCAATGTGTTTGGCCTTAGAATGAAGCACCGGATTCCGGGAAAGATTGATTGCACTTGTGCTATTGCAGAAAATTGGAATCTTATTCATTTTAATGCCAAAATCACTAAGTTGCTGTTTAAGCCAAAGTATTTGGGTAGTACATAAACTCAAAGCAATATACTCGGCTTCAGTGGTAGAAAGAACTACACTAGCTTGCTTTTTAGAAAACCAAGAAATCAAGTTGGTTCCTATGAATTGACAGGTACCGCTAGTGGATTTTCTATCTAATTTGCAACCACCATAATCAACATCACTATATGCGTGTAATTCCAACTTAGCGTTTCGATCATACCACAGTCCTAAGTGAGGTGTATGCTTAAGATATCTAAAGATCTTTTTCACTGCATTGTAATGTGATACCTTAGGACAAGATTGAAACCTAGCACACATACACACACTAAACATAATATCAGGTCTTGATGCAGTTAAGTATAACAGTGATCCAATCATAGACCTATAGAGTGTGTCATCAAAAGGTTTACCATTTTCATCCTTATCACGTTTGGTACTAACACTCATGGAGGTAGTTGTAGGTTTCAGCTCTTCAAAACCAAACTTCTTAATCATATCATTGACATACTTAAGTTGGCTAATATGAATTCCTTGAGGGGTTTGTTTGATTTGAAGGCCGAAGAAGTAGTTCAATTCTCCTACCATTGACATTTCAAATTCCGACTTCATACATTCTTCGAAGTCTTTTACTAAGGTAAGGTTAGTTGAACCAAAGATAATATCGTCTACATATATTTGAACTATTAACAAATCATTATCTTTTCTTCTTAGGAATAATGTGTTGTATATTTTTCCCCTTTGATAATTATTTGTAATAAAAAGAAATTTTGCAAACCTATCATACCAAGCTCTTGGAGCTTGTTTCAAACCATATAAAGCTTTCTTAAGCTTATAAACATGGTTAGGATTCTTTGGATCTTCGAATCCAGGGGGTTGTTTGACAAGCACCTCTTCTTGGATGTATCCATTCAAGAAAGCACTCTTGACATCCATTTGGAAGAGTTTAATGTTACTTAGACTTGCAATCGCAAGTAACAATCTAATTGCTTCTAGTCGTGCAACAGGTGCAAAGGTTTCTTCATAATCTATTCCTTCTTGTTGATTATAACCTTGTGCGACTAGTCTAGCCTTATTTCTTGTAATGTTTCCTTGTTTGTCCATCTTATTCCTAAACACCCATTTCGTTCCTATTCTTGACTTGTTTTCGGGTTTAGGTACTAAGTCCTATACATTGTTCCTTGTGAATTGATTTAATTCCTCATGCATAGCATCTATCCAAGATATATCACCTAAGGCTTCCTTTACGTTCTTAGGTTCTAATTGTGAGATTAAGCTATGTCCTTCAAGATGACTTATGTTTCTACGTGTTCTCACCCCAACACTTGGATCCCCAATGATTAATTCTCTAGGGTGCCACTAATTCCTAGATTGACTAGGTTCACCCTCATCTTGTTCAAATATTTCATTAGTGTGAACGTTATCATATGTAATTGGATCATTAGTTGTATCTTCCAATTGCAAAGTCTCTTGATTTATTTCATCTAGGGGTTCATGTATGTCTTGTTCAGGGAGAGTTGGTTCTAGATGATCAAGTACAGGCTCAAGTAATACATCATCATCAAACATATTTTCACCATTTGTTTCTTGTTTATGTTGATGTTTATCACTAACTTCAAAGCATGCATTTTCATTGAATGTCACATGTATGGATTCAATTATTTTTCTAGATGCAGGATTATAACACCTATATGCTCTTGAGTTAGTTGAATACCCAACAAATATGCATTCAATATACTCTTGTTCAAATTTATCTAGATTATCCTTAGTTTCAGCACAAAACATTTACATCCAAATACTTTAAGATAATCTATCTTAGGTTGTCTATTGTTTAGCAATTCATAAGGTGTTTTATTTAATTTCTTTCTAATAGTAAGCCTATTTATAATATAGCATGCACAACTAACAGCTTCAGCCCATAAATATTTAGGTAATTTATTTTCACAAAGCATTGTCCTAGCAACTTCTTGAATCGTTCTATTTTTATGTTCAACAACTCCATTGAGTTGTGGTGTTCTAGGTGGTGAGAATTCATGTTTTATTCCATGTAGTTCACAAAATTTGATTACGTCTTTATTTTTAAATTCTCTACCTCTATCACTTCTAATTCTTTTGACATTTTCTTCATAAATGTTTTCAAGTTGCTTAATAAGGGTTTCGATTGCTAACGGAGCATCGTCTTTTTGTGTTAAGAACAATGTCCATGTGTAGCGTGAGTAATCATGTACTATGACACACACATAGTAGTTTCCACCTAGACTTCTTGTCCTACTTGGACCAAATAAGTCTAAGTGAAGCAATTCTAGTACATGACTAGTACTCACTTCATGTTTCGGTTTTAAAGTTTCTTTAATGTGTTTTCCCTTAATAAATGTTTCACACATTTGAAAATTATCTAAGTTTAACTTAGGGATTCCTCTAATTAAATTCTTCTTAGACAATTTCTTAATGGTTGAAATTCCTATATGACCTAATCTTCTATGCCATAAATTCAGATCTAAGTCATGTGATATTAGACACTTAACCTTAGCATATAACATGTTATCTAAGGTAAGAGTATAAATATTACCATCTCTATTTCCTTTTAAAACCATTTCTCCTTTTTCATTTATTATATCACAAGAAGTAGGAAGAAAAGAGACATTATAACCACAATCTATAAGTTGTGAAATACTAAGTAAATTATAAGAGAGATTGCTTACTAACAACACATTTCATATTTGAAATGTGTTAGGGCCCCCAATTGTTCCTTTTCCAACAACTTATCCTTTATTGTTGTCACCGAATGTTACTTTTCCTCCATTCTTGATATGTTCCAATTCGATGAATAGTTTGGGGTTCCCCGTCATATGCCTCGAACATCCACTATCTAAAAACCATTTGGTTTTTAGATTCTTTGACTTTACCTCCTTCTTGCATTCCTTGCAATTTTTCTACAATGGAGACAAAGTTTAAGGTACCCTTTATTTGGGTCCTTGAATGTTAGGGGCATCATTCTTGTTTAAATAACCCTTAGGTATCCAAACTTGAACATACCTTTTAGGCACATTTTTAGCATGGTTAATATAAGAAGGATGAGCATATAGATGATTATTCCACATAAGTGAAGATGCATATAGATGTCTTGGCCGATTTTTGTAGTGTGTATAAGACGTAATTTTGTTTCTTGAATGGCGCTATATATGTATGTTCATATGTATTTCTATAAGATTTATATGAGTGTTGTCTATACTTAGGTTCATAATAAGTTGGATGCATTTTATTATGTCTAGTTGCATTTGTATACATATAGGCATAGTTTCTAGGTTGTCTAGATGCAAAGTTTAGCCTAGATGTATGTTTATGCGTGTGTGCTTTTATGGTTGTATGTTGCATTTTTGTCTTAAAATAAACAGAAGAAGGATTAGAAGAAGATTTAGCAGGCAAAGTTTTTTTCATATCTTTATAAGGCTGTTTAGTAGTTGAAGATACAAACTTAGTCTTTTTACCTACTTTTTCATCTTCTTCTTTGTAGCCTAAGCTGGTTTTATTATTTCCCTACTTTTGCGATGAGATAAGTGTATCTAACATATTAGGACCCGATTTAAATTGTTCTAACATTTTTTCTAAGTTAAGCTTGGAAGACTTAAGTTGTATTATCTCATGTTCACAATTTTCCAACTTAGACTTTAACATATTATTTTCCATTTTTAACTTTTTTTCATCTTTCCTATATGATTCAATTTTATTCTCTAAACAATCAAGAGTATTAGTAGAGTCTTGTTTAAAAGATTCTAATTGATCGGAAAATTCCAAGTTGGACGTCTTCAACTTGTTATTTTCTTCTATTAGTTTCTTCTTTTCTTTAGAGAGCCTCTTACAGTGAGCACGCATTCTTAAGAACTCTTCATACATTTCATCAAATGTCATGTCACTATCAGAATCACTATCAGATGAAGAACATACCTCGTTTGATACGAAGCAGACTTGAGCTTCCTCGGTTTCGGATTCTGAGTCGGATGAGTCGCTCCATGTGCTCACTTTCATTGCTCATTTCCCTATCCTTGCCTTAGGCTCCTTTGGCTTTGTCATTTGTGCCTCCTTGTCATTGGCTTGTTTATCATTGTTGTTGTTATTATTATTTTTCTTCATTGGACAATCGTATGAAATATGTCTTTTTTGACCGCATTCATAACACTTTAATTCTTTATTATACCATTTGTTTGTGTTATTTTTCTAGATTGAGAAAAAGAAGAAGAAGAAGAATTACGTTGTCTATTCCTATTTGGACATTTGAAAAACTTTCTAAGTTTTCTAGCTATCAATATCAAGTCATCGTCTAATTCAGTATCACTATTACTATCATCGTTACTAGCATGTGTTTTGGTTGTTTTGAAAGCTATTGACTTACCGGATGACTTAGACGATTCAGACTTTCGTTGGTTTAATTTAACCTCGTAAACTTTAAGAGACCCGATCAATTCATCCATCTTAGTGATTGACTTTGTCTCCTCGATTGCAGTCACCTTTGGATCCCATTCAGCAAGAAGGCTTCGTAGCACCTTTTGAACCTTTTCACTGTTCGAAAATGAGTTCCCTAAAGCTTCAAAGGCATTGAAAATATTAGTAATCCTCAAATCCATAGATGTTATGGATTCATTCGGCAACATTTTGAAAGTCTCTAATTCAGTCATAAGCATGTTTATTTTTGACTCTTTAGCACCACTAGTACCTTCATGCTTTAATACAAGTGATTTCCACATGTCGTGTGTACTTGTACAATTTGACACATATCCTGCTTCATAAGTTGTAAGTCCATTCAAAAGTAATTGCATAGCTTTAGTATTCATGGACATTTTCTTTTTATCATCCGATGACCATTCACTTTTATATTTTTCAACCTCTTGAGTGACTCCACTAACTTGTACAACTCTCATTGGAATGTATGGCCCATCTTCAACTATAGACCATAAATCGATGTCTATAGCCATTAAGAATAGTCTCATTCTTAGTTTCCAATGAACAAAATTATTGCCATCAAAAAGAGGAGGGCGTTGTGTAGACATACCTTCCAACTCACCTTTGTGAGAAACGATGGCCATTTTATATACCTTGGATTTGAGACAAGCAGTATATAATGAATTGTTGTTTCATGGCCTTGTATTGTTCGTATGGTGTTGAATCTTGTTTCTTTTGAGTGGTGTTGAATCTTGTTTCTTTTGAGTGGTGTTGGACCATGCACCTGCAACAAACACCACTAGAGGGGGGGGTGAATAGTGGTTAGCGGAAATTATACTACAACCCTCTGTTAAAATCCCCTTTAAAAACAGAATCTGAGACCACCTCAGATTCAGAACCCGTTTTTGAAAAATTCACAAATAAGTGTACACAACTCCAAAAATTATGAAACTTTCCAGAATTGAACTTCAATGAGTTAACAAGACTTTTTACAAAAATCAGACAAAAATAAGATCGTCTGTCCCTTAAAACAAATAAAAAGATTCAGATAGTCAATCTGAACAGAATGTTGCTGAGTTTGCAAAAACGTGTTTCTCTTTGAATACTCAACCAAAAAGGTTGATCTTTATATCAAAACACTCCTTAGGATGTGTATATGAATTTTCCAAAAGGTCCTGACGTTAAAAAACTCTTGAAAAATACACAATTTAAGTTTTCTCAAAACTGGTCAGATTGCAGCCAGATTGGAGCAGTAATCTTGCAAAGACTGAAAGACTAACTTTCCCTTGCTCAAATCAAATGATTCCTGTTGAAAATGAAAGCTAACAGTCTGAAGTATAACTCCACCAAAAATCACGAATTTTTAAAATGTTTAGCTATTTTTTCGAATTGTGAGAAGTTGTGTGAAAACTGAAGTCAAAAACGGGAAAAACAGAAATAAAGAAACAACAGAAGAACACCAAGGATTTATCCTGGTTCGGTCAATGTGACCTACTCCAGTCCCAAGGAACACCTTTCCTTTGATTTTACTATGAAATGAACACCTTACAACAAGAGCCAAGCTTGATCCTTGGGTTAGACACCAACCCTACTCAAGACTTAGATAATCACCTTCTAAGCAACACTTAGTTGCAACTCCTCTAACACCTATTGATTTAGCCTTATAAAGATGACTAATCAATCTTACAAATGAAGCACAAGAGGCTTGTAGCTCACCACAATACAACAAGAACACCTTTGCTACAATGAATAAAACAATAACAACAAGAAGATGAAGATGAAAGCTAGACAATTCAACAAATGCTTGTGAGCTTCAAGTCTGTTTCATCTTCTTCACCATTGCCTCTATTTATAGTGTGATTTGAGCCTTGAAGATAAGATTTCCAATGTGTCACCATCTTCATCATCAAGTCCAAATGTCTTCTCATCATTGGTTGGCTTTGTATACTTGGCAAAATAAAACACAATGATTGGTCCACCTTGGCAATGTCATGTTGACCGAAAATACACCTTGGAATTGTCTTGAATTATCCTTAGCAAGAATAGATAATATGGAGAAGATAATTGCACCAAAATAACCTCAACTCCTTGCTTTAGAATAGGCATGTGTGATTTGAAGAATTCAAAGTCAAAAATTCATCTCCAAGAAAGAGAAGTAGCCGTTGGCTACTCCATTTTTTCCAACAAAAATAGTTTTGATTTTCTTAATAAAATAAGAAAGGATAATACCACAAAATTATCTCCAAGTTCAAGCACAATAATAGGATATGTGAGAGCTCCATTTGACTTCAAAAAATCTGCTGAAAATACCCAAGAAAGGTCTAGTAGCTGTTGGCTACTACTTTGAATTTTCCTAGTTGGCATTTTTGCCAACTAGCTCCTTTTTGATTTGTCCACTTGTCACCAACTCATAAAATATGTACAACATCATATCCACCTGATGATACATGTTTTTCAACATATATATATGTGTAGCAACTTAGATTTTTGAAGAAGAAATAAATAGATAACAGTTGACAAGATTAGGTCAACATGTAACATCGAAATTCCCAATATTTCTTCTTATATGTCATGATCATTTCCACACCTTTGACACATTTGATATCTCTAAATAATGATGATAAATATTCTCTTATAACATATATAAGAGGGTCTTCAACAAAAAAATAGAATGTGACATCTCAAATCGTCACATATCCAGCTATAGTCAATAATATCATCGGTTGAGAGAATAAGATAAGAAATCACCAAATAATCTTCAAGATAATAATAACCCAACTCTGGAATGAAGAGAATAATATGCTCAAGAGATTCCTTGAGTGAAAATACCAAAAATACCCTCAAGGGTGAAATGAACAAAATACCCCTGGTGTGAGAAAACTCCAGAAATGACCCGGATGGTCATAAATACTCATGATATCACCTTTGCCGTGATAAATAGTATAAGAATACACCCTTGAAATATTTTCACCATGTGATGTTCCTACAAAACTCAAAATACCAATTTTGCCCTTATTGGTAAGTTGTAAAAACTTCCAAGGCACGTTAGTCACAAGACAATCACCAAAAACACATAATAAGCACATAATGAGCATGTATAAATCATGTACAAATGAAAACAACCAATTTATCACATTTTAGAAATATATTCCTAAAAACCCTAGACATCGATCGATCGAAGTGCCTCAGCTTCAGAGATCGATGTCTCATAGAAAGGTTCAGGTTTTGTCTCTGACCTTCATCCATCGATCGAAGTGAGAGTTCGATGTACATCGATCGATCGATGTGTCTCAGGTTTAGAGATCGATGTCTCACAGAAAGGTCTTAAACTTTTCTGCCTTACATAGATCGATTAATGTGAGAGATCTATGTACATAGATCGATCGATGTGCAACAACCTGAGAGATCGATGTCAACTTTTTCAACTTTTAATCACATATAACACCATGTGTGACATTTTTAAGTATTCACCACTTAAAATCATGACTTTGAAAATTATCCAAACATATTTCTCAACACCAGGATGGTGGAACGGTGCATTTTGGCAATGAGAGAGCCAAAATCCTTGGACATGGAGAAATTGGTAATTCTTCTTTCACTATTAATAATATACTATATGTAGAAGGGCTTAAATATAATTTGATAAGTGTTAGCCAACTATGTGATGCTAATTTTCAAGTTGAATTTGTGAAAAGAAAATGCATTGTAAAAAAGAACGATAAGATTGTTGTTGAGGCTATACGTAAAAATGATGTTTACAAATTTAGCACACATGATTTGATATCACAAAATGTTTCTTGCCTAGTTGCCAAAAATGATTTGACTCAACTATGGCATAGACGACTTGGACATATTAGTTTTAAAATTTTCAAAGAGATTTGCAAAAATGAAAAAGTCCAAGGTCTTCCAAAATTAAATTTCGAAAACCATGGCTTATGTGACACTTGTCAAAAGGCAAAGATTGTTAAAACAAGCTTCAAACCCAAAAGTGAAATCTCCACCACCAAACCCCTGCAATTACTTCATATGGATTTGTATGGGGATATTGGTACGGCAAGTCTAAGTGGAAAACATTACACCTTTGTGGCGGTAGATGACTTCTCTAGATGCACTTGGGTAATGTTCTTAGCTAAAAAGAATGATGCATGCCAAGAATTTATAAAGCTTTGTAGGAGATTAAAAAATCAAAGAGAAGACACAATTAAGGAAATTAGAATTGATAGAGGTAGTGAGTTTGATGGAGAGTTTCAAGAATTTTGTGTATCCAAAGGGTATGGACAAAATTTTTCTGCTCCAAGAACTCCTCAACAAAATGGTGTTGAGGAAAGGAAAAATAGAATACTTCAAGAAATTAGTAGAGCCATGTTAAATGAATTTGAGCTACCCAAGAATTTTTTGGCCGAAGCGGTAAATACCGCTTGCCATGTGATAAATAGAGTTTATTTGAGACCATCTCTCAAAAAGACTCCTTATGAACTTTGAAAAGGTAAAGTACCAAATATTGGTTATTTCAAGGTTTTTGGTTGTAAGTGCTTTATACTCAACACCAAAGATAACTGGGATAAACTCGACTTCAAAGCGGATGAAGGAATCTTCATGGGTTATGCTCAAAATAGCAAGGCATTTAGAGTATATAATAAAAGGAGCATGAAAGTTGAAGAATCAATTCATGTCAAGTTTAGTGAACTCATTGAGGATGAACCAAACACTAGTGATGATGATGATGAAATAATTGAAGTAAGTCATATAGAGAAATTTGAGAATCCAAAAGGCAATATTGTCATTGACCTTATGATTGATCCCCTTCAACCTAAGGTTGAAGATGAAGAAGCAGGAGGAGATACCTCAAATTTACCGGATTCATACAAGTATAGGAAAGATCACCCTAAAGAATTAATATTAGGTGAAACTAGTCAAGGTATAATGACTAGGAGAAAATTCAATGAAAATGCCTTCATTTCACAAGTTGAGCCTAAAAATATAAAGGAGACAATAAATGATGAAGATTGGGTATTAGCCATGCAAGAAGAACTAAATCAATTTGAAAGGAGTGATGTTTGGGAATTAGTTGCTAAACCTAGTGATCATCCCGTAATTGGCACTAAATGGGTATTTAGAAACAAAATGGACGATAAAGGAAACATTACTAGAAACAAAGCTAGGTTAGTAGCTCAAGGATATAGATAACAGGAAGGCATAGACTATGATGAGACCTTTGCCCCCGTAGCTAGGTTAGAAGCTATTAGGATGCTATTAGCATATGCATGCTATAAGGATTTCAAACTATGTCAAATGGATGTGAAATCTGCATTCTTGAATAGAATAATTCAAGAAGAAGTATATGTAGCTCAACCTCCGGGGTTTGAAAATCATGATTATCCAAATCATGTATTTAAACTCAAAAATGCTCTTTATGGACTTAAACAAGCTCCTAGGGCTTGGTATGATAGATTAAGTAACTTCCTTCTTGAAAATGAGTTTTCAAGAGGAAAAGTCGACACTACTCTTTTTATTAAAAAACAAGGAAATCATCAATTGCATGCTCAAATTTATGTGGATGATATTATATTTGGTGCTACTGATGATTCTCTTTGTGAGCATTTTGCAAAATTGATGGAAGGAGAATTTGAAATGAGCATGATGGGTGAACTCAACTACTTTCTTGGTCTTCAAATCAAGCAAACTCAAGATGGAGTGTATATATCTCAAACGAAGTACACAAAAGATTTCCTCTAGAAGTACAAGTTTGAGGATGGAAGAAGTGTAAGCACACCAATGAGCACAAGTACAAAGCTTGACAAAGACGAAAAATGAAAGCCGGTTGAGGTAACCAAATATAGGGGTATGATTGGTAGTTTACTTTATTTAACCGCTAGTAGGCCGGATATTTTGCACGTTGTGTGCTTATGTGCTAGATTTCAAAGTATGCCTAAGGAATTACATTTAGTTTCTATTAAACGCATCTTTAGGTATTTGAAAGGAACCTTGAATTTTTGATTGTTTTGCCCCAAAAATGGTTGTTTTGATTTAAGAGGGTATAGTTACTCCGACTATGCTGGAAATCTTGTTGATAGAAAAAGCACCTCCGGGACATGCCAATTCCTTGAGATTGCTTAGTTTCTTGGTTCTCTAAGAAACAAAATAGTGTGTCACTTTTAACGGCGGAATCCGAGTATGTATCAGCTGCTTCGTGTTGTGCACAACTACTTTGGATGATCAACACCTTGGACGATTACAATGTTAAGTTCGATAAAGTTCACATCCTATGTGACAACACATCAGCCATAAGTATAGCACAAAACCCGGTTCATCATAGTAGGACAAAACACATTGAAGTAAGGCATCACTTCATAAGAGATTGCATTCAAAAAGGATTGGTAGTCGTTGAATTTGTTCCAACAAAAGACCAACTAGCAGATATCTTTACTAAATCCCTTCCCACCAAGACATTCGAATCTATTAGAGCAAGATTAGGTATGATAAATATTGGCTAGAGGGCAAAAATAGTCAAAAAGCTGATTTCAGAAGACATTGATCGATTAATGTGGCAGTCTGAGAGACTGTGTCAAACAAGACATCAATCGATCTATGTCTAGGACATCGATCGATCGAAGTCCCAGACATCAATCGATTGATGTCGATGGGACAGGTCATTAAAACCTGCAATTCCTCTTTTCCTCTTCACTTTCCTCATTCTCCCAAATGCAATCCCTAACCTCCACTCTGCAGAAACCGGAAAATTGGTCCCAAAGAACGTCAAATCTCTCTGCTACACTCAAAATCCTTGCCCAAGTCTCCATCTTTTCTACAAATCCAATCTTATTCTTCAAAATCTTCTCATTTCTATCTCTAAAATCCGAACCCTAACTCATCAAATGGTACCAAGAACAAAAAACCCTGCAAAAAGACAAAGAACCTCTGAGGAAGAAGCTATTACGCCACAACAATCCAATCCTCAAGTGCCAACGAGGTCTAGAACACACGGGTTGAGGAAGAAGGCCACTTCCTCTCGTGGAACTATGTTGACTGACACAAGGAGTAGGCTAACCATCAACAATTTTCCATGGCTCAAATCCGGAGAATACAAAGAAACCTTGAAAGAGCCTACAGGAACAGATAAATTCGCCTACATCACTCTTAGAGCCCAATTGTTATTAAATGAATGGGAGAAAAAGAAGAGGGCTACCATTCCATTGAAATTGCTCAAAATTGAGGATATTTTGAGCAATGAAGAATTAAAACCAATCATTGATTGGTTTGATGTTCAAAAATGGAGACCTGTTTGGGAGGTCTCAAAGATGACCAACATGTCTACCCGATATACTAGAATGTTTTATGCAAATATGTGGGTAGACTATAGACATAGGGTGCCTTATACTTTGAATACAATTGTAGAAGGTCAATTGTTGATGTTTACGTCTAAGACGATTAATGAGTTACTTGAAGTTCCTGATGAGGGTTTGGAAGATTTTGACCCATGGAGGTGGGACACTTATAAATATCAAATTTCTGGGGATGATGTAAAGACATTTCTTGGATTTCACCCCTCCAAGAATACAAATGATATGCCTTTGGTTTATAGAGTCTTACTTGCCATTGTGACTTTTTGTGTAAATGGAAAGTCAGCTAAACTCCCGAGCAACTTAGATTTCTATGTTGCTTATCGTATTGCTATGAAGGAGACAGTAAATTTTGGGGAAATTGTGTTTGCAAACATGTTGGAAGCCGCCACCAAGAAATCAAAAGCGCTTCCATATAGCAATCTCATATATAGATTGCTTAAAGAGGCTAATGTGGAGTTGAATGACGAATTTACGGATCAAATAACCAACGAAGACTACTACAAAAAAGCAAACATTCAACAAATCCACAAGTCCCGGAAATAGGCACAAAAGCGGGGTGGCCAACAAGAACAAGAAGAGGACGAACCCAAAGGTCTCATTCCTCCACCATCACCCACTGAACCTCCCGCGGCACCCTCTTCTCGTCCATCACCACAACCACCCCCACAACAAACCTCCACCTCCTAAAAGGACAAAGGAAAAGCCCCAATGACGGAAGGTAGTGGTTCTGATGAAGAATTCAATGCGGAGGCTGAAATTGACGACATCCGTCATACACTTGGCCAATGGGGGTAGGACTTCACCACGGAAGCAGTCCGTATTGATGATCTCCAAAAGGAATATAAGAACCTTCAGGACCGTGTCAACACAATAGAAACGAAGGTTGACACTAAAGTAACGGCATTGCAAATGGAGCTGAACATTCAAAAGACCAAATATCAAAGCTGAAGACCAAGCTCAAAGCCGCCCTCTCCGGATTGTGTTTCTCTTTCGATGAAGAGTAGTTCTATATGATTCCCCATTTTCCCGTAGCTATAGATAACTTAGAAGATGAGATTACCCTTGTATCTCATAAACAACTTTATTGATTATTGGTACTTCAATTCTCTATTTTCGTGTTTCTTATTTTTGATGATTTCAAAAAGGGGGAGAAGCAATTGGTTTAGTTGGCATGATTAGGCATTGGCATGTGATTTAGTTGGTAGTTGGCATGATTGGGCATTGACATGGTTTTATTGGCATGAGTGGGCATTGGCATGTGGTTGGGCATGTTTTGGCATATGGTTTGATTGAGTATTTGCTTGCTTTGTGATGATATCTCTTGATAAGCTTGTCATGATATCTGACATATTGAAGGGATGAAAATGTGAAATTTGATGCATGGGTTGAGGGGGAGCAGTTTGGTATTGATAGCACATTTATGGATCTTGGGTAGATTACATGTTGAAAAGAAATTTTTGATTTATTCATATGATGAGGGAGCATGAACTAAGGGGGAGTTGTAAGATATCAAGTTTAGTTGAAAATGTATCATGTAAAAACATTTTTTGAATCATGGTTTTGAAATCATCAAAAAGGGGGAGATTGTTAAGTTATAAATTGTTTTGATGATGAAAAGATGTTTTAAATAAGTTAAATTAATGTTTGAGACTTGATGCAAGATGAGAAAATTACACTATGTCAAAAATGGTTGAGGTTGGAACTCACTGTCCAACATCAATCTCTCAGGATGGGGACATCGATTGATCGATGTCACTTCAGCCTCTGACTTCGATCGATCGATGTAGATCAGAAAGCATTCTGTCCAACATCGATCTCTCAATCCCGGGACATCGATCGATCAATGTCACTTCAGTCTCTCCTCAGAGAGACTTCGATCGATCGACGTCAATTAGAAAGGTTTCTGTCCAACATCGATCTCTCAGTCCAGGGGACATCGATCGATCAAAGTGACATCAGTCTCTCCCAGGGGGACTTCGATCGATCGATGTCCAGCAGTTTCAAAAACTGCAAAGTTTCTGGAGGACATCGATCTCTCTCCCAGGCACTTCGATCGATCGATGTCCCCCAGAAGTCAAAATTTTCTAAACGTTAGAACAAAATCCAAGGGAGAATCATGGTATTTTCTCTTTCCAATATTGCTCAAACTTCTTGTGGACTTTAACCCAACATATTACATGATTCCTTGACTATTGTATCCATGTCTAAGCAATCCTAGGTTGGCTATTGAGGATCAAATCACTATATAGGGTGGCTCAAGACTATTTGAACATCATCTTGACATTTAGATACCTTGTGAAGACTTGGTGGAGCTTCAAAAACATGGACAACTTCATCTATAAAAGGAAGAGGCTTGGATGAGGCAAATACACACGTTCAACATCATCTAGCTTCATTATTCATTGTTGTATATTGTTCAATCATATTTGTAAATTTGCTTAAAGCTTGTTAAGCTTTTCTTTACTCTTCATTGTTGTATATTGAGAGATAGAGAGTCAAGCACAAGAGGAACCATAAATATTTGATCTCTTGCTTGTGCATAGACTAGTGAGAAAGTGTGAACCTTACTATATTTCTTCAACCTGCTGTGAGAAGTTCTTGAGGAAACTTTGTTGAAGTTGTGAGGTAGCAAGAAGTTGCTCTTGCTAAGAGTTGTAGTTGCTGTAGTTGCACAAGTGTGTTTTGTGCAAGAAGTTGTTGTTGTTGTTGCTTACACTAAGGTGTTAGTGTAAGTGTTGCTGTGGTTGTTGTTATTTTCTTTAATAAGAAGAGTAGTTGTTGAAAATTCACTTTGGCAACAAAGTGGTAGTGGAGTAGAATCATTTACGATTCGAAACACTCTATATCCGGTGTACTCATTCATTGCTTCTCATCTCCCATTCTTACTCTGATTTTGAATTTCTTTTTGAGTTGAGTCACACAAGAAAAATTCCACAAAAGTACCAAACACTCTATTCACCCCCTCTAGAGTGTGTTTCGGACCTAACAAATGAAGCATGTATTATGTTGGGGAAAAGTCCACAAGAAATTTGAGCAAGATTGGAAAGAAAAACACCATAAATCTCCGTCGGATTTTGTTCCAACAGTCATAAAATTTTGAATTCCTGGGGGACATCGATCAATCCATGTGTTTGGACTGAGAAATCGATGTCCTCCAAAGAGTTTGCAGTTTAAATATGCAGTATATCAATCGATCAATGTCTCTCCTTTGAGAGACTGATTTGGTCCCATGGTTTGAGAGATCGATGTCTTCCAGAAACTTTCTGGTTTGAAACTGCCTGACATCGATCGATCGAAGTCTCTTCCTGAGAGACTGATGTGACATCGATCGATCGATGTCCTTCAGGCTTAGAGGTCGATGTTGGATAAAAAGTTTCAAACTTGAACAGCGTCAACATGGATCGATCCATGTCTCTCCTTGAGAGACTGATGTACACATCAATCGATCCATGTGGGAGATTGATGTCTCACAGTGTATTTTTCTTATTTTGCTTCAAACTCCAAGTGTGAATTTCCATTTTAACCCATTCAAAACATCTTTTTATTTCATCAAAACATTTCATACCCTAACACAAAATGGCCTCTGCTGGACCTTCAAGACGTATTCCAAGGGGATACAAATGTAAGCAAACTGCAAGGGTTGTTGAACCCGAAACCTTAACATCCATCCGCCAAGGTCTCACCAAGGACAACTTCCCTTGGATGAAAAAGAAATTTGATTCGGATGTCAAGAATCCCCCACCTCATGCAACAAAAGGTACCCATCTTTCTCTCCACTTGCATATGTTGTTTGAAGAATGGAGGAGTAGTAATAGCCTTGTAGTGCCCCTAAAATTGATTCGAGCTAGTGACTTCACTAAAGCCCATAATGCAAATTAGATTATTGGCTTTCTAGATAAACAAGGCTTGACCTCACTTTGGTCCAAAGTTGATATGAAATCCTTAAGAACTTACACCCAATTATTATATGCCAATATGTGGTTACACCAAAAACAGAATCACAAGAGTTTTTCCTGCACGCCGTGATAGATGGTACAGCTCTTAGTTTCTCCATGAAAGATATCTCTGATGCTTTGAGAGTGAGAAATGAGGGACTAAGTGACTTCTCTGTATTTGACTGGAGTGACAAATACGGAGTTAGTGAGCAGGACGTTATGTTTAATGTGGAATATTTCCCAACCAAGAAAACTTAGAACATGCCTTTAGTGAATAGAATGTTGTTGGTTGTGGTGAACTACTGTGTCAATGGTAAGGTAAATAGAAATCCAAGAAATATGGATTTCTTCGTCACTTATCGTATCAAGCAAGAGACACAATTGAATTTGGGGGTGGATCATGGTGGAGGTGATGATGGTGTCCTCAGAAAAGGATCTAAGGCCTTGCCTTTTGCGAATGTGATCACAATTCTGCTCAAGTCCAAAGGCATTTAGATTCCTAAAGGAGAGATGACAAAGGTGGCCAAGACAGATTACTATGACAATTTTAACATCGCCCAAGCCCTTGGCTCGCATAGAAGGAAGGCCACTACAACTCTGGATATTACAGATGAGGTCGACGAAGGACCTCAAGATGGTGAGGGTGGTAGCAATGATGTTGTATTGCTATCACGAATTCAGTCACTGGAGCAAACTATTCAACAGTTGGAGCTCCGTGATGCAGAGCACTAGGCTCGGCACGCACGAAATGAATATTGTATAGCAGTTTTCAAGATCACCTTCATGCAATCAGCACCTTGGTTCTAATTCCCTCATGATTTTTATGATTTAAGGGGAGAAACTGGAGCTAGCAGTGGTGGTGTTGGCGGTGCTGGCGGCTCGATGGGCGGATTTGCTGACTTTGTGACCAGTAGAGGATTTGGATTTGGAAGCTTTACATCTGGAGGCGGAGATGCTGGTGCAAGAAATGCGTAGAAAATGATGATGTCTTTGTCTAACTTCTTAGTGACTGGATTTTTTTATGATGACATTAGAAAAAATTGTTTTTGCTTGTGATGATGTGAATATCAATAAAATTAAATTTTTTTTGCCTATGATGAAAAGTGATGGTTCTGTTCATTGTTATATGTATTATGACATTTGATTCATCATGTCTATCTAGACAAATTTTAGACACAATGTGAGGGGAACATAAGTTAAGGGGTAGTTAACTTTAAAAGTTATGCATATTGTGAAATCATCAAAAAGAGAGAGAATGTTAGAATATGATAGGTGTTGATGATTTGCACAATTGACACTTGGAACACATAGATAAGATGCCTCATATGAAGTGTTTGGAGACCAGAGCATTTCGAACGCCTGCATAAGGCGATTAATGTGAAGTGGCTGGAAACCAGAATACTTCGAACGCCTAGATAAGGTGCTTCATGTGAAGTGTTGGGAAACCAGAACACTTTGAGCGTCTTGATAAGGCGCCTCATATGTCAAACTATGTAACAACACACTTTGAACGCCTTAATAGGTGCTTCATGTATATGTCAAAGTCAAATGTGGCTATTTCTCCCCAAAATGGGCAAGAATATCAAACTACTTTTGACAAAACTCAGAATTACTTCGAACAAGTATGAAGACTGAGATTAGGCGCTTCATGTGACTTCAACGGGTTTTGTTGCCCATAATAGACGCTTCATGTGACATTGAACAGGTGTTCCTTATTCACTTAAGACACTTCATGTCACATTGAACGCCAGTTTCAACACACATAAGGCGCTCCATGTCACATTGTACGCCTGTTCATAAGTCACATCAGGCCCTTCATGTGGCTCAACGTTACAAATGTTTTATGCTGCACTTTCTTATGATTACTTGACATTTGTACCTTCCCTCTTAGTGAAACATCACAGGTTACACTCTCACTTTGGAGTATGCTCTCTTTCCTCTTTGAGCTTTCAAGAAGAAGCTTCTTCAAGAAGTTTGTCTTCATCTAAGAAGAAGATCTCTATGAAAGGGGACTTGTCATCACAAGAGACAAAAACTTCGCTTCCTCTCTTGCAGCATGACAACGGCCAGGAAGTAATAAAACAAGGGTTTTCATCATTTTTCGAGATGCAACTTTCTACCTATGAGCTCTCAAGTTTCTCTCAAGCTTTTACTCTGAAAATACTTGTATTATTATAATTTTACTTTATTTGTCAGAGTGTGATTTGTAAAGAAGAAGAGTTTCTTCTTGAGTGAAGATTATGAGGAGCTAAGTGTAGATTGTTGGTCAAGAAGCAAGGGGTCCTTCTTGTTTGAAGAAATCCAAACCTTGGAGGGTTAGTTGATGGTGTAGTGGTGCACCATACTCTGAACAAGAATTCTTTGAGGAGCAAGGAAGTTCTTTGGAGGCTACACTTCAAGGGGTTGGTAATTTCTTGATCTTGTCTAGGCATGTGGCCTAGTTCTACATCCTTTGTGTTTTCGTTTTTGATTGTTGGTTTCCCCAAAAGAAATAACAATCCCCTATTCAAAAATCCTTCTTGTGAAAAACCAAGAAGGTAGAGGAGTAGAATCTTTTGACTTGAACATCTATATATCTCGTGTTCTTTACGCTTCTGCAAGTTCATTTATTTTAAAGAACACACTCAAGTATTGAGTTTCTCTCATCATCGAAAAATATCCATATTTAGTGAACACATTATTCAACTCCCTTCTAATGTGTTCTAAGGGACCTAACAAAGCCATGATCTTTTCAGCCAAATTAGGAAGGGATCTTCCATGAGTGACAAGCATTTGAATAGGTTATGTTTGCTTTTCAGCCGAATTAGGAAGGAAGCTTCCATGTGTAATAAACATTTGAATAGGTTACTTTTGCATTGCGGGAGCACTACATTTGGATAATTGGAAGACTACAGTATTAGATACAGAAGCTTTGGCTCTCTATGTTGGTCCCACTCATGAGGTCCACTGTCAATACATACACTGTGCATATATAGTGTATCTGTATGCATAAATGCATGCATTCACATATACAGACTTCACATATATGGTGTAGCTACATCTGATTAAAATGCGGCAAAAGAAGTTGATGCTAATGTGCATACGATTCTTAAGCACTTAACTCTGTACTAAATTTCAAAGTTACTATTTACAGTACAGTCATTTTCAACGGTTTTAAGGGACATTTTCATCACGCAAATAGGTGGAAATGGTAAAATTAAACTTGGTTTTCAAATCTTCATTAGCAATATTAAACATCTTCTGCAGTTTCATGAGTGGTGAAGAGATAAATTCTTCCCATCAAATTTTCTCCATAATATTAATTTCTTGATTGGATCCTTTGAGTTTGTAAACTCGACAATTTAATTTGTCATTTTACCATTTTGGTTTTTACTTAATGCTTCTGCTGGTTTGATATTGGTTTAGAGCAGATTTAGAAATTATTAACTATCTCGATGGTGGTGTGTCATGGCGTCACAAGTTTTCAAAATCTTATTCAAGGTTTCAAAACATATTGTCGAACACATCTCACATTATATATATATATATTTTTTTAAATAAAGGAGCACCATACCTCCAACTTTTATTAAGATTACCCTCACTTATGGCGGAAGAATACCATTACTACAAATAATGTCAAAACATAATCTAATGAAACTACTTAAAGGCCGAAAGTTGTTGCTCCATATGCGATAGGGGAGGGGAAATGTTCAAATTTGGCATGATATGCCTCATGAAAACCTTGGCCACATCTCACATTATATATATACACACACACGCACACATACATACACACACACACACACACAGACACACACACATATATATATATATATAAGGCGTTTCCTAGGCTCCCGCATTTGTGCTGGGTCGGGGGAGGGGGTGGATTGCTTCGCGATCTGATGTATGCAGCCTTACCCTATAATTTGTGCACGAGGCTGTTTCCGCAGCTCGAACCCGTAATCTCAAAGTCACAAAGCAACAACCTTATCAGCTGCTCCGAGGCCCGCCTTATATTATATATATATATATATATATATATATATATATATATATATATATATGCTTCAACGGAAAAGGATTAAGGGAAAAGTGGCGGCGCTCAAAGCGGCACTGAAGCCAGCGCTTCTGCTTTAATTTGATTCTTTTTTCACATATTTCTTTATTTGCGACCCGGAGTATACATCGCGCGATTCATAACGCTATTCGATTTCTGCAATTCCACTGGTAATTGTTTCTTCATTTTTGGTTCTTTGCGGCAAGTTCTACGGGTTTCGGCCCTATATTTTGTAAAAGTTTCAACCTTTTCAATTGTAATGCTGCATTATCCTTTACTGCTGGTCTTGAATTCATATTTGGTATGAGATGGAACCGCCGCCACTCTCCAAATCATTAGCGGCTATGGTATCGTCTGCTGTTGCAGGCAGATTCCCATCGCGTGAGATGGGACGCTATAAAAGATACCCTGCTGTTTCATTTACGCAAGATGAAATTGCCATTGTTGCAAATCGCTTCAAGTATGCCCTGGTTGGAGCCTTTTGGCGTGGCAGGCCATCTATGGCAGGCTTGCGCACCTCGATTGACAGAATTGGGTTCAAAGGTTCAGTTAATATTAGTCTCCTTGATGAGGAACATGTACTGCTAAACTTTATTAACGAAGATTTTTATACGCGATTCTTTTATCGTCGTCATTGGTGTTTCCAGGGATATGATATGAAGGTCACGAAATGGACTCCTTCTTTTGATCCATGTCTGGATATCCCAATTGTCCTGGTGTGGGTGGCACTTGAGGGTCTTCCAATTCATCTCCACGATTATCGTACGTTATATGAGATTGCAAAGTTGATTGGTACCCCGTTAAAGATGGACTCGGCTACCTTAAGTTTTCATCGTCCCTCTGTGGCGCGGTTTTGTGTTGAAGTGGATGTCACTATGGATTTACCATCTAAGATATTTATAGATTGTGGAGAGCATTCTTTCTTTCAAGTAGTTGTGTATGAAGATCTCCCTAGGTACTGCAGCAAATGCCGTCGTTTTGGCCATTCAGTGGGTTCCTGTGGAGAAGGGAAGGCCCCAGCGCATCCGACGAAGAATGCATGAAAGAGTGAGGTTTGGATTCCTACAGGAAATATTCAGAAAGAGGCTGGAGAACAACCTGTTGGAGATTCTAATCCTAATCAGCATCTGGTCCAGACTCCAGAATTACATGCACATTCTGAGGAGACTCTACAGCAGGAATTGGTTGATGTTGGGGCAGGGGACGGTGATGGCAGGGAAGCACTACAGGAGGCAACAGCTCAACCCATTCTTGCCAAGGAATTATAGAATCTTGCGACTAATGCGGAAACATCTACATTGCAGATTTTTTCTCGGTTGACTGCAGATTTAAGTCCCGTACTATTAGTGCCGCCAACATTGGATGTTCAGAAGCAACAGGATGAGCAGCAGATGGATACATCCTGCTCTGCTACACTATCTAACCATACCGAGGAATCTAATATAGGAGAGGGAGCAGTATGCATATCTCCTCCACCCTTGGAGATTTCGGACGCAAATGTACAGCATGTTCAAGAGGTGAACTCAACCTCTGAAGTCGCTCCGGATGTTCAAATTCAATCCATTCAAATCGCATTGCCAGCGCCACTGGCGATACTGCCAGTAAGTGACCCTCCTTCCTTCCCTGATTATGATCCTTTAATTGAACAATTTTACCAAGACCACTTTCGATAGGAGGAAGATGATGCTGATCTTGCAGTAGGTTCGGACAATGAAGCATCTCGCTCATCTAATCGGCGCAAAGGGAATGACTATATACGTGAGATTTTGCTCATTGCGGCAGATGATATGGATTGTCCAATGACATCGACTGGTGGCGGGACTCTTATTAGCGGACTTTCTCGGAAAAAGCGCAGAGCTCGGAAGAACCTTCCACCACCTCCACCGTCATCAATGGTTACTAGACGAGGAAGTCATCGTTCTTTTGAACTATCGTGTGATTAGCATGCCTCATGTACCGTGAAGGATCATTTGATTTCGTTTTTTCTTTTTCTAGTTTGTAGTAAACGGCTGCCCTCGGCCATTTAACGCGGGATATTTATTGAATAAATAAAGACCAGAAGGTTTCCTTCCGTTTATTTAAAAATATATGTATGTATATATATGTATATATTTGTATGTGTACACACACAGACATACACACACTTTCCTGGCATTTTTTTAGCGTCCCGCCTGGGACTAGGGTCTTGGTGTAGTGCACCCGCCGTATTCTACTAAGAGAAGTATAAGACATCGATACCAATCGAATGCACGTTGCAATATTAACGTGGACTGATACAACGAAAGCACTATAACGTAAACGTACATAATATCAGTAGTCCAAAGCACAACCGAAATAAAAGTAAAATCTAACTAGATGCATAAATTTACAAGTACATATCCATCGAAACATAAATAGGTAAGTACGAATCCGGGTGCCTACGTCTCAATCAAGGGTATCATATCTCCGGCTCGTCCTCTACGAACTCAATCCCCTGGACCCTGTTATCCGCAAAATTATTTAAGCAACAAATGTGAGAGATAATCGAATTGCCCAGCAAGTATACCTCTTAGATCTGCCATGGGATCATATATGCGGAGATAGGGTTCTAAAATAAGGCACAACATATGTATATATATAAAACATCTCCATTTCACAAATAAGTCTAACATATAAAATCAAAATAAATCACGTAGTCCAATTTAAAATCTGTTATTTATTCCATAAACATTCCATGCCAATAATGTCAATAATCCATGTGCAACTAATATCCATAATTAATCTATAATAGTCAATGTCCATAAAAATAGTGAAAGTCCATATCCATAAATAAAAAGTCTATGTCCATGAGTAATGAAAATCCATATCCATAATTAATCCATGTCAATATGTGGTAATCCACAATCCATTCCATGATGATGCATTAATGATGCAAGTTTATAAAAATACAATGTATGTCAATGTCCATATCTGGTAAGAGACCAGTCCATATCCATATATTGGTCAGAGACCGTTCTATATCTATAACTGGTCAAAGACCAGTCTATATCCATATCCGGTAAGAGACCAATCTATATCCATATCACATCCGCGGTGCACATCGTAATTTTGCAAACAATGCAAGATGCAAGTTCCCATATCCAAATCCAATGAGTTTTCGCAACATGGTATGCATAACTATCCATATTATATATACCATGATTATGTCATAATGATACAAACATTATAAGACGATGCAATGCATGTCCATTTGATTGGAGACCACTTCCATCTGCGGTGGGGCGTGATTTTGCAAACAATGCAATTTGCAATTTTTTCATGTTCCAAATCCAATGAACTTTCGCAAAATGGCGTGCATCATGATCAATGTCCACGTAGTCCAGGTATCAATCCATGTAATGTCCGTTTTCATCCATTACCTTTAAGTTCCATAATCATATATTCAAGTATGCGTGAACTTTAAAGTGTTAGTATGTCATATCTTACAATATATAGTTGAGGCTCATTTTCATCAAATATGTCCAATGAAGTAATTTGCAAAAAATTATCTTACAATATATAGTTGAGGCTCATTTTCATCAATTTCACAATTTACACATGTTTATTTCCATTTGGCCGAAGGTTACTCCGACGCCTCTGCTTATCAAACTTTCCTACTAAACCATGGGAACTACTCAAAACACACTACTAATTCCATCTTAGAGTCCATTATGCCCAAAACAAAATTTTCTATATGGAAAAGGACCCTATGGCCAAAAGTTACCCCACATACATACTTACCTATATGTTTATTTCACCGACCCCAGGAAACTACTCCTAAAGCACTCACACTTTCCTATTATGGTTTATGATGTCATAACACAATTCTTTTGCATGCAAGTGGCCATTTGGCCGAGGTTACTCATGCTAGCACACATATAATGAATTGTTCTACACAATCCTTGGTTTGCTTCTCTTCCCTTACCTTTTTCTAAAATTCCATAAATACAATTATCTTGTCTTACATGTAATTTGTCCAATCACTACCAAAGAGATTACAAAATTTGTATTAATGCAAGAATTGAAAGGAAGTAGAGCTCTTATTATAATAGGTGTAATTGACCCGTAATGTCTTAAACACACCACTTATCATGCTCCAGTAAGTGTTATACTTGTCAAAATAATTTTTGCTCAACCTAAGGGAAGAGTGAACCCTAGGCCTAGAGTTGAGGGAGAGGAATCCAAGGGAAATTTTCATGTAAAACAACAAAAAAGTTTGGAATCCAGCACTTAGTGGATGCATGCACCGACATGTTCATGCTTATGCTTGTTTAACTTGGTCATTCCACCATTTTACATCATTATGGCCGAAATGTTTTTCCATGTAGCACCGTTGATTATATTTCAGTTTCACATGCAAGACCTCATTGCTTGATTTACACACCACTTTCCTTCCCAGCTACAACCATCATTATAACTTACATGCAAGCCATTCTTTCTTGTCTTTGACATTCATTTTTCCTCATTCATCCTAACATCCCTTTGACTATTCTTAGACATACCCCAACACACATGCAAGGTTCCATTTTACACATACAAGCACTAGTTCTATATATGCAAGCCTCTTTTGATTCTTTCTCAAAGGAGCATATAATTTTTGTATGAACATAGCTTGCTTATGCTTTCATTTATTCTTTATAATGACCAATCCTTGCATGCAAGCTTCAAAACCTCACATGCAATGTCCATGGCCAAATTTTACGCATAGGTATGGCCTTGAATATACTCATGCATGATTCATTTTTCTTATATAAAATACTTAGTGAGTTGGAAAATGCATGAGGAACCTAAGTGGTGTACTTGCCTACTACTTGAGTTTCAAGTTTAGACTTGAAGATGTCTTCTTGATGAAGACTCTAAAAGCTTGATTCTTGCCTTGAACTTGAAAATTCTTCCACCTCCTTACCTAAGAAAGTATACGGCTAGAATGGCTCTAAGAAAAGATTTGCTGAACAATTTTAGAAGAGGTAGAACAGGTATTTTAGAATCATTTATGCATGCAACTTACCTTGCTTCTCAGTGCTATTTGGCCTTCTTAAAATTCGGATTCCAAGCCTAAGATGAAGGTGAAATCTTGGCTTTAATCTTGAAGAAGGAAAGGTGGGTGGAAGAGGAAGAATTACTTCCTCCTTTGGCCTTGTAGCTCTCGGATGTTTAGAGGAAAGAGAGGGACAATTTGGAAGCTTTGTTTTTGCTTGAAAGATTTGGAAAGGAGAGAGGATGTTGGTCTTACTTGTTGGATTGCAAAATGGGGAAGGAAAAGTGTTGGGAAGTGTTTGAGGGAATGAAGAGAGGCGGTGTCTATAACCCCTCTATTTGGCGAAGCTTCATGGGATTTGGGTGGGGTGTGTGCAATGATGGTATTTTATCATGGTTCCTTGCATACAAATGGAAAGGTGTTCATTCGTCACATCCTTCTTACAAAGTATGACATGGAGAACGCCTTTTTCCTTCCCTATATAGTTTTCGCCGAATATTACTTTTTTTCCATAACTAATTTCATGTCCCCATGTTCATTTTCCTTTTATTTAATTGGGAAAAAACCTATATCCTAATTTCTGTTTCCACTTAAATTTTCATATAAATAACTTGTTACCATGTTCATTCTATTTCACAACTATCCATCTATTAATACTATCCCTTATGCATTTTACATCTTACTTATTGGAATTATACTACTAATATAATCATGTCACAACAATCAATCATCAATCATAAGAAATATTTTATATTGGCCATAAGAACAAAATGAGATTTAACAGGGTTCAGGAGACTAAGTTCGTAGGAGACGAGACAGAAATAGGATATCCTTGATTGAGACATAGGCGTCTGAACTCGTACTTAGCTATTTCTGTTTCGATGGATATGTACTTGGAGACTTATGCATCTAGTTAGACTTTACTTTTATTTCAATTGTGCTTTGGACTACTGATATTTTGTGTTTTTATATTATGATGCTTCCGCTATATCACTCCACGTTAATATTACGACGTGCATGCGATTGGTATCAGCGTCTTGTACTTCTCTTAGTAGAGTACGACGGATGCATCATGTCCTGGGCGGGTTGCTACGGCAGTTGAGAAGAAGGAATTGTCTAAACCGGCAGACATTATTCAACCCTTGTCTACACCTGCAACTACAAATGAAGTTTGTTTCGTTCATGTGCTTCATTAGACCATGCGATCGGACAAATATAAAATATAAAATTTTTGTATCATATCATTTTCATTTGTCATAACAATCTCCACATACAAACAGTATCCTTGTTATCTACTTTCTAGCATTCTATGTCGGTTTTTTTAACAATTTCTGCCGTTCTTCCCTCTCCCCTTTGCACGAGGCCACTGTTTTATTTGTTATTTTCATTTCTCCTTGGATGTAGCGACCCGTCCCGAGCCCTAGTACTCGAAACGACTCACCCGCCGTATCTCACTAAGGAGAATATAAGGCGTCGATACAATTTAATTACACGTCATCAAAGTAACGCAAATCGATATCAGCGGAAACATTATGAACTAAAAACCCTCGATAAAATAATCAGAATCATTAAACAATGTCTAAGGAATTCTAAATCGATACAATGGTCAGATGTATATAAACATTAAACTCCAAAATGCATAAACGTTGAATATCAAAATAACTGTCTCAACTAAATCCTCGAGAGTCTCATCCGAATATCCTCCGTCTCGAAATCTCCAGTCCCGATCTTCCATGGTCTGCTAACTCTTTTACCTATCTATCTGCAAAACTGATTGGTAGAGGGGGGGTGAGCGACATACATCGCCCGCAAGTAGCCCAACTATATTTACTACTGGATCATACACGAAGAAGCAAGTGTAAAGAAAATATATAAATAACATAATGTAAAATAGCATGCTTCTCTTCGCAAATAACTTTACCATTTCACCTTTCTAACCAGTCAAGCAAGTAATAGTACATAAACACATAACGAAAAGCAACCATAGCTAACACCAATAACTGAACCGTAGGACAAACACACATTCACCCAATCAGATGCGGTGCACAACTTCATGATGCATGTCTTTTCACACTACCGTGTCACACACCCGATCACATCATATCACACGTTATGCTCTTTCTATCCATGTCATGCAATGCATGTCCCTGTGTCCTATCACACTCTCCATAACGTGGAGTCAGCGAAAACACGCTCCGTAATGTGGAGTCAGCGAACACACGCTTCGTAACGTGGAGTCAGCGAACACACGCTCATATCGTGAAGTCACTCGTCCCGAAAGGATGCACGTGCCATGAATGCTGCACACTTTCACACTTCCGTTTCTCCTATGTTGCATGCTCCGTTCTATATTGCGTATTACCTATATTCCGTAGTTACCCTATATTGCGTGGGGTTCATTACTGTGTTTTATCTTCCACCGTTATTTTACCTTTCTAGACTTTATTTTAGGTTTCTACACTTTATTTTATCTTTCCTAGGCTTTCAAACACTTTATTCTTTTATTTATTAATTTTAACTTCTCCTATTATTTTTTTCTCTTGCTGTAATTTGCTTTTCTTCTCTATCCTTTTCTCCCTTGTTTTCCTTTTTATCTTATTATATTTTATTTTATTTTACTTGTTTCTAAATTTCTTATTTACTGAATAATCTTATATTAAATTAATTTTCTTCTTCTTCTTCTTTTTTTTCTCTGCACACTGCCCCCTTACCAAAACCCTAATTTTGATTACTCTGACAAACATACGATTTAATTTACAATTTCCCATCATCATAGGGTTCATTACATACCCCCAAATCAGCCTTCATAGATCTCGGTCCAAACACACATATTCCATCAGAATAATTTCTAAATCACATAACCCAATCACCTAAAATAAACACCATATATTAAAACATTAATGCTTTATATTATCTTCACCTAATGATATGTTAATATTTATTTGGCACTCACGTTTTGGCCACTGCCCATGAATGGACAGTGAGCCTTAAGATCATTTCTTTCTTTTTACCGAGATGCACCAAAAGAAAGAGAAAGAAAGGAAACAATCTTCACATATTGTTATTTAGTATTATTTCTTATATGTGTCAAATACCACATTGTTTGGGCACTGTACCTAATGACCGCCAGCCCAATTCTCAACGGAAAACAACAAATTAACTCAACGTATGCACACACATATATATCCGCGGCACTTATATAACCAATACATATATACACATAATCCATACATAGATACAATAATTACATATGTATACGCAACAATCTATACAAATCACAAGTACGTATGCATGATCCAATTTGATACGAAAATAGTATAATAACGTTGAAAAATCATAGCAAATATAGTAAGGATACTTGCCTCGGGTCTTGATTATACGCGATATACGAAGAATCGGAGTTGAGCGGATGAAAATTCACTTGTTTCATACACCTCGCTGGCGGCCGCTGTTGATATTCTTGGGATGGAAGAATTATGCTGTGTGTGGTGTGGATGTATATATGGATCAAAATATAAACATATGCATATATGGATACTAGAAGAAAGTGGAATTCTTCCTTTCATGGGGTTGATGACCGTGGCTGGGGGAAACATTTGGGAAATATTATTATTATTTTTTTCTTTCCATCTCTTGTTGTTGGTGGGACGGCATGAAGGCAGGCGTTAAAGATTTGGCTCCCGAAATATATAAATTGAAGAGAGAGTAGGGTTGTGTGTATATAGAGATATAGATTAGATAGAGTTCTAGGGTGTTTAGGTTATCTTAGTTCTAGTATGATTTTTGACTTATCTGTAATTTAAAACTCTATCTTATTCACTTTCTAGTCACATTAAGATTCTAGTGTTTATTTTATTTTATTTCCTTTTTTTATACCCAGTCGCGGGGCATAAGATTGGATGTGTCTGGTATGTCAGCATTCTGTTGCAAATCCCAAATGTCATCTCTGCTCTCAGTCTCTTCAGCCAGGAGGTGGTGGAGCGCCTCTTCAAAATCGAACAGCTGCTGGCAATAATTGTTATTACATCACTAAATAAAAAGAATGCTGACAATAAAACAATAAAGAATTCTGTGAAAATCCCCAAAGATAACTAAGAACAGTCAGCTGCAGAGTCCCATCGTATCCTAGATGCAACTATCAACCAGCCCACTCTACTATGTCCTTCTCGTCCTCAACGAAGATGCGCTCATAGTCCTTATCTGGCTCACCTGGGAAGTAGGGGTGAGTGACAGAAATCACCCAGTAGATGCCCGCCTCAAATAAATACAAAATGTACATACCGAAATGATATAACCACATAGCACATAGATATGATATAACCACATAGCACATAAATATAAGATAAAACCACATAGCACATAAATATAAGATAACATGCATAAGATAAAGTAAATGCAGTAAGTAAAGCACTCCACATAAAAATGCGCAAGTACGTGATTCATGCTCAATCAACGTGTCACACGCAACAAGAATCATGTCATGCAATATGCCCCTAGACCTATATGCAATGCATGATCCCGGGATTGACCGGATGCCTATAGCCTGTACACTACAATCCACCCTTACGGATGCCCGTGGCCCGTACACCACGATCCACCATAACTGATGCCTATGACCCGTACACCATGATCCACCATAACCGAATACTCATGGACCGTACACCATGAACCACCATAACCGAATACTCATGGCCCGTACACCATGGTCCACTCCACTCGAGCGTCTGAGACCCGTATGTCTCAACCCACTCCAAATGCAAATGCACGTGCCATGAATGCAACAACAAAAGTCGCGTAGGGCCCGTACGCCCATCCTCACCAACTCCGGCACTCAACAACAAAGTCGCCTGGGGCCCGTACGCCCATCCTCACCATCTTCGGCACTCAAGAATTGGTTTCTCTTTTCTTGCCTTAGACTCCTTTGTCTTTGTCGTTTGAGTCTCCTTGTCCTTGGCTTGTTTATTATTGTTGTTGTTATTATTATTTTTCTTCGTGGGACAGTCGTATGAAATATGTCCTTTTTGACCGCATTCATAACACTTTAATTCTTTATTATACCATTTTTTGTGTTATTCTTCCTAGGTTGAGAAGAAGAAGAAGAAGAATTACGTTGTCTATTCCTATTTGGACGTTTGAAAAACTTTCTATATTTTCTAGCTATCAATATCAAGTCATCGTCTAATTCAGTATCACTATTACTATCATCGTTACTAGCATGTGTTTCGGTTGTTTTGAAAGCTATTGACTTACCGGATGACTTAGACGATTCAGACTTTCGTTGGTTCAGTTTTACCTCATAGAATTTAAGAGACCCGATCAATTCATCCAATTTAGTGATTGACTTTGTCTCCTCGATTGCAGTCACCTTTGGATCCCATTCAGGAGGGAGGCTTCGTAGCACCTTTTGAACCTTTTCACTGTTCGAAAATGACTTCCCTAAAGCTCCAAGGGCATTGAAAATATTAGTAATCCTCAAATCTATAGATGTTATGGATTCGTTCGGCAACATTTTGAAAGTCTCTAATTCAGTCATAAGCATGTTTATTTTTGACTCTTTAACACGACTAGTACATTCATTCTTTAATACAAGTGATTTTCACATGTCGTGTGCGCTTGTGCAATTTGACACATATCCTGCTTCAGAAGTTGTAAGTCCTTTTAAAAGTAATTGCATAGCTTTAGCATTCATGGACATTTTCTTTTTATCATCCGATGATCTTTCACTTTTATATTTTTCAACCTCTTGAGTTACTCCACTAACTTGTATAACTTTCATTGGAATGTACGGCCCATCTTCAACTATAGACCATAAATCGATGTCTATAGCCATTAAGAATAGCCTCATTCTTATTTTCCAATGAACAAAAGTATTGCCATCAAAAAAGAAGAGGGCGTAGTGTAGACATACCTTCCAACTCACCTTTGTGAGAAACAATAGCCATAGTATGTACCTTGGATTTGAGACAAGCAGTATATAATGAATCGTTGTTTCTTGGCCTTGTATTGTTCGTATGGTGTTGAATCTTGCTTCTTTTGAGTGGTGTTGGTCTGGCTCTGATACCAAATGTTGGACTGTGCACCTGTAATAAACACCACTAGAGGGGGGGTGAATAGTGGTTAGCGGAAATTACACTACAACCATTTGTTAAAATCCCCTTGGAAAACAGAATCTGAAACCACCTCAGATTCAGAACCCGTTTTTAAAAAATTCACAAATAATTGTACACAACTCCAAAAATTATGAAACATTCCATAATTGAACTTCAATGAGTTAACAAGACTCTTTCCAAACATCAGACAAAAATAAGATCGTTTGACCCTTCACACAAATAAAACGATTCAGATGGTCAATCTGGACAGAATTGGACAGAATGTTGCTGATTTTGCAAAACGTGTTTCTCTTTGAATACTCAACCAAAAAAGTTGATATTTATATCAAAACACTCCTTACGATGTGTAGACAAAGTTTCCAAAAGGCCCTGACCTTAAACAATTCTTGAAAAATACAGAATTTAAGTTTTCTCAAAACTGGTCAGATTGCAGCCAGATTGGAGCAGTTATCTTGCAAAGACTGAAAGACTAACTTTCCCTTGCTCAAATCAAGTGAATTCTTGTTGCAAATGAAATCTAACAGTCTGAATTATAACTCCACCAAAAATCACGAATTGTGAAAATGTTTAGCTATTTTTTCAAATTGTGAGAAATTGTGTGAAAACTGTAGTCAAAACGGGCAGAAAACAGAAATAAAGAAACAAGAGAAGAACACCGAGGATTTATCCTGGTTCGGTCAATGTGACCTACTCCAGTCCCAAGGAACACCTTTCCTTGGATTTCACTATGAAATGAACACCTTACAACAAGAGCCAAGCTTGATCCTTGGGTTATACACCAACCCTACTCAAGACTTGGATAATCACCTTCTAAGCAACACTTAGTTGCAACTCCTCTAACACTTATTGATGTAGCCTTATAAAGATGGCTAATAAATCTTACAAATGAAGATCAAGAGGCTTGTAGCTCACCACAATACAACAAGAACACCTTTGCTACAATGAACAAAACAATAACAACAAGAAGATGAAGATGAAAGCTAGACAATTCAACAAATGCTTGTGAGCTTCAAGTGTGTTTCATCTTCTTCACCAATGCCTCTATTTATAGTGTGATTTGAGCCTTGAAGATAAAACTTCCAATGTGTCACCATCTTCATCATCAAGTACAAATGTCTTCTCATCATTGGTTGGCTTTGTACACTTGGCAAAATAAAACACAATGATTGGTCCACCTTGGCACTCCATGTTGGCCGAAATTTTCAGCTCAAAGATGACTTGGAATTATCTTGAAAATGTGAAGATAATAGCACCATAACAACTCCATCATCTTCTCAACTTTTTGACAAGATAATAGGCATGTGGGCTTGACCATTTTCAAACAAAATCCAGCTCCAATTTTCAACATAGTAGCCGTTGGCTACTTTGTTTTTTTTCAAGACATATATTTTGATTTTTTCTTAATAAAATAAGAAAGGATAATACCACCAAATTATCCTCAACTTCAAGAACAATAATAGGGCATGTGAGAGCTCCATTTGAATTCCAAAAATATGCTGAAAAACACCCAAGAAAGTCATATAGCCGTTGGTGTCATTTGAAATTTCCAAGTTGGCAATTTTGCCAACTAGCTCCTTTTTGGTTGGTCCATTTGTCTCCAACTCATAAAATGAACTCCACATCATATCCACCAACATATTCACATTTTTAAACATGTATATATGTGTAGCAACTCAGATTTTTGAAGCAGAAATAAATAGATAACAATTGACAAGATTATGTCAACGTGTAACACCGAAATTCCCCAATATTTCTTCTTATATGTTGAGATCATTTCCACACATTTGACACCTTTAATATCTCTGAATAATGATGATGAATGTTCTCTTATAACATATATAAGAGAGCCTTCAAGAAAAAATAGAATGTGACATCTCAAATCATCACATATCCAGCTATAGTCAATAATATCATCAGTTGAGAGAATAAGATATAAGATCACTATATTATCTTCAAAATAATAATAACACAGCTCCAGTATGAAGATAATAATATGATCGAGAGATTCCTTGAGTGAAAATACCATAAATACCCTTGGGGTTAAAATGAACAAAATACCCCTGGTGTGATAAAACTCAAGAAATGGCCCCGATGGTCAGAAATAATCACAATAACACTTTTGTCATGATAACCAAGATAATAATACACCCTTGGAATATTTTTCACCATATGATGTTCCTACAAAACTTAAAATACCAATTTTGCCCTTTTTGGTAAGTTGTAAAAACTTCCAAGGCACATTAGTCACAAGACAATAATAATCACCAAAAATACATAATAATCACATAATGAACATGTATAATTCATATACAAATGAAAACAATCATTTTAACACATTTTAGAAAATTATTTCTAAAAACCCTAGACATCGATCGATCGAAGTGCCTCAGCTTCAGAGATCGATGTCTCACAGAAAGGTTCAGGTTTTATCTCTGACCTACATCGATTGATCGAAGTGAGAGTTCGATGTACATCGATCGATCGATGTGTCTCAGGTTTAGAGATCGATGTATCACAGAAAGGTCTTAAAATTTTCTGCCTTACATAGATCGATCGATGTGAGAGATCTATGTACATAGATCGATCGATGTGCAACAATCTGAGAGATCGATGTCAAGTTTTTCTACTTTTTCAACTTTTAATCACATAAAACACCATGTGTGACATTTTTAAGTATTCACCACTTAAAATCATGACTTTGAAAATTATACAAACATATTTCTCAACAAAGTACACAAGAATTGAAGAATTGATACTTTCCATTGGAAGTCATCAAAATAGTACAAAGGATTTTTCTAAACTATTCAGAGTTCCCTGAGGTCAGCCTCCCTTAAATTGCTCCTGTAGAGTATTAAACTGCTTCTCAGCATCAGGGTTGCAGAGCTCTGCAATTCGGGGGTGCTGCGTGTCCAAGGTAGGAAAGACCTCTGAGTAGATGTCAATTATGTGAGTCTGGCTAGCAACCATCACAGAACCCTGAAAAATCAAAAGGCTGTCTATGAAGTACTACGACTGTCTGAACTTAGCAATAGTCTCCTTCCTGATGTTTTCAGCATACTGGTTGAACTACTGGTTGTGCTCTGTCTTGCTCTTCTTCTCATCTTCCAGCTTCTTTTGACAAGCCTCCAGCTGTGAACGAGTTTGCACAGATGCGAGCTCCATATCTACGACTACGCCTTGCAACTCATCCACCTTGGAGTTTATAGTAGCTAGCCGGGTGTCAGACTCTTCTTTCCCTTCGCAGAGAGTTGAGTTTTTAGAGGCCAGAGTTGATGCCTAAGAGTTCAACGCCTCCACCTCTGCATCCAGTTCTTCACTCTGATCTTCAGGGATTCACCTCCTCAGTCAGCTGGTTATAGGCTCTTTGCATCTCGGCCTTCTTGTCACAAACAATGCCAGAAATTTTCCGCAGCTCTTCAGCTTGTATAAGGAAATTGTACTCCTAAGCTCGAAACTGCACCACTAACAGAGGTCAGCAAAAACACTTAAATGACTGTCAGTTCTGAAGGAAAAGGGATACATACCAAGACCAAGTTGCTTGTGTAAGTGTTAAGCATCTGGTCCCAGTCCATGCGCTCGAATGTCTCCCAATCTCGTGGAAGAACTGAAGCATTGAGCATCTTCCTCGCCACCTCAGGATTCGCAGCAGATTCGTAAGTATGGTAAGTCACGAATCTTTTCACCAGCTTAGGTGGCCCATAAAAAGTCCCCTCGTCTGGGGCTTTACTGCTGTTCCCTGGCTGACTTGGCCTATTGGCGTTTTCCCCTTCCTCGGGGGTTGCCTCTGACTCAACAGCAGCCTGGGGCACCTCAGTCTCCATAGCCATTGGGGGCAAAGCCAACTGTAGGGTACCAGCTTCCCCTTCTGTACTCTTGGGCTGCAGGTAAGGGAAATGAAAGCTTACGGGAAAATAGGAGACAAAGAGGAGATTTTGCCGGAACAGAAAACGAGTAAAAGATCGCCGGAGAAGAAAACAAGTGAACTCAGGGGACTATCGAAAATTATTGAAACTGAGCCCAACGTTTGAAAAGACAATACCTTTAAAGATTGGGATTCGAAGTGACACAATGCTGCGAATTCCCCCCGTCGAACTTTCGATCGCCGAAAAAGTAATGCTTATGGCTTCGTAACCCGCATTGGCATTTAATGCTGGACGCAGCCCAATTGAAAATGAACACGTCACTAGAATATTTTAACAAATCAGCCTGCCCTTGATGGGCAGCTCGGCCAAACTGAATCTGGGGGCAAAGTGATGATCCCAAAACCCAGTTGCTGCGTACGATAAGAAACTTTTCCGTTAGTCAATGAACAGTCAACGTGTACTGGGTCCAGCTCGGCTAGATCTTTGGAGATCAGCGAGTTACACCTCTACTCGGTAAGGTCCCACACTTTCCGTCAACCCTAAGTAGTCAACCTCAACCGATAACTGCCCAGCGACTGGGTAGAATTGCCAGACCTTCATGGAAGTGGAACTTTGCCCAACTATGAGCTTGGCTAATTGACCAGTCAATCTCGACCAGAGCTCACTTGTCAGACTCAGCCACACTGGCTCAGCCTGGAGACATTGCACAAGACCTCCCAAGGCATGAGCTCCACTTCGGCCCAGGCCACCTCGGCCAAAGGCCAAAGTCAAAACAACTCATCCATTACTCAGCTTAGATCGAGTACAAACAACGGGCCCAGTCTACACCAGCCTACCTGCTCAGCTCAGTTCAAGCGAGCTCTTGGCTCTTCTTATCTCCTTGGCTGGACCACCTACAAAGCACCTCAGCTTGACCATAGTGCTTAAGCATACTCCTGCCACTTAGCAAGCCTGGCCTCCCAGCCCAACACGTGGCGTCACATGGCATTCATGCAACTTGAAACTACCAATAGCACAACCACTCATCTCTACATGTCAACTATGCGAAGGAGAATTGCCAGCACAACAACCATCATTTGCCGCATGGAAGCCATGCAGGCAAAAACTGCCACCTAGGCGGCCAGGTGTCATCACCACCTTCACTCTAAGACACGCATCTTTTAGCTTCAAACAGCTATAAATAAGAGCTTTTTTAGCAGAAGCCGGACTAAGTCTTTTTGGAATCTCAAGTCTGATCCATCTCTTACACAAAAATATTCTTTACTCGGCCAAAGCTACATCCGAACTCATCCAAATAAAACAGACACCCTCTTTGGAAGAGAGTTCCAAACAGGTTTTTTACAACCTTTGATTCCAGCAAAAGCTACATAAAAAATGCCCATAACTGACTTGAGCGTCGGAGGGTTTTCCCCAAGGCAATGACCCTGGGCCTCTAACGTTACCTTTCCTTCTCAATTTCAAGAGACAGACCTAAACAGAGAGTTGACGCCATACCTCAAGGATCGCCTCTGGTTCACCTGGTGAAGATCTGACTTCATCACTTGTCTTGTTGCTCTTCTCCCCAATGAGCTTCTCATCATCATTTCCTTTTTGCAGTGAAGCCATAAGAAGAAGCACGTTGAAGATTGCAGTGGAAACACATTGGAAGAGTAGTTGAAAGAAGAGATGCAGGAGCACATCAAATAACAGGAACAGCAGGAATGGGCTGAGGAAGAAGAAGAGAAATATGCTGGCGGGAGAGTTTAAATAGTATGAAATTACTATTTTCCCCTTGATATTTAGAAAATTAAGGGTATTTTTGTCTTTTTTGTATGTTTTATCTTCTTCCCTCCTACTCGCTTGTACAAATATCAAGCCCACGACAGTACCAAGCGATTATAATAACAAAAGCAAAGATATTTTTGCTCTCCTTTTGCTCCCATCATTGAATTCTTTGTTTCATGAACAATTAAGCATCTTAGATCTTGATTTATTGAGTTTTTGTGTTCAATTAGTAGTTTCTTGACATGGCATCAGAGCCAGAGAGGTATCTGATGCATTCTCTGGTTTTATTCGCTTCTTCTTTGTTTTTCCTTGTTCAAAAACTTCTGAATTCTTTTGTTGTTCCATTATGTTTTATATAATTTCTGCATATTGTGATTTTGTAGTGGCGTATCATGGAAGTGATAGTTATGGATCCAAAGGAAATTAAAATCAAGAAGATGGCATTCCTGTACAGAATATGGTATTTGGTACAAGAGGAAGTCAGACTCAACATGTTGAGAATCCTCTGCAAAACCTGTTCTATTTGCATCCTAATGACAGTCCAGCAATTGTTTCGCCTCAACCACCCCTTAATGCACATAATTACCATACGTGGAGCCGTACTTTTGAAATGGCATTGGTTGTAAAGAACAAGATAGGCTTCATTGACGGAAGTATATTGAAGCATTGAGTTACTGATCCTCAATTCGCTGTTTGGAGGCAGGTAAATACTAAGGTTCAATCATGGATCATGAATTCTGTTTGTCAGTCTATTTCTCAAAGCATTATGTGGTTTGATAGTGCCTTTGATATGTAGATTGATTTGAAGCTGAGACATGGTAGCACCGATCCTTTTAGATTACCAGACCTACTTGAAACCTTTTATTCCATTAAACAAGATGGAGGAAATGTAAATGAGTATTTTACTAGACTGAAAGTGGTGTGGGAGGAATTGATGGCAATGAGTCCAGTACCTAATTGTGTATGTGGAGGATGTAGATGTGAGTTGGCTATGAAGATGCAGAAGTTCGTAGAGAGTGATTATGTGATCAAATTCTTTAAAGGATTGAATGATAGCTTTGATCCTGTCAAGTCACAAGTGTTTGTGATGTCTCATTTACCTAATATCAATACCACCTTTTTAATGGCTTTGAAGTATGAAAGAAAAGTGATAGCTGATGGAGGATTAAATGTAGTAGAGAATGGGAATGTTGCACTGATGGCAGATAGCCAAGCTTCTGAGTGTATGGTAGCAAATACATACACCAATAGACACTCATATGGGGGATATAGAAAGAGTAGTGCAAGAGGACATATGGATGGTGCTAAACGTTTCTAGTGTACTCACTATGGAATGTCAGGGCACATAGTTAATTGGTGATATAAACTACAGTGGCTATCCTCCTGGTTTCAAGCAAAAGAGCCAAGTTCATATAATAGAGGCATTGGAGTTGAAGTCTGAGAAGGCTCAGATGAATCAGTTGAACAAAGGTTTGCAATCCTTGGTTTTGACTCTCCAATAGAACCAAAGGCTATTGAGCTGGCTCAGCAGAGAAGATGAGAGCCATGAGTCCCAACCAAGGAATTCTTCTCAGAATTTTGTCAGCCAAGGTCGATAAGATGTCAGGTAAATCTGCAACTAATAGTTTAAATACATGGTTCTTGATTCAGGAGCTACTGATCATATTGTGTCACATCTGTCCTTGTTCATGTCTTGTAAACCTATTGATCATATTACTATAAAACTGCCCAATGACATATCTGTACCAGCCACACATCTTAGATCAGTTAATATTAATTCCTTGTTAACTATAAACAATGTCTTGTATGTTCCCTCTTTCAGATACAACTTACTATCTCTTAGTAAACTCCTTGCTCATCTCACATTGAATATTCAGTTTCATGGTTCTCTTTGTTTGATTCAGGATCAATTGTCCAAGAGGATGATTGGCTCAGCTAGCCTTTCAAGGGGCCTTTACTATTTGCAAGGTGATATGCCTCCTACTCAGCCTACTGTTTGTCTAAATTCTTCAGTATCTCTACATCCCTCCTTGTTATGGCATTATAGGCTGGGGCATGCTTCAGTTCCCAGAGTTCAAGAAGCACAAAAGCTTGATTCATCTGTACAAGGGGTGCTCTTCATGTGCCATGTTCAATATGTCCATTGGCTAGGCTTAATAGACTTCCCTTTCCTTCATCTTCTTCTGTCACAAAATTTCCTTTTGACCTTGTACATGTAGACATATGGGGACCAAACAGACATCCAATAATGTATGCTCAGAGATTTTTTCTCACTATTGTTGATGATTGTAGTAGATATACATGGGTGTATTTGATGAAATCTAAAATTTAAGTGAGACAAATTGTGCAAAATTATTGCAGTTTGTATATACTCAATTTGAGAAACGTATTAACATTCTTAGAACGGACAATGGCCAAGAATTTTCCATGTGTGATTATTACCCTCAACATGGCATTGTGCATCAAACTAGCTGTGCATATACACCCCAACAGAATGGACTTGTAGAGAGAAAACATCAACACATTCTTGTAGTTGCCAGATCATTGCTTTTCCAGTCACATTTGCCACTGTCCTACTGGGGTTTTTCTGTTTCTCATGCAGTCTATATAATAAATCTGATTCCTACTTGTATTCTTAAGTAGAAAAAACCACATGAGATCATTTTCAAATGTTAAACCTGTATACCAGCATCTCAAAGTTTTTGGATGCCTAGCTTATGCCCACAACAAGGACACTGCCAAGCAAAAGTTTTCTCCTAGGGGCGTTTCACATGTGTTCCTGGGCGTCTCTTCTACCTCAAAAGGCTATGTGCTCCAGACCATAAAACATAAACATATCATAGTCTCAAGAGATGTACAATCTTCTGAATTACAATTTCCTTATGATATATTCAATTCACAACCTCATTCTGTGTCACATAATGCTGATCACACAGCACCATTGACACCTTCAACTTGCCTTGATAATTCTTACTACCCTAGTCATTGGTCACAATCTGCCTCACCAATAAATGCTTCACCTTCTTCTCTTTCTTCTTCTGCTTCTTCTTCACCTGCATTACACAAACCACCTACACTACATGAGTCATCTCCTATTTCTAGCACTTCATCTTCATCACAGACAACCCTTGACCATGCACCAAAGCTTCACACCATTGACATCCCCTTAACTATTGATATTGCAGATAATGCATTGCTCCATACTCTCCCACGTGCACAAGAACCTTCTTCTGCTCCTGAAACTCATCCTTCTTTAACACATACTAGATCTCATAGACAAATTAATCCACCTTAATATCTTAAGGATTACTACTGTAATCAATCTATATTTGAGCCACTCACACATTCTTCTGTTTTGTACCCTATTTAGACTTATCACACATTTGATTACTTAGCTTCTCAATACAAGAACTATGTACTTAATGTTAGCTTCCAGCAAGAGTCTACCTCGGATCACCAAGCTGTTAGATCAACAAACTAAAAGCATGCCATAGATCTGGAATTGGCAGCCTTGTGTTAGTGTATGTGTCCTAGGCCATGATTTAAATATTTATGTTATACATTTATTATTAATAAAAGAGGTTTTATTATCATTATTGTTGGTTAGTATGTTACACAATTTTGATATATGTCCCTGATTCATTATTGTTATAGAGATAAAATAATTTATAATAAGTATGAGTATTGATTCGATAATCATGAGATGATTATGTGTATGGTGATACAAATCAATTTCATAGATACTTGTTAGAGAACATGTATTGGATAGACCCATCATGACATCACTACATGGATTAGCGTCATAAGTAAATCTCATGATAGTCGTGTTTTAATCCTTTGACTTGAGATTGTCATAGTTTCAAACATAAGGACTATTATATTTTGACATGATCAAACGTTATTCTTAACTGGATAATAATAAAGGTCATGATTGAATGTGATAGAAATTATGTAGAGGATATTGAACAATCAAGATAGGATTTGTCCCTCTCTTTTGAGAGAGATATCTTTGGACCCCTCAATTAGTGAGACTGTGAAATGCATGGCCGTGCTCAAATGAATTGATAGTGTGATCAATATCATTTGTTTTATCAGTCTACTCAGAGATCGAGTAATCATATATTTGAACAGTATAAGTATGACACTGACCATGACTTATGTTCAAACTAGATATCGTGTGACAAAGGGATTAATGCATGTACTATTATTAGGCTAGTTGGACTTTACTCGTATTAATTGGGTAGTCGTAACGTCTTGCTAGAGACCAATTACGAATTGTTGGTTTAATGGAGATTTAACTGACTGCCAATTAATATGGGCATATCGGGTCACACACAAGAATGCGTATAGGATGATATTAATAATATTAATATTAGATATTAATTATTATTATTATTATTATTATTATTATTATTATTATTATTTTCATTTATATATATATATGTATATATAT
>AP025054.1:13605600-13768609 GCA_036186865.1 Eustoma russellianum | reverse complement strand
CATTTATATATATATATGTATATATATATATATATTTATATCATCAGATTATAACAATAGGATCCATATCTGATATGGATTTTGATTGGTTTTATCTAATCCTAACAGAATCCGTATTTGGTACGGATTATGATTAGCATTAACCAATCCGATCTGGAATCAGATTTTGATACCTATATATATGTATATAGCCTGCTGTGTTTGGTACACAACAGAGAACAAAAAAACGAAACCCTAGAATCATTTTTTGAGAAAAGCCAAGTTCTTCAGCCGCGCCGTTTCAAGAGCTAGCACTCCGGGTGGAAGCATTCGTGTGGATACCGACAGAGGGTGGTCGTACAATCGCACCTCCTATATTCGCACGTTCTACGTCTGCAGATTTCGAATCTATAGAGGTATGGTTTTTGGTCTCTTTCATCGAATTAAACGAACAACATGGATCCTTGGTAGGAAATCAGAGATCAAGTTTTGTTTTTCCGCTGCGCGTTTTGCAGTGATCTCGTTGGATTTCCTAACAGTGGTATCAGAGCCACTTGTTGTCTCATTTAAATCGATTATATCTGCTTATGTGATTATATGTTTTCTGTTTGAATTCGTATGGCATGATATATGTACAAACCCCAAGTCGGATTTCATACGATGAGAGAAGAATGGTGTTTTTCAAATCGTTTTCATGAGATGATTTGTATACGGCGGTATTCGTTTGTCATGTGATGATTAAAACCGATTCTGTTTATATTAGATATAAACACACGATAAGTGTAAAACCCTATTCGAATCTCATCTGGTGAGAGCGGATTGATGTTTTCAATTTGTTTTCATGAGATGTTATAATTTGAGAATGTTATAAGTGATATAACATTTTCGTTTTTTAAGTGATGACCAAAATGATTATGTTTATATCGATATGAACAACCGATAATGATTCTGTAAGAGTTTATGCACATTCAAAACAGACAGATTATCAATTCGATTGATGATTCTGTTTTCGGATTTCGAATGGCAGATTATCAATTTGATTGATGATTCTATTTCGGATTTCGAATAGCAGATTATCAAATCGATTGATGATTCTGTTTTGGGTTTCGAATGATAACTCTCGGTTTAATCAGTGCTTCTATAAGGGCTTACACGTATTCAAAACAGTAAGATCGTTAATAGTATTGAACATTAAGAATGCGTACGACCTATAGTTTGTTACCGTGACATTAAGAATGTCAATATATATTTATTTGTTATAATATGTTTGTGTAAGATATATTTATTTATTATGGTCTACGTGCCGCTGTAGTTTTTGTTGTATTTTATTATACAAGTAGTTAGGTTTTTTCTTTATTATTGTAATAAATGAAGAATCAAGCTACAAAAGTGGTAATGGCGAAACACACCAAGGACGAGTGGATTCTATAGAGATGGAGGCACGAGCTCAAGATCAGAAGATATGTATCATTGCAAATGTTGTAATAGGAAGTCTTTCACATAGGGTTTCCTTTATGATCTTCATTTGGTCTCATGAAGATCATATTTAGTTTGGCCATGCTATGTCACGTTTACATATTTATCATTTTGTATGAGATGCGTGGATGATAGATTATATATATGCATGTAGGATGCTATGATATAATGATATGCAATGCAAGACATAAACTAAATTGAACCCTCATTAATAATTTAAGTGTTGATGCCATCGATGTCTTAAACACCTATTAAAACTGGGATTGTATTAAAGTAGGTATTGCCAAAGCAATGTGCTTTAAACATTCCTAGCTACGTAGGATGAGTAATAGTGCTACTCATATGCATAAAATTGGTTAGACTTAATTGGGCTATCAAAACGGTTTTGGGCCCAAGGCATTAGATGGAATCTAACATACAATGATATATGATGTCATTATTCCATAAAATCTAAGAGTTACATGAGATGTAATTGGTAAAGAAGTTACCTACCTAAATAATTTAATTTTAAGCGTCATGCCAAAGCTGAGTTTAGAATTAAGTCAAATATGGATCTTAGCTCACTAAAATATTTCTTTTGAGGGTTATGTTTTAGTGGGAGTTTTATAAAATTTAACCTCATTATTAATAAAGTGTTATTTTGCATGTTTTTTAGATCATAAATGTCTGCTAATAACAATTCCACCTTATCGCTGCGATCTATCCTTGAGAAGGAAAAACTGAAAGAATGTGGGACTAATTTTGTTAACTGGTTTCGAAACTTGAGAATCATTCTCAAGCAAGAAAAAAAGTCCTACGTACTCGATGACCCTGTCCCTGAACCCCCTCCTGCTGATGCTTCTGTTGCTGCTAGGAATAAGCATAAGAAGCATGTGGAAGATTCCAACGACATAGGATGTCTTATGTTGGCAACTATGTGTCCAGGACTTCAGAAGGATCTGGAACACTTAGAAGCTAATGAGATGAGTGTGCATCTCAAACAAGCTTTCCAACAACACGCTAGGCAGGATAGGTTTGTCACCGCTGTTGCACTTTTGGACTGTAAGATGTCTGAATGTGAATCTGTTAACGCTCATGTTTTGAAGATGAAAGGCTATATAGATCACCTTGCAAGACTTGGATATCCTCTGAGTTTGGAACTCGCTACAGATTTGATCCTACACTCTTTACCTAGCAGTTTTTCTCAGTTCGCCATGAACTACAATATGAATAATATGGAAAAGTCCATTCCTGAGCTACATAGTATGCTCAAAACTGCTGAGGGGAATATCAAAAAGCCTACCCAGGTATTGAGTGTCAATATCAAGCCAATGAAAAAGAAAGGTAAAGGCAAGGGTAAACCCAAAGGTGCAAAGGGTGCAAAAGGGTCCAAGGGTCAAGTTAAGCCAAAACCTGGACCCAAGGCAAAGGTTCCTAAAGAAGGAACTTGTTTCCATTGCAACAAGCCTGGGCATTGGAAAAGAAACTGTGACGTTTATTTGGATGAGTTGAAGAAGCTGAAGTGTAGTGCGACTACATCTTCAGGTATTTATGTTATAGAAATTAATTTATCTACTTCTTCTTCCTGGGTATTAGATACTGGATGTGGATCCCATATTTGTACAAATATGCAGGGGCTCAAAAGGAGTAGGATGCTTAAGAAGGGCGAGGTGGACCTACGTGTTGGCAATAGAGCAAGAGTTGCTGCTATAACTGTAGGGACCTATGAGCTTGTCTTGCCCAATGGGCTTTTGTTAATTTTAAACAATTGCTTTTATGTTCCTACTATGAGTAGGAATCTTATTTCAGTATCGGTTTTGGATGATGAAGGTTATTCATTTTTAATTAAAAATAAGAAGTGTTCTATTTTTGATAAAAATGACTTGCTTTATGGTATTGCAAGTAGTTATAATGGCATTTATGTCCTTAGCCTTGATGATTACAATGACAGTAATATTTATAACATATCTTCAAAGAGAACTAAGCCAAATGAATTAAACCCTACATATTTGTGGCATTGTCGCCTTAGCCATATAAATGAGAATCGTGTATCTAAATTCCATCAAGATGGATTATTAGATTCATTTGATTTTGAATCATTTGAAAATTGCGAGTCTTGTTTACTTGGAAAGATGGCAAAGGCCCCTTTTACTGGACATAGTGAAAGGGCTAATGACTTATTGGGCTTGGTACATACAGATGTATGCGGCCCAATCAGCATTCGTGCCAGAGGAGGATTTCAGTATTTCATAACTTTTACTGATGATTTCAGCAGGTATGACTATGTCTACCTAATGAAACATAAGCATGAGTCTTTTGAAATATTTAGAATTTTTCAAAATGAAGTACAAAATCAACTTGGTAAGACAATTAAAACGCTTCAATCAGATCGAGGTGGTGAATATTTGAGCCAAGAATTTGACCAACATCTAAGAAATTATGGAATCGTTTCACATTTGACTCCTCCAGGAACTCCACAATGGAATGGTGTTTCTGAAAGGAGAAATCGAACTTTATTAGATATGGTCCGATCTATGATGGGTCAAGTAGATCTTCCTTTATCTTTTTGAGGTTATGCCTTGGAGACAGCTGCATTCATTTTAAACTGTGTACCATCTAAAGCGGTTGAAAAGACACCATATGAGATATGAACTGGTAAGAGTCCCAGTTTGTCTTTTCTTAAGATTTGGGGCTGTGAAGATTGCAGTGGCAACACATTGGAAGAGCAGTGGAAGGGGAGTGTGAAAGAAGAGATGCAGGAGCACATCAAATAACAGGAACTGTAGGAATGAGCTGAGGAAGAAGAAGAGAAATATGCTGGCGGGAGAGTTTAAATAGTGTGAAATTACTATTTTACTCTTGGCAGTTAAAATGAATGTATTAGAAAATTAAGAGTATTCTTGTCTTTTTGTATGTTTTATCTTCTTCCCTCCTACTCGATTGTGCAAATATCAATCCCAGGACGGTACCAAATTGTTACAATAACAGAACCAAAGATATTTTTGCTTCCTTTTGCTTCCATCGTTGAATTCTTTGTTTCATGAACAATTAAGCATCTTAGCTCTTGATTTCTTGAGTTTTTGTGTTCAATTAGTAGTTTCTTGACAAAGCAAATTATATACATATATATATACACATATACATATATATATATATTTTTATTTATATACACACATATATACACATATATATATATGTATGTATGTATGTTTGTTTGTATGTATGTTTTTGAGATGTTAAGGAAGTGAGGAAAAGGAATTTGCCCAGTGCTCTCAGTAACAAATGATAGATTGTTTATATAATGGGTTTTGGTTTGGAGAAGGGATTCTAAACTGAGAGTGGGGTGGGTTACATTTGGCAAGTCGGTAAAATTTGGACAATATGTGTAGAAAGTGATACTCCTTCTCTCCCGATATCAAGTTAAGATCAAATTTTGACAAAATAGTTTTCATATTATTTAAGATTAAATTTCATAAAAAAAACTAAATACCTTGATAATTTGATTTTGAGTTTTATATAAATAACTATATTTTTAATCGAATGCGATATCATTTTTGAAACGGAGAAAATTTAAAATTTGTTGAAGTCTTAGAGCAACTGGTAAGGTTGCTACTTTGTGACTTTGAAGTGACATGTTCGAACTACGGAAAAAGCGACTTACATAAAATGTAAGATAAAACTGTTAAAGCAGATGACACCACAAAAAGAATTTCATTTACCGACGAAAACATCACCGACGAACCGTGGTTCGTCGGTGTTGCGTCGGTACTTTGCGACGTATTTGCGATACACTAATTTTCGTCGTTAATTGCGACGAAAATACGATGAAAAGCATTGTCGCTAGCAGAAAAGTAGTCAGATTAATACGTTCGTCGGTGTTTTGTCGGTGGTGCGTCGCTATTCTGTGTGTTTTATTCGTCGCTATGTAGTTTGTAGCCTTACGTCGCTATATCGTAGCTATTTTGTCGCTAAAATTCCAGAACAATGATAAAATAACGACCATATTCCGATTTGTCATTGGCGTTGTGTATCGTCGGTTTTTTTGTCGATGAAACCCGCGTGTCGCAAACGTTTTGTTTTACTTTTCGTTCATATTCCGATTTGTCATTGTGTCGTCGCAGATTCGTCGAGGATTAAACACGTGTATTAATTAAGGAAAAAGAAACCAGTGATTGGAAAAAAAATTTATTAATTTAATAATAAAAATTTACATTATGAAACGAAAAATTAAAAAAAGAAATCTAAAAGTGAGACGCAGAGGGGCCGTTCACTCTTCGTCATTGGAAGAAAGAGTGGCTGCCACATTATCTGCGAACTCTCTGAGGAGGCGCTTCAGTTTGGAATATCTGAATTTCAACTTCCGCAGCCTTCTAGTCATGCTGTGCAGTTGTCTCGACTGCTGTTGCATGTTTGCTATCAGCATACGGTAGTCGATATCCTGTTCCGGCGTTTGTTCTTGAGCATCCTCTCGCGGTAGTGGGCCATACACAGATACGGAACCCTCCCGCTCAACCGATGGTGGTTGGGGAGGAGGCCCTTGTGGCGGGGCACTGTTTGCCCCTCCACCACGCCTTGGGGTTCTTCTAAAACGACGCGGCATATTTTGATGTTTTATAACTTTGTATGTGTGTATATATGTGTGCGGATGTTTGGGGTATAAATAGGTGATTTTAGCGACGAACTTGCGACGCATTCTTCGACCGTTAACCAAGATGGGAATATGTGCGGGTGTGACGCTTCGTGCGAATTAGCGACGAATTAGCGACGAAATATGTGCGGGCGTGACGGTTCGTTCGAATTAGCGACGCACTTAGCGACGAATTAGCGACGTAAACACGTTCTAATTAATTGTAACCGTTGGGAACTGAACGGAATGTCGTGCGTCGCTAGGGCGTCGGTAAAGCGTCGCTAAATTCCAATAAATTCGCGCATAATAAGTTAAGTTTCACGGATAATAGGTTCTCGTCTCGTCGTTGTATTAAGTTTCGTCGATATGTTTAGTAGGTTCTCGTCTTTGTATTAAGTTTCTCGGTATATAGTTGATGTTTAGTCGGTCAATTAGTCGTCTCAAATTTTTCTGAGCCACATTTCGTTTGTATTTTAGCGTCGTCAAAATTCGTAAGAGATTAAACACGTGTTTAAATTAAGAAAACGAAAGCGATGTTTAGAAAAATAAAACTTCATTAATATAAAATTATAAATTACAAAATATACTAGGACAATAATGGAAAAACTAATCTAAATGAATAACGGAGAGGAGCCATTCACTGTTCGTCATCCGAACAGAGAGTAGCAACACTCTCTGCGCACGCCTTCAGGAGGCGTCTCAGCTGTGCAGCTTTGGATTTAATCCGCATCTGCCTTGTGTCCAGGTATTGGAGACGCTCATCCTGGTACATAGTATGCTCCCTCAGGTCATCCACTGTTTTCCACAGTTCTTGTATTTCTTTATGGAGATCGCCAATTTGGCAATCCCGACGTGGCCCAAAAAGACTGGGTTCAGAGGACTCAGCATGTGGGGGTGATTCTTGTGGTGGAGGAACCGCTGAAGAAGAGGGTTGTTGAATAGGCCGTCTTGCCGCTGAATGGCAACTACCACGTCGCGCTTGCACTTTAGTACGAACCATATTTGGGTCTTTTTTTATGATTATAAAGGAGGTTGTTTTCTATGTAGTTGGGGTCACGGTCCATCCTGTTTATATAGGGAATTCAGCGACGACATAGCGACGAAATAGCGACGTACATGCATCGAAAGTGTAACAGTCGGGCTGTGCCGAATAGCGACGACGTAGCGACGAACTCAGCGACGAAACACATCGTATGGTGTGAAGATACGTCGTGCGTCGCTGTGCGTCGCTAAGTCGTTGGTGTTTTTGTTTGTTTCCGGGATTTGTGTTTCTTGGTCGTCGCTAAGTCGTCGGTATTTGTGTTTGTTTGTTGCCGGGATTCGTGTTTCATGGTCGTCGCTTATCGTCGCTATATCGTCGCTAATACGTCGGTAATATAGCACGCTGAGAACCATAAAACGCAGCTTTCTTCTTCCACTCTTCTCCCATTCTTCTCCCATTTCAAACACAAAAATCATATCTTTTCTACGAAAATATAGAAGGAAGAAATCTTATTGTGTGAAATTTTGATGTTTTCCACCACCGAGAAAAGATAGCTGTTGTTATTTTGAAGGTATAGCGAGAAAATGGATCCGAGGAGGAGCGATAGAAAGTAGATGTACGAGAGAGTAAACAGCGGGGAGTGGAGTTTTAGATTTGTTGAAGGTCTCGAAGAATTTATGGATTTTGCGACGAGTAATGAAAGTGGAACGCAGATTAGATGTCCGTGTAAGAAATGCAAGAACCGTAAATATATGCATCCGGGTGACGTGAGGGTTCACTAATTGAAACAAGTTTTCATGCACAATTACCATACATGGTACTGCCACGGAGAATATGAGGGGGCGTCTACATCTGCAACTGTACACGTCTTGGGGGGAGCCGGTCAGGTTGATGCCGAAGAAATAGACGAGGGATCTCACAACCCATACGTGCAGATGGTGCAAGACGCAGCCGCCGGCGCATTTACGGGAGAGCAGTACTTACAAATGCAAGATCAGGATGAACAGCCACGTGTATTCGTGGAGGAAGATCCGAACCCTCAAGCAAGACAGTTTTTTGAGAGGCTGAACGCCGCCAACAAGCCGTTGTATCCCGGTTGCGGTAGTCACACACAGATGTCCATGATCGGTCGGATGACGAGCATGAAGACGGAGCACCGCATGACGGAGAGATTGTACGATGGGATGTGTCAGCTGATGAGGGAATCTCTTCCCGAAAGGAACACAATGGTCGACAGTTTTTATTCGACGAAGAAACAGCTGCAGGCGTTGGGACTGCCGGTTCAGAAGATCGATTGTTGTTCAGAGGGGTGCATCATATACTGGGGCATCGACGAGGATAAAGACAAGTGCAGGGTCTGTGGGACACGCAGGTGGAGAACGAACAAAAGAAACCGGAACGTGCCAAGAAAGCAATTCTACTATTTACCTCTCGCCCCTAGACTGCAGAGGCTCTACGCATCCGGTGCCACAGCTAGCCAAATGAGGTGGCACGCGGAGCACTACACGAAAGACGGTGAGATGTGCCATCCATCTGACGGCAAAGCTTGGAGGACGTTCGATGCGACACATCTGGGTTTTTCATCGGAGACAAGGAACGTTAGGTTGGGTTTATGCACCGACGGGTTCAACCCGTTCGGACAGTCGGGAGAGCAGTATTCGTCGTGGCCTGTAATCGTGACGCCGTACAATCTACCACCTTGGATGTGCATGAAGAAGCCGTACATGTTCTTGACTGTGATCGCACCGGGGCCTAGGAATCCGAAACAAAAGATCGACCTGTACCTGCAGCCATTGATACATGAGCTGAAGTGGTTGTGGGAGTTTGGCGTGGAGACGTTCGATGTATCGACCAAACAAAACTTCCATCTACGCGCTGCGCTGATGTGGACCATCAGCAACTTCCTGGCTTATTCTATGTTGTCGGGTTGGAGCACATCGGGCAAATACGCTTGCCCTTGCTGCATGAAGCAAGCGAAGACGATGTCCTTGAAACATGGACGTAAGATTTGCTGGTTCAACAGCCATAGAAAGTTTCTGCCGAGACGTCATTTGTACAGAAAGAACATGACGTCGTTCATGCCTGGCATCGTTGAGAAGGACATGAAGCCCGAGCTTCTCACGGATGCGGAGGTGTTGGAGGAGATAGACAGTTGTGGATTCGTGGGGGTCGCTGATGATCCGGACGGCAGCCACAATGCAGACCTGGCCCGTTACTGTATCGGGTGGAAGAAGAGAAGCATATTCTGGAGCTTCCGTATTGGAAGAGCAATATGATCCGACACAACCTGGATGTCATGCACATTGAGAAGAACGTGTTTGACAACATTTTCAATACGGTGCTGAATGTGCCTGGAAAAACGAAAGACAATTTGAAGGCACGACTTGATATGCGCGACCTGAATATGCGACCGGAGCTGCATCCCGTTTGCACATCCTACATGCCGAAGTCCTCTTACACGCTGAATGAGGAGCAGGTCAGTGCGTTGTTAGCGTGGCTGGAGACGGCTAGATTTCCTGACGGCCATGTTTCGAACCTGTCTAAGAACATCGACGTGAATAAATGCGGTTTGCACGGGATGAAGAGCCACGACTGCAACGTGTTCATGCAACGGTTGATGCCCATTGCATTCCGCGAGCTGCTTCCAACCAATGTATGGGAAGCACTTACCGAGATGAGTCTCTTCTTCAGATGTCTTACATCCACGAGACTCAGGGCAGATGATATGTCAAGGCTGGAGGGCGAAATCCCATTGATCATTTGCAAGCTGGAAACTGTATTCCCTCCGGCCTTCTTTGATTCAATGGAACACCTGCCAGTTCATCTACCATACGAGGCACGTGTTGGTGGTCCTGTTCAGTACAGGTGGATGTATCCGTTCGAGAGGTACTCTTATTTATTACGTGCCGTTCTTATGTGTTTAAGCGCAAGCATTTGAACAGATATTCCCTATATGAACAGATATCTCAGGCATTTGAAGCTGAACATCAAGAACAAGGCGAAAGTCGAGGCCTCGATGTGCAATGCCTACCTGATGGAGGAAGCCTCGACCTTCATGTCTCATTACTTCGGTCCAGATGTCCCGTCGAAGTGCAGAGATGTTCCCCGGAACGACGATGGCATTTCCAGATCCGGTGTCCTCCCGATATTCACACATCCAATCAGATTTGACGGACAGGGAAAGGAAATGATATTGGAGGACAACGAGCTGAAGATTGCTCATTCTTATGTTCTGCGCAACTGCCGTCAAGTCGACCGTTTCCAGAGGTATAAACGATATCCAATTTTAATTTGTAAATACCTTGCGCTACTGTATCCATTATATTACAAAGATATACAGGGTACTCATTCGTAATTTGCTTCAGCTTGTTCGTTGATTTATTGCAACACCGTTCACCGGGTATATCGAGCGATGCAATAAACAATGAGTTAGATGCCAAGTTTGCTGATTGGTTCAGGTGGCATGTAAGTTTACATATTTGCCGGTTACGTGTACGTCATGTGATACGCATTTATTGCCCCGCTGATGTATACTTACTTGTCGTTTTACAGGCGAGCAAAGGTCATCTGGCTGACGATGAGTACGGTTACATTCTGACACCAGTAGCCGAGGGTCCATTGAACAGAGTCACGCGCCACGATATGTGTTTTGTCAACGGTTATAGATTCCACATAGTCTCTCATGCCAGCCGAAAATCATCGGAGAACAACGGAGTGTGTGTCAAACGGTATGACAATAGCCCGGACGAGGATGACTTCTACGGCTACCTTACTGACATCATCGAGCTCGAATATCCCGCATTGCCTATAAAGCGGGTGGTGTTATTCAAATGCGAATGGTACGATCCAACTCGGGAAGGTTATCGCGCTGGCACAAAGGTTCAGGACCGATATAAGTTGGTAGACATACACGAAGGGCGACGGTACAGAAAGTACGATCCATTCGTTTTGGCTAGTGAAGCGTCCCAGGTGTACTATCTATCGTATCCAACAACGAGGATGAATGCGAGCTCAAAAGACTGGCGAGCCGTGTGCAAAGTGAAATCGAGTAAGTTTGATGTCAGTATACAGCCAGGTTCAGATGGCACGGATGCCGCATTTCAAGAAGAAAACCCGCCCGTTCTGGATACGACACATGTTGAACTGCACAACCTCCCTCTAAATGACCCCAACGGCGGTTTCATCGAAATTCATCTCAACATACAACCGCCTGACAATATTGAAGATGTAGGCGAAGACGAATACGAGGATGAAGAGGACGACGAGTATGTAGATGAAGATGAAAATGAAGATGAAAATGAGGATGAAAATGAAGATGCGTATGAGGATGCGGATGACAATGAAGATTGAGGTTAGTCACAATTTCTTATGTACCTCATTAGGCGAAAGTGTGTATATGTTGATGTACTTATACACATGTATATACATAATGTGTGTCTGTAAGTACTTTATATTTTCTATTATTTTTTTTCCATACTGATGGCACCGACAAGTTACCGACGAAACCAGTCGTCGCAAATTTGAAATAACGACGACACAGGCAATAGCGACGACACAGTAATAGCGACGGACTTTCGTCGCTAGTGCGTCGCAAAATTTTCGACTAAAAGCTGAAATCCCCCTTCTTCTTCCTCATTTCTGCGTTTCCCCTCCTTTCCCCCTTTTCCAAATTTTCAACGAAATTCCTTCGCCTCCTCCCCCATCTTCTCCGGCGAATACAGCAGAGGCTCCCGTCGCTTCCTCCCCCCATCTTCTCCGGCAAATACAGCAGAGGCTGTTTAGGAGGTTAGTGCGTTTGTTTTTATTATTTTATTTGTTTTTATAGGATCTATTTTGTTTGTGGATTGTGCCGCTTGTTTTCGTTGTTGTTATACACTTGAGAGCAGTTTGGGAGGAGAGATTGTGCTGGGGTGGAGGGATTCGGGCTGGGTGGGGCGGTGTGGGGCTGGATGGCGGAGAGGATGGCGGAGGAAATGGCGGAGGGGCAGTGGTATAGCTTGGGTGTTGGAGGGGATGGCGGAGGGCATGGGTGGCTGTGGGGCTGGGTGGGGCTGGGTGGCTGTGCGTGGGGTCCGGTGGGGCGGTGTGGCTATGCGTGGGGCTGGGTGGCTGTGGGTGGAGGCCGGGTGGGGCGGGGTGGCTATGCGTGGGGCTGGGTGGCTGTGGGTGGGGTCCGGGATGGGGCGGGTTCGGCTTGATGGGGCGGGGGTGGGGCGGTTTATATATGTATTATATATATATATATATATGTATTTTATATATGTATATATATATATATATATTCGGTGTATATATGTATTAAATACATACATACATACACACACATATATATATATATATATATATATATATATATATATATATTCGGCCATTAAGTAATTTTTGGCTTAATTGACTTTAATTTTATCAATAGTATGTTTCAATAGTTAAGATATAATATGCGATGAAATATGTATAATATATATGTTAAGATATGAAAATGAATAAGATTTGGATATTACATACTATTTTGCCTTGCATGTACCGAAAAAGGGCTGTTGGTGACTAGGGTGCGTATGCACCAAAATTGTTGTTAAGGTTGAATTAGTAGAAATGTGGTGTGCTTGGCCAATGAATGATGCATGTACAAACTGTTTTGTAAGAGGTTTTCATATGATTTTCGGTATGATACTAGTTCAAGGTGTTTACTAAGCTCGAGAGCTGGACATACATTTGTCTTTGGAGAGGCCATTAAGGCCGGGAAACCTCCGATAAACGAATAGGTCATGCCGAAATTTTCAAAATTATTAATATCTTGCATTAAATGTATGCAAACACTTGTCATTTTTTGGACATCTTATTTGTCTGGCCAACCGGTGCCCTAAATTCGTTGAATGTGCCTTTTAAATTTTTCACCCTTGCAGATCTGATGGCTAGTGAGGGTTTACCGACTCGATCTACACATGACATGTCAGGAGAGTTTAATATGTTCCTCTCTCAGCATGAGCAGCTTGGGTCGGTTTCGACCGCAGCTCTTGCTGCGGACGCAGACCTTTTAGGGTCAGCCGAGAGGTCCGCACCCCCCCGATCTACGCCGCCACCCACACCCACCGGTTCACCACCTCATCCGGCGTCTGATGCGGCATCGGACGAGGGTGTCATACAAGGGTGTCGTGCCCTCCCTTGGTCATATGATACCCATACGTAAGTAATAATTTATTTTTTTACCACGTTTTCAAATATATTTCACGCGTTATTTTTTCTTAACAACTTCACCTCTTTCAGGTTTGCAGCGGACTCGGGCCAGATTTCCGGTTGCATCACTCGGTCCTTCCACCTGAGGCAGGACCCAACTGGATATGCCTAGTCCCGTGTCACCATGCAGACACGTAGATTCTACTGGGATGAGTTTCAGGTATTCAAATTTGGTGAATTTCACTTTTTGATACGTAATCGATCATTACTTTTCTAACCACGTTTTTACTTTTCCTCCGTATAATAATTGCAGAAGGCGTACAGCTGGCCAGCTGACATCGCCCACGACGTGGAGCAGGCCTGGCGGCATAGGACCGCCACACGCTACAGGGACTTCATCAACTCGCACAAGACCAAGTGGGAGCGTGACCCCAATTATGCCAGGCCTGTCTACATATCCGAGGCCACCTGGGCGGGGTGGATAGCAGGTTGGATGGACCCTGCTACCCAAGCCCGCAGCGCCCGGAACGCGGCGAACCAGCAGCAGCAATGTACAGGGCCCAGCACCTGCCACACACTCAGGTGGGTCGGTTTCCCACGCCACCACGATGCGTTCTATGGTAAGTATTTTAACATTGGATTATTTAGATTCATTGATTTCATTGAATTATTTAGATTCATTGACTTAAGTAGATTATTTACATTCATTGACTTTAGTGGATTATTTATATTCACTGATTTCTTATGTTGCGCTGTTGTTTTTTTGGTATTCGTATATGATTAATTTAAGTAGTATATGTGTTCATTTGCCTTTTTCTTTTTATTTTTTCTTTGACTTGGGAGAGGCCTTTAAGGCCGGGATACCTCTAATAAACGAATAGGTCATGCCGAAATTTTTAAAATTATGGATTTCACTAACATATTTTTTTTCATTCTTTCAGCAGGAGGAGACGAGGGAGTGGCCAGCCTCCTACGATCTCTTCTACAAGACGCATCGGAAGAAAGCCTCCGACAGAACGGAGGACTGGATCACGGCGAAGGCGCGCGACATCAGTGTAAGTAGACTACGATATCATTTGTTTTTTCCTTAGTTTGTTTTATTGCTAAACCCTAAACCCTAACAATTCTTATTCTCATTTCAGGACGAGTACAACAGACTACTCGCACTTAGGGGAGAAGAGGCCGACAAGAACCGCGCTTATTGGGATGCGGTTCGGACCGTCGCCCCTCAGAATAAGAAGAAGAGGGAGATGTACGGGGTCGGATCAGCAGCGCTGCGATTCTTTCCCGAAGTTCTGCATGCAGGTGCTTCCTCTGAGGCCAGCACCTCCGCGCCTTCTACGGCCCCAGAGAGTCTTTCGTGCCTGGAATCAGAGCATGCGGCGCTGCAGCATGAGGTGGAAACCATCAGGGCGCAGCATGAGGAGAGCGTACGAGCACTGCGGTCGCAGCTGACTCAGACCCAGCAGGAGCTGCAGCAGTCGCTTCAGCAGGTGGTTGAGCATGCGCAGCAGCAGACGATGCAGGTGCAGCAGCAGACGAACCAGCAAATCTCGCAGCTATCGCATCTCATCATCTCTGTGATTTCCAGCTCCTCGCAGCCTCAGCCTCCCCCTGATGGTCACTCTTCTCCGCATGATTCCCCTCCATCTTCCTCTGCATAGTATTTCATTTTTTGATTTTTCGTACAGTCTATTTCGTTTATTGTATTGACATATTCTTTGTACTTTTATATTTTATATGACATTTATACGGATTCTATTTCGTTTGTGTTGTTTACGAACTTCAATACGCAAGTACTGTATTTCGGTATAACATTCGTACAAATGATTTAATATACGAAATATTTTTATTATTATAAAAATTAAATAATAATAAAAAATATTTAATTAATAATATATTGTATTATTTATAAATTAAAAATATTTAATATTTAATATTAACTTAATATTAAATATTAAATTATAAAATAGCGGCGAACCTGCGACGAAAACAAAATGTCGCAGACCGGAAATAAAAAAATCAAAAATTTAAAAATAGCGACGAAAAAATATACCGACGAAACTTTGCGACGAAATAATATGTCGCAGAAAGGAAATAAAAAAATAAAAAATTATAAAATAGCGACGAAAAAATACACCGACGAAACAACGACGGCAATAACTGGTCGCAGAACTGACAGATTTTCGTCGCAACTGTGCGATGAAACACCGACGAAATTTTTCCGTCCCAATATAGCGACGCTTCACCGACGAAATTCACTTTGCGACAAGCCGTATCGCGACCAACTTTTTCCGTCGCTATTTCGTCGCTATATGCCTGTAGCGACGAAATAGCGACGACTTTTGTCTGTCGCTATATGTCTTTTTTTTGTGGTGTGACAAAGCGATCCGGCCTCTTCAAGACCCGTTCAAATACAAAAGACTAGTGAATTGTAAACGTCCTTTTTCATATGTGTTAGAGACATAACCGTTTAAGTTTTGTAACTTTATGATCGTCAACTTTTTTCTTTTATTTGTTGACAGAGTTATTGCTAACTTATTATCTTATATATAATGTTTGAATTATTTTTTTTTTGTCGACGTGAGAACTTCACAGACAGAGAGACGAAAGTTATGCATACTGAGGATATTAAGATAACATAATAATTTTAATTCAGATTGGTTGTAACATGTTAATCATGCCAAATTGCCCAACAAGCTCTAAAAATTATCATTTTTATTATCATGACAGTATTGGCCGGTAGAAATATGCTCATGAAATTGGTTTTAGATATAACGAATTACAACACTTCCAAATTGCTTTTAGATATAAGGAAAAATTGGTGCAAAAACATCTAAAGTTTAAAAATTCGAAACGAAGAGGTTGCACTTTACTTTTTCATGTAGGATAGCAGGAAATTATACTCAAAACTATGAGAACCAGTTTTGATTGCCATGTCAAATAAACGGCTTACTGTTCTAAACTAAAGTATTTGCAGTTAGTCTCGAGCTGAGACAGTGCTAGAACAGACAATTATAAAAACAAAAAAAAACAAAACAAAAGTAATTCTTATTTAGTTTTTTCAAAAAAAAAGAATTGGTGGTTTTCTTAAAAAAAAAAAACTAAAATGTAGGTAAAACCTCATTTTATCTATTCCAAGAAAATGTTTAATTTTCCATAAATGTAGTGATCATGTTGTTATATAGGAATTGCACGACCACAAGCAGGAATTTTGTCTCGCAGCATAAAATTTTTAATTCCTAACTGGTCCATAAATTTTCAAAATGGCGTATTCCATTTGAAATATGTTTTATTGAGAAAAGTGATAATAGCCAACATCTTTTTTTTCATGTTTTCATTTATCTGGCTTTATTCTAAAGTAGATAATTATAAAGTTTTCAAGAGGTAACAACAATTCAAATTATTAGTTACAAATTAGTTATATAAAAATTATAGTACTTATTACAATTCATGACAACAGCAAAAACACACACACATATCACCACGTTGAATGTCGCAATTTGCAATCATAATGTTTCATATTAAAACAAGTTTAGATGACACATGGTTTAGTCTCAGATGAAGATAAGTAAACAACTCTCAGGATGGAAAATGTAATCTACATATACTCAAAATCTGGGAGGGCAGAGGGCTGTGGGGAGAACTGAGAAGTAGTTGGATGGGGAGTCGGTGGTGTTAGGAAAAGAAGATAAGACCATACAAATTCACTATTGAATTCTAAGTTTTTAACGTATAATACGACTTTAATTTCATGATGACAAAATGCGTGGTCTTTCAGTTTAGGAAGATATCTCTCTCTTTTAAAACAGTAATACGAATTGTCCATTTTCGAAAAGAAAAGCCTTCAAGGATTATCCAGATTTCTCTTCACATATAGCAAAAAATTGTTGAGAAACATGATAAGTTGCAGAGTGACAAGTGAGGCAGGGGCATGTCTTGGCACGGCGGCCACAATAGTAGAACACCTTGGCAGGCAGTGGCAAGTCTTGGTATAGTTGGCATGATGGCAGGGTACTCTAGCACGCTTAGCATGATTGGCATGTTGGCAGGACGCATTGGCATGCTTGGCACGTTGGCACGCTCAAGGATAGTTGTGACAGAAGAGCCCAGTGTAGCTGCCATCTGATGATGTAGTTGACTTGTTGAAGCAGTTGTGGTGTGTGATGCGCGTTGAATTGAAAGAGTGTTGCTGGAGATCATTCAGCTGACTTGTCACGTCAGATTAAGAAGCTAAGGCACGCGGCTGTGTGTGTGCAGTGACTGGAGCGGTTACAAGCATTTGGTTTACGCACGTGTAGAATTTAAATTCTAGGAGGTTCCATTAGTTGTATAAATAGTTGATTCAGCTTTGTAAAAGTTAGTTGATTGAATAAGAATTCACTTTCCTTCATTATCGTCTCTCTTTCCTCTCAAACAAAATTTTGGCACACAAGTAGTGAATCTGAATCATTGCACACTGTGTTGATCAAAATGCTTGGTCGTTTGCTTGTTGCTGGTCAACATTGGTTGCTGTTTGTTGCTCTCTATTGAGTGATTAGTAATTTTCACATGGTATCAAAGCGTTTGCTTCAGTTTTGATCGATTAACTGAGCATTAAAAGTGATCACATGATGGCTTCGTCTTCAACCGCTGCACCTCCTGGTTTCAGAGGTAATCAAACTGAAAATCAGAATAATAATCCATACTATATTCATCCAAACGATAGTCATGCTATAATTCTTGTTCAACCACCACTCACTCCACACAATTTTCACTCGTGGAGTCGTGCATTTCAAATGGCGTTGTTAGTAAAGAATAAATCATGTTTCGTAGGCGGTACAATGCCAAAACCTGCTCCTCTAGATCCTCAATTTCAAATCTGAAAACAAGTATATACTATGATTCAGTCATGGATAGTGAATTGTGTATCTCCATCAATTGCTCAAAGTATAATGTGGTATGATAGTGCATTAGATGTTTGGGAAGACATAAGAATGATGTACGGTAGTGGAGATCCGTTTAGACTCTCAGACTTGCTGGAAGATTTTTACAGTGTTAAGCAAGAAAACCTGTCAGTGAACGATTATTTTACAAAATTAAATGTCCTATGGGAGGAATTGTCTGCATTGAGACCAGTTCCCAAGTGCACATGCCATCGATGTAACTGTGATGTATGGAAGAAGATAAGTGAATTTGTGGACAATGATTACGACATTAAATTTTTCAAGGGGCTTAATGAGGAGTTTGATCCGGTAAGATCTCAAGTTTTTGTTATGACTCCACTACCTGATATAAAAACAACCTTTGCTATGGCTTTGAAATTTGACAGGAAGTTGGCAGGTGCAGGATCACATAGTGGATTCAGCAATGCACCTACTACTCTAATGGCTGATTTTGGAGCTAGAGATGGAAGTCCTGGTAACAATTATTCTAATAAGAATCAAGGGAATAAGTATAGGAGAGGAACTGGAAGATATTATCCAGAAAGTGGAAAGGGAGTTCAATGCACTCATTGTGGTCTAGTAGGACACACAACATATAGGTGCTATAAAAAGCACGGTTTCCACCCAAGATTCAAGTTTAAGAGTTAGGTTAACATGGCCGAGGTTAAGGAAGATTAGTATGTCAATAACAGTGAGGAGCAGGGATGCCAACAGCCTTTCCAGCCAAATCCTGGACAACAAGTTCCCATGTTAACCTCTGAGCAATATCAACAATTGATGAACCTGTTGAATGATAATAATGATAATGCAGGTTTAAGTGCAAGGAATGTTATTCAAGGTGCTGTGATATCTGCTCAAGCTGATACAAGACCAGATAAGTATTCTGACTTTGTTAAATATGTTTGGATTGTAGATTCGAATGCTACATACCATATTGCTTGCCCTCTGTCTGTTTTCATTTCCTGCAAACCTATTGTACATGCTCCTATCAATCTTCCAAATAACATTACTGTCTTTGCACGCATATAGGAACAACAAGAATCAATAGTGAGTTGGTACTTGAAAGTGTGCTATATGTTCCTTCCTTTTCGTTTAATTTGATTTCCCTGAGCAGGCTTACTTCTTATCCTCAGCTACTCATTGTATTTCATAACTCCTTTTGTTTGATTCAGGATTAGTTGTCTATCAGGACGATTACTTCAGCTAAGAAAATAAATGGACTTTACTGTATCAATTCATCAGTGTTGCCTTCTTCAACTCAATCAGCCTAACTTACTCACTGCCATAAATAAGTCAGATTCTAAATCCTACCTATGGCATGCCAGACTGAGGCATGCCTCCTATGCAAGAATGCAACAAGCAGAAGCAGTGTCCCACTGTTGTAGTTTCTGAAATGCATGGTATGTGTACAGTTTGTCCTAGGGCAAGAATGAAGAGGTCCCCATTTCCCACTTCCGCTTCTATTTCTCATTCTCCCTTTCAAATAATACATGTAGACATATGGGGACCTAATAGACATCTCACTTTGTATGGTCAAAAATTTTTCCTTACTATAGTTGATGATTGTACCCGTTTTACTTGGTTGTATATGTTGAAAGCCAAAAGTGAGGTCAGAAGGATTTTGCACAGTTTCTTTCATTATGTGAGTACTCAGTTCAACTCACATATTAAGATAATTAGAATTGATAATGGCATGGAGTTCAAAATGAAAGAGTTCTATTTAACACAAGGCACCATTCATCAGACCACTTGCATTTATACTCCTCAACAGAATGGAGTGGTTGAAAGGAAGCACCAACACATACTTACAGTTGGGAGAGCTTTAAGATTTCATGCAAAAATGCCTCACTCCTATTAGGGCTTTTGTGTTCAGCATGCCGTTTACCTCATTAATCTGTTACCCTCACCCATTCTCAGTCAGAAAACACCCTATGAGTTACTACACCATACCAAACCAGTTTACAGCAACCTGAGAACATTTGGTTGTCTTGCACTTGCCTATAATATTTCTCCCAATAAATCAAAGTTTGATACGAGGGCAATACCTGTAGGACCTCAGGTGCTACCATCTCTCCCAAAACCAATTGATGACAGAAGATGCGCATACCCTAGACTTATAGTGCATTCAGCACAGAAGCGCCCACGGTATTCGACTGTGACTTGGCCCACACGGCCTACGCCCATTGGCCTACGCCACAGGACAATTGCTGCATCTAACAATCTCTCTCTCAGCAATTGCTCCTGCTGGGAATCGAACCCGTGACCTCGCTCTGATACCAATTGTTGGACCGTGCACCTGCAATAAACACCACTAGAAGGGGGGTGAATAGTTGTTAGATGAAATTACACTACAACCCTTTGTAAATATCCCCTTTGAAAACAGAATATGAGACCACCTCAGATTCAGAACCTGTTTTTGAAAAATTCACAAATAATTGTACACAACTCCAAAAATTATGAATCTTTGCAATTAAACTTCAATGTGTTAACAAGAGTCTTTCCAAAAACCAGACAAAAATAAGATCGTTTGACCCTTCAAACAAATAAAAAGATTCAGATGGTCAATCTGGACAGAACTGGACAGAATGTTGCTGATTTTACAAAACGTGTTTCTCTTTGAATACTCAACCAAAAAGGTTGATCTTTATATCAAAACACTCCTTAGTGTGTAGATGATGTTTCCAAAAGGACCTAACCTTAAACAATTCTTGATAAATATATAATTTAAGTTTTCTCAAAACTGGTCAGATTGCAGCCAGATTGGAACAGTTATCTTGCAAAGACTGAAAGACTAACTTTCCCTTGCTCAAATCAAGTGATTCTTGTTGCAAATGAAAGCTAACATTCTGAAGTATAACGCCACCAAAAATCACAAATTTTAAAAGTGTTTAGCTATTTTTTCAAATTGTAAGAAGTTGTGTGAAAACTGCAGTAAAAACAGGCAGAAAACAGAAATGAAAAAACAAGACAAGAACACCGAGGATTTATCCTGGTTCGGTCAATGTGACCTACTCCAGTCCCAAGGAACACCTTTCCTTGGATTTCACTATCAAATGAATCACCTTACAACAAGAACCAAGCTTGATCCTTGGGTTATACACCAACCCTACTCAAGACTTGGATAATCACCTTCTAAGCAACACTTAGTTGCAACACCTCTACCACCTATTGATATAGCCTTATAAGAATGGCTAATCAATCTTACAAATGAAGCTCAAGAGGCTTGTAGCACAACAAAAACAACAAGAACACCTTTGCTACAAAGAATGGAACAAGAACAACAACAAGAAGAAGATGATAGCTAGACAATTCAACAAATGCTTGTAAGCTTCAAGTGTGTTTCATCTTCTTCACCATTGCCTCCATTTATAGTGTGAATTGAGCCTTGAAGATAAGACTTTCAATATGTCACCATCTTCATCATCAAGTCCAAATATCTTCTCATCATTGGTTGGCCTTGTACACTTAGCAAAATAAGGCAAAATGATTGGTCCACCTTGGCACTACACTTGGCCGATTTTTTAACCTTGAAATAGTCCTGAAAATGTGAAGGTAATACCCAAAGATAATAGCCATAACAAATCCATTATCTTCTCAACTCTTTGGCAAGATAATAGGCATGTGGGCATTTGACAAATTCAAAAATTCAGCTCAAGAATTATCATAGTAGCCGTTGGCTACTTCCTTTTTTTCAAAAATAAATTTTGATTTTTCTTAATAAAATAAGAAAGGATAATACCACTAAGATATCCCCAAATTTAAGCACAATAATAGGACATGTGAGAGCTCCATTTTGACTCAAAAAATCTGCCAACCATAGCCATATAGCCGTTGGCTATATTTAGAAAATTCCAACTGGCTCCTTTTTCGTTGGTCAACTTGTCTCCAACTCATAAAATGAATAATGTATCACCTCCATCTGCTCATACACGTTTTTGAGCATACAAATATGTGTAGCAACTCAGATTTTTGAAGAAGAAATTAATAGATAATAGTTGACAAGATTATGTCAACGTGTAACACCGAAATTCCCAATATTTCTTCTTATATGTCATGAAAATTTCTACACCTTTGACACCTTGAACAACTCTGAATAATGATGATAAATATGCTGTTATGATATATATAAGAGTGTCTTCAAGAAAAAATAGAATGTGACATCTCAAATCGTCACATATCCAGCTATAGTCAACAATATCATCATTTGAGAGAAATAAGATAAAATCACCATATAATCCTCAAATTAATGATAACTCAGCTCCAGAATGAAGATAATAATATGCTCAAGAGATTCCTTGAGTGAAAATACCAAAAATACCCTTGGGGGTAAAATGACCAAAATACCCCTGGCATATGAAAACTCCAGAAATGACCCGGATGGTCAGAAATACTCATGATATCACCTTTGTCATGATAAATAGGATGAGAATACATCTTTGAAATATTTTCATCACGTGAGGTTCCTACAAAACTCAAAATTTCAGTTTTACCCTTTTTGGTAAGATGTAGAAACATTCAAGGCACGTTAGTCACAATACATTTAAAATCATCAAAAACACATAAGATTCACATAGTGAACATGTATAATTCATATAAAAATGAAAACAAACATTTTAACACATTTAGAAAATTATTTCTAAAAACTTTAGACATCGATTGATCGAAGTGCCTCAGCTTCAGAGATCGATGTCTCACAAAAAGGTTCAGGTTTTGTCTCTGACCTACATCGATCGATCGAAGTGAGGGTTCGATGTACATCGATCGATCGATGTGTCTCAGGTTTGGAGATCGATGTCTCACCGTAAGGTCTTGAACTTTCACTGCCTTACATGGATCGATCGATGTGAGAGATCTATGTACATAGATCGATCAATGTACAACAACCTGAGAGATCGATGTCAACTTTTTCAACTTTTAACCACATATAACACCATGCGTGACATTTTTAAGTATTCACCACTTAAAAATCATGACTTTTAAAATTATCCAAACATATTTCTCAACAATACCTTGTGTCTACCTGGGACACTCATTAACTACCAAAGGGTACATATTGCAAAGGTCAGATGCTGGTGAAATAATCATCTCTAGAGATGTTGTTTTTTATGAGAGAAATTTTCCCTTAGATATCAGTGCATCACAGTCCTGTGAATCATCAACCAGTATACCTTCTCCAGTTGATCATGCCCAAAATCTTCCTCCATCTTCTGTGGAAGCTTCTTTTGTGGAAGCTTCCTTGCATCCAGCCTCTTCCTCCCCTCAATCACAAAATTCTTTCTCACCTTGTTCAGAAAGTTCTTACCGTCCAACTGTACACCAGCTTCTTCAGATATTCCTTCAGCATAGATTCCTATATCAGAATTACACATAGATCTGCCCTTAGTTGCCTCACCTTCTGTGTCTGAGAATCCCTTGGCTGCTACATCTTAGCTACCGCCTCATTCTGCCAGAACAGCAAGGGAAAAACGTCCACCTTCTTATTTACAAGACTAACTATAATTTTTTGAGCTTTTCTTCTTCTTCACCACAGCATCCTCCAAGTCTTCCTTATCCTATATAGTCATACATTTATTTTGATGGTCTGTCACCTAAATACAAAACAGACATACTTAATTTGAGTATAGAACAGGTTCCTGCGATGTATCAGCAAGCAGCCACCTCAGCAGCTTGGCAGCAGACCATGCAGCTTGAGTTGGCAGCTCTTGATGCTAAAAAGACTTGGTCTATTGTGCCCTTGCCCCAAGGTAAACGTCCCATAGGCTGTAAGTTGGTATATAAAATAAAGAGGAAGCCAGATGAAATTGTGGAAAGGTACAAGTCCAGATTAGTGGCAAAGGGCTACACTGAGCTTCAGGGAATTGACTATGGTGATACCTTTTCACCTGTAGCAAAAATGACAACTGTCAGACTATTGCTTGCCTTGGCCTTAGTCAAACAGTGGTTTGTGCATCAGCTTGATATTAATAACGCATTCATGCATAGTGATCTATATCAAGAGATATACATGGAGTTACCACAGGGCATAGAATTCTCTCGGCCTGATGTTGTTTGTAGACTTCATAAGTCTTTGTATGGATTAAAGCAAGCTAGCCGTCAATGGAATGAAAAACTTACTTCTGCCTTGACATCTCAGGGGTATATTCAGTCTAAACACGATTATACCATGTTTACTAAAACAGCTGGGAGTTCTTTTTTGATTCTTTTGGTGTATGTTGATGACATTATAGTGGCTAGAAACTCTATGTTACAAGTACTAAAGGAGTTCCCTCATCAGATGTTCAGAATAAAAGATATGGGAGAGCTAAAGTTCTTTCTTGGGCTTAAGGTGGCAAGGTCTCAAGGGGAGTTCATGATATGTCAAAGGAAGTATACTCTAGAATTGTTGGAGCAGACAGGTTGCTTAGCTGCCAAACCAGCGGTGACACCAATGGAGCAACATCTTAAACTTGCACACAATGATTCAGACCTGTTGAAAGATGTTTCAGAATATAGACGGCTGGTAGGACAATTGCTTTACCTTACCATTACTAGACCTGATATTGCCTATAGTGTTCACTAGCTTAGCCAATTTTTGGATACTCCCACGAATTTACACTGGAAGTCTGCTATAGAGTTCTGAGGTACTTAAAAGGCACACCCGGCCAGGGACTTCTCTTTCCTAGTACAAGATTTGGCTTGCTTAAGGCGTATGCAGATGCAGATTGGGGGGCTATTCAGAGACCAAAAGGTCTATCACAGGTTACTCTGCATTCTTTGGAGATGCCTTGGTGTCATGGAAGGCTATGAAGCAAACTACGGTATCCAGGTCTTCTTCTGAGGCAGAATATAGGTCATTGGCAGCAGCTACTTGTGAAATACAGTGGTTGCTTTATTTGCTAAAAGATATGGGGCAGGAGCATAGTCAGCCAGTGGAACTTTTCTGTGACAACAAAAGTGCCATTCATATAGTGGAAAATCCCATTTTTCATGAGAGAACTAAGCACATTGAGATTGATTGCCACATTGTGAGGGATAAGTATCAGGAAGGGATTATAAAACCTATACCCATAAGGACAAATTTTCAGGTGGCAGATGTGTTTACTAAGGCTTTGGATTCCAGACAAATGCAATTCTTGACTTCTTCTTTGGGGATGCGCAATGTATGCAGAAAGTCAGAATTGAAGGGGGATATTGAGAAACATGATCAGTTGCAGAGTGAGAAGTTAGGCAGGGCCATGTCTTGGCACAGCGGGCACAATAGCAGAACACCTTGGCAGGCAGTGGCAAGTCTTGGTAGAGTTGGCACGATGGTGGGGTACTCTGGCACGCTTGGCATGATACGCATGTCGGCAGGACGCATTGACACGCTTGGCACGTTGGCACGCTCAAGGGTAGTTGTGACAGAAGAGCCCAGTGTAGCTTCCATCTGATGATGTAGTTGACTTGTTGAAGCAGTTGTGGTGTGTGATGCGCGTTGAATTGAAAGAGTGCTGCTGTGGATCATTCAGCTGACTTGCCACGTCAGATTAAGAAGCTAAGGCACACGGCTGTGTGTGTGCAGTGACGGAGGAGGAGCGGTTACAAGCATTTGGTTTACGCATGTGTAGAATTTAGATTCTAGGAGGTTCCATTAGTTGTATAAATAGTTGATTCAGCTTTGTAAAAGTTAGTTGATTGAATAAGAATTCACTTTCCTTCATTATGGTCTCTCTTTCCTCTCAAACAAAATTTTGGCACACAAGTAGTGCATCTGAATCATTGTACACTGTGTTGATCAAAATGCTTGGTCGTTTGCTTGTTGCTGGTCAACATCGGTTGCTGTTTGTTGCTAATAGAGTGATTAGTAATTTTCACAGAAATCCCTCAAATTCCATGATGCAATAATTTATTTGGTTTACATATAAAATCATTTGTATTCCTAAATATTAAGGGAAAAATTTATTGTCACAGGTAAAAAAACAAACAAGCAAATTTCCCATTCAACTACCATGTTTTTCAGATGAAAAAACAAACATACGTAAATTTATTGGCATAGCGGAAGGTGTTCTACACTGCATTAACTTCTTCAATTTGACAACAACTTAAATTTTCCATTACCTAAACAGGAAAATTCTTAAAGATTATCCAAATTCCTCTATTTCTGAAGGCAACTCGAAGACAGGGTTATGATGCATTAATTTTACTTTGAAGGAAACTGTTCAATGTCCTATATGCATATAGGAACTTCGCAGCAAGATATTTCAAAAGACCTAACCAGAAAACAAAAATATTGTCATACTTTGAGGTTAAAATAATTTAAAAAAATCAAACTATTTTAGTTACAATTCGTATATCGATGTACACTAGAGAAATTATGTAAGTGATTGAATGAGTAATATAAAAACTTTGACCGATAAAATGTTTTCGTTTCTAAAATGGAGATAATATTTTTCAAACAAACCAAAATAAAAACTAACGTAATATTTTTACTCGGAGAGAATAATAATTATATTCTACACCAAAGGTTTTGCATGTCTCCTTACATTTTTGAGAGACTCCGCTTGTTGCATTGAAGTAGTGATAATAGCTAACCTGTTAGACGTTGCATAATCTTACTACGAATTATCTAAGTGCGTGCATATTAATTCGCAGTTAATCTTTTATTGGTTATTCGTCGCATTTAACTTCATGAAGAGCGATTAGAATCGCCAAAACATCAGAAATAATTCTTGGACTTAATATAATTATCAACAGGCCAAGTAGAGGTCAAATCTATAAAGATAAAAGAGATTCTCATTCCTAACATGTCCACACTTAACCTTATAAATTCTTCTGAGCTAACCGAAATAAAACTCATGTACGAGCAAGAAAATACAAAACCGATTTAAGGGTTAGGGTTGTATCAAATCATATACTGTGAAGTAGCAATTGTTCGACACAGTCTGACGTAATTTTCATTATACGTTATTAGAAACAACCTCTTTGTAATTCTAACACATGTTTATGGTTACGTGCATCCCGCACTTAACCTTTAATTGTTCTGAACTAACCGAAATACAACTCATGTACGAGCAAGAAAATACAAAACTAATTTAAGGGTTAGGGTTGTATTAAAGTATATATTGTGAGGTAGCAGTTGATCGACACAGTTTGACAAAATTTTCATTATGAGTAATTGGGAAACAACATCTGTGTATTTGTAACATATGAGTATGTTTGCGTACACCCGACCTTCCATGTCCAATGGAGTATTGTTGTTGTTGTGGTTGTATTAAAGCATATAAAGTCTAAACTACAAACATGGTAATCAAAAGCAGTTAATAAAAGCTGTAAATCTAACCTAAGAAGAATAAAACTTAAATCCTAAGTAAACATGCGTAACTTCTTAAGAAAGCGGTAAACCTAAATTCTAAGGACACATAAACTAATTATTTTGAAATTTTCAATCAACATCGTCGGATTTCCAAGAGATGATTGACGGAAAAGCTTCTTCAGTATATATTCCGTCGATACGTTCGGACTATTTATGTAGCGACCAGTCCCCGAGCTCTAGTACTCGAAACGACTCACCCACCGTATCTCGCTAAGGAGAATACGAGGCGTCGATACAATGCAATTACACGTCATCGAAATAACATAAATCGATGTCAATGTCGTAAACTAAAAAAAATCCTCGATAAAATAACCATCATCATTAATACAAATGTGTGAGAAACTCTAAATCGATACAATGGTCAAATGTATATAAATACTAACTCCAAAATACATAAACCTCGAATATCCAAGTAACAGCCTCAGCTAAATCCTCGAAAGTCTCGTCCGAGTATCCTTCTTATTTACCTGTTTATCTGCAAAACTGGTTGTTAGAGGGGGAGGTGAGCGACATACATCGCCCGCAAGTAGCCCGCCTATATTTACTACGGGATCATACACGGAGAAGCAATTGTAAAGAAAATATATATAAGTAACATAATATAAAATAGCGTGCTTCTCTTCGCAAGTAAATTTACATTTTTCGCCCATCCTGTACAATCAGACACGTAAAACACACGCATCTAAGTCATCGCACACATAAGCCAGTACAATCAAAATCTGTGATGCAAATTTTTAAATTAATGAATGCAACGACTCGACAACCATTTATCCATTTTCGTTTCCATTTCACATTCGTTTTCATTTTCATATTTCATTTCCATACCATTTCATATTCGTTTCCGTTTTCATATTTCATTTTCATTTCTCGATATCATCGGCGGTTACCCTTACGGTATCCCTATCGATATCCATCTCTGATATCCATATGGAGTTACCCTTTACGGCATCTATATGCGATATCCATTTCTGATATCCATATACGGTTACCCCTAGCGGCATCCATATGCGATTATCATTCCTGATACCCATATGCGGTTACCCCTAGCGTCATCCATATGCGATATTCGTTCCTGATATCCATATGCGGTTACCCCTAGCGGCATCCATATGCGATTACCATTTTTGATACCCATATGTGGTTACCCCTAGCGGCATCCATATGCGATTACCATTCTTGATACCCATATGCGGTTACCCCTAGCGGCATCCATATGCGATTATCCATTTCACTTTTTCGTTTATCACTTTATTTTCATATTTAATTTTGACTCATCACCTACGTATAAGTATACCCACGTATATGCTCGCGCCCATACACGTGTATATATGCGCTTACACTTACGTGTTGCGTATAAGTATATCCACGTATATGCTCGCGCCCATACACGTGCATATACACGCTTATACTTACACAATATAATTTACTAGTCACATAAGCCTATGCACACACAATTAAAGAGAAAGAAAATACATAAAATAAAATAAACATACATGCACACACAGTTAACCAAAAAAAGACAACAAAACATACATGCACACAATTAATCTTCTCAGTGCCTATATTTTATTTTTTTTTCTTCTCACTCCGCCTCCATACATTTTGAACCTCACAAAAATTCACCAACTTATTTAATTTGTAAAGCACGGCCAGCCCATATGAAAGTACAAATTAATTTAATCCATGCACATATTTGCCATGCAAGCAGTACATTATTTGAGAAAGTAAAAGAACTTTTATTCTCTTTTGGCCTAATTATCACAGCAAAATACGTTCACCGAAACATAAATCTACATACCTTGCACACACATAACAGTGCATATCACATTTAACAATTCAATTAATTCCTGCATATATGCATATATATATATATATATATATATATATATATATATATATATATATATATATATATAACTCACATATATGTAGCGTCACTTTCCCAACAAGCGGTCCATCATGTAACAACATCAAGATTCAAGCAATGTTTATACATATATATACACATAATCGCTGCATAGATACAACGAATACATATGCATAATCAAATATCTATGCAAATCACCACTACGTATGCATGATCCAATTTGATATGAAAATAGTATAATAACGTTGTAAAAACATAGCAAATATAGCAAAGATACTTGCCTCTCGTCTTGATCATACGCGTTATATAAAAAATTTGGTGTTGAATAGGCCAAATTTTGATTGAATCTTCTCTCTAAATTGGCGACAGACTATGGCTGGAGAAAATAAAAGAAACGGCTGTTTGTGAAGTGAAACATGTAAGACTGAAGTCACTAGATTGTTTGAGGTATAGAGAATGCAATATAATGGTTGGGATGAATATTTGATGGCTTCCGATTTCAAGCGGCAGAAACTGGAAAATGGAGGAACAAAAGAATCGGCTGGAGGCTGGCCGATTTTGGGCTATCGAATTTAGGGTAGAAATTCTGTGTGTTATGTATATGGATATAGGTAGGTTTTTGGTAAAATCCTAAGTTAATTAGGTTGTCTTATAATTTGAATTTGTATTTTAATTTAAGCTTTATCTTTGTACCTCCTAATCTTAAGTTTATATTTATCTATCCTATTTTCATTTCTTTTTTTTCTTGTGTGTATATAATGTATATAGCCAAAGACACGGGCTATAACAATTTACAGGTGTTCATCTCTATTAAATACTGCAGAATCAGTTAGTCATTTAAATGGGCTACCTGGATGACGGTATTGTAGCTAACATAAAAAGACGTTCCCAGAGCATTAGCCTCCTGCGTTTGTATAGGCTACGAAGAGGGGCTGGATCGCTTCCTGATCTAATATATCCAGCTTTATCCTCTATTTTTTATAAGAGACTGTTTCCGCGGCTCGATCCCGTGATGTTAAGGTCACAAAACAACATCTTTACCAGTTGCTCTAAAGTCTGATTTCAATAGTACCTGACTTAATGCTACCACGCTAAGTGTTAATGTGAACTTATCAATAGTACCTGACTTAATGCTAGAGTTTCTCCTGTAGAAAGCCATTCTGGATGACGTTAAGGACAAAATTATAACATATCTAATGAGTGAACCAATAGTATGCAACCAAATAAACAAAACATAAATCATGCAACAAGTTTGATTGATAGGTTAAAGATACTTGATATTTTCCATATATAAGAGGATCATGTATAGAAATGTTAAGAAGATGATGCGATATAGAAAGAAGGCAGAAGAATTTGTTTAAGAGACTGAATATTTAGTCTTATTGATCAACAGCACAAAGAGCACGCTTATATACACGTATACAAGATAGCCGTTACAACGGCTATTCTTTCTATCCTTTTACCCGACGAATAATTACATGATTCATGTACATTTGACGTGATTAACACTATACACTCTGTAATTTGCGTATTAAGCTATTTGAATCTACAATTTACATAAGGCTAAATATTAATATCAACAAGATATTAATGAATCATGACAATGTTAGACGTAGTGACTAAAGTGTTCGACTGAATGTCAGGCACTACGTTTGCTGCTATTGCTGCTTTCCAGTCTGTCATTTTGCATAGTGACTGTGTCCAGTTCTTCAACACCATTCTGATCATTAATTTGATGTTTGGAAGAACCGCCTTTGGCCTAAATATTTCCACATCCCCCCTCAATCTTAGATGTGTAAATATTGAGACACCAAAGCGTGGATATCAACTCGTTGAATACCTTAATGGAAAGTGGTTTAGTGAGCAGATCTGCAAGTTGAGCTTTAGTGGGGATATACTTTATTTGTACAATGCCAGCCTCAATCTTCTTTCTTGTGAAGTGTTTATCAATTTCTACATGCTTGGTTTTATCATGATGAACCAGATTTTCAGCCATGTGGATGGCTGATTGAATATCACAGAAAACTCTAATGGGTAGCAAGAAAACTTGAGTTATATCAGTAAGGACTCTTCTCATCCATAAGCCTTCACATAATCCTAATGCTAATGCCCTTAATTCTGGTTCTGCACTACTCCTTGATACGGTCTATTGCTTTTTTACTTCTCCAACTTACTAGATTACCCCATAGAAAAGTAGCATAACCAGTAGTAGACCTCATGTCCCCTTTAGAGCCACCCCAATCTGAATCAGTATATAATATAATAGACCTATCAGCAGATTACTTAAACTGCAATCCTTGACCTGGAGTTTCTTTGAGGTACCTACAAATCCTTAATACAGCTTGCATATTTTCATTAGTAGATTGTGCATATGTTGACTTATAATACTAACAGCAAAACTGATGTCAGGCCTAGTATGAGATAAATAGATTAACCTACCAACACGTCCCTAATATTGACCCTCATTAACAGGAGTCATATCCCATTGAGCCTTAGGCTTATAACCAGGTTCAACAGGAGAGGCAGCAGGTTTACAACCTAGTAATCCAATTTCAGTTAAGAGATCTAATACATATTTCCTCTGACTGATACATATACCAGATTTAGTTCTAGCAATTTCCATACCAAGAAAGTATTTAAGTCTACCAAAATACTTCATTTCAAATTGAGAAACAAGTAAATTATTAACATGACAGATACTTTGTATATCATTGTCAGTAATAATAATATCATCAATGTATACTATAAGGACAAGAACTGAATCAAACTCAACACATCTAACAAACATAGTGTGATCACTATGACATTGTTTGAATATGTATTTCTTAAAGGTGTCAGAAAATTTAGTAAATCAGGCTCTAAGAGACTGTTTGAGACCATACAATGATTTGTTTAACTTACATAACATGTCTGACTGATTTGGAGTATAACCAGTAGGAAGATCCATGTATATAATTTCTTGAAGATCACCATTTAAAAAAGCATTTTATACATCTAATTGATACAGTTCTTATCCAAGATTAACCGCTACAGAAAACAGCACTCTTATTGTGTTCATGTTAGCTACAAGAGCAAAGGTTTCTAAAGTAATCAATCCCATAGGATTGAGTATAGCCTTTTGCCACTAATCTTGCTTTATGTCTATTCATATAACCATCAGAGTTATATTTTATTGTAAAGATCCACCTACAGAAAATAGGTTTCATGTCTGGTCTTCTTCGAACTAATTTTCAGGTTCTGTTTTGAATTAAAGCTACCATCTCATCATTAACAGCATTTCTCTAGAGAGGTATAAATAAAGCTTCTTTTATATTCTTTGGTATATGATTCTTATCGACAACACATGTGAATACTATAAACATAGGAGATAGCCTATAATATGACAAAAAATTGTGCAAGGAGTGATGAGTAACCTCCCCATTACCAAAGAAGTCATGTAAAGGCCTTTTGTACACTCTCTTGTTGCTTTCCTCAAGGCAATAGGCTTGTCATTCAAACTACTCCTTTTCATCATAGTAATCATCCCTATTCTCAAGCACTTCATTTATACCAGAAGGAACAACAACATTTTTTCTAGTATATACTTGAGTAATGGGAGGTCTTTCAACTGCATTTGTTTCAATACCTTCAGGTTCATTCCTAGATGCATTATTCTGAGATGAAAGTGAATCATCACTCTCAACATGAGATTGTGACTCAGTAACTGATCTGACTATATCAATAATAGTCTAGGCTTCCTGAGTGCTTCCTTTTGGTGAATTTTCAACGTCAGTATAAAATGATTGACTTTCTTGATATGTTACATCAAGAGTTACATATACTTTTCTATTTTGAGGACAAAAACACTTATACCCCTTCTGAGTTCTAGAATATCCTAAGAATATATATTCAACAGCTCTAGGATCAAGTTTACTTCTCTAATGAGGTTAAATATGCACATATGCAACACATCCAAATAATTTAAAAGGCAGATAGATAACAATCTTGTAGGAGAAAACATATCACACAGCATTGATTTGGGAGTTCTATAGGATAAGACTCTTGAAAGAAATCTATTAATTAAATAAGTTGCAGTTAAGATAGCTTCTCCCCAGTCTTGTTTTGGAACTTGCATGGTAAACATAAGTGTTCTAGCTACCTCTAATAGATGCCTATTCTTTCTTTCTGCAATTCTATTCTGTTGAGGGGTGTAAGTGCAGGACGTTTGATGATGAATGTCATTTCTGGCTATATATTCTTTAACAGAAGAGTCAAGGTATTCAGCACCATTATCAGTCCTGAATGTCTTAACACTAGCATTGAACTGATTCAGGACTAATGCTAAGAAATGCATAATTACAGTATTGACTTCAGTTTTATGGTTCATAAAATATATCCATGTAGCACGGGTATGATCATCAATAAATGTAATAAGCAATTTGGCTCAATTAATTTTAGCAACCCTTGATGGTCCCAAAATATCTGAATGCACTAGATTAAAAGGTTGAGATTCTAGATAATATTTAGCAGAGTACGATGATTTCACATGCTTTGCTAATGGACAATCATCACAGAACAGATTTTCCATTTCATTTTTTCCAAAAAGCTGTGGCATCATTTTTTTCAAATACACAAAGTTAGGATGTTCTAATCTTCTATGCCACACCAAAATATCTTGCCTAGGCCTGTTAACTATTCGTCTACTTGAATCTTCAAGCCTTGAAAGCAATCCCTTGCTTTTTCCAGCTTGATTCTCAAGTAGATACAGTCCCTTCACATAGTTAGCATTGCTAATCATTCTCTTCTAAGAAGGGTCCTGAAACCAACATTGAGTAGGTGAGAAATATACCAGACATATATTCTCTCTTACTAGTTTACCACCAGATACTAAATTAAAGCTTAACTCAGGCACATAAAATACATCTCTTTTAGTTATTTGTTCATTTATCTTTACTGATCCTTTATCCATAACCTTTAGTGGTAAATTATTTGTAATATGAACTTGTAAACGGTGCAAGAAAGACTGAAACTAAGCAAGAATTGTACCATTGCAAGTCATGTGATCTGTAGCTCCAGAGTCCGTTATCCAAGAGAAATTTTGAGGGCTTCCTATACTGGCCATGGATGCTTTCATTGGAGGCTGAGAAAGGAAATGGTTTTGCTGTTGATTCCATGATTCTAAAAAATCTTTGAACATGTTCCTTGGTTGGCATTGAAGAAGTATTAGGAAATGAGGTGAGTGATTCTTGTTGATCACTGTTGGTCACCATGTTTGCAGTCCTGACTGGATTTTGAAATGTTTTGTTTCTCCAGTTGTTGTTCTTATCTCTCCAATTGTCAGTCAAAGGAGAATTTTTGTTTTCATATGTCCTCCATCTGTTGATTCAGACAGAGGTTTATTGTCTTTAGGGAATCCCTTAAGAAAGAAACAGTAGTCCACATTGTGACCTTTTCATTTACAGAAGGTACATTGCCTTTTTGATTTGTCAAATTTTACAGCATAAGCTTTCCTTCATCTTCAATATGAGCTTTTTCATAAAGTAATGCAGACATTTTAGTGTTCAGGTTAGAGCTAGTAGCTCTAATCATCACCTTTTTCATATTCTCTTCATGTTTAATTTCTGCAAATGCAGCTTTGAGAGTAGAAAGAGGCTTTAAAGCAACAATCCTTCCTCTAGCACTATCAAATTCAGGATTAAGACCATTCAGAAAAGTGAATAACCTTCTCTGTTCAACAATACTTTTGTAAGTTTTTGCATTAGCCGTTGATGTCCAGACATGAATGTCATACACATCAATCTGTTGCCATGCTTTTGACAATAGAGTAAAGTTTTTGTTCACAACAAGGTTACCTTGCATGATAATATCACATAGTTGAGCTTCAATGCATACAACTCAGAAATGTTATCCTTCTTGGTGTACATTTCTTTGACAGCTTCTCAGATTTCAGCTGCTGTTTCATACATTATGAAGTCATCACTTATTTCAGGAATCATTGACTTGACGAAACATGACATGATCATATTATTTTCAGATTTCCACATCCTATACTTAGGATTAGAGGCATCTGGTATGGTGATGGTCCCATATAGGTAATCCTCTTTTCCTTTGCCAGCAACATACATTTCAACCGCCCTTGACTAAGATGGAAAATTATCACCATTTAACTTATGATTGGTGATAATAGATGAAGAATCATCAAGAGTGTTTGGCACAGTAGTCCCTCTTTCATTAGTTGTCTGCATAGCTCTAGGAATAGATGCAGCAGATCTAACAGTCTGAGACATGACTGTTTAAGTTTTTCAAATTTTTAAAAAATTTCAACTTTTGCCAGACATGATCTTGAGGATTATGGCTCTGATACCATATAGAAATGTTAAAAAGATGATTCAATATGGAAAGAGGCAGAAGAATTTGTTTAAGAGGATGAATATTCAGTCTTAATGATCGACGGCACGAAGAGTGCGCTTATACACACGTATACAAGATAGTCGTTACAACGGCTATTTTTTCTATCCTTTTACCCAACGAATAATTACATTATTCCTGTACATTTGACGTGATTAATACTATACACTCTGTAATCTACGTATTAAGCTATCTGAATCTACAATTTACATAAGTCTAAATATAATTATCAGCAAGGTATTAATGAATCATGACAGTATTTGACGCAATGACTAGAGTGTTCGACTGAATGTCAGGCACTACGTTTGCTGCTATTGCTGGTCTCCCAGTCTGTCATTTTGCATAGTGAATGTGTCTAATTTTTCAACAATAGTCTGATCCTTAATTTGATGTTTGGAAGAACTGTCTTTGGCCTGAATATTTATCATGCACCTAAAAGTTAAAAACTCCTAGGTGCAATCCAATCATGTTCTAACCAATTTTTTTTAATCAGCTCTTGATTTTATAGAAATCAACCATTCAATTGCCTGGATCAATCAATTAAAAATAAGTAAATTTTACTAGAATTATGCAAAGGTCCAAACAATAGCCAACAATTTATAGAAAATATTACACGTTTATTTTCTATCGTAACTGTCTAAATTATACACCCCTTGAACGATTTGCATCCCCATTTTTCATATGGAACAAACATTAGGTAAATTTTATTTTACGTAGTCATAAACGCAGTTCTAAAGCAAGCTGCTTCCCATATGAACGGATGCCAATTCATTAGTCAGGGGTGAACCGATGAAAATTTGGAAAAATTTGGGATATTTGTGGCTGTAGCAGTATCCATAGTTGACCGAAACAACTTTTTTGATCCTAAATTAGTAGAGTCAGCAACAATTAAATAAAGAGGTTTGTTGTTGAGCAAATACGCATATGGTTAACAAATGTAACTATAAATTTTTTGAACATGAAATGTTTTGATAAATTTAAAAGATGTTTTAAAAGAGTTAAAAAGACATTTCATACTTGAGAATTAAAGAAAGATGGAAAAAACATACTATGAGACATCGATCTCTTACATGGATCAATCAATGTATACATCAATCTCTCAAGAAGAGACATCGATCGATCTATGTTATAATTGTCCAATGTTTGAACTTTACTATCAAACATTGATCTCTCAGATTGAAAAACATCGATCGATCGATGTCACATCAATCTCTCAGATTAGAGACATTGATCGATCGATCGATGTCACATCAATCTCTCAAAGTTAAAACCTTACTAGAAGACACCGATCTCTCAAAGTTTGAGACATCAATCGATCGATGTGTACATCAATCTCTCAAAAGAGACATCGATTGATCTATGTGTCTAAGGTACAAAACTGAAACCTTACTGGAGGACATTGATCTCTCACCATTGAGATATCGATCGATCTATGTGCACATAAGTCTCTCAAATAAGAGACATCGATCGACGGATATATGAAATGTGCAAAATTGGAACATTACTAGAAAACAGTGAACTCTCAGCACTGACATATTGATCGATCAATGTCATCTAGAGTTCAAATTTATATAACCATTGGAACAAAATCCAAGGGAGATTTATGGTGTTTTCTCTTTTCAATCTTGCTCAAATTTCTTGTGGACTTTTCCCTAACATTAATCATGCTTCCTTGACTATTATATCCATGTCTAAGATTCTCTAGGGTGGCTTTGGAAGATCAAATCAATCTATAGGATGGCTAAAGGCTATTTGGACACTGTCAAGACTTATGGTCCAGTTGAAGACTTATGGGAGACTGCAAAAACGTGGCTCACACCTCCTATAAATTGAAGAAGGTTAAGTGAGGGCAACATATACTTTCATCCTCTTCAAGCTTTATTTTTCATTGTTGTAAATTTCTCTCATTTGTATAAATGTGCTTAAAGCTTGTCAAGCTCCTGTTGCTTGTTCTTCATTTTTGTAAATTGTTAGAGTGTAAGTCTAACATAAGAGGAACCAAACATATTTGCTTATTCTTCATTGTTGTAAATTATTTGTCACATACCCATGATATAAAAATAACTATACATATCCCTCCCCCAAAGAAAAGAAAAGAAAACTAAAAAACAGAAAAGAAAAAGATTACGTATGACCTCTTTGAATGTAATATAGAGATTCACACAATCTGAGAAGGCGATGGGCTGTGAGAAGAATTATTCTATTGGGAAGTGGGTGGTGGTGGAAGATGTTAATATGATCAAAGAAATAACTACTGAATTGTAAGTTTTCAATTTCTGCAAATATTTTTTATGTATATGTTTTGAGAAAGCTAGCAAAGTATGGAAGAGAAAGTTTTACACAGTGCTCTTTATCCAAACAATAGTGTTTATTTAGTGGATTTTCCAGAAGAGATACTGAGACTTGTGTGTCACACTTGAGAAGTATGTGGGAATAGGACTCTAGTACCTAACCAATAAAAAGGCGTGCCCAGTGCACTAGGCTATCGCATTTGCGCATGGTCTAGAAAGAGATTGGATCGTTTCGCGATCTAAGCTTTAACCTCCACTTTGTGCAAGAGGATGTTTCCGCGGCTCCAACTTGTGACCTCAAGGTCACAAAGCATCAATCTTAGCCTTTGTTTCAAGGCCCTCCTCAAATACCTAACTAGTAAAAGAGATGAATATATGTGTAAAATAATAAATGTTTACTTCAGAATTTAAGTTTTCTAAAAGGGTGATGGACTTACTAGTTTATCGCTTTCTGAGTATGTGATTGTTAATTTTTTTTTTTTTGACACAATGATTGTTAACTTATTATTGTATCTGATTAGTATTATTCAAGGGGAAGAAAAAAAGGGTGAAAAATAAACCAAGTGAGGATATTAACATAATCATTAGACTTACAGGTATAAGTTGTAAGATTTTTTCCTTTTTTGATAGAAGTTGTAACATTTTAATTATGCATTTTGATAAATTGGGAAAAAATTTAAATTTTCTATACGCGATTGTAAAATATACTCATTAACCATTATTGCCCGCACTATCCATGTGTTAAACAGAAACAACTCTTTCGATATTAAGTTGGCAAAGAGTCAACACTATTCTTGCCTTTATCTTTCAATATCATTTAAATTAGGTGGTTTGTTGTTGGGCAAATACGCATACGGCTAACGAATATAACTACAGATCAGAAAGAGATAATAACCACTATCACTTTTTCTTCTTTTCATTTCTTTGGTTTGATTTAAAATATGAAGTTATAAATCTTTTAAGAGATAACAAAAATCCAATTAAGTATTTACAAATGTAATCTAGAGATACTGCAATTTGTCTAAGTGGTGGCAGGGGTGAACAAATCCCACAGCAAAGGTACACTTCTTTCCAGCAGGTTGCCTCTCTGACCACTCTTATGGCGTGCTTCGCCTTGATCAATCCAGGTCAACAGTAAGAAGCACTTTCAAATTCTTCAGCATGAGGATTGACCATGAGGACTTCCTTTCTCTGGCCAGTTTGCACCGGAGACAAAGAATGCATGGCTCAGCAATGTTCCAGATCTGCAAGAAGCTGAAGTCCCTGAAAGGCCCTCTGAGGGGTCTAAACATGAAAATGCACATCTCCAGCCGAGCTGACTAGGTTGAAGAAGAGCTGGAAAATATGCAAGAGTTTCTAGACAACTGGGTTCCCCTGAATGGAAGAACAAACTGCAGAAGCAAAGGTACCTTGCTTTCAATCTAAAAGAGGTAGAAAGGAAATACTTTGCTCAGCCAGCCAAATGTAACTAATTTAATTTCGAGAGACAAGAACACAAAATTCTTTCACTGTATAATTAAAAGGAATAGGTCGAGAAACAAGATTACGGGAGTTCAACTAGTTGATGTAACTATGTCATCATCCATTGAGCTCAGTTAGTGCAGGCAATCAGTGCACAAGTCTTGAACAAATGCCCATTGCTCTCACATCAGCAGGTAGACTCTCTTACTATTCCTATCTCGGAGCCTGAAGTCAAAACAACTCTGCTCTCTATTTGTAAAGGCAAATTCCGGGCCTTGATGGCTACACATCTCATTTCTTCATCAACGCCTGGGAGATAGTGGGGCCTGATTTTGTTAGTGCGGCCCAGGAATTATTTAGAATTGGGGTACTGCTGAAACAGTTAAATCATGCTATCAATTCTATGGTTCCAAAGTCTACACATGTCAATAGAGTTGAGGACTACAAGCCTATCTCCTGCTGCAATATCATATACAAGACTATATCTAAGATACTTGCCATCAGAATGACATCAATCATGTATTACTTGATGGACCCTGCTCAGACCGGCTTTTAAGGGCAGATCCATGAGGAAAAATATATTCTTGGCACAAGATTAATTAGGGAGTACAGGAAAAAGAGAACTGCTCCCAAGTGCATGCTCAAATGTGATATTAGGAAGGCTTTTGACTCAATCAACTGGTCTTTTCTCAAAGACATGCTGCTCAAACTTGGCTTCACTACCGTCTTCACTGGACGGATTATGGAGTGTGCAACCTCCACCTCGTACTCTATCTCGCTCAATGGCAGCCCTTATGGGCACTTTCAAGGCAAACGTGGGCTCAGACAATGGGATCATACATCACCCTTCCTGTTTGTGATAGGCGTAAAGTACCTCTCAAGACTCCTGCGTCTTCTACGCCATGACAAAGAATTCCACTTTCCCTCTGGCTATGCTGAGCAGAACATCACTCACCTCAGCTTTGCTGATGACCTGATCCTCTTCTCCCATGGTGATGTCTGCTCTGTGTAAAGAATCATGGAGGCATTGAATACATTTGGTGAATGCTCAGGGCTTAAGGCTAACCTGGCCAAGTCTCAATTCTTCCATGCAGGAATTGGTCAGGACACCAACTAGTTGCAGGTCAGCACATGTTTCTCAGCTGGAAATATGCCATTCAGGTATCTAGGCATACCCACAGCTGGGCACAAGCTTAGGTGCACCCACTACACTCCTTTCATCAAACAACTGATGGACAAGGTGAGCCAATGGAATGCAAATAGCCTTTCATATGCAGGCATATTACAGTTCATCAGATCAGTGCTGCAAGGCGTAACTTGTTTTTGGTTATGTGCACGGCCTATACCAGCAAAAGTTAGGTCCCTTGTGAACAGAATACCCTACACATCTTATGGGGTAACTCCTCACTTGGGGCCAAAAAGTCTTGAGTATCCTGTCGCAGATTAGCATACCTAACGAATAAGGGGGTTTGGGTGTTCTTCAGCTGAAGGCATGGAATCCAGCGCTACTAGCCAAGCACCTATGAGACATACATCACAAGAAAGACATTCTCTGAATGCAGTGGATGAACCATAAGTACAAGCTACACAACTCGCTATGGACAAGAGCACGCCGCAACACTTACTCTCCTATCCTGAAAAAGCTTCTGGGATCGTAGACAAATTTCTGGCTAGCCAGACTCCCCCAGCTTGGTTGTAAATGTTCTTACTTCATAGATAGTGGATGATATCCTCAAACCTCATCTGGCATACAATTACTTCAGGAAAAAAGGTAGGAAAATCAATTGGCCTAAGATTGTCTGAGATTCAGCTGTGACTCCAAAATATTCTTTTACACTATGGCTGGCCGGGCTGAACAGGCTGCCCACCAAAGATAGGCTTATTTACTTAGACGATAAAGCATGACATCTCTGCTCTGCAGGACATGAGACACTACCTCACCTCTTCTTCTTCTGCTCAGCCACCAAGCAGGTTTGGATATCTATCTCGGCCAGGCTTTGACTTCCACGGGGACGGAGTACAATTCATAGATTGCCGACATGGAGCTCACGCAAAATTCAAATGGAAGGCACTAAAGGCCAAGACAACAAAAATTGGCTTGGTAGCTACAGTATACCACATTTGGAAAGCATGGAATAGCTACATTTTTTAAAACATAGTTTTTATATTTAGGGATGTAGTACATAGAATATGCACCCATGTGCACAGAGTAATGTACAAGCTATTTCCTCATATTTTAGGCATAGGTGATGCTTCTTTTGTCTCTGCACAAAATTTTTACCTTTGTTTTTGTGAGCTTTGACATTCTGGACCTTTTGTCTCTCTAGTTGGATGACACCGTCCATAGTGAGTTTGACATCATCATGCTTATCTCTCTTCTTGTATTTGCTCCAAGAAGAAGGTAATTTCTCCAACAAGGAGGTAGCCTGGAAAGTTTCATCTATCTTGATGCCTTCTTGTTTGAGATTATCCATCAATTGTTGAAACTGATGGATTTGATCGTTTATAGGTATGTGATCAACCATTTGAAATTTGAGGAATTCATTGGCCACATACTTCTTTTTTCCAACATTTTAAGAACTATACTTGTTCTGAAGTGTTTTCCAAATCTCCCTTGCAGAAGAGAATTTGACATAAATGTCAAATAGGGAATTTGACAAAAAATGCAGGATATGACCCCTGCAGATGGTGCTGTCGGCTTCGTACTTGAGAGCTTCTCCTTCATCAGTTGGTTTCTCCTTGGTGAGAACATAGGAGACAAACACCATCTCAATGAAAAATAGAACTTTTGCAGACCATCTCTTGAAGAATTTACCGTAAAAAGGTTCTACCTTGGATATATCGGGAACAACATGATGTTTGGTAGCCATATCGAAGATGATATTTGCTTTATGATTGTTAGAAAAGATGTATGATATGGTACCAAAACGATGACAACAAGAAGATTATAAAGCCGAGACACAAGAAAAGGTGCTGTCCCTAAAGGTAAAATGCCTCCACCACGAGCGAGGTGAACTACGCGGTACAAGTCTCCAAAGATATAACAGCTTCTTCCTTTCGTTCGCTCTACGAGAGAAAGATAAACTTCCACAAGAGAAGTATTTGATAGTAAAGGAAGAAGAAAGTGTAGGAGGAGGAACAATGCTGAAATTTCAGAATTTTGCAAAAATGTAGTACATAGTTCAAGATACCAAGGCCTCCTACATATAGGCATTGGGTTGTGTTAAAAACAACTTGTAAAACTCATTTCAACAGTTTAGAACTCCTCATAGTCAGTTGCATGCAGTTCATATGTGAAGTGAGATGAACCTTGGATCAAAAGACGCAATTCAAAAATGATAAGTTCTGACTGTTGGCACATTGACGATCGATGTCACTTCGATCGATCGATGTCGGACAGAAACTTCCAACTTTGCATCCTGCCAACACAGATCGATCGATGTCACATCGATCGATCTATGTTGGACAGAGAGTTCCATCTTTGCATCCTCACAACATTGATCAATCGATGTCATCGATCTATGTCCAAAAGAACATTCAACTTCATTTCAGCTTTCACTTGGTTCGATCCAACTCACACATGGATCGATCCAAGTGATTTCTTTCAAGTTTAAAGTGTTCAAACCATCATTCAAACTTACAAACAACATCATGCATGTTCTTTTATATAAGTTTGGAGCATTTTTTAAAGTATTTTGACATACTTTTACAACAAACAACACATTCATCTTCCTCCATCTGTCGTGTCCATGTTTCTTTTTTAGCTCAGACTTATCAGGAAGTTGGTCGACCTGCACGATTGACCTCATCTTCTCCATCAACCCCAATTTCGGATCAAGTTCTATATTCAGTTATTTTGTTCATTTTGCGTTTCCTTATTTTCATTTGGATCTTCATGATGATTTTTGGACTTGCGTGTTTCATTTCTTAAATTCGAGTACAGTTGGGCACCTTTCTTTCAGCTCGTTGGTTGTCTATTCCGTTACTTGGCATCTCGTTTATACTGGCATTTCTTCGGCAAGATTGTTCAGTTGATTGTTTCTTTTTCAAATGCAGCGGTTATTAGGCTGTAGCTAACGTCAAAGCCAGAGATTAAAATCATCCTCTTGGCATATCTGTTAAAATCAGCTCACAAACTAAAATGAAGTGATGAACAAGAGAGAACACGAATCAAACTAACCAAATTTGGAAGAATTTGAGAAAACTGTAAAAATGGCGCCAAAGGTGCGCTCTCATACAAAACAGAAAATGGTTTGAAGATATTTTTGTATCTTCTTCTACACACTACTTATTTACAACCATTCCAAGTATTTATACTAGCTATAGAACTAACTAGAATGTAATCAGCACGTGTAGATTAAGTTTTGATCCATTGTGGCATGCAAGCACCAAACTTCAGTTCTGCTGCCAGCGTGCCAAGAACGAGTAGCGTGCCAGACGCGCCTGCTGAGCCAACTGCGCTTCGCCCCGTGCTGACCATGCCAAGGATGTCAAATATCAACCCAAGCGTGCCAAGTACTATGCCAAGCACACCAGGCGTGCCAACCTTCTATGCCAACGAACCAACCTCTGCAACAAACCTCCTATTCTGATCTAATGCATCTTCTTTTCTGTCTTAGCAACTCAACATCTTCAACATCCTCCCTCAATTCTGACTTCTTGTAGATATTACATACTCCCAAAGCTGAAGTCAAGAATTTCAATCTCCTTGAGCTCAATGCTTTTGTAAACAAGTCTGCCACCTGAAAGTCTGTCTTAACATGCATTGGTTTGATTACACCCTCCTGAAACTTGTCTCTGACAACATGACAATCCACTTCTATATGTTTCGTCCTTTCATGAAATACAGGATTTTCCACTATATATATTGCACTTTTGTTATCACAAAACAACTCCACAGGTTGATCCTGATTTACCCCTAGATCTTTCATAAGATAAAGCAACCACTATATCTCACATGTAGCTGCAGCAAATGCCCTATACTCAGCTTCTGAAGATGATCTTGACACAGTAGTCTGCTTTTTAGCCTTCCAGGATACTAAGGCATCACCAAAGAACATACAATAACCTGTGATGGACCCCCTGGTCTCTTAGAAACCACCCCAGTCAGAATCAGCATAGGCCTTAAGTAATTTTGACCCTGTACTAGGGAACAACAAGCCTTGTCCAGGACTTCCCTTTAAATACCTCAGCAACCTGTTTACATCCTTCATATGCAACTCTGTAGGGGTGTCCAAAAACTGGCTCAATTGTTGAACACTGTAGGATATGTCAGGTCTAGTAATAATGAGGTATAACAGTTTGCCTATAAGCCTTCTATATGTTGATACATCAGGAAATTGAGGTGAGTCATTATGATCAAGCTACAAATTTTGTTCCATAGGTGTCACTGCAGGTTTGGCACCCAAGAACCCTGTCTTTTTTAACAACTCCATTGTATATTTTCTTTGACATATCATAATCCCCCCTGAGATCTTGCCACCTCAAGACCTAAAAAATATCTTAGGGTGCCTAAGTCTTTAATCTAAAATGTAGAGTGAAGATGATCCTTGAGACTCTGTATCAAAATCAAGGAATCACTGGACACTATTATATCATCAACATAAACTAGCAATACTATAAAGGAACCTGAGAATTTCTTTGTGAACATAGTATAATCATTCTTGGACTGTTGAAAACCCTGAGACAACAATCAAAGAGTGAACTTTTCATTCCATTGTCTACTTGCCTGTTTAACTCCATATATTGACTTTTGAAGTTTACAAACAACATTAGACATAGGGGATTCAACCCCTGGTGATAAGGTCATATAAATCTCTTGGTACAAGTCACCATGAAGAAAAGCATTATTGATATCCAGTTGATGCACATGCCAGTTATTCACAGCTGCCAAAGCAAGAAGAAGACGTACAGAAGTCATCTTAGCCACAAGAGAAAATGTATCTGCATAGTCTATACCTGGCTGTTGAGTATAGCCCTTGGCCACAAGCCTTTCCTTGTACCTTTCCACCGAGCCATCAGCCTTTCTCGTTATCTTATACACCCACTTACATCCAATAGGCTGTTTTCCAGGTTGAAAGGTTATAATAGTCCAAGTATTGTTAGCCTCCAAAGCTGCTAGTTCAACTTGCATGGCTTCTTGCCAAGGGACAGATGCAGCTGCCTGTTGATAAGTTACAAGTTCTTGTTCGAGGCTAACATTAAGAGTATATTCTTGATATACAGGAGACAGACCTTCAAAAGAATGATATAGGTGTATGGGGGTATGGTGTGGATGATGAGACAAGTGACTGACAAGAAGACTTAGGTGAGGAAGAAAGCCCTCAGTAGTAGTCCTGCAAGTAGGAAGAAGCCTGTCTGGGTCTAGCAGGTCTCTGATCAAACGCTACACGTGAAGTCACCTCAGCAGGTATTATAGGAGGCAAATGCACTTGCAATTGTGTAACTGGTATCTCACAAGGTGCAGGAGAATCATCACTCGAAGATGCAGAAGTTGGTGAAATTGAAGGTGACTCAGAATTTTATGATTGAGAAACATCTGAAGTATGAGGAATAATGTGCAAAGGGTTCGATTGAGGAGGAGTTTGAGTAGATGATGCAGGATGGTCTACTAACCCCTAAGCAACTGGGACTGAGGTTGCTGGTATTGGTGTGGCATCAGAAAAAGGAAAAGACTCTTAATGAAATAAAACGTCTCTTGAGACAAACACTGGTTTATCAGCAATGCTCTGAAGAATGTACCCCTTTACATTCATGGGTATCCTAAGGAACACACAGGGTATAGACCTAAGCTCAAACATAGGCTTCTGTGGACTGTTGTCACAAGAAAAGGCTAAACACCCAAAAACGTTCAAATGACTGTATGTAGGCTGTATATGATTAAGTATCTCATATGGAGTCCTATGCTGGAGAATATGTGATGGGATGAGATTTATCAAGTATGTTGCATGCTGAAGGAAAAAACTCCAATATGTTATAGGTAAGGAAGCATGAAACCTAAGAGCTCTAGCCACAACAAGAAGATGTTGAGGAGTGTAATTACAAGTGATTTGATGAACAACCCCATGCTTCATGTAAAAATCAGACATCTTAAACTCAAGCCCATTATCACTTCTAATCATTTTGATATGGGCATTAAACTGAGTAGATGCATAATGAAAAGAACTTTGCAAAATCGATCTAACTTCAGACTTTGCTTTCAGCAGGTATATCCAAGTATACCTAGAACAATCATCCATAATGGTCAGAAATTATTTTTGATTATACATGGTGGGATGTCTATAAGGACACCATATATCTACATGAATGATATCAAAAGGAAGCTTAGAGCCAGTAACAGATGCAGGAAAAGGAATTCTCTTCCGTTTTGCTAATGGGCAAACAGTACATTTATTCTCTAAGATGAAAGAAGGAACATCTAGATACAACTTGTGTATTTCCTGAATTCTAGCAGATGAAGCATGTTTAAGTCTGGCATGCCACGGATAAGAATTTGACTCCAAGCTGGTTGAGGAAAGAACAGAAGGCAACAGAGGAAACTTTGAAGCTTCAGTTTGAACAGACAAACTGGAGTCATGCAGGTAATAAAGCCCATGGCACTTTCTAGCTGAACCAATCATCCTCCTAGACAACTGATCCTGAATAAAGCAACAAGAGTCATGAAATGAAACAAACAGATGGGAGGAATCTGTGAGCTTACTGAGTGAGATAAGATTGAAAGAAAACGAAGGCACATGTAAAACATCCTTCAGAACAAGACCACTACTTAGTCTGACTATACCTCTGTGAGTAGCATCCATTGTAATATTATTTGGCAGCTTAATAGAAACATGATCAATGAATAATAAGAATGGAACAAAGACAGAGAAGAAGAGATATGATCAGTAGCACATGAATCCAAAATCCATACACAATCAATATTCTCAGAATATCTACCTTTAGGTCTGTCAACCTGTGCAGTCATCACAGCACCATGGAGTTCATTATTCACAGTTGTTCCTGCAACATTGTCATCAGTATCCAACAAATTTAAAAGTTTGTTAAACTGTTTAGGTGTAAGACCAGAAGTTTGCTGCGCTAATAAACCAGCAGAATTCACAGACGTCTGATCATCATTGCCAAGTCCAGCCTTCTCATCTATTACTTCAGATACATTCACTTGGTTTCTAAATTTAAATCCAGGTGGAAAGCGGTGCTTCCTGTAACATCTATCATTGGTATGCCCAATCATACCACAATGAGTATACTGTAGCCTCTTGTTACCCTCCTGATTAAACCTTCCATTTCCCCTTCTATACATTTGTCCCGACCTTCTATTACTAAAGGCATTAGATACAAAGTTTTCCTATTCATCATTATTAATCATCAAAGTCGTCGGGGCATTGGAAAACCGAACTGATGTGTTATTGTTAACTAACTTCCTTTCAAATTTCAAGGCCATAGCAAACACAGTTTTGATATCCGGCATTGGTGTCATCACAAACACCTGCGATCTCACATGATCGAATTCTTTATTTAGATCTTTTACAAACTTTATGACATAATCATTCTCAATAAACTGATTCACCTTTCTAGTAATATCACAAGTGCATCTGAGAATTGTAGGATCTTCAAGGCACCTTTAGAGGGGGGGTTGAATAGTAGGTGCAGAAAATGTGGTTTTTAAAATTGTTTTAGACCAAAAACCCAACTTCTGAAAACAGTTTCTGTTTTCAGGACCAGTTTTAAAACGTTTTGAAAAATAGGTTGCAGGTCTTCAAAAATTCTGAAATTTGGAGAGAACTTAGCCTCAGATGTTATGAATATCTCCAAAATATTTCAGATTTAAATTCAACCTCTAAACCCTTGAAAATTCGTTGGTGGTCAGATTGTGCAAATTTGCCAGAAATGGTAGACTGAACTGAAAAATTAATTCCTATTTGTACGTAACTCCAAATGCTCTGAAAATTTAAAAAATAACCCCTTATAAGTTTTATTTAAATAGGTTGAAACAGTTTTAAAAAATGCTTTTGGGAAGTTAGTCAAATACGATCAAAGTCTCAACCTTTGCAAGCCTGAAAATCAGACTGCACTAGTCTCAGAACTTTAGACGTTTGAATGACGTATACTTGTCCAAAAGGGTTAAAACTTGGGCCAAAAGAACCCTAAGACGTGTGACTATGTTTTCTGAAAATTTTGTAATTTTTGAAATTTGTTTACTATCTTTACGAACGTGATCAAAAACAATAATCAGTGCTGAAACTGAAAGTAAGTACTGAAAGTAAATGACACCAAGAATTTTATACTGGTTCGGTTATCAACAACCTACTCCAGTCTTCGAGGACACCTTCCTCGGTTCACACTAATCACACAACACAAAGTACACCTTACCACAGGGTTGATGGAGTTACACACCTGTAGCGCCCCGCACCCGGCCTCGTCCAGATGCAGTGCACCCGTCGTACTTCACTAAGGAGAGTACAAAGCGTCATGCATAACATGCGAAAACCCATAACATAAGCTATGAACTCTCATGCTAACATTTAACATGGTAGTAAAATTCCTGCAAAATTAAAACTTTTCAAATTAAACATGCATTACTAAATCACTAAGTTCCCAAAGTAACTATCCCACAAAATAACATCACCGAAATTCTGAGAGTTCAAACATAGTTTATAATACAAACGTCTTCGCTGCACAAAAGTCCTTAAGCTTAGCTTCCTTCATATTCCTAGCATGTGGATAAGGTACCCTCGGCTCATCCTCGATCCATTCTATCTTGGCATTATCTGGCTCTGGGGAAAAAAATATAGTGTGTGCAATAAAAATCACCTAGCAAGAATACAATAAACGACCATGAAATACATAAAGAATTATAACATGAATGTAGTAACATGAAAACTTTAAGTAATAACTCATACCTGTCTTAAGTTCTGAAGTCAACTGACGGTATAGCCTAAGCATAATTCTAGATACTGCTAACCACTATTAGCGTATTAAGTACTTAACTGTATAACACAACATGTTAGCGTGATCATGAGTTATGCAATATGCAATGCATGAGGTCATGTCATGTCAAAACATCATTTTGGTCCCATAAAATAACGTGTCATAAAAACGGAGTGTCAGATCAATTAACCCCGGATCTGAGCAGGTCCAGAACAGATATCAAATCAAATAACCCCGGATCTGAACGGTTCCAGAACAGATATCAGATCAATTAACCCCGGATCTGAACGGGTCCAGAACAGATATCAGATTAATTAACCCCGGATCTGAACGGGTCCAGAACAGATATCAGATCAATTAACCCCGGATCTGAAAGGGTCCAGAACATATCATGTCAACAGACCAATTAACCCCAGGTCTGGAGTCGGGTTAGTCGCATGCTTGGCTGGCAAAGGAATCATGAAGCTTTCTTTAAAACATGGGACCGTAAAAACTTTTCATGCATAACGAAAACATAGTTGCTTATAAAACTTGCTTGCATAGGTAAAATCCATGAAAATCAGTTTCATGATCATGCATGATACATGCCGTGATCTGAAATGCAAGTCATGACGTGAAATAGCATAACGCATGGTTTCGGAACTAAGGAAACCCCATTTTTATTTTATTAACTATTTCAGCTTTCGTACATTAACTTCACGTCCGTATCACTCCCCAAAACGTTAAGGTTAACCTGAATATCTTGCGTGACCTTAATCCTAAACGTCTTGAGTGATCATCATAAAATTTTCGGATTAATTCTATAACCACAAAGGGTTCAATTAATTAACTTCCTGAAATGGTTTAAGTGCTGAACCAGAACTGACCCATTTTGCTAAAAATTCAATTCCGACAAATCCGTAATTCTTTATTCCGAAATTCCAACTCACACGAGTCATAAAAATATGGAATTAGTACCCTGCTAAAATTTAGCCTATTTTCATATCTCTAAGTCCTATTTCTGAGTCCAGTAAACCGTTACTTAATTCCAGCTTGGTTCCAGTGACTTCAGTTGAGCAGTTTTAGTAATTAATTCATTAAAAATAATCCAGAACTCATTTTACCAAAATTCTAGCTGGAGTGTTCACTACACTCATAGGATTATTACCATGCCAAAAATCAGCTTTATTGGTCCTCTACAAGGTCCCTTTTCAGGTCAGTGAAAAGAGGTTACAATTCTGCTCAATTTCCATTTTTCAGGTCTGACCGGTCTTACCAAATATTTTATTAAAAATTAACCATAGCTCATTTTACCAAACTTCCAGCTGGCATCTCTAATACACTCATGGATCTAGGTTTGTGCCAAAAATCAGATTTATTGAAGGTCTAAAAGGTCCTATTTTAATTCGTTGAAGTCAGTAGTCAATTCTGCCCAGCTCAAGAATTTTCTACTGGAGCCGTTTTACCGTGTAATTTCTTAAAAATAATCCTTAGCTTATTTTAACAAAATTCTAACTCATACATGTCATAAACATGTAATACTATCATCCTACCGAAAATTAGCCCATTTTCATGTCCCTAAGATTCCTTTTTGAGTCCATTAACTCGTTACTTAATTTCTGCTCTGTTCCAGTACTTCCCATTGAGCAGTGTTACCAATTAAATCATTGAAATTAATCCACAACTTGTTTTACAATAATTCAAGCTGGAGTAATCACTGCACGCTTGGTAGTGTTATCATGCCAAAAATCAGCTTTATTGAACCACTGCAAGGTCCTTTTTCGAGTCAATCAAAAAGATGTTCTGTTCTGCTCAATTCCAGGCTTTCCAGCCTGAGCAGCTTTACCAATTATTTTATTAAAAATATTCCACAACTTCTTTTACCAAAATTCCAAATTTAACATTTTCTATACACACAAGGCTGTCCCCACACCAAAAATCGGCTTGTTGAACATCTACAAGATCTCTTTTCAAGCCATTCAAAATGTTACTGCATTCTGTCATGTTCCAGAATTTACATCCTGAGCAGTCTCACCAATTATTTTATTAAAAATTAACCATAAATTATTTTACCGAAATTCTAACTTTCAGCTCTGCTATACACATGGGCCTAACTTGGTACCAAACATTAGCTTCATTTAATGTCTGTAAGGTCAGTTCTTAGGCCGTTGAAGACGCCATCCCATTCTGCCCCAGCTCCAGTAGTTTGATATCTTGTCATTGGTTCAAGTCAAAGGTCCACCATTCATCTTGTTCTTATGAGATATATTATTGATTACCAATTACACCTTATTGTAACATAAATGTCCAGATTGCATGCCCATTATAAGGTCACTTTTTCCATATACCAAACAGTTGTAGATAGTATTTCAAGCATCATCTAAGCACCAAAACAAGTGTTCTTCCTTAAAGACACTACTCACCTCCTCTTCCCCTCTTAGAGCCAAAACCTAGGTGGTACCTTAACCTCATTTTGTAACATATATTCAATCACATTCAAGGTTCATTTCAAGCTAATCTTACTAACCACATCATAAAGCTCCTATCTTACATATGCATGCCTTTCCATAAATCTTCCAAGTTTCAAACAAGCATCAATCTTGCTTAGACTCACTTAGTTGCAACTTAAATTATCCTAAAACAGCCTTGAATCTTAATGCATGAAATAAAAGATTCCGTCTTTGAGAGAATAAGCCACATGCAATGCATTGTTCTTAAGAAATCTATAAGATATAATCTCAAACTTAGGATATTCAACTAAAGATTAAATCTTAAGAACCTCTAGTCATTCAAGTCACTAACTCTTTAAGTAAATAATGAGAGATCATTGTATACTTGTCTCTTCAAGCTAAAGGTCTTGTCTTTGCTTGGTTATGGAGTGAGTTGAGTTGAAATCCACTTCCTTCTTCACCCTTGTGTATACGGTTTTTGAAGGAGAAGAAAAAGAGGGTTAGCCTTCACTCAATATTGAAAATAGGATATATCTAAGACTAGAATATCTTACCAAAATGAGTCTTAAGTGAGGCTTCAAGTATCACAAGTTAGCACCACCTAAGAGAGTTGAAGGCTTTGCACCTATTGCCAAAGGTGGGTCACGGTTGGTGGAGGAAGAAAAACACCCTTGTGAGCTTCATCAATTTGCATGAAGAAGTTACTTAATGGACTTAGAAGAAAACTTACCTAAACACTTGTTGGCTTGAAGATGGAACTTGAATGAGAGCTTCTAGCCTTCAAGGATGGAGGGGCCAAAATGTTGGAGTGTGGAGGGAGATGAAAAACTTTCTTAAGTGTTGGCTTGGTCTTTCTTGAGAGGAATTTCAAGATGGAATGAATTGAGGTTGTCTTGCAAAAAAAATTTTAAACCACTAGGGTTGTAAGGGGGAGGGGGCGTTGGTTGGGAAGGGGAGGGTCAAGGGAACAAGGCTTCATGAAAGGTAGAAAAAGAGAAGTTTGGGTCTTGTGAGGAGACCACTTTTGACCATGTTTTGTCTCCCATGCTTACCTCCTTTCTATTTGTTTATTATTTTCCTCTTGCATGCCTTAGCTATTTTATTCATCTTGTCTTGCATGCTTGAATGTTTATTGTTTTGATTATAATTATAATTAGTTATTTTAGATTTTAAGGGTGGATTAGAAAATTAAGAGGATTCTAGAACCCCTTTGGGGGTCTTGGCCGAAAATTGGGTTTTGGGAGGGGTTCTTTGGACAATTTTGATTTTTCTTGTATTTTGCTTTAATTCATGTGTTATATTGATTTCTTTATTTTATTGCATTCCAAGATTAACATATGTATGTATATATAATAGGATGTACAATGTGCATGTCACCTAAAACATATATTAGTGTACATGTATCCACATATACACATGTATACACGCCTATATGTACTTTGACATATACATATGTATCTTTGCATATATATATATATATATATATATATATATATATATATATATTTATGTGTTCATGGCAATATATACATGCGCCCATATGTATTTATGTTGTATATATATACATATATTTTCCTATATACACGCATATATGTACATATAAATTTCCTACGCATATATCCTATACACGCACATACCTATATATTGGTATGTATTGTTCATATATTTCATGTATCACTTTCTTGAAATCCCCTTATTTAATTATTTAATATCATCTCAATAGTATTTAAGTAAAGAGTGTTAAGTTGGCTTAAGTAACGTGCACTTAAGGAAATCATTGTTTTCATTCCGTCACTTAATCATAGTTTCAAGTACATGGTGGTTGGGGTACAACATCCTTCCCCCCTTATCATAAGTGTCGTCCTCGAAACTTCAGAACTAGTCAAAAAGATGAGGCGTCTACTCCTCACGTTGTCTTCCGTTTTCCATGTGGCTTCTTCTTTAGGTAAATAAGATCGCATAAAACGTCTATTTAGTTTTCACGGAACTGCTTTGTTCCATTCATCTTAGAGGTCTCATCAGAACTTATTCTAATTCTCGAAAGGTGTTATCGTAACCTATCCTATATCAAGCACTCGAAACCTTGATACTATGTACTTGATAATGAAATCCATTCCGTGTAATCATGATCATAGCAGGCTTATAATTTCCTTTTACATAAAAAAAATGAACAACTAGGCAGAGATCATTAACTCTGGGGTATATGCCATTAGCTCTTTTTTTGTAAACATCCTTTCAGTGATCATGTAACGGTCATCCTACTTACGAAATAGCTTCCAAAGACACCCGGAATAATTCCCATAAGGTACACATACCAAGTTCTTCATAAGGTATGTCCCGTATTCATCCGTCTTGCTGATTGCCTTATTACGTACTAACTTTTATCCCTTTTTGCGATCATTTCATAGAATCGAACTAGAAGTTATGGGTTCTCCTTTGAAACTTATGTTCCTTTATGACATTTCAAATCATCTTAAGGTGGCCCGTTCTCTTAAAACATGGTTTTCATAGTCATGACCTATTCCCCGCATAGTGCAATAAAATGGGTACAAGTGCTAATAGTGACGCATCATGACAAGGACCCCGCGTCCCATACACAGTGTCATACTTAGTAATGTTATCACTAATAACATTACCTACTCGCTTGTGGTCCACTCATCATAACTTAAGAAAACTATCATAATCACTCCTACTTGGTTAATAGGAAGTAGAGCAGAGGACATAGGTACTTTACACTTATTAGGCGTACCTTGGTTGTTTCTTTGTCATCCGCATAAACTAGCCTTATATGGATACGATTTCCACCTTCTACTTCGTTTGCTTGTTAAATCGTTTCTTTCATTCTTTCGTGCCCTTACCATCGCATTTCGCTCCATAGCGGCCCTCCAATAATTCACCAAAGGTCCTTGGATATGACTTAACTTAGCCTAATTTGATCTGAGGGTCTAAACCTTCCATCTCTCATAATCAAATGAACATACTGACCCAAAGTAATGAATGAGTATGGAAATGCCTGGCCCTTGTCTTAGTGAGTTAAATTCCGACAACGATATTCCTTTAAGTTAGTATGATGTAATTGACCTATCATGATTATGTCTATTGGAGTTTTCTTCTTTTCATGACAGAGGTCCTTAAGTCCTGACTGTGAACCATACGCTTTCCTTTGATAAACATCCTTCTGTATCCATGCGTTTAGCCATAAAAGCGTTTCCATCGATGTTAGAAATTTCTTTCCTAAAATACATATATGATGACTCATAACTTAGTCTGAGATTGTACTCTTATAGAATGGTGAAACCCCCAATCTTTTGCCAAGTCCTACCTGACTCATCCGTTTCGTCGACACGCCAATCTCGTAATAATCGAACCTACGGTCGAAGTTCTTTCTCGAGCTTGGTTCTCTCGCTGGAAATAGTCAGTTTGTAATTCAGTTTTGTTAACACTTGTGTTTCGCGAAGTGGTCAAACAAATCATTGATCCTAGGCAACTGGTATTTATCTTCCATGGAAACCTTATTGAGCTCCGACTATTATGGTACTAATCCAACCGTTAAGAGCAATTTGATAACTTATTCTAGTTTTTACGCTTTAGTTGGGTTACTCTAGTTGTCTTCTTTGACTTCATGTTACTGGCTTTGTAGAAATCTTTCCTAAGGTTCTCTATCGCATTGCTCCAATGACCGTTTATACCTGGCTAGAAGACATACTAGAACATAGATACTTCAGATTTAAATTAAGCAGTTGGGCGTACCTGTTACGGGTTTTGATGTTTCAGGGATTTCTGCATCAAGCACTCTTTTGGTCTAGGTTAGTGTTTTTGGTTGACTCCTTACTTGTTCAAAAACAGTCAGATATTCTGTACTCTTCTTTTTTTTAATCCTATTCGGTATCTGTATCGTCATGAAGTTATCTTCAACTTTACTTAACCATCTTTCTGCCTATTATGAACTAAATTCTTTGCCAAACCTTGGAATACGTGTTCTTACTAACTATTGCTAGTAAAGTTTACTGCCTACTGGGGCGATAGTGATGATATCATTTTACTGAATTGTGGTGCCATCTGCACTACGAAGTGTCGGAGTCTCACTTAAGGCATAAATATTCAGAGTAGTGACAGAATTTAATTTGTAATCCAGATACGATCTTAAGGTCTTGCAAGTAGGCATGATTACATTCCATAGATGGCCATTGACTAGGGTTTTATCATCCGGTCAAAACCCTAATTTTCAGTCTAAGTCATCCTAGTCTAAGGTCAACTCTCATCTAGGATCATGACTTAGATCTAAGATCAAACTTAGTTGACTACGATCATAACTTAGTTGACTACGATCATAACTTAGTTCTATATTCTGTCCGGATCTGGAGCCTCGGCTCTGATACACCTGTAGCGCCCCACACCCGGCCTCGTACGGATGCAGTGCACCCGCCGTCTTCACTAAGGAGAGTACAAAGCGTCATGCATAACATGCGAAAACCCATAACATAAGCTATGGACTCTCATGCCAACATTTAACATGGTAGTAAAATTCCGGCAGAACTAAAACTTTTCAAATTAAACATCCGTTACTAAATCACTAAGTTCCCAAAGTAACTATCCCACAAAATAACATCACCGAAATTCTGAGAGTTCAAACATAGTTTATAATACAAACGTCTTCGCTGCACAAAAGTCCTTAAGCTTAGCTTCCTTCATATTCCTAGCCTGTGGATAAGGTACCCTCGGCTCATCCTCGATCCATTCTATCTTGGCATTATCTGGCTCTGGGGAAACAAATATAGTGTGAGCGATAAAAATCACCCAGCAAGAATACAATAAACGACCATGAAATACATAAAGAATTATAACATGAATGTAGTAACGTGAAAACTTTAAGTAATAACTCATACCTGTCTTAAGTTCTGAAGTCAACTGACGGTATAGTCTAAGCATAATTCTAGATACTGCTAACCACTATTAGCGTATTAAGTCATTAACTGTATCATACAACATGTTAGCGTGATCATGAGTTATGCAATATGCAATGCATGATGTCATGTCATGCCAAAACATCATTTTGGTCCCATAAAATAATGTGTCATAAAAACGGAGTGTCAGATCAATTAACCCCGGATCTGAGCGGGTCCAGGACAGATATCAGATCAATTAACCCCGGATCTGAACGGGTCCAGAAGAGATATCAGATCAATTAACCCCGGATCTGAACGGGTCCAGAACAGATATCAGATCAATTAACCCCGGATCTGAACGGGTCCAGAACATATCATGTCAACAGACCAATTAACCCCGAGTCTGGAGTCGGGTTAGTCGCATGCTTGGCTGGCAAATGAATCATGAAGCTTTCTTTAAAACATTGGACCGTAAAAACTTTTCATGCATAACGAAAACATAATTGCTTATAAAACTTGCTTGCATAGGTAAAATCCATGAAAATCAGTTTCATGATCATGCATGATACATGCCGTGATATGAAATGCAAGTCATGACGTGAAATAGCATAACGCATGGTTTCGGAACTAAGGAAACCCCATTTTTATTTTATTAACTATTTCAGCTTTCGTACATTAACTTCGCGTCCGTATCACTCCCCAAAACGTTAAGGTTAACCAGAATATCTTGGTGACCTTACTCCTAAACGTCTTGAGTGATCATCATAAAATTTTCGGATTAATTCTATAACCACAAAGGGTTCAATTAATTAACTTCCTGAAATGGTTTAAGTGCTGAACCATAACTGACCCATTTTGCTAAAAATTCAATTCCGGCAAATCCGTAATTCTTTATTCAGAAATTCCAACTCACACAAGTCATAAACATATAGAATTAGTATCCTGCTGAAATTTAGCCCATTTGCATATCTCTATGTCCTATTTCTGAGTCCAGTAAACCGTTACTTAATTCCAGCTTGGTTCCAGTGACTTCAGTTGAGCAGTTTTAGTAATTAATTCATTAAAAATAATCCAGAACTCATTTTACCAAAATTCCAGCTGGCGTATTCACTACACTCATAGGATTATTACCATGCCAAAAATCAGCTTTAATGGTCCTCTACAAGGTCTCTTTTCAGGTCGGTGAAAAGAGGTTACAATTCTGCTCAATTCCCGTTTTTCAGGTCTGACCAGTCTTACCAAATATTTTATTAAAACTTAATTATAGCTCCTTTTACCAAACTTCCAGCTGGAATCTCTACTACACTTATGGGGATAGATTTGTGCCAAAAATCAGATTTATTGAAGGTCCACAAGGTCCTCTTTTAATTCATTAAAGTCAGTAGTCAATTCTGCCCAGCTCCAGAATTTTCTACTGGAGCAGTTTCACCGCGTAATTTCATAAACACAATCCTTAGCTTATTTTAACGAAATTCCAACTCATACATGTCATAAACATGTAATAATAGCTTCCTGCCGAAAATTAGCCCATTTTCATGTCCCTAAGATTCATTTGTAAGTCTATTAACTCGTTACTTAATTTTTGTTCTGTTCCAGTATTTCCTATTGAGCAGTGTTACCAATTAAATCATTAAAATTAATCCACAACTTGTTTTACCATAATTCCAGCTGGAGTACTCACTGCACGCTTGGTAGTGTTATCATGCCAAAAATCAGCTTTATTGAACCACAGCAAGGTCCTTTTTCGAGTCAATCAAAAAGATGTTCTGTTCTGCTCAGTTCCAGGCTTTCCATCCTGAGCAGCTTTACCAATTATTTTATTAAAAATATTCCACAACTTCTTTTACCAAAATTCCAACTTTCACATTTTCTATACACACAATGCTGTCTCCACACTGAAAATCAGCTTTATTGAACATCTAAAAAATCTCTTTTCAAGCCATTCAAAACGTTACACCATTCTGTCATGTTCTAGAATTTACAGCCTGAGCAGTCTCACCAATTATTTTATTAAAAATTAACCAGAACTTATTTTACCAAAATGCTAACTCTCAGCTCTTCTATACACATGGGGCTAACTTGGTACCAAAAAATAGCTTTATTGAATGTCTGTAAGGTTAGTTCTTAGGCCGTTGAAGACGCCATCCCATTCTGCCCTGCTCCAGTAGTTTGATATCTTGTCATTGGTTCAAGTCAAAGGTCCACCATTCATCTTGTTCTTATGAGATATATTATTGATTACAAATTACACCTTATTTTAACATAAATGTCCAGATTGCATGCTCATTATAAGGTCACTTTTTCCATATACCAAACAGTTGTAGATAGTATTTCAAGCAAGTATCATCTATGCACCAAAACAAGTGTTCTTCCTTAAAGATACTACTCACCTCCTCTTCCCCTCTTAGAGCCGAAACCTAGGTGGTACCTTAACCTCATTTTGTAACATATATTCAATCACATTCAAGGTTCATCTCAAGCTAATCTTACTAACCACTTCATAAAGCTCCTATCTTACATATGCATGCCTTTCCATAAATCTTCCAAGTTTCAAACAAGCATCAATATTGCTTAGACTCACTTAGTTGCAACTTAAATCATCCTAAAACAGCCTTGAATCTTAATGCATGAAATAAAAGATTCCGTCTTTGAGAGAATAAGCCACATGCAATGCATTTTTCTTAAGAAATCTATAAGATATAATCTCAAACTTAGGATATTCAACTAAAGATTAAATCTTAAGAACCTCTAGTCATTCAAGTCACTAACTCTTTAAGTAAATCATGAGAGATCATTGTATACTTGTCTCTTCAAGCTAAAGCTCTTGTCTTTTCTTGGTTATGGAGTGAGTTGAGTTGAAATCCACTTCCTTCTTCACCCTTGTGTATACGGTTTTTGAAGGAGAAGAAAAAGAAGGTTAGCCTTCATTCAATGGTGAAAATAGGATATATCTAAGACTAGAATATCTTACCAAAATGAGTCTTGAGTGAGGCTTCAAGTATCACAAGTTAGCACCACCTAAGAGAGTTGAAGGCTTTGCACCTATTGCCAAAGGTGGGTCACGGTTGGTGGAGGAAGAAAAACACCCTTGTGAGCTTCATCAATTTGCATGAAGAAGTTACTTAATGGACTTAGAAGAAAACTTACCTAAACACTTGTTGGCTTGAAGATGGAACTTGAATGAGAGCTTCTAGCCTTCAAGGATGGAGGGGCCGAAATGTTGGAGTGTGGAGGGAGATGAAAAACTTTCTTAAGTGTTGGCTTGGTCTTTCTTGAGAGGAATTTCAAGATGGAATGAATTGAGGTTGTGTTGCAAAAAAAATTTAAAACCACTAGGGTTGTAAGGGGGAGGGGGCGTTGGTTGGGAAGGGGAGGGTCAAGGAACAAGGCTTCATGAAAGGTAGAAAAAGAGAAGTTTGGGTCTTGTGAGGAGACCACTTTTGACCATGTTTTGTCTCCCATGCAAACCTCCTTTCTATTTGTTTATTATTTTCCTCTTGCATGCCTTAGCTATTTTATTCATCTTGTCTTGCATGCTTGAATTTTTATTGTTTTAATTATAATTATAATTAGTTATTTTAGATTTTAAGGGTGGATTAGAAAATTAAGAGGATTCTAGAACCCCTTTGGGGGTCTTGGCCGAAAATTGGGTTTTGGGAGGGGTTCTTTGGACAATTTTGATTTTTCTTGTATTTTGCTTTAATTCATGTGTTATATTGATTTCTTTATTTTATTGCATTTCATGATTAACATATGTATGTATATATAATAGAATGTACAATGTGCACGTCACCTAAAACATATATTAGTGTACATGCATCCACATATACACATGTATACACGCCTATATGTACTTTATACATATACATATGTATCTTTGCATATATATATATATACGTGTTTATGGCAATATATACATGCGCCCATCTGTGTTTATGTTGTATATATATATATACATATATTTTCCTATATACACGCATATATGTACATATACATTTCCTACGCATATATCCTATACACGCACATACCTATATATTGGTATGTATTGTTCATATATTTCATGTATCACTTTCTTGAAATCCCCTTATTTAATTATTTAGTATCATCTCAAAAGTATTTAAGTAAAGAGTGTTAAGTTGGCTTAAGTAACGTGCACTTAAGGAAATCATTGTTTTCATTTCGTCACTTAATCATAGTTTCAAGTACATAGTGGTTGGGGTACAACATCACCAACTCCAACCCTTTACAAACCTTGTACGTTGAATACAATGCACACGAACACCACCACCTTGCAAGTCTAAGATTGATCACACCTTGATCAATATTTTACAATGATAGAAGAATACGTGGTGGTCTAAGAGAAGTCTATTCATGTATATGAATGTAAGTACAATAGGCTTTTAGGAAGAAGAAAGAAAGAGAGTGTAGAAAAGAGGATGCTAGGCGTTTTTGATCTTATGATTTGCAAGACTTGTTCTTGATCTTGTTTTGCTCTTCTTCCTTCCTTTTTAACAATATGGCCGCCCCCTTGGAGTCCTCTTCCCTTATTGAAAATTATCTTCTAAGTCCTTGAAAGAGTATATGGCATCATTGTGACATGTCTTTGCTTACTTAGCATCTTCTCATTGGATGATCATTAAGCTCTTGCTTACTTGGCACTCATTGATTAGTTGGATGTTGTCATCACTTGATGACTAGACAAATCTGAGAATAACACTTAAAACATGTTCCAAAATCATCATAAAATAGTTACCATAACTTCCAAGATCATCACATAAATTAACCAAGACAATATTTCGCCAAGAAGGAAGCAAAAATCGGTCATAATGACAAATGCACACGCTGAAATCTCAGCATGTGTAACATTCACCTTTTGTTCAAAATATTGCCTATTTTGTATTGATTTAATCCAAGAAATCAAAGGATAATTCAATCACCATTTAGTATACAATATTATTATCATTTATGGAATAAAAATTAGACACTATCAAGGCCTAGAAATCCGCCATTATGCATTACACACATGCTGAATTTTTCAGCATGTGTGATATTCAAAAATATCACTTTCTTTATTCCATAAAATATTCAAAACACTTCCAAATTTTCTTCTAATTAATCCACCTTAATCAAAACACAAAATATTGCTTCATAAAGGTGAGAAAATCACCCATGGTAATGCACACATGCTGAAATTTTCAGCATGTGTTAAAAATGTGACATTGTTTGAAATGTTACCTTGTGTAGCTCCTTTCTTTATGTCAAAAATATTGTATCCTTCATTCTTGACCAATCAATATGCCAAAAAGGCTTCACATATGATCCATCAAGCTGGTATAGGCGTGTATAATGTGTAGATACATGTGCTGAATTTTATTTTTGCAAATTTTGTAAAATAGTGCACATTTAATAATACACATATGGTATATTCCAATCAGCCCTTAATTTAATTTTCTAGAACACTTTGAGATGTATGAAATATGTAAAAATTGTCTAGATACATGTTATATGATATGCCAAAAACGTTCCATGTGTCATGTACGTAGAAAACCGAATTATCGATGTTTATGGATTACCCGATTTTTCTCTAATTAAATTCCAACTTTTTGCACATGTTATATATATTATGTTACACATAATATACATACATTAAACTTTAATATTCAGCTCATAAGGCTGATTAAAGTGGCGCCTAGACATGTGACAAAATTGAAATTGGAATCTCCACAATTTGGCCTTAATGTGGTGTGATTTGTGTGTGCCAACATAGAAAGATTTTACGGCTACATATAGCATGAAACCCACGAAATTTTTGGATATTTTTGAAGTGTAGGGGCTGGCCATCTATTTATGGCAAGTACGTGACACGTTGGCGAAGTTTCGGTATTCACCCGATACGACAATTTTCGTTTTAGAACCTTTTAATGTGTCGTATTCATTTTTTCATCACCATGACTTATATCATATGATATAAGACCTGAATATACTCATAAATATGAGTTAAGTATGGTGGTGTGATGTTAACGTACGTACGTAAAATATATAACGTGTCAGTAGTACGTTGGAATAAGTGTGTATGTGCCTTTTTCAAACAAATATGAAAATATATATATATATATATATATATATATATATATATATATATATATATATATATATATATATATAAAGCGTGTATATATGTGTGGGGAGGAGAGTGAAAGACTTTCCTTTCTTTACCTTGTTGCCTTTGTGCCTTGTCCAAATATTGCTTCCTTTAATGAAGTAATTCGTTTAATTAACTAAGTACTTTACTTAATGAACTAGTTTAGTTCATTAATGGTGGCACCTGAAAATAGTTCAAACACAACAAATGTTTGTCATTTGATGTAAGATTTAAAGCTTCATGGCTCATTAGTACGAAAACATTATATATGAACTATATAAGGCAACTTTCTTGCAGCAACGTGTTATGTCATAAAATATGTCATGCATTTCTTTGTAACACGTTATTTAAATCATGCATTTTGAAATCACTCAAACCCCTTTTTCTCAACAAGAATATCACATTTTGGAATAGATCTTAGCGCAGTCAGTTCTTGCCATAGCATTTTCAGTTTTGTAAAGTAATCATTCACACTAAGATTCTCTTGCTTCACAGCATAAAAATCAGAAAGCAAATCAGACAATCGAAACGGATCACCACTACCATACCTCATGGTTAAACCATTCAAGACCTCTGATGCATTATCATACCACAAAATACTTTGTGCAATTGAAGGAGAAACACAATTCATGATCCATAACTGGATCATGGTGTTTACCTGCCTCCAAGCGTGAAATTGAGGATCATTCTGTGCTGGTTTTTGCATAGAACAATCAATGAAGCACGTCTTATTTTCACCAACAACGCCATTTGGAAAGTCCTGCTCCATGAATGAAAGTTATGCGGATTGAGTGGCGGTTGAACAAGCACAATCGCGGGACTATCATTTGGATGTAAGTAATATGGATTATTTGATTGATTTTCATTACTCAAATGATTATTACGAGAACTGGAGGAAGCAGCGCTTGTATTTTCCATGATCAAATTGAAATTGTGAACTGCTCGAATATGGAATAAATTTTGCAGAAGAAATTCCAGCTAGAGTGATCAGAGAATCAACGGCACATAACCAGAGCTCTGATACCATGTTAAAATCAGCTCACAAACTAAAATGAAGTGATAAACAAGAGAGAACACGAATCAAACTAACCAAATTTGGAAGAATTTGAGAAAACCGTAAAAATGGCGCCAAAGGTGCACTCTCATACAAAACAAAAAATGGTTTGAAGATATTTTTGTATCTTCTTCTACACACTACTTATTTACAACCATTCTAAGTATTTATACTAGCTATAGAACTAACTAGAATGTAATCAGCACGTGTAGATTAAGTTTTGATCCGCTGTGGCACGCACGCGCCAAACTTCAGTTCTGCTGCCAGCGTGCCAAGAACAAGTAGCGTGCCAGACGCGCCTGCTGAGCCAACTGCGCTTCGCCCCGTGCCGACCGTGCCAAGGATGTCAAGTATCAACCCAAGCGTGCCAAGTATCATGCCAAGCATACTACGCGTGCCAACCTTCCATGCCAACAAACCAACCTCTGCAACAAACCTCCTACTCTGATCCAATGCATCTTCTTTTCTGTCTTATGAACTCAACATCTTCAACAATCTCCAAGTAAGACTATTCTATTCAAATTCTTACCTCTTACTATATGCTGAGGTGCTTGCTTTTTCAGATCCTGATTTTTGTCTAGTGGAGGTGTTTCAGACCTTTGAGTATTTATGATTGTAAAAAAAACATTTTATCTACCTTGAGAGGCAAGCAGCCATTGTGAGTTGAATTAGACTAGGGATATGACATAGGAGTTCCGATGGACGAAATGAAGGTAGGGAAAGATGATGATAAGGTAAGAAGAAGGGTGGAGTTCAAAATCGAATCTTCTTGTAATAGGATGCTAGGTACTGTTCATGTTCATCAGTTAGCTTTTCTTTTTTGCTCCGTTACAATAATTAACTTTAGCTTATTTGTGCTGGCATTTTTGTTTTCCCTTTTCCAGTTGTTCTTCAAATCAAATATTTGTTCTACAGCTTTTGGGATGGTTGCTTGACTCAATAAGGGCAACTGTGCATCTTCTTGTTGGACCTGGTGATTAATTACTAGTATATGTAGCTTAAGCTCAATAAGTTTTTAGTTTATGAACTTCTGAATGAGTAACGCTGAAGTGATGTGGCTCGGTTTTCTTTCATCCCTCATCATGATTTCCAGCTTCCAAATGTGTTCTTGTTTAGTGACTTTTCTTAATCATCCTGTGAAAAATATCAATTAACAACAAAACCTACAATCAACAAGAAGAAGCAACGAATTGTAGTTTAAGATGAAAAACAAAAGAGGAATGAGATTGAGAGAGAATTGCTCTAGTCAAGAGGAATTGGCAATGCAGAGAATGAACTAGACGGTTCCATTACATCGCAGTAGCTAGGCCTTATGTAAAAGAAGGCTAAACACTTGAAATTACAAGAATGTCCCTCTACTAACTGAAATTAGAACATGACTTAAAAGGTCAATATCGTCATTTCATCTATTTAAATCTTTTAACCGCCTAACTACTTCTTCTTCCTCCGGCGGCTGACACTTCCGTGTAACACCTTCTTGATTCCTCCTTATTGCAACCATGTGCTCAATCACACCCTTCTATCTAACCAACAAACACAATTCATAAACATCTCAATCGTTGATCTATGCAATGATCCAACGTTCATTTGATCAGTTTACCACGGATTACGATCAACACTTCAACCATTTCTAACTGTTTTGCCATGCTCATCATTGTGCCTGCATCCATCTTTAACACCTCCCTCAAGCTAGGCTTGGCATAAAGATTATGCATTCCAAGTGTAGACACCATCTGATCAAACTTCCTGATGTCAAGGGGTTTAGTAAACAAATCAGCCACCTACAGTTCTGTTCTAATGGGCATCAACTTCAACACACCCTCCTGCACTTTATCTCTAACAACATGGCTATCAATTTCTATATGCTTGGTACGTTCATGGAACACTGGATTTTCAGCTATGTATATAGCACTCTTACAATCATAAAACACTTCCACAGGGTTCTGATTCCTCTCCTTCAATTCCTTTAGCAGAGCCAACAACCACACTACCTCACATGTCACCGTTGCAATGGCTCTATACTCAGCTTTAGCTGAGGACCTGGAAACTGTTGTTTGTTTCTTGGCCTTCCAAGAAATCAATGCATCCTCAAGAAACACTGCATATCCTGTAATTGATCTTCTGGTATCACTACAACCTCTCCCATCTACATCAACAAATGCCTTAAGTTTAAGATCTCCATCTCTAAGGAACAACAGCCCTTTTCCAACAGTCCCCTTCACATACCTCAACACCCTATGAGCTGTCTTTAAATGATTCTCTATAGGACAGTCTAGAAATTGACTCAGTTGCTGAACATCAAAGGATATGTCTGGCCTAGTTATAGTGAGGTAAATTAGCTTGCCCACCAACTTTCTATACTGAGATACGTCTGGAAGCAACGCTGGATCATTCTTGGCTAAACTGCTATGACTCTCCATAGGACTCTTCGACGGTTTAGCATCCAAGAAACCCATCTGCTCAAGCGATTCAATAGTATACTTCCTCTGGTTAATGTGTATCCCTCTCTCTGCTTGAGCCATTTCAATGCCTAGGAAATATTTTAGCTTGCCTAGATCCTTAATCTTGAACTCATCATGTAGAGATCTCTTTAAATCCTCAATCACCCCCTCATTGTCACAAGTGAACTGCCAACAAATTTGAAAAACAAGGTGTAATCAGACCTTGACTGCTGAAAACCATGAGCAAGCAAGAACTTAGTCAACATGGCATTCCATTCTCTGCTTGCTTGCTTGAGTCCATACAAAGATTTTTGCAGTTTACATACTAAGCCAGGTGTGGGTAAAACAACCCCAGGAGGTGGTGTCATGTAAATGTCTTCATGTAGGTCTCCATGAAGAAATGCATTGTTGATGTCAAGTTAGTGAATGTGCCAATGGTGCTGTGCTGCCAGTGCCAACATCAATCTGACTGTGGTTATTTTGGCCACAGGGGAAAAAGTTTCCTGGTAATCAATCCCATATTGCTGAGTGTACCCCTTTGCCACCAGCCTAGCCTTATACCTCTCTACCTGTCCATCAGGCTTCAGCTTCCCTTTGTACACCCACCTACATCCAATGGGTGTCTTCCCTGGGGGCAGAGGAACCAGTGTCCACTTCTGGTTGGCTTCCAAAGTTGCAAGTTCACAACTCATAGCCTCCTGCCATTCAGAGAAACTAGATGCTTCTAAATAACTGTTAGGCTCTCTATGTGCAACAAGACTTAAAGCATATGATTTTTGCGCTGGAGTTAAATGATCATATGACATGTAATGATGCAAGGAGTGCGGGGAATTCTGAACTTGATTACAACAATAATCTTGTAAATATGCTGGTACACTTTTGGTGCGTTTTGATCTGTTTGTGACTGAGCATTCAGGCTGTGATGAGGTAGATGCAATGAGTAAATTAATCACTAGCTCATAAGGAGGAAAATCAGATGTTAAGGGTGGAAGAGATTTCGGTCATTGGCTAGATGAAGTGGGAGATGATTTTGGTGACTGGCTGGATGGAGTGGAAGATGATTGGACTTGAAGTTTTGAGGAAGAGGATAAGGGAGAAGAAGATGTAGATGTATCCGCGGGAGTTCTTGGGCTGGTATGTTCTTCAGAAGACAAAGAACGAGGTGATGACATGGAAGGACAGGAATCAAAACATGTTGGGACATCACAACCAGGAGTTGGCAAGATAGGAATAGAGGCATCACCACCAGAATGTGAAAGAGTAGGCACTGCGGCACCAGATGCAAAGGGAAACACATGTTCATGAAACACAACGTCCCTGGACATATAAACATCTTTAGTCTTAAGTGTAGGATCTGCAAGGCACCACTAGAAGGGAGGGGTTGAATAGGTGGTGCAGAATATGTGGTTTTTAAAATTTCTTTAAACCTAACCAACTCAATTTCTGAAAACAAATTCTGTTTTCAGGACCTGTTTTAAAATGTTTTTAAAACCAGGTTAGAGGTCTCCAAAAATTCTCAAATTTTGAGAGAACTTAGCCTCAGATGTTATGAGGTTCCCCTAAAAATTTCAAATTAAAATTCAACCTTTAACCCCTTCAAAAACCGTAGGTAATCAGATTGTGAGAATCTGCCTGAAACGGTAGATGGTTTTGAAAAATTAATTCCTATTTTTGTGTATGTCCAAATGCTCTGAAAATTTAACCACTAACTCCTTATATACTATATTTAATTGGGTTGAAACAGTTTTGCAAAATTCTTTTGGGAAGTAGGTCAATCACAATCAAAGTCTCAACCTTTGTAAGTCTGAAATTCAGACTGCACTAGTCTCAGAACTTTTGATGTTTGATAGACTTATACTTGTCCAAAAGGGTTGAAACTTATGCCAAATTAACCCTAGAACGTGTAGTTATATTTCTGAAAAGTTTTGTGATTTTTGAAAATCGTTTACTATTTTTACGAATGCAAACACGAAGAGTAAACAGTGCAATAACTGAAAAGTAAATGCAGAAAGTAAATGGCACCAAGAATTTTATGCTGGTTCGGTTATAAACAACATACTCCAGTCTTCAAGGAACACCTTCCTTGGTTCACACTAATCACACACACGCAGTACACCTTACCGCAGGGTTGATAGAGTTACACCTTAACTCCAACCCTTTACAAACCTTGTATGACAAGTACAATTTGCACGAACACCTCGCAAGAATGAAGATTGATCACACCTTGATCAATCTTTTACAAAGATATAGAATGAATGGTGGTTTATATCAAGCCTATTCAAGATTGAAAGATATGAATACAATAGGCTTACAAGAAGAAAGAAAGAAAGAGATAATGTAGAAGAAGAAGAACTAGGCTTTTGATCACTTTGATTTTGCAATGCTTGGCCTTGTTTTGTTTGCTCTCTTCTCTTTCTTTTTAACATGGTCCAGCCGTCCCCCTTAGTGTGTCTCCCCTTCTTGAAAATTATCTTTTAAGTCCTTGAGAGAGTGTAAGACATCATTGTGACAATGTCTTGCTTACTTGGCATCTTCTTATTGGATGATCATTTAGTCTTCGCTTACTTGGCACCTTCTCATTGGATGAATGTTGTCATCATGATGACTTGGAAAAAAAATCTGAGAATACACTTAAACATGTGCCAAAAATCATCACAAAATAACTTCCATAAATCATAAGATATATCACATAAATTGCAAGATAAAAATCCTTCCCAACTTAAGGTAAAAATCGGCCAACTAGTGATATTGCCATGCTGAAAATTCAGCATGTGCATCATTTAATTTTGTTAAAAATAATGCGCAATTTACCTTGATTTTTCTTTAAAAATTGAATCACCAAGTTATGGTAAGTATTGCTATCACATAAGAAATGAACTTGGACACCATTTAGCTCATATGTTCGGCCACACATGTCTCACACATGCTGAAAAATTTTCAGCATGTGTGATATATAAAATATCACACTTTATTAATTAAAATAATATTCAAAACATTTCCATTTCTTCTTCCAATCAATCACATAATAAAAGATGACAAATTATATCATATTTAAGTGACAAAATCGGCCAGCAACATTTAGCATGCTGAAATTTTCAGCATGTGATATAGGAGAGATATATTTTGAATTCTTACCATTTGTAGCTTCTCTCTTCAATTCACCAACATTGTATGATTGATCCTTGACCAATCAATATGCCAACAAGGCTCCAAATAAGCTCCATCTCAGCTGTAGGTGGCGTTGGAAATGATTGTGTATGTGCTGAAATTTATTTTTGCTAACTTTGTAAAATAATGCACATTTAATAATACACACATGTTATATTCCAATCAGCCCTTAATTTAATTTTATAGAACACTTTAAGATGTATATCATATGTAAAAAGTGTCTAGATACGTGTCATATGATGTACCAAAAACGTTCCATGTGTTGTGTGCGTAGAAAACCGAATTTTCGATATTTATCGATTACCCGATTTTTCTCTAATTTAAATTCCAACTTTTGCACATGTTATATATATTATGTTATACATAATATATATAATATATACTTTAAATCTCAGCACTTGGCTGGTCTAAAGTGGTACCATTAGCATGTGAAAAAAATTAAACTTGGAATCTTCACATTTTGGCCTTAATGTGGAGTAATATGTGTGTGCCAACATGGAAAGTATTTTTGGCTTAATATTCAGTGATGTGCACGAAATTTTCATCAAATTTTGATGTATAGGGGCTGGCCATTTATTTATGGCAGGTACGTGACACATTGGCGAAGTTTCGGTATTCGCCCGATACGACAAATTTCGGTTTAGAACCTTTTATCGTGTCGTATTTAATTTGTCATCACCATATCTTATATCAAATGATATAAAACCTGAATATACTCATAAATATGAGTTAAGTATAGTGGTGTGACGTTAACGTACGTACGTAAAATATATAACGTGTCGGTAGTACGTTGGAATACATGTGTATGTGCCTTCTTCAAAAAAAAATCTGAAAATAGGTGTAATATATATGTATATTGCGTGTATAATTAAGGATGGGGAGGAGGAGAAAACTTTCCTTCCTTAGCCTTGTTGTCTTTGTGCCTTTTCCAAATGTGGCTTCCTTTAATGAACTACTTAGTTTATTAAACTAAGTACTTCACTTAATGAACTAGTTTAGTTAATTAATGGTGGCACCTGAAAATAGTGTAAACACAACAAATGTTTGCCATATGATGTAAGCTCTAATGCTTCATGGCTCGTTAGTACGGCAACATAATATATAGGCTAAATAAGGCAAGTAATGGCAAGATATCATGTATACATGTACACGTTTATATATGCTTGTACACGTTTATATATATATATATATATATACATTTAAGTCACTTATTTTAAAATCACTCAAACCCCCTTATCTCTACAATCTCCCCCTTTTGATGATTTTCAAAATAACTTGTGTACATGATTTAAATGCTATCTCTCCCCCTTCAATTATGCATAAATTCAAAATTCGAAATTTAAATTTCGAGTCCGCTCCCCCTTGGTTTATGCAATCAGTATCTCTCTCTCCCTTAAATCATGCTTTCTCTCCCCCTTTATTTTGGAAAGCAAATCAAAAGATGCCTGAAAAAAATCATGTATTTCATATACGTGCGTTCGTAAGGGTTATTTATTCAACCCTTTGAAAATGTCCCTTTTGGTACCCACATTTGGGTGACCTTTCTAGGTCTTCCAAAAGGTGAGAAAGATGATGAGAACGCAACATAATATACTTTAGGTGCAACTTTGTCTGGCCTTTGGCCAAGAACTCCTTTATACACATTATATGTAGGACGTTTTTGATATGTCATTGTGTTTGTATGCGTAGTGCGTGGATGGAATGAATGCCGTGTATGCAATACTCTTTTCTTTTCATGCCTATATGGTACAAAGTTGTATTTCACGTGATATGAAGATGTAGTGGGATGTGATAAGGAAAGTGACGGTTTTTGCGTCATCTTAGACGCCACTTGGGGCTTTGGAGTGTCTATTTTCTTAGACACCACAAACTTAGTTGGTTTGGTCGATACTTCATTGGTATCAACGTATCCCAAACCCGTTTTGTCACTGTCATGCTTTTGTGATAATATAATGCGATGCAGCATGTTGGATCCCGTATCAAACTGTTTCACCTTTTTCTCTACATCGGCATTCCTTGATTTTAATTTTGAAATCTCGGATTTCAATTCAACGTTCTCGGATGTCAATGATGAAATTTCCAATTTTAATGAATTTATAATGCATGACGACTCTTCTTTTGAATCGTTTAATTGAGACACAAGATCTTTGTTAGAAGATTCTAACAATTTCTTGTCTTCAATTAATCGCTTCTTTTCTCTTGCAAGAGTCTTTGAAAACTTATGCAATTCTAAATATTGACTAAATAAATCATCATATGAACATTCAGAATCGGAATCAGAGTCGGAAGATACCTAATTTGATGCTTTAGATGTAAATCATACTTGTGCCTTATGTTCTTCCGTATCATCAGTCTCAGAGTCAGATGTGTCACTCCAAGTGGAGGCTTTGAATGCTCTTCTCCTTTGCTTAGGTTCTGAGACGAGTCTATTCTTGTTCCGATCCTTGTCAGGGTATTTATTTGTTTGTTTTTCTTTATTAGGGCAGTCATATGATAGATGTCCAAGTTTGCCGCATTCATAGCACTTTATTTCCTTATTTTTATTTTTATGATCCTTAGATGAGGTAGACTTATGTTTAATCGATTTTCTCAATATTTTTCTTAATCTTTTAGCCATTGTGATTAAGTCCTCATCATCGGAATCTGTGTCACTATCATCTATGACGTATTCATTTGATTTAAATGCTATAGCCCTATCATTATTAGAAATGAACTCAGAATGTCTTAAGGCAAGTTTGTTTTCATATACCTTAAGTGATCCGATTAGTTCTTCCATTTTAATCGATTTGGTCTCTTTGCTTTCTTCTATGGCCGTTACTTTAGGGTCCCACTCGGATGGAAGGCTTCGCAAGACCTTTTGTACCTTTTCCTGCATAGTGAAGGCTTTGCCAAGAGACTCAAGAGAATTGTAAATGTTAGTCAATCGTAAATCCATCTCAACAATAGACTCATTTGGCAATAATTTAAAGGACTCAAGTGTGGACATAAGCATATTAATTTTGGACTCCTTTACTTGGCTAGTCCCTTCATGTTTCATTTCAAGAATATGCCACATCTCTTGAGCACTAGAGCAATTAGACACGTAAATAGCCTCACTTTTACTTAGGCCGTTTAATAGTAGTTGCATGGCTTTAGCATTCATACTCAACTTCTTTTTGTCATCACTAGTGTATTCTTGTTTCGTTTTTGTAACCTCTAGTGTGACACCATCAATAATTGACGTCTTAGTAGGAACAAATGGACCGTCTTCTATGATGGACCATAGATCAATATAAATAGCCATAAGAAAAAGTTTCATACTTAATTTCCATTGAATAAAAGACTCACCGTCGAAAAGAGGAGACCTTACAGTTGACATTCCTTCTTGCACGGTTGTGGTTGCCATCTCACTGAATCGTTGGATTCTGTGAAGTGAGTGTTCCTGCGCTCTGATACCAATTGTAGGATCTGCAAGGCACCACTAGAAGAGGGGGGAGGTTGAATAGGTGGTGCGGAAAGTGTGGTTTTTAAAATTTCTTTAAACCTAACCAACTCAACTTCTGAAAACAAATTCTGTTTTCAGGACCTGTTTTAAAACGTTTTTTAAAACCAGGTTAGAGGTCTCCAAAAATTCTGAATTTTTGAGAGAACTTAGTTTCAGATGTTATGAGGGTCCCCTAAAAATTTCAAATTAAAATTCAACCTTTAACCCCTTCAAAAACCGTTGGTAATCAGATTGTGCGAATCTGCCAGAAACGGTAGATGATTTTGAAAAATTAATTCCTATTTTGTGTATGTCCAAATGCTCTCAAACTGTAACCACTAACTCCTTATATACTATATTTAATTGAGTTGAAACAGTTTTTTCAAATTCTTTTGGGAAGTAGGTCAATCACAATCAAAGTCTCAACCTTTGCAAGTCTGAAATTCAGACTGCACTAGTCTCAGAAATTTTGATGTTTGATCGACTTATACTTATCCAAAAGGGCTAAAACTTATGGAAAATTAACCCTAGAATGTGTTGGTATATTTCTGGAAATTTTCGTGATTTTTGAAAATCGTTTACTATTTTTACGAATGCGAACACGAAGAGTAAACAGTGCAGTAACTGAAAAGTAAATGCAGAAAGTAAATGGCACCAAGAATTTTATACTGGTTCGGTTATAAACAACCTACTCCAGTCTTCAAGGAACACCTTTCTTGGTTCACACTAATCACACACACGCAGTACACCTTACCGCAGGGTTGATAGAGTTACACCTTAACTCCAACCCTTTACAAACCTTGTATGACAAGTACAATTTGCACGAACACCACCACCTCACAAGAATGAAGATTGATCACACCTTGATCAATCTTTTACAAAGATATAGAATGAATGGTTGTTTATATCAAGCCTATTCAAGATTGAAAGATATGAATACAATAGGCTTACAAGAAGAAAGAAAGAAAGAGAGAATGTAGAAGAAGAAGAACTAGACTTTTGATCACTTTGATTTTGCAATGCTTGGCCTTGTTTTGTTTGCTCTATTCTCTTTCTTTTTAACATGGTCCAGCCGTCCCCCTTAATGTGTCTCCCCTTCTTGAAAATTATCTTTTAAGTCCTTGAGAGAGTGTAAGACATCATTGTGACAATGTCTTGCTTACTTGGCATCTTCTTATTGGATGATCATTTAGTCTTCGCTTACTTGGCACCTTCTCATTGGATGAATGTTGTCATCATGATAACTTGGAAAAAAAATCTGAGAATACACTTAAACATGTGCCAAAAATCATCACAAAATAACTTCCATAAATCATAAGATATATCACATAAATTGCAAGATAAAAATCCTTCCCAACTTAAGGTAAAAATCGGCCAACTAGTGATATTGCCATGCTGAAAATTCAGCATGTGCATCATTTAATTTTGTTCAAACTAATGCCCAATTTACCTTGATTTTTCTTTAAAAATTGAATCACCAAGTTATGGTAAGTATTGCTATCGCATAAGAAATGAACTTGGACACCATTTAGCTCATATGTTTGGCCACACATGTCTCACACATGCTGAAAAATTTTCAGCATGTGTGATATATAAAATATCACACTTTATTAATTCAAATAATATTCAAAACATTTCCATTTCTTCTTCCAATCAATCACATAATAAAAGATGACAAATTATATCATATTTAAGTGACAAAATCGGCCAGCAACATTTAGCATGCTGAAATTTTCAGCATGTGATATAAGAGAGATATATTTTGAATTCTTACCATTTGTAGCTTCTCTCTTCAATTCACCAACATTTATGATTGATCCTTGACCAATCAATATGCCAACAAGGCTCCAAATAAGCTCCATCTCAGCTGTAGGTGGCGTTGGAAATGATTGTGTATGTGCTGAAATTTATTTTTGCTAACTTTGTAAAATAATGCACATTTAATAATACACACATGTTATATTCCAATCAGACCTTAATTTAAATTTCTAGAACACTTTAAGATGTATATCATATGTAAAAAGTGTCTAGATACGTGTCACATGATGTACCAAAAACGTTCCATGTGTTGTGTGCGTAGAAAACCGAATTTTCGATATTTATCGATTACCCGATTTTTTCTCTAATTTAAATTCCAACTTTTGCACATGTTATATATATTATGTTATACATAATATATATAATATATACTTTAAATCTCAGCACTTGGCTGGTCTAAAGTGGTACCATTAGCATGTGACAAAAATTAAACTTGGAATCTTCACATTTTGGCCTTAATGTGGAGTAATATGTGTGTGCCAACATGAAAAGTATTTTTGGCTTAATATTCAGTGATGTGCACGAAATTTTCATCAAATTTTGATGTATAGGGTCTGGCCATTTATTTATGGCAGGTACGTGACACGTTGGCGAAGTTTCGGTATTCGCCCGATACGACAAATTTCGGTTTAGAACCTTTTATCGTGTCGTATTTAATTTGTCATCACCATATCTTATATCATATGATATAAGACCTGAATATACTCATAAATATGAGTTAAGTATAGTGGTGTGACGTTAACGTACGTACGTAAAATATATAACGTGTCGGTAGTACGTTGGAATACATGTGTATGTGCCTTCTTCAAAACAAAATCTGAAAATAGGTGTAATATATATGTATATTGCGTGTATAATTAAGGATGGGGAGGAGGAGAAAACTTTCCTTCCTTAGTCTTGTTGTCTTTGTGCCTTTTCCAAATGTGGCTTCCTTTAATGAACTGCTTAGTTTATTAAACTAAGTACTTCACTTAATGAACTAGTTTAGTTCATTAATGGTGGCATCTGAAAATAGTGTAAACACAACAAATGTTTGCCATATGATGTAAGCTCTAATGCTTCATGGCTCGTTAGTACGGCAACATAATATATAGGCTAAATAAGGCAAGTAATGGCAAGATATCATGTATACATGTACACGTTTATATATGCTTGTACACGTTTATATATATATATATATATATATACATTTAAGTCACTTATTTTAAAATCACTCAACCCCCTTATCTCTACAATCTCCCCCTTTTGATGATTTTCAAAATAACTTGTGTACATGATTTAAATGCTATCTCTCCCCCTTCAATTATGCATAAATTCAAAATTCGAAATTTAAATTTCGAGTCCGCTCCCCCTTGGTTTATGCAATCAGTATCTCTCTCCCCCTTAAATCATGCTTTCTCTCCCCCTTTATTTTGGAAAGCAAATCAAAAGATGCCTGAAAAAAAATCATGTATTTCATATACGTGCGTTCGTAAGGGTTATTTATTCAACCCTTTGAAAATGTCCCTTTTGGTACCCACATTTGGGTGACCTTTTTATGTCTTCCAAAAGGTGAGAAAGATGATGAGAACGCAACATAATATACTTTAGGTGAAACTTTGTCAGGCCTTTGGCCAAGAACTCCTTTATACGCATTATATGTAGGACGTTTTGATATGTCATTGTGTTTGTATGCGTAGTGCGTGAATGGAATGAATGCTGTGTATGCAATACTCTTTTCTTTTCATGTCTATATGGTACAAAGTTGTATTTCACGTGATATGAAGATGTAGTGGGATGTGATAAGGAAAGTGACGGTTTTTGCGTCATCTTAGACGCCACTTGGGGCTTTGGAGTGTCTTTTTTCTTAGACACCACAAACTTAGTTGGTTTGGTCGATACTTCATTGGTATCAACCTATCCCAAACCCATTTTGTCACTGTCATGCTTTTGTGATAATATAATGCGATGCAGCATGTTGGATCCCGTATCAAACTGTTTCACCTTTTTCTCTACATCGGCATTCCTTGATTTTAATTTTGAAATCTCGGATTTCAATTCAACGTTCTCGGATGTCAATGATGAAATTTCCAATTTTAATGAATTTATAATGCATGACGACTCTTCTTTTGAATCGTTTAATTGAGACACAAGATCTTTGTTAGAAGATTCTAACAATTTCTTGTCTTCAATTAATCGCTTCTTTTCTCTTGCAAGAGTCTTTGAAAACTTATGCAATTCTAAATATTGACTAAATAAATCATCATATGAACATTCAGAATCGGAATCAGAGTCGGAAGATACCTCATTTGATGCTTTAGATGTAAAGCATACTTGTGCCTTATGTTCTTCCGTATCATCAGTCTCAGAGTCAGATGTGTCACTCCAAGTGGAGGCTTTGAATGCTCTTCTCCTTTGCTTAGGTTCTGAGACGAGTCTATTCTTGTTCCGATCCTTGTCAGGGTATTTATTTGTTTGTTTTTCTTTATTAGGGCAGTCATATGATAGATGTCCAAGTTTGCCGCATTCATAGCACTTTATTTCCTTATTTTTATTTTTATGATCCTTAGATGAGGTAGACTTATGTTTAATCGATTTTCTCAATATTTTTCTTAATCTTTTAGCCATTGTGATTAAGTCCTCATCATCGGAATCTGTGTCACTATCATCTATGACGTATTCATTTGATTTAAATGCTATAGCCCTATCATTATTAGAAATGGACTCAGAATGTCTTAAGGCAAGTTTGTTTCATATACCTTAAGTGATCCGATTAGTTCTTCCATTTTAATCGATTTGGTCTCTTTGCTTTCTTCTATGGCCGTTACTTTAGGGTCCCACTCGGATGGAAGGCTTCGCAAGACCTTTTGTACCTTTTCCTGCATAGTGAAGGCTTTGCCAAGAGACTCAAGAGAATTGTAAATGTTAGTCAATCGTAAATCCATCTCAACAATAGACTCATTTGGCAATAATTTAAAGGACTCAAGTGTGGACATAAGCATATTAATTTTGGACTCCTTTACTTGGCTAGTCCCTTCATGTTTCATTTCAACAATATGCAACATCTTTTGAGCACTAGAGCAATTAGACACGTAACTAGCCTCACTTTTACTTAGGCCGTTTAATAGTAGTTGCATTACTTTAGCATTCATACTCAACTTCTTTTTGTCATCACTATTGTATTCTTGTTTCGTTTTTGTAACCTCTAGTGTGACACCATCAATAATTGACGTCTTAGTAGGAACAAATGGACCGTCTTCTATGATGGACCATAGATCAATATCAATAGCCATAAGAAAAACTTTCATACTTAATTTCCATTGAATAAAAGACTCACCGTCGAAAAGAGGAGACCTTACAGTTGACATTCCTTCTTACACGGTTGTGGTTGCCATCTCACTGAATCGTTGGATTCTTTGAAGTGAGTGTTCCTGCGCTCTGATACCAATTGTAGGATCTGCAAGGCACCACTAGAAGGGGGGGGTTGAATAGGTGGTGCGGAAAGTGTGGTTTTTAAAATTTCTTTAAACCTAACCAACTCAACTTCTGAAAACAAATTCTGTTTTCAGGACCTGTTTTAAAATGTTTTTAAAACCAGGTTAGAGGTCTCCAAAAATTCTGAAATTTTGAGAGAACTTAGCCTCAGATGTTATGAGGGTCCCCTAAAAATTTCAAATTAAAATTCAACCTTTAACCACTTCAAAAACCGTTGGTAATCAGATTGTGCGAATCTGCCAGAAACGGTAGATGGTTTTGAAAAATTAATTCCTATTTTTGTGTATGTCCAAATGCTCTGAAAATTTAACCACTAACTCCTTATATACTATATTTAATTGGGTTGAAACAGTTTTTCCAAATTCTTTTGGGAAGTAGGTCAATCACAATCAAAATCTCAACCTTTGCAAGTCTGAAATTCAGACTGCACTAGTCTCAGAACTTTTGATGTTTGATCGACTTATACTTATCCAAAAGGGTTGAAACTTATGCCAAATTAACCCTAGAACGTGTAGGTATATTTCTGGAAATGTTCATGATTTTTGAAAATCGTTTACTATTTTTACGAATGCGAACACGAAGAGTAAACAGTGCAGTAACTGAAAAGTAAATGCAGAAAGTAAATGGCACCAAGAATTTTATACTGGTTCGGTTATAAACAACCTACTCCTGTCTTCAAGGAACACCTTCCTTGGTTCACACTAATCACACACACGCAGTACACCTTACCGCAGGGTTGATAGAGTTACACCTTAACTCCAACCCTTTACAAACCTTGTATGACAAGTACAATTTGCACGAACACCACCACCTCGCAAGAATGAAGATTGATCACACCTTGATCAATCTTTTACAAAGATATAGAATGAGTGGTGGTTTATATCAAGCCTATTCAAGATTGAAAGATATGAATACAATAGGTTTACAAGAAGAAAGAAAGAAAGAGAGAATGTAGAAGAAGAAGAACTAGGCTTTTGATCACTTTGATTTTGCAATGCTTGGCCTTGTTTTGTTTTCTCTATTCTCTTTCTTTTTAACATGGTCCAGCCGTCCCCCTTAGTGTGTCTCCCCTTCTTGAAAATTATCTTTTAAGTCCTTGAGAGAGTGTAAGACATCATTGTGACAATGTCTTGCTTACTTGGAATCTTCTTATTGGATGATCATTTAGTCTTCGCTTACTTGACACCTTCTCATTGGATGAATGTTGTCATCATGATGACTTGGAAAAAAAAAATCTGAGAATACACTTAAACATGTGCCAAACATCATCACAAAATAACTTCCATAAATCATAAGATATATCACATAAATTGCAAGATAAAAATCCTTCCCAACTTAAGGTAAAAATCGGCCAACTAGTGATATTGCCATGCTGAAAATTCAGCATGTGCATCATTTAATTTTGTTCAAAATAATGCCCAATTTACCTTGATGTTTCTTTAAAAATTGAATCACCAAGTTATGGTAAGTATTGCTATCACATAAGAAATGAACTTGGAGACCATTTAGCTCATATGTTCGGCCACACATGTCTCACACATGCTGAAAAATTTTCAGCATGTGTGATATATAAAATATCACACTTTATTAATTCAAATAATATTCAAAACATTTCCATTTCTTCTTCCAATCAATCACATAATAAAAGATGACAAATTATATCATATTTAAGTGACAAAATCGGCCAGCAACACTTAGCATGCTGAAATTTTCAGCATGTGATATAAGAGAGATATATTTTGAATTCTTACCATTTGTAGCTTCTCTCTTCAATTCACCAACATTGTATGATTGATCCTTGACCAATCAATATACCAACAAGGCTCCAAATAAGCTCCATCTCAGCTGTAGGTGGCGTTGGAAATGATTGTGTATGTGCTGAAATTTATTTTTGCTAACTTTGTAAAATAATGCACATTTAATAATACACACATGTTATATTCCAATCAGCCCTTAATTTAATTTTCTAGAATACTTTAAGATGTATATCATATGTAAAAAGTGTCTAGATACGTGTCATATGATGTACCAAAAACGTTCCATGTGTTGTGTGCGTAGAAAACCGAATTTTCGATATTTATCGATTACCCGATTTTTCTCTAATTTAAATTCCAACTTTTGCACATGTTATATATATTATGTTATACATAATATATATAATATATACTTTAAATCTCAGCACTTGGCTGGTCTAAAGTGGTACCATTAGCATGTGAAAAAAATTAAACTTGGAATCTTCACATTTTGGCCTTAATGTGGAGTAATATGTGTGTGCCAACATGGAAAGTATTTTTGGCTTAATATTCAGTGATGTGCACGAAATTTTCATAAAATTTTGATGTATAGGGGCTGGCCATTTATTTATGGCAGGTACGTGACACGTTGGCGAAGTTTCGGTATTCGCCCGATACGACAAATTTCGGTTTAGAACCTTTTATCGTGTCGTATTTAATTTGTCATCACCATATCATATATCATATGATATAAGACCTGAATATACTCATAAATATGAGTTAAGTATAGTGGTGTGACGTTAACGTACGTACGTAAAATATATAACGTGTCGGTAGTAAGTTGGAATACATGTGTATGTGTCTTCTTCAAAAAAATCTGAAAATAGGTGTAATATATATGTATATTGCGTGTATAATTAAGGATGGGGAGGAGGAGAAAACTTTCCTTCCTTAGCCTTGTTGTCTTTGTGTCTTTTCCAAATGTGGCTTCCTTTAATGAACTACTTAGTTTATTAAACTAAGTACTTCACTTAATGAACTAGTTTAGTTCATTAATGGTGGCACCTGAAAATAGTGTAAACACAACAAATGTTTGCCATATGATGTAAGCTCTAATGCTTCATGGCTCGTTAGTACGGCAACGTAATATATAGGCTAAATAAGGCAAGTAATGGCAAGATATCATGTATATATGTACATGTTTATATATGCTTGTACACGTTTATATATATACATTTAAGTCACTTATTTTAAAATCACTCAAACCCCCTTATCTCTACATCAAGATCCTGGAGAATATAGCCTTTAGTAGTATATGACAATCCCAAGAACACACTCATTCTTGCTTTAGGACCAAACTTTTCAACGTGTCCCTGAGTGTTGCTCCCAAATGCCAAGCACCCAAAGACTCTAAGGTTTTTGTAGCAAGGAACTGATTTGTAAAGAAGCTGATGAGGAGTTAGGTTGTCAAGGATTGGAGTTGGAGTGATGTTTATAAGGTAAGCTGAGTGTTGGACACAGAACCCCCAATCTGATGAAGGAAGGCTTGACTGGAACCTGAGGGTTCTAGCTACTGACAGAAGGTGTTGATGTTTTCTCTCTACCACGCCATTCTATTGAGGAGTGTTTACACAACTTGTTTGATGAACAATGCCATGAGAGGAATAAAATGAAGGCATGTTAAACTCATGTCCATTATCAGTTCCGATGATTCTTATTTTAGCATCAAATTGCACAGAAACAAACTGATAAAAGGTTTGTATTATATGCCTTGCTTCTAACTTGGATTTCAACAAGTAAAGCCAACAGAACCTAGAGTAATCATCCACAATGGTTAAGAAGTATCTCTGGTTGTACATTGTGGGGTACTTATAAGGCCCTCATATATCCATGTGTACAAGTGAAAAGGGAGAATGAGTGACAGAAGATGAAATGGGAAAGGGCGCTCGTTTCTGTTTAGCAAGAGGATTTGACAACTACAATTGTCATCTGATACAGCTACTGCAGGATCTAACTTTTGTACTAGTTTTATTCTTGACAATGACATGTGTCCCAATCTTGAGTGCCACAACATTGTATCTGCTTGTCTGGTAACTGGACCAATAGTGGTAATGGAAGAAATATTAGAAAACATTGGTGATGAAAGCTTGCTGGGAGCATGAAGATGATACAGACCCTGGTTCACTTCAGCTGAACCAATCACCTGTCTGGTCCGTACATCCTGTATGAGTTGTGAACTTGCAGCTTTGGAAGCCAACAAGACATGGACACCGGTTCCTCTACCCTCAGGGAAGATATCCATTGGATGTAGGTGGGTGTACAAAGTGAAGCTGAAGCCTGATGAACAGGTGGAGAGGTATAAGGCTAGGCTGGTGGCAAAGGGGTACACTCAGCAATATGGGATTGATTACCAGGAAACTTTTTCCCCTGTGGCCAAAATGACCACAGTCAGATTGATGTTGGCACTGGCAGCATAACACCATTGGCACATTCACCAACTTGACATTAACAATGCATTTCTTCATGGAGACCTACATGAAGACATTTACATGACACCACCTCCTGGGGTTGTTTTACCCACACCTGGCTTAGTATGTAAACTGCAAAAATCTTTGTATGGACTCAAGCAAGCTAGCAGAGAATTGAATGCCATGTTGACTAAGTTCTTGCTTGCTCATGGTTTTCAGCAGTCAAGGTCTGAGTTTACCTTGTTTTTCAAATTCGTTGGCAGTTCACTTCTGTGTCTGTTGGTATATGTTGATGATATCATTGTCACTTGTGACAATGAGGGGGTGATTGAGAATATAAAGAGATCTCTACATGATGAGTTCAAGATTAAGGATCTCGGCAAACTAAAATATTTCCTAGGCATTGAACTGGCTCAAGCAGAGAGAGGGATACATATTAACCAGAGGAAGTATACTATTGAATTGCTTGAGCAAATGGGTTTCTTGGATGCTAAACCGTCGAAGAGTCCTATGGAGAGTCACAACAGCTTAGCCAAGAATGATTCAGCCTCGCTTCTCTTGCAACAAATTAATGAGTTGAGCATATTGCTCCTGTGTCAGGCCTTGGGATAACTGCACATTAGGATTAGACTGCTCCTGACTGTATGTCTCATAAGCTTCACAGAATTCATACTCTCCCTCACTTCCAGTTTCAAGCATCTGCTGGTTACCTCCACACTACAGGCATCACCATTCACCATATTCACCTGTGCCTTTGTTCTGTATCCAGGAGGATATCCATGTTTCTTGTAACACCTATCTACAGTATGCCCTGTCATATTGCAATATGTGCAATATGGCACCTTGCCACCACCAGAGCTAAACCTGCCACCATCTCTCTTATACCCCCTTCCAAGCTGTCTTTGAGAAGTCATACCACCAGGACTATTAGGTCTTGGCATATATGAGTTGAATCTAGATGCACTGTTAACGTTCATTACTACTGAAGGATTATTAACGAAATGGCCTGATCCTTCTGTGTAGGTCATTTTCCTCTCAAGTTTTACAGCCATAGCAAAGGCTGATTTCAAATCTGGTAATGGTGTTGTTAAAAAATTTGTGACTTAACAGCCTCAAACTCATCATTGAGGCCTTTCAAGAATTTAATCACGCAATCATTTTCCAAAAGTTTATTAAACTGAATCGTATAGTAGTCAGTAAATTTATTAAATTTACAAGTGCACTGTCTACGAACACAACTAGGTACACATCTCAACACTGATAGTTCTTCCAAAATTGATTTCACTCTAGTATAGTAGTCAGTAACAGAACGGTTACCTTGTCTAATTCCATAAAACTCCTCCTGCAAATCTGATAATCTGAAGGCATCTGTACTTCCATACCTGAATCTTAAATCGTTCCAAATGTCTGCTGCTATATCAATCCAAGTTACACTCTGAGCAATGCTTACAGACAACGAATTAATAAGCCACGAGGCCACCATATTGTTGGCCTTCAACCATGCATTATATCTTCTGGTTCCTTCAATTGTTTTAGGAATAGTTCTATCCACGAAACTAACCTTGTTCTTGGCCTCCAAGGCTCTTCTTGTCGCTCTACTCCAGCTATGATAATTGCTACCTTTAAGTAATGGTTGTACCAAGATCATCACAGGATTATCACTAGGATGTATATAATACGGATCCTCTGCAGGATCATTGATTGCAGAGGCAGAATCATGAGGATTCGAAGTCAAGGGAGAATGATTATTGTTATTTGAAGCCATAAATGTGCCAAAGTTCATGAATATCGCTCTGATACCATGTGAAAAATATCAATTAACAACAAAACCAACAATCAACAAGAAGAAGCAACGAATTGTAGTTTAAGATGAAAAACAAAAGAGGAATGAGATTGAGAGAATATTGCTCTAGCCAAGAGGAATTGGCATTGCAGAGAATGAACTAGACGGTTCCATTACATCGCAGTAGCTAGTCCTTATGTAGAAGAAGGCTAAACACTTGAAATTACAAGAATATCTCTCTACTAACTGAAATTAGAACATGACTTAATAGGGCAATATTGTGATTTCATCTATTTAAATCGTTTAATCGCCTAACTACTTCTTCTTCCTCCCGCTACTGACACTTCCGTGTAACACCTTCTTGATTCCTCCTTATTGCCACCACGTGCTCAATCACACCCTTCTATCTAACCAACAAACACAATTCATAAACATCTCAATCGTTGATCTACGCAATGATCCAACGTTCATTTGATTAGTTTACCACGGATCACGATCGACACTTCAACCATTTCCAACTCTGTCGCCATGCTCATCACTGTGCCTGCATCCATCTTCAACACATCCCATCAGTATCATGCTACACCAGTGATTTCATTAAGTTAGTAATTTTTGTATAGATATCTCTTTTATGAGCATACTATTATCGTCCAGTTGTTGCAGCTTTCTGATTATAATGACGAGTACGAGGAAGAATAATAAACTGAAGTGGGCAGATATTCATAAGTCTTGTAAAATACTGTCTTATAAAGGGGTACTATGTTAATTGTTGGATAATGGCCTTCTGAGATGCTTTAGAAGATTATGTTTTGAGTTGACAAATTTCTGCTTTCCTTTTTCTGCAGACATTTTTGGAGATGAAGAATGTTCATATGGATTCTGTGAGCAAGGCACTGGAGTTTGGGAAGAATCCGATGTGTTATCGTGAATCGATTGTAATTTATGTTGTTGGTGTACAATTTATTTAGGTGTCCATTTGGTTTGTAAGTTATGTAGATGGTTTGTAATTTGTTTAATTGATTATTGTAATTTATTTTTTCATGTTTCATGTTTCCGATTTTTATTTCGTTTTCAAAACTCTTTTTTCCTTATTTCATATGATCTTTTGGAGATAATTTTTTTCATTTGCGTTATGTGTTGGTGTAATATATATTTCAGATTTTTATTGTTAAAAATTTTAGGTAATTACATAAACAGAAAAAACCGGAAGTCAAACCAAATCAAATTAGACCGATCAAACAGTCAGTTTATCGGTTTAGTCCAGTTTTATTTCTAAACCTTTAGAAACAGTAACATGCTCAAAAATTGACCGGACTGGACATGTATACCTGAGAGGGGTGGTCTGTGGCAAGTAGCTGGTTGTGCAGTTTCTGGTGGCGGAAGTTAGGAAAAGCCATGATCTTTTCAGCCAGATTAGGAAGGGATCTTCCATGGGTGACAAGCATTTGAATAGGTTATTTTTGCTTTTCAGACGAATTAGGAAGGAAGCTTCCATGGGTAATAAACATTTGAATAGGTTATTTTTGCATGGCTGGAGCACTACATTTGGATAATTAAAAGACTACAGTATTAGATACATAAGCTTTGGCTCTCTATGTTGGTCCCACTCATGAGGTCCACTGTTAATGCATACACTGTGCATGAATAGTGTATATGTATGCATAAATGCATGCATACACATATACATACTTTATATATATGGTATATGTTTACCAGCATATCTAAGGTGTAGCTACATCTGATTAAAAAGTGGCAAAAAATTGACGGTAACGTGCATACGATCCTTATGCACTTAACTCTGTACTAAATTTCAAAGTTACTATTTACAGTACAGTCATTTTCAATGGTTTTAAGAGACATTTTCATGACGCCAAAATCCAAATAGGTGGAAATGGTAAAATTAAACTTGGTTTTCAGATCTTCATTAGCAATACTAAACATCTTCTGCAGTTTCATGAGTGGTGAAGAGATAAATTCTTCCCATCTAATTTTCTCCATAATATTAATTTCTTGATTGGATCCTTTGAGTTTGTAAACTCGACAATTTAATTTGTCATTTTATTTAATGCTTCTGCTGGTTTGAAATTGGTTTACAGCAGATTAAGAAATTATTAACTATCTCGATGGTTGTGTGTCATGACGTCTTAAGTTTTCAAAATCTTACAAAAGGTTTCAAAACATACTGTAGGATATATATATATATATATATATATATATATATATATATATATATATATATATATATATATATAATAAACGGAAGGAAACTTTCCGGTCTTTATTTATTCAATAAATATCCCGCGTTAAATGGCCGAGGGCAGCCGTTTACTACCAACTAGAAAAAGAAAAAACGAAATCAAATGATCCTTCACGGTACATGAGGCATGCTAATGATCACACTATAGTTCAAAAGAACGATGACTTCCTCGTCTAGTAACCATTGATGACGGTGGAGGTGGTGGAAGGTTCTTCCGAGCTCTGCGCTTTTTCCGAGATAGTCCGCTAATAAGAATCCCGCCACCAGTCGATGTCACTGGACAATCCATATCATCTGCCGCAATGAGCAAACTCTCACGTATGTAGGCATTCCCTTTGCGCCGATTAGATGAGCGAGATGCTTCATTGTCCGAACCTACCGCAAGATCAGCATCATCTTCCTCCTCCCGAAAGTGGTCTTGGTAAAATTGTTCAATTAAAGGATCATAATCGGGGAAGGAAGGAGGGTCACTTAATGGCAGTATCGCCAGTGGCGCTGGCAATGCGATTTGAATGGATTGAATTTGAACATCCGGAGCCACTTCAGAGGTTGAGTTCACCTCTTGAACATGCTGTACATTTGCGTCCGAAATCTCCAAGGGTGGAGGAGATATGCATATTGCTCCCTCTCCTATATTAGATTCCTCGGTATGGTTAGATAGTGTAGCAGAGCAAGATGTATCCATCTGCTGCTCACCCTGCTGCTCCTGAACATCCAATGTTGGCGGCACTAATAGTACGGGACTTAAATCTGCAGTCAACCGAGAAAAAATCTGCAATGTAGATGTTTCCGCAGTAGTCACAAGATTCTGTGATTCCTTGGCAAGAATGGGTTGAGCTGTTGCCTCCTGTAGTGCTTCCCTGCCATCACCGTCCTCTGCCCCAACATCAACCAATTCCTGCTGTAGAGTCTCCTCAGAATGTGCATGTAATTTTGGAGTCTGGACCAGATGCTGATTAGGATTAGAATCTCCAACAGGTTGTTCTCCAGCCTCTTTCTGAATATTTCCTTTACGAATCCAAACCTCACTCTTTCCTGCATTCTTCTTCGGATGCGTTGGGGCCTTCCCTTCTCCACAGGAACCCACTGAATGACCAAAACGACGGCATTTGCTGCAGTACCTAGGGAGATCTTCATACACAACTACTTGAAAGAAAGAATGCTCTCCACAATCTATAAATATCTTAGATGGTAAATCCATGGTGACATCCACTTCAACACAAAACCGTGCCACAGAGGGACGATGAAAACTTAAGGTAGCCGAGTCCATCTTTAACGGGGGTACCAATCAACTTTGCAATCTCATATAACGTACGATAATCGTGGAGATGAATTGGAAGACCCTCAAGTGCCACCCACACTGGGACAATTGGGGTATCCAGACATGGATCAGAAGAAGGAGTCCATTTCGTGACCTTCATATCATATCCCTGGAAACGCCAATGACGACGATAAAAGAATCGCGTATAATCATCTTCGTTAATAAAGTCTAGTAGTACATGTCCCTCATCAAGGAGACCAATATTAACTGAACCTTTGAACCCAATTCTGTCAATCGAGGCGCGCAGGCCTGCCATAGATGGCCTGCCACGACTAAAGGCTCCAACCAGGGCATACTTGAAGTGATTTGCAACAATGGCAATTTCATCTTGCGTATGTATATATAGACACACACACATACACATATACACACACACATACATATATATAAAGGGCGTTCCCGGTTCACTAGGCTCCCGTATTTGCGCTGAGTCAGGGGGAGGGAGTGGATTGCTTCGCGATCTGATGTATGCACCTTACCCTACAATTTGTGCAAGAGGCTGTTTCCGTATCTCGAACCCGTGATCTCAAGGTCACAAAGCAGCAACCTTATCAGCTGCTCCGAGGCTCGCCTTTTATATATATGTGTGTGTGTATAGACACACACACACACACACAGAGAGAGAGAGACACACACACACACACTTTCCTAGCATTTTTGTAGCGCCCTGCCCGGGATTAGGGTCGCAGTGCAGTGTACCCGTCGTATTCTGCTAATAGAAGTACAAGACGTTGATACCAATCGAATGCACGTCGAAATATTAACATGGGCTGATACAGCGAAAGCACTATAAAAACGTACATAATATCAGTAGTCCAAAGTACAACTGAAATAAAAGTAAAGTCTAACTAGATGCATAAATCTCCAAGTACATATCTATCGAAACAGAAATAGGTAAGTATGAGTCAGGTGCCTACATATCAATCAAGGGTATCATATCTCCGGCTTGTACTCTACGAACTTAGTCCCCTGAACCCTGTTATCTGCAAAATTATTTAAACAACAAGTGTGAGAGATAATCGAATCGACCAGCGAGTATACCCATTAGATATGCCATAAGATCATATTTGCGGAGATAGGGTTCTAAAATAAGGTACAACATTAGATCTTACTTATTGGAATTATACAAGTAATATAATCATATCACAACAATCAATCATCAATCATAAGAAATATTTTATATTGGCCATAAGAGCAAAATGAAATTTAACAGGGTTCAGGAGATTGAGTTCGTAGAGGACGAGCAGGAGATAGGATACCCTTGATTGAGATGTAGACACCCAAACTTATACTTAGCCATTTCTGTTTCGATGGATATGTGCTTGGAGACTTATGCATCTAGTTAGACTTTACTTTTATTTCAGTTGTACTTTGGACTACTGATATTTTGTGCTTTTACGTTATGATGTTTCCTTATATTAGTCCACGTTAATATAACAACGTTCATTCGATTGGTATCGACGTCTTGTACTTCTCTTAGTAGAATACGACGGTGTTAGGTCCCTTAAAACACACTAGAAGAGGAGGTTGAATAGTGTGTTTACCAAGTATGTATATTTTTCTGGATATTTTCGTGTATGAGAACAAATCTATACTTGGGTGCGTTCTTTAAAGAAATGAATAGACTTGCGGAAGCGTAAAGAACACAATATATATAGAGGTTCAAGTCAAATGACTATAATCCTCTACTTTCTTGGTTTTTTACAAGAAGGATTTTGAATAAGGATTGTTATTTCTTCCGGGGAAACAACAATCAAAGAAAAACTTACAAGGTAAGCAACTAGGCCACATGCCTAGACCACAACCAAGAATGCCAACCCTTTGAAGTCTAGCCTTCAAAAAACTTCTTTGCTCCTTAAAAAATTATTGTAGGGAGCATGGTGCACCATAACAGCATCAACTAACCTTCCAATGTCTGGATTTCTTCAAATAAGAATCACCCCTGCTTCTTGAATAACGATCTACACTTAGCCTCTCACAATCTTCACTCAAGAAGAAGACTCTTCTTCTTTACAAATCACACTCTCACAAATAAAGTAAAATCCATAATAATACAACTATTTTTAGAGTAAAAGCTTGAGAGAAACTTGAGAGGTCTTGGTAGAAAGTTGCTAGCAAAAGTGAGATGAAATCCTTGTTTTATCACCTTCTAGCCGTTTGAGTGGTTGCAGGAGCCAATAATGGGTTTTGTCTCTTTGTGATGACATGTCTTCATCTTTGGAGATCTTCTCATGGATGGATAAAAGTTTTTGAGGAAGCTTCTTGTTGAAAGCTCAAAGAGGAATGATAGCATTCTCCAAAGTGAGGGAAGAACCTGTGATGTTACACTAAAAAGGATAATACAAATGTCAAGTAAACATTAGAAAGTGCAGCATGAAACGTTTGTAACGTTGGGTCACATGAAGCGCCTGATGTGATTTGTGAATAGGCGTTCAATGTGACATGGAGTGCCTAATGTGGGTTTGAACTGGCGTTCAATGTGACATCAAGCGCCTTAAGTAATAAGGAATACTTGTTCAATGTCACATGAAGCGCCTATTGTAGGCAACAGAAATCGTTCGAAGTCACATGAAGCGCCTGATTTCAGCTTTATACTTGTTCGAAGTAATTCTGACTTTGACCAAAAGTAACTTAATATTCATACCCGTTTTAGGGAAAAACGTCCATTTGACTTTGTACAACACATGAAGCACCTGTCTAGGCGTTCAAAGTGTGTTGTTACAAATCTTGGCACATGAAGCGCCAAAAGTAGGCGTTCGAAGTGTACTGGACTCCAAACACTTCACATGAAGCACCTTATGTATGCGTTCAAAGTGTACTCGTCTCTAGAAACTTTAAATGAGGTGTCTTATGTAGGCGCGTTCGATGTATACTTACTTTCGAGCACATCACATTAGGCTCCTTATCGTGCAATCATCAAAACTTAACATATTCTAACATTCTTCAACTTTTTGATGATTTCACAGTTAGCATAACTTCTAAAGTTAGCTCCCCTTAACTTATGATCCCCCTCACATTGTGCTCAAACTCATCTTTATAAGAAATTGATGAATCAAATTTTATAATGTATATATTAGATAAAACAGAAAATTTTCATCATCACATTTCAACAACCAAAAGAGATCAATTTGTATCATCACAGGGCAAAAGGAATGTTGTTCAAATCACCATAAGACAAAAACAATCAAGAGAAGAACTTATATATTCATCGATTAATTAGCAACCAACATCTTCAGTCATTCATTTCATCATTTCCAGCTCCTTCAGCACCACCACTTGTTCCGGGAATAAAACCAACAAAACCGAAGATACCACTCGTTGCGAAGTCTGCAAAACCACTCATTTCACCGGCTTGCTGACCACTTCCGCCAGCTTGTTCACCACCACTAACTCCATCTTTTGCACCAGCAGCACCAGTATGTTCTCTCCCTAAATCATCAAAATATGGAGGGATGTATGCCCAAGGCATTTGACTCGTCTGCCTGGAGAGCCCCAAACCGATAATCGTTGTGTGCATCCTTAATTTTCAGTTGTTCAACAGTTTGTTCTAATGTCTAGATACGCGTGATTAACTCCGCTTCAGTACTATTGCCTTCTCTATCCTGAGGGTCTTCATCTACTTCATCAGCGAGGTCAAGATGAAGAGTACTCTTTCATCGTTGGGAGTCAATAGCTTGAGCAATGTTGAATTGTCATAATAATCTGCTTGGCCATGCTTGTCAAGGATCCTTCAGGAATCTTAATGCCCTTTGATTTTATCAAAGTTGTCACCACATTCGCAAAGGGCAAGGCTTTTGATCCCTTCCTAAGGGCGTCCATCATCACTTCCACCAGAATCCATTGAAAATCCAACTGTGTCTTTTGCAGAATGCGATAGGTAACATAGAAATCCATATTGCTCGGATTTCTAGTCACTTTCCCATTCACACAGTAAGTAACAACATCAAGCAGAATACGATTGACTAATGGCATGTTCTGTCTTTTTGGTTGGAAAATATTGAAGGTGAAAGTTAACATCTTGCTCACTAATGTCATACTTGTCACTCCAATCGAATACTGAAAAATCACTTAATCCTTCATTTCTCACTCCTAACGTATCACATATGACCTGGATGGAAAAACTAAGTGGTGTACCATTGATCACAGTGTGTAAAGAAAATGTTGTAGTTGCAGTGGTAGGGATAACCCACATGTTTGCATATAATTTACGGTTAAGGCTTTTGGAGTAGGATTTCATATCTAACCTTAACCAAAGGTGAGTCCAACCTTGTTTTTCAAGAAGAGAATCATTTGGTTGGCATTGTGATCTTATGTGAAGTCACTAATTTGAACCAATTTTAGTGGCACCACTGGCCTGTTGTTACTCTTCCATTCTTCATAAAGCATGTGGGAGTGTAAAGAGAGATGAGTACCTAAAGCAGTGTGGTGAGGAGACTGAGTGGCGTCCTTATCAAATTTTCTTCTCATCCATGGAAATTTTTCCTTTGTTAACCCTTTCCGGATGACCTTTAGCTCGTTTGGTTCACTAATTCCAGCCGATCACTTTCTTCTCTGTCCTGTTGGGACATTTCTAGATGGTCCAGCAGATGCCATTCGTGAGTTGCAGGAGGAAAAAGTTTTGGGATTTTCGCATAGAGGAAATAGAATAAGTAGAAAAAAGGCGTTTGTGTAAACAATGGTGAAATGAAATGAGACTTGAAAAGAGATTTTAAAGGGAAGAAGAAGAGGAAGATAAGACTGTAGTAAATAGAAGAAGTAGTGGATAACGTGGAACGTAATGGATAAGATAGAAATTGAAGAAGAAGAAGAGGAAAAGGAAAAGGAAGAGGAAGAAGCGTTTGGGAAGTGGGAGTGAAATGGGGAAACGTGAGAATGATGATTGATGGCGTGGGGAAGAGGAAAAGACAGCAACAGTCAAATCCTTCAATTCGCGTGAAAAAGTGAATGGTCACTTGGTTTGACAAGGAAGAACCAGGATTTGGGCGCCTTATGTCACTTCAAACGTCTTCATAAATAGGGATGAGGCGCTTAAAGTGACTTGGAACAGTTGTGGTTGAAGAGATTAAGCGCTTAAAGTCACTTTGAACAAGTGATACAGTTAGTATAAAGCGCTTAATGCTACTTCGAACGACCGTTTTAACGACATAAATCACTTAATGTCACTTCGAACGAGTGACTTCAAATCAGGCGCTTAATGTGACATTGAAGTCTAGCCTCCAAAGAACTTCTTTGCTCCTCAAAGAATTCTTTTAGGGAGTATGGCGCACCACAACACTAACTCTCCAAGGTCTAGATTTCTTCAAATAAGAAGCACCCTTGCTTCTTGACCAACGATCTACACTTAGCCTGTCACAATCTTCACTCAAGAAGAAGACTCTTCTTCTTTACAAATCACATTCTCACAAATAAATTAAAATCCACAATAATACAACTATTTTGAGAGTAAAAAGTTTGAGAGAAACTTGAGAGCTCTTAGTAGAAAGTTGCAAAAGTGAGATGAAATCCTTGTTTTATCACCTTCTAGTCGTTTGTGTGGTTGCAATAGCCAATAATGGGTTTTGTCTCTTTGTGATGATATATCTTCATCTTTGGAGATCTTCTCTTGGATGGATAAAACTTCTTGACGAAGCTTCTTGTTGAAAGCTCAAAGAGGAAAGATAGCATTCTCTAAAGTGAGGGAAGAACCTGTGATGTTACACTAAAAAGGATGGTACAAATGTCAAGTAAACATTAGAAAGTGCAGCATAAAACATTTGTAACGTTGGGTCACATGAAGCGCCTCATGTGATTTGTCAATCGGCATTCAATGTGACATAGAGCGCATAATGTGGGTTTGAACTGGCGTTCAATGTGACATAAAGCGCCTTAAGTGAATAAGGAATATTTGTTCAATGTCACATGAAGCGCCTATTGTGGACAACATAACTCGTTCGAAGTCGCATGAAGCGCCTAATCTCAGCCTTCATACTTATTCGAAGTAATTCTGACTTTTATCAAAAGTAACTTGATATTCGTGTCCTTTTCGGAGGGGGAACATCCATTTCACTTTGTACCACACATGAAGCGCCTGTTTAGGCGTTCAAAGTGTGTTGTTACATAGCTTGACACATGAAGCGCCTAAAGTAGGCGTTCGAAGTGTACTGGACTCCAAACACTTCACATGAAGCACCTTATTTAGGCGTTCAAAGTGTACTGGTCTCTAGACACTTTACATTAGGTGCCGTATGTAGGCATTCGAAGTATACTCACCTTCAAGCACTTCACATTAGACACTTTATCCGGATGTTCTAAGTGTCGATTGTGCAAATCATCAGAACTTAACATATTCTAACAGACGGATGCACCGTGTCCTGGGCGGTTCAATTCTAGTAGCTCAGCACTCAAAGTACTGCAGTTCAGCAGTACAGCACCCAAACATGGCTGTTCAGCCTCGGCTGCACCTCAGCGGGGCATCATGACGCCCTTATAACATCGAAGAATATGCCAAGGTTTGCACCTCGGCACCAACTTTAGTTTATGTCCCAGTGCGGCACTTCAGACCACTTCAGCTGGGCAAGGCCTAGTCATGCACTTCGGCAAGACTTGATCTTGTACTTTGGCAGAGTTCAGTTGGGTACTTCAGCAAAGGAACCCAGCACGACATTACCTTGTGGGACCATCCAACAGAAGTCCAATTCAAATACAGTGACTACAGCTGGTTATACTTTCTAAACATGCTAAGGTCATTCCAGCAGTCCTATAAGTCATATCAGCCGATCTATTAGTTACATCAGTCAGGCTACTGGTCACATCAGCAGACCTACAGCGTCCTAGGCTTACTGCCCCAAGCAAATGTCCTATCCATAATCTATTATCAGAAGATAAAGGCGGGAAAATGTCTATAAAAGCAAGCCAACCGAGACAAAGAAGGGGATCCGGAATTCAAACAGACAGATCCAAGAGAAAATTCATACACTTTGCTCCTCAGCTTATACTGTGAGAAAATCCTACCTCACCTTTTGAATTATAATCTCAGCGAGATATGGCACAAACTGACTTGAGCGTCGGAGGGTTATTCCCAGGGCCAACCCCCTGGGACCTCTGATCTGTGCTTTCTTGTGCAGCATATTTTAGAGGTTATTCCAGCTACAACTTTCAGCCCAGTTAATAACTCTTCAAGTGAACTGACGGAGCTAATTTGAGGTCGACTAGACCCTTGGTGAAGATCCGGCTTCATCATTTGGCGCTAGAAGGAGGGCCCCTTAATCCCTTAACCCAGAAACAGTTACTCAGATCTTTTCTAATTACCTTAGCAAGCTATCGAGAGAAAGATGGGCAAAAGAGATGGACAAGGGTCCAAGCGACCTACGACATCTAAGAGGAGCCAAAGGTCCTCTAAACAGCACACTGAACAGTGCTCAACGGAGCCGGGAGAATCCTCAACTCCCACTATTGCCTTCACCTATGAAGGGCATATTCGAGCCATACGCTATGTGGCTCAAAATCCAGGTGTTTTCCAAGCTGTGGTGAGGGAGATGAAGGGGAAGGCCTCTGCAGCAAGGTCCAGTGGGTCTCATTCCAGTAACTCTCACCCACTGGAACACCTGGAGTATTCTCCCACTCGGCCTGGCTATTACCCCAGGCAACAAGCCGAGTTTATGGCCGAGGCGAAGCGGCCAGAACAAAGTCTAGCCACCAGAGCTTAAAATGTAGTCAGAAAGCCTCCTTGCCATTCAAGCATGGAAGAAAAGTTGACAATAAAGGCAAAGCACCGTTACAGAAAAGGTGCTCTGTCAAGATTCGGTTAGGAGGCCGAGGGAAGGAAAGGAATTCTTTGCTGGCTTCAAAAGCCCATATCCTTTCCTACATGAGAAAAAAATCTCTGGCAAAAGAACCCCATCCTTTGGCTGGACCAATCCACAAAAGAAACCATCAACTGTACTGCCTTTATCATCATGATATTGGGCATGATACAGAAGACTGTAGGCAGCACGGGCAAGATATTGGGCGTCTTATCGAGCTGGGTCACCTGCAACGTTTCTATAATCCAAGGTCTAGGCTCCACAACAGGCTAGACTTTGGTAAACCCCCTCTGGATGAGAGTTGTAAACCTGGATCTCACCAGGGGTTGCCAAGTGATGAGGATTCAGATCCTGATGAAAGGGGGTTATGGGTTCCTAAGCATATAAGGCTGACGTAACTGCAAAATTCCTTGATTCAATCGAGTCAGGGTTTATTCCTTCTTGTGCTCATCCGGTATCTTTTGGCTCAGCCTTATGTTATCAAAGGATCAATTTCTTATATTCAACTGAGTATTCTTATTTGGCATTCAGCCAGGAAAGTTAACTCACCATATGGTGCATGGAGTAATAATTTATGCCTATCTATAACCCACAACGAAAGTGGAAAATACCTCAGCGGGTCTGAGAGGTTGAGCAGGTCTCAACAAAATAGGACAGGTTTCCCGATATTCTACCTCAGCAAGTCTGAGAGGTTGAGCAGGTCTCAACAAAATAGGATAGGTTTCTCGATATTCTACCTCAGCAGGTCTGAGAGGTTGAGAAGGTCTCAACAAAATGGGACAGGTTTCCCGATATTCTACCTCAGCAGGTGTGGGAGGTTGAGCAGGTTTTAACAATGGGATAAGTTCCCTATATCTTTACCTCAGCAGGTCTGAAAGGTTGAGCAGGTCTCAACAAAATGGGACAGGTTTCCCGATATTCTACCTTAGCAGGTCTGAGAGGTTGAGCAGGTCTCAACAAAATGGGACAGGTTTCCCGATATTCTACCTCAGCAGGTCTGAGAGGTTAAGCAGGTCTCAACGAGATGGGACAGGTTTCCCGATATTTTACCTCAGTAGGTCTGAGAGGTTGAGCAGGTCTCAACAACGGGATAAGTTCCCTATATCTTTTACCTCAGCAGGTCTGAGAGGTTGATCAGGTCTCAACAACGGGATAAGTTCTCTGTATCTTTTATCTCAACAGGTTTGAGAGGTTGAGCAGGTCTCAACAACGGGATAAGTTCCCTATATCTTTTATCTCAGCAGGTCTGAAAGGTTGAGTAGGTCTCAACAACGGGATAAGTTCCCTATATCTTTTACCTCGGCAGGAATGAGAGGTTAAGCAAGCCTCAACAACGGGATAAGTTCCCTATATCTTTTACCTCGGCAGGAATGAAAGGTTAAGCAAGTCTCAACAATGGGATAAGTTTACCTATATCCTAACTCAGCAAAGCTGAAAGGGATGATGAAAAGGGGATAAAGGTTTTCCCACATCTTAAAATTCATTAAGGCACAGCAGAGCTGAAGAGCCAAGAATAAAAGCTGAAGCTTAGTACTTGTGCAAAGAACCAGCATACAAAAGATACTCTTTTGGCAAAGCTGAAGACAAATACTTGCAAAACTATCAACATAGAGCAAGTTGAAGACAAATATTTGCATAACGCAAATGGAACTTTGCAGTGCTGAAGACAAACACTTGCAAAACTATGGAAAAAGAGCAAGTAAAAGCTTTGCAGAGCTGAGAACGAATATTTGCATTCACTATTGAAACAAAGCAAATAAAACTTCACATGCCGAAGACAAAGACAATTAAAGAAACTGAAAGAAGCTGAAGAGCAAAATGGATTTTCATTAAGTACAAAATCTATTACAACTACAAACATTTATAACAGAAATCCTATTCTACTTTACAACATCCTCATCCTCTCTGAGATCAACCACACTTTGGAACTGAGCAATTTGATTTTCAAGTAAGCTCTCAGCCTCAGGGTTATACAGCTCGGTAATTCATGGATGGTTCTTGTCAAGGCTGGGGCAAACTTCAGAACAAGCATCAATTGCCCAAGTTTGCCCAACAGCTATTGCTGAGCCTTGAATCTTCAAGAAATTCCCGGTAAAAAGCTCAGATTGTCTGAACTCAGCAACTGCGCTCCTCTTCATCTCCTCTGCTTGAAGTTCAAATTGTTGGAGGAGATCAGCCTTACTTTTCTTCTCAGCTTCCAGTTGTTGGTTTAGCTCAGCCTTGCTGTTGGATAATTCTTGGTCAAAAGTACTGAGTTCCTTTTGGTAGAACTCCAGTTCAGCCTGAGCTTTGGAAGAGACTAACTCAATGCTGGCTAATGTTTCCATCAGCTCAATCACTTGGGATTTGGCATCAGCCAGCTTGGCGTCAGAATTTTTTTTTCCAGCTTGAAGTCTGGAGTTCTCTTCCATAAGTGAGGCCAGCTTGGAATCTGAGTCCTGCTTTACCATCTGAAGCTTGGAATTGTCTTCAGTAAGTATGGCAGCTTGAGACTTCAGATTGTTCACCTCAGCTTCCAGCCTGGTCAATTTCATGCTGTTAGGCTTTGCCCCTCAGTTAACTCATCATAGGCATTCTTGAGGTGGGCGTTGGTCTCAGAGAGCTGGGAGAATCCGGATTGGAGCTCTTCAGCTCGTCTAAGGATGTTAAATTCTTGGACATGATACTGCAAAAGTCAAACTTGTTAGGAAAAGAATGAAAGATGAAGTTAAAAAATGGAAAGTAATGGGAAGTCATACCAGGGCCATATTCCTCGCAAACAAGTTTATGGCAGTATTCCAGTCCAGACTGTCATATGTCTGCCAATCCTTAGGAAGTATTGACATCTCTTTCAATTTCCTAGCTATTTCAGGATCTGCGGCAGTATTGTTAAAGCTGAACTCCATCGTCCTTTTGCCCCGTTGTGTTCGAGAAGAAGGCTCCCCCTCCGTTGCACTCTTTGTAGAAGACTCTCTTTCAGGTGCGTTCACCCCGGAAGGTCCACCTTCAAGAGTATTCTCTTTGGGAGGCTCCTCCTCCAATGCTTTCACCCCGGAAGAGTCTTCCCCAGGAGCGTTTACCTCAGGGGCCTCTCCTAAAAGATCGAAGGAGGGTACGGCCTCATCAGAAGCCCATCCTAGAGGGGGTACTTTCTCCTCTTCGGCAGCAGGAGATGAAGGAATTGAAATGGGGGCATCAATTCCCCCACTCTCGTCACCAGCCTGAGCTGAGGTTGAAGCAGGAACCTGGGCTTCAGCTGGGAAGGGATTGTTAGACGTTCCAACTGAAAAAGAAAAGATTCAAGTGATTAGATAGAAATCAAACATATCCAAGACTAGTGCAGGGCAAAAATTTTACCTAGACGAATCTGCACTTCAGACGAAGAGCTGGCAGAAGCCTGTTCTGAAGTGGAAGGCTGGCTTTCTGTCCATTTTCTCTTCTTGGGGACCAAGTTCTTCAACCTTTCGAGGGTCCCACGTACCATGATTTCTGCAAAATTCAAGGAACAAAACAGTCAAAACACAGATGCAGTATCAGAATCAGTCAAAGATTTTCAAAAATGTTGCTATATACCCCGAACTATCCTCAAGGAAATGGGGATGAGAGGACGAAAATTATGTTCTGGCCATAGATGTTCTAGATTGGCGACCTCTACAATTTGCCTATCAACTTTCTTCCAATCTATGGCCAAGCGCAGATGTAACGGTTGGGAGGCTTCATTGCGAAATTGTTCACTTGGCCTCCTCTTATTCGCACCGCCAGTATTCCAAAGGATTTCTTCAGGTAATCCTATATTTTTAACGAAAAAGAAATTCCCCCTCCAATCTTTGGAAGAAAGAGGAAGGTTTATGACAAAAAAAACCCCCACTATTTTGAGGTCTCCTATCAAAACAATACCAACTACCCTCCTGCCTACACACAAATACCTCTCTAAAGACTGTAAGTGAGAAGTTTTTCTCAGCTGCCCTTAGATATGCAAGTAACTAAGAATAACTCTCAGTCCGTTAGGCGTTATTTGGGGAAGCCTAAATTTATAACAGAACAGTATTTGGAATAAGGGGGGCGGAATGGGTAAATTGAAACCAGATCTGAAATACTCTTCATACACTGCTTCGTAACCAGCTGGGGGGTTATCAACAGTTTGATGAGGAAGGGGAAGAATGGGAGCAAAGGTACTCCTGTCAACACTATAATGCTGACATAGTTTAGTGAGGTCGGTGACTTTCAAGGTGCACATTGAGTTTTGCATCGAAGAAGAGGGCACCATAGATTTTGAGGTAAAAGCAGAAGAAGCCATGAGTAAGATAGAGAAAAGCTTACAACAAATTGAAGACTTAAGTTGAAAGAGCTGGAGTAAGGTCGGAGGAAAGCTTCGAAGATGATGAAGAAGAACTATGCGACAGTGCAGCGAAATAATCAGATGAGCAGAATAAAGGAAGAAGAAAAGAATGAATTGGGGAAATTGTCTCTATTTATAAGTGAGAGAAAACGAAAGGTTGCACCTTTTCGTTTGAAATACGAAAAGGCAAAGGTTCAGGCATTTACCACCCTCGAGGAATGAAACCACCGAAAAAGTAATGATAGGGTGTTTGTGAAATACTGTTATTTCTAAATTTAATAATTGTTATTTAATTAATTTTAAAATAGTAAAAATTATAAGAAAAATATAAATAGATATCAGAAAATTATAAATAAATTCCAGAAATTATAAAATTCTAAAATTAACTTATTTTCACTAAATTGCAGTATTTGTGATAATTTATTTAATTAATATAATTAGTTAATAAATAGAAATAAATTAGGGAAAAATGAGGAAAAATATAGAAAATATATAATAAATATATACAAGTCATGGAAAAATAAGTTTAACATCAAACAACATTAAATCCTTACTCGGATAACAAATGAACATAGAATTGAGTGTCGGAGGATGGTGAGCATGGGCCATGGGCCTCAGGCGATTATGTTGTTTGCATTCATGGCACGTGCATTGCATGATGGTGGGTCGTGACGTACGAGTCACGAGCACTCAAGATGTTGTACGGTGGCGGGGCCAAGTACACTCAGGATGGTGACTGTGGTTGGATACGACCCACAACCACTCAGTAGGTCCCGGGATCATGCATTGCATAGCGGAGATATCGGCATTTTGTGTGACATGACTTTGTTGCGTGTGACATGCATAGTAGGTCATGCATCACGATGTTGCGCATTCTTTACCTGGAGTGATTTACTTTTCTGCATTCTTTCGTATGCTAATGTGATATCATGTTTTACGTGTTATGTGTTATATCATTTTTGGATGCTCGTCTTGTACTACTTGGAGGCAGGTGCCTACCGAGTGATTTCCCAGTCACTCACCCCTACTTCCCCCCCCCCCACCAGGTGAGCAGGAAGAGACTTATGACTACGTCTTTGTTGAGGATGGGGCTGATACGGTGGAGTGGACAGATTGATGGTCGCGCCTAGGATACTAGAGGACCCTGCGACTGTTCGTCTTTATTTTATTGGGATCTCATCAGAGATCATCTTGTTTAGTACGATAGACTCTAGATGCTAGCGTGTTGACTTATTGTCGTGACATATTTGTTGTTTTTATGGAGGATTGTCTTTTATTCGTATGAATTAATGTTATGGTATTACGTTTCCTGAGAAACATTTCTACGTCTTTTCGGACGTGTTGGAAATTGATTCGACGATTTGTATTCTCCTTAGTGAGATACGGCGGGTGCACTGTTCCCGGTGCTAGGGTTCGGGAGCGGGGCGCTACAGGTGGTATCAGAGCCGAGGCTTCAGATCCGCCTCGGAAACATAGGGTTAACTAGATCACCTAGACATAAGCTATTATCTTCGCCTAGAAATTGTGATTATACCCTTAATAAATGAAGTAGACCTAAGTTATGATCGGTTTATGGGAGGTGTGTGCCGTTGGTGAGCTTTGTTTATTTAATTATCATTGTGCCCCCGAATCTCCGCATAAGCCCGATAAATGCTCAAATCCATCCATCACTCCCGTTCAATCCAAATGTCTTGATTCGCGTGGAATCTAGGAAATTACCGCTGTGTCATGAACAATCTGGTAAATGGGGCAACGGTGGTTGTAGTAACGACCATCAGAATCAGGGGGCCATTCTTCAAGCATTGATTGCCACTGTGGCCACCATTTTTGCGCAGCAACGACCATAGACTGTTTAGCGGCAGTAGTAGTTGAACCAGTGGCCTACATCGCCGACGCCACCGGATCTGAGGTTCTACTACAAGGAAATGAAGGACGTCCATAATTAGATGTTCAGAAGGACCCTTCACCGGAGAAGTGCATGACCATCACCGCCACCATTTGCTCATTGTGAATGCCACACTCGAGTTAGTGCGGGGGAAAAAATTGTTGTGCAAATATGAGTGACAACCAGAACGTTTTACGAGTGAGGGCATAGAGCGGAGGCCGGCGCCACCATCACAACAAAATCAGGAACAACATAAAGGGAAGGCTAGCGACGTCATACCAGAGTCAACCGCCGACGACCACGTATCAATGACTCACCATCGGTACGTAGAATATCAGTCAAAGATAAATTATCAGATTTGCGCAGCAGAAGCGTGGCTTTCTTAAGTCACGTAAGTTCAGAGGAGTGAACCTCAATGGATCCGAAGAAGATTAAGGATGTCGCTAAGTAGCACGGACCGACCAACGTGGTTGAAGTAGGGAGTTTTTCTTGGTTTGTCCAGCTGCTACATGGAATTCATTCCAGACTATCGTTGGCACTGGTGCCCCTGAGCAGGCGGAAGCATGAGAATACGAAGATCGAGTGGGCAGTTGATGTCAACACCGCTTTGCCGAGAAAAAAAACTTAAACACACGGTCATAATGCACGGTTGTGCTAATTAACTAAATATACATGCACCGCTCAATACAACATACTTTAACGACATATTTTCACACATCAACCACGTACTAAAACGTTAACATACAAAGTCCAACATAATTACGCCAAGAGATATAAAACAGTACAAAAAAGAGATATCACATAACATAATGAACTATAAATATACAATGACATTAGTCAACAATATATATAAATACACACACACGCACACATATACATACATGTACGTAAATATATACATATATACATATATACATATATACATATACCTACAAAGCGACCAACACAAAATATGAAGTAATAGAAAAAAGCTCACAATATATATAGAATACGATAACAACGTAGGAGTAGCGAACATATAAAAGATATACGATAAGTCAGGATTATATGTGCTAAATAATCACTGTAAAATAAACAAACAAACCCATGCCAGATAACCAACTTAGAAATTTATAAACGTTAAGCTGGTAATATATATATCGTGGGTTACTAATCCACAGAATAAAGAAACAAATAGACAAACACAATTTGTTACAACATCAATGATATAGCGTAAATAAAACGATAAAAAAAAATACAAATAGATACACGGGACAGAAGTAACTACACGATGCTAAGTACATATACACAAGTATACACACAACTATTTCAATAACCCCACCACATAACTACTACAACAAACAGTAACAAACATCATAATATCTAATGACAACAAACAATACAATTACAAAGAATACAATAACAAAAATAATTTTCGTACAAGACACGGGTTACAAATAGGCATATATTTACCAGTTTTAAAACAAATTATTAATAAGCACCATTGAAGTAAAGCTTGCTAATTACAAGTTAAGAACAACATAGTATTGCACGACAGCATAATAATAGATAAAAGTGTAAATGATTCAAAAAAAAGTATATATTTATACTTGAACACCCAAATAAATTATATATAGTTACATTACAATAAAATCTATGCACTTTTGCATTCCTTCGGAATAATATATATAACGATATTTATACAACAATAAGATAAGCTAGTACAAAATATATATATATATATATATATATAGAGTATATGTAACAAAAAAAAGTTATTAACGACTAACATAAGTACAAAAATAGAGATCACGATAAACGAAGACTAGAATTAACGCGCTTAGCGCGTGTACTGATTAAAACTCAATTAACAAACAAAATAAACATAATGATACACAACGTACTATATGTCTATACCAACCATGTTTAACAACGTAATAATTAAAATGACAACACATATTAAAACTCGTGTATGCTGATATATACAATAGACGGAGCTACGGTTGAGCACTGCATTTTCATCCTCAGCCCGATGGACAGTCAGAGAGGACGGTTGATACTCTTGTGGGCAGGTTGAGGGCTCGCGCACTGCACTCCAAAAGGAATTGGTGTGGTACGATTGAATTGATTGAGTTCTCCTACAACAAAAGTTACCATAGCGCCATCAGCATGGCACCATTCGAGGCGCTCTATGGGCGAAAGTGCAGGACCCTTGTTCATTGGGGAGAAGTTGAGAGCGTACTAATATCGGTCCAGAACTGGTTGAGCAGACCAAGGACAAGATAAAGTTGATTCGAAAAAGGCTTAAGGTTGTCCAAGAAAGAGATAAGAGTTGGACAGATTCGAAGAGGCGTCCTCGGGAGTTTACTGTCGGAGAAAAGGCCCATCGAAAAGTGTCGTCTATGAAGGGGTGGGACGTTTTAGTTTATAGGGTAAGCCGAGGCCGCAATACAGTGGGCCTTAAGAGATATTCAAAAGGATTGGTTTGTTAGCTTACCGATTGGCGTTACCTCCGACTATGTCCCAAGTGCAAAACATATCCATGTTTCTCAGTTAAGAAGCTACTTTCCAGATCTGATTCACGTACTGGACGCGCTGCCTTTGAGAGTCCAACCGGACGCGTCATACAAAGAAGCCCTGTCCGGATCATAGACCGCAAGGACCAAGAGCTGTGGAGGAGAAATCATTCCATATGTCAAAGTACAATGGAACAATCATAGGGAGAACGAAGCGACTTGGGAATTGGAGGATCAGATGCGGCAGTACCCCCTAACTCTTCGTATAAGGCACGACAATTTTCGAGGGCGAAACTTCTTGTAAGGTTGGTAGGATGTTATACCCGGCAATTTTCGAAGTAGTCATTATGGGTTAAACGAACAATAATAATAATTAAGTACTCGTTAATTGGATTAATCGCAGCAACTCGTTATGTACAAGAACTTGATAACTATGGTATAAATGTTAAAAGTGTATAGTGTATGAGTAGAAGTTAGGAATAAAATAAATGTAGAATAAAGATAAGGATAATAGTAGTATTTAAAGAAATAGTGAGGATAAAAATAAACAAATTTTAAAAAAATATATAGATAATGATAACAATAAATAAAATAAAACAAAAAAATAAAAAAAAATAATAGAACGTGGGGGGATAACCGAATCCCCCTAGTATCGCACAAGTTAATAAATAAAAAGAGCAACCAGGGAGCGGGGAAGCGGCGAAAAACAATCGGTTAAAAAAACGATTGCGCAGGAAGGAAGAGGCGGCAGCAGAAGGGAAGAGGAGAAGAAGAAGAAAGGGAGAAGAGGAGGGAATAAGAGAGAAGGAAAGGAAAGGGAGAGAAGGCGACCGGGTATTTCAATCGCGTAGTTTTGTCTGTAATCCAGGTAGGTTCCTTTTTCTCCCTCCAATTGGTACAAATTCAAGCATTCTTTGGTGATATACTACGTGTTTTGTTGTTTTTAATTGTTGAAATCTATACTATGTTGCTTAATCTGTGAAAAGCATGAGTTTGGATTACTGTGAAATGTGTTTGATTTCTGTCGAATGCCTTTGATGACTGCGGTTTTGCGTGGGTTGGATTTTTGATTTTAGGGAAAAATTTAATAATCAAAATAGTAAAACATTTTTGATTTTAGGGAAAAATATGATAATCCAAAAATTGTAAACTGCAGCGCGAATAGAGATTTTTATTTTTGTTTTGACCTTAGATTAGGTCCCCATAGACTGGAAATAGGAAAAAATATAGATCGGGATCGAAAAACAGACGCCGGAGGCGGCCGGAGCGACTCACGCACCGCCGGAGTGGCCGCGCGTGAGGTCGCACGCGCCTTCTGAGGCTGATAATGCATATTATATTAAAAAAATATATTAAACCGAAAACGGGCCGAAGCCCGGATCATCGAGCAGGCCGGACCATAACAGACCGGCTGTGTCCATGGCCCGGCCCAAACCGCACATAAATAAAAAAAGAATTAAGGGCCAGCTGGCACGGACCGGGCCAGCTGCCAGCCGGCCCAATAACGCGATTTAAATAAATAAAAAAAGGGGGAACTGCAGGCCGGACCCTGGCGTGCCGGACCAAAAGGTGACGCGAATCAAGGGTTGGCGGTAAGGGCCAGCCCAAATTGTAATTTGTGAAATATTGTTATTTCTAAATTTAATAATTGTTATTTAATTAATTTTAAAATAGTAAAAATTATAGGAAAAATATAAATAGAAATCAGAAAATTATAAATAAATTCCAGAAATTATAAAATGCTGAAATTAACTTATTTTCACTAAATTGCAGTATTTGTGATAATTTATTTAATGAAGATAATTAGTTAATAAATAGAAATAAATTAGTGAAAATGAGAAAAAATATAGAAAATATATAATAAATATATACAAGTCATGGAAAAATAAGTTTAACGTCAAACAACATTAAATCCTTACTCGGACAACAAAAGAACCTAGAATTGAGTGCCGGAGGATGGTGAGGATGGGCCAGAGGCCTCAGGCGATCATTAATTGAACCTAGAATTTGAGCGCCGGAGGATGGTGAGGATGGGCCAAGGGCCTCAGGCGATTATGTTGTTTGCATTCATGGCAAGTGCATTGCATGATGGTGGGTCGTGACGTACGGGTCATGGGCGCTCAGGATGGTGTACGGTGGCGGGGCCAAGTACACTCAGGATGGTGACTGTGGGTGGGTACGACCCACAGCCACTGAGTAGGTCCCGGGATCATGCATTGCATGGCGGAGATATCGGCATTTTGTGTGACATGACTTTGTTGCGTGTGACATGCATAGTAGGTCACATCACGATGTTGTGCATTCCTTACCTGGAGTGATTTACTTTTCCGCATTCTTTCATATGCTAATGTGATATCATGTTTTACGTGCTATGTGTTACATCATTTTTGGATGCTCGTCTTGTACTACTTGGAGGCAGATGCCTACTGAGTGATTTCGCAGTCACTCACCCCTACTTCCCCCCCCCCTCCCACCAGGTGAGCAAGAAGAGACTTATGACTACGTCTTTGTTGAGGACGGGGCTGATACGGTGGAGTGGGCAAACTGATGGTCGTGCCTAGGATACCAGAGGACCCTGCGACTGTTCGTCTTTATTTTATTGGGATCTCATCGGACATCATCTTGTTTAGTACGATAGATTCTAGATGCTAGCGTGTTGACTTATTGTTGTGACATATTTATTGTTTTTATGGAGGATTGTCTTTTATTCATATGAATTAATGTTATGGTATTACGTTTCCGCGAGAAAATTTCTACGTCTTTTCGGACGTGTTGGAAATTGATTCGACGCTTTGTATTCTCCTTAGTGAGATACGGCAGGCGCACTGTTCCCAGTGCTAGAGTTCGGGAGCGGGACGCTACAACTGAACCCTTGCAAAATATATTAAAAGCTCCTCTTTTATCGCGGTACTTAATGGTCTTATCTGTTATTTTTTTTCTATAAAAACAATATTATGCCAATATTATGCATCTATGTTTTTCCTCCATTGATGTCTAGTCTCTGGGGTCAAATTTTGTGCTCCGTTACCAAACAGAGAATAAGAGAAGAATTACAACACTTTAAAATTAATTTCAGATATAAGGAAAATTGGTATAAGAACGTCTAAATTTTGAAAATTTGAAATCAAGAGGCTGTACTTTACTTTTTCATGTACAATAGTAGGAATTTTAAAAACTTTGGAAAAATACTCAAAACTATAAGAGCTATTTTTGATTTCCATGTCAAATAAATACTTAAATGTTAACTTCTTACTTTTCTAAACTAAAGTATTTTCAGTTGATATCAACTGCATGCTTTCGAAGACAGTGCTAGAACAGCTATATTAAAAAAAAATCAAAGCATATGTAAATCTTATTTAGTTTTTGGAAAAATAAAAGAATTGGTGGTTTTCTTAAAAAGATTAATTGTAGGGAAAACCTCATTTTATCTATTCCAAGAAAATGTTTAATAAATTAATTTCCATAAATGTAGTGATCATGTAGTTTATAAATCGTACACTGTAATTATAGGTATTGCATGACCACAAACAAAAATTTTGTCTTGCTGCGCAAAGTTTTCTTAATTCCTCACTGGTCCATAAATTTTCAAAATTGCATATTCCATTTGAAATATGTTTTAGTAAGAAAATTGATAATAACCAATATCATTTTTTCATGTTTTCATTTATCTGGTTTTATTCTCAATTATATATTAAATTTTTTTGAAGAGGTAACGACAATCCAAATTATTAGTTACAAATTTGTTATACAAAAATTATAGTACTTATGACTATTCATAACAACAGCAAAAAAAACACACACACACACACACATATCACCACTTTTGTTAGGTCCGTGAAACACACTAGAATGAGAGTTGAATAGTGTGTTTATCCTAGTATGGTTCTTTTTCTAATCTTTTTGCAATAGAAGTGTTTAAACCAATACATGATGTGTTCTTTGAAGAAAGTAACTTGAAAAAATAAAAGAACACCAAATTTATAAAGGTTCAAGTCAAAGACTCTACTCATCTACCTTCTTGCTTTGAATAAGAAGGATTTTTGAATAAGGGGATTGTTATTTCTCTTTGGGGGGAAACAACAATCAAAGAAAATACAAGTACAAGCAAGTTTTAACAACCTTAGTTCATGAACAATTAAAACTCAACCTCTTTGAAGCCTAGCCTCCTTAAGATCTTCTATGCTCCAAAGAAACCTTCATGGAGTATGATATAGCTCCTACACCGTCAACTAGCTCTTGGAAGCTTGAGTTGCGCCCAACAAGAAGCACACCTTGCTTCTTGACAAACAATCTAGATCTTGCTCCTCACAATCCGCACTTAGAAGAAGACTTCTTCTTCTTTACAGTCACACACTCTCAACAATAATGTAATCTTTACAATGATTTTTAGAGCAAAATAACAAGGAAGCTTTGAGAGCTTGAAGATAGAAAGTTATCTTCAAAAATGGAGTCTTACAAGCCTTAAAGAGTAAGCTTCTAGCCGTTGGAGAGGAGTGAGAAGAGTGGAAGAAGTCTTTGTCTCATGTGTTGACACCTCATTCTCTTGAAAAGATTTTCTTGGGTGAAGTCAAAAACTTCTTGTAGAAGCTTCTCTTCTTAAGCTCAAAAGAAATAAGATTTGCCCACCTACCTTTGATTGACCTTTTGGCTAAAGCTACAAATGTAATGATTGCATGAGGAAAATAAAAAGCACTTTTGTCAATCAAAAGATGGAAGAGAGAGAAAGATTTACCTGCTGGCAGAATTCTGTTCGCGCATCAGACATTTGAATGAAGCGCTCGAAGTGGCTTCGCACTCAAAGACAATGTTTCATGAAGCGCTTTATGTTTTCACTAAAAACATTTTGTCCAAGTTCTTTACGGAATAAAGCGCTTGATGTAGTGTTTAATGTTTCTGCAGAAACCTTTGCTTGACACGACTTCGCACTCAAGGTCAAGACCTCATGAAGCGCTTTATGTTTTTCCCTAAACATTCCGTTTAAGGACTTTGCGGGATTAAGCGCTTTATAGAGCGTTCTACGTTTCGACAAAACACTTCTGTTTTGAACATTAAAGACATGAAGCGTTAAATGCAGCGTTTAATATTTGAGCAAGGATTTCTGTTAAAACCTTTTGAGAAATCAAAGGTTTGATAAAGCATTTGAGTCTAAGAAGCAGTTTATTAATTCAAATGTGGGACTTCTACATTGTGCAAATCATCAAAATCAGTTTGGACAACAACAATCTCCCTCTTTTTGATGATTTCACATTTAGCTCTCCCTTACTAGATGCATCTTTTGCTCCCCCTTACTAAATGAATTTTCTTACGAATGTCTTATTTCACATAACCAAAATACATATTCCTGAAAAAAATAATGACAGGGAACCATTTGAAAAAAAAAACCACAAAATCTAAATACATCCAAGTCTTTAGTTTCTAACAGTCATTACCACAAACTAGCACAACTCAATTATCCCAACATAGCGGCCATAACATCGTGTCATCCCATCATGAGCAAAACAACAAACGAAACAGTAACAGGATTCAGTAGCAAGAACAAATACCAAGGAACAGAGCACTACACTAAGTAGAAACCGAGACTTGAGTCTGCACTACTTCTCCCCCTAAATCATCAAAAGAAATGAGATCAATGGAGAAAAACCAGGTTTGAGGAAGTTAAACAGCTTTTGACTCATCATCGAAAGCTGCAACCACTTTGGCCTGAAGAATGATGGACTTCAAATACTCAAAACGCGCATCATTTAGAGACTGATGCTGCACTAGCTGAGCATTTACACGTTTTAATTCCTCCACCTCACATTCCAACACAGAGATTTGATCCTTAAACTGAGGCAGGGCAGAGGAATTTTCTACACCGTCTCTTGTAGTGTCCGAATCGATTCATTCTCTTGAACTTCCAGCTCGACCTCGATGTTTTTGAGCCCCCTTGATTTGGGAGACATTGAACCCTTCATACTGCCTTTTTACCCCAAAATTTTCAAGATGGGTTGAATCAAGTTCAATACCACAATGCTTAAGCAACACATAAATGCAGTTTGCAAAAGGGAGGGCTTTGGTTTTCTTTGTTAGAGATGCAAGAAGAACTGCCAAAGATATCCACCCAAAGTTCACTTGTCTGTCTTTTAAAATGCAGTAAGTGACATAGAAATCTAGATTGCTTGGATTTCTAGTGCCTTTTCCGTTTATGCAAGCCTTGACAATGCCTAGCAATATTCTATTTACTAGCGACATCAGTTGAAGCTTTTGAGATGGAAGAAAATCCAACTCAGTTTTAACAACTTCCTCTGTCACGTCATAATTCCATCCATAAACATCAAACTTTTCTTCCCCCGCATACCTAACATGAAGTGCCTCAAGAGTTTTTGAAGAGAGAATTTTACAGGAACCCCGTCAATTACAGAATTTAGGTATACAGGTTAATTTTCAGTCATGTAAGTTGCCCAAAGATTTGCATAAAACATTCGTGCATACCTGATAGAGTCGAAGTCCATCCCATCTGTGTACCATAATATGTCCAAACCTTGGGCTTCAAGCAAAGTGTACATAGCTCCTACTTTGGGATGATCCTTCAGATCTGAGAGCTTCACTAGTTTCGGAGGAACAGTGGGCTTGTGATTGCAGTCCCACTCTTTGAAGAGCAGTTGGTAGTATTTGTAGAGATGGGCTTCCATCCCTAATCCTGGTGGCTTTTTGTTGATGTCTTTGTTCTTTATTTCCACCCATGGAAAATTGTCCTGATGAAGATTGTTGCGGATTGCAATGAGTTCATCCTGTTCCTTGAAGAATACAAAGGACTTTTTCTTCTGCAAACACTGGGTCCTAGTGCTCTTGGTGCCCTTTTTAGTTCCTTGAGAAGCCATGGTATAGAAGATGAACAATTTCTTAGATGGAAATTTTGAGAAGTCTAAAGAATTTTGTTGAGATTAGAAAGAGGGATGAGTGTAAAGAGAGGAAAAAGAGAGAGATATAGAAGATTTAATGAGTGGATGCCGTTCAAGAACAAGAAGTTCAAGCAGTTATTGGAGGAGGGTGCGGTGTAAATGTGGGAATTTGACATATTTCAACCGCTTTAATATTCAAATTTTGAAATAATCACACCTTGGATAGAGCGATTGATTTGCTTGTGGGATGAGGTGCATGATAAAGTGATTGATTGACACATTTTCTAACAGTTATGATGACATAGAGCGCATAGAGTCTTTAATTTAAAATTTCACAGCTTCCACTGTAGACAACTTTAATTCGACAAGCGCCTAATGTCATTGAACGGTGGAAATAATCACGTAAAGTGCTTAAAGTTGATACCATTTAAAAGTTTTAACTTGTCACTATCTCTGACCTAAGTGCTTAATCTAACATTGAGCACACGTTCAAGGTAAGGTAAAACGCTTAAAGTTTACAAAAATTTTAAATTTTCATACTATTTGACTTTGATCAATATTAAGCAGTCCCAATCGACTTCTAATAGACTCAAATACTTCGCTAGGCAAATGTTTTATGAATATATCCGCTAGTTGATCACTGGTAGGACCAAATTCAACACGAACCAACCATTTTTGCACATAATCCCTAATAAAGTGATGTCTCACTTTGATATGTTCAGTTCGACTGTGATGAACCGGATTTTGTGCAATATTAATAGCCAAAGTATTATCACACAATATAGGGATTTTTGAAAAATGAACATTATAATCGTTTAGTGTATGTGACATCCATAATAATTGGGCACAACAAGAAGCGGCTGAAATATATTCGGATTCTGCCGTAGAAATAGAAACACTATTTTGTTTCTTAGAAAACCATGAAACAAGACAATCTCCAAGAAATTGACATGTTCTAGATGTGCTCTTCCTATCGACAAGACTTCCGGCATAATCAGAGTCACTATAACCTCTAAGATCAATGCATGCATTCTTAGGATAAAATAGACCAAACTTCAAAGTTCCTCTTAGATAACGAAATATATGTTTTACCTCAATGAGATGCATTTCTCTAGGATCACTTTGAAATCTAGCACATAAACAAATGACATGCAAAATGTCCGGTCTACTAGCAGTCAAATAAAGTAGTCTACCAATCATGCCACGATACAAGGTTAAATCAATTTTGCTTTCCTTTTTCATCTTTGTCGAGTTTCAAGCTAGTACTCCTAGGAGTGTTCACATTTCTACCTTTACCAAAGTTGCACTTTTTGAGCAAGTTTTTTGTATACTTGGTTTGAGAAATGTATACTCCATCTTGAGTTTGCTTTATTTGGAGTCCAAGAAAATAAGTGAGTTCTCCCATCATACTCATTTCAAATTCACCGTGCATCAAACTAGAAAATTGCTCACAAAGAAGATTGTTAGTAGCACCAAAAATAATGTCATCTACATATACTTGAACAAGCAAATGAAGTTTACCTTGTTCTTTAATAAACAAAGTTGTATCCACTTTACCTCTTGAAAAACCACTATTAAGAAGAAACACACCAAACCTATCATACTAAGCTCTAAGAGCTTGTTTAAGGCTATAAAGTGCCTTTTTGAGTTTATAAACATAATGTAGAGAATCATGACGTTCAAACCCAGGAGGTTGAGCCATATATACCTCTTCTTGGATAATTCCATTTAAGAAAGCGGATTTAACATCCATTTGGTAAAGCTTGAAATCCTTGAACAAGCATAAGCTAACAACATTCTAATGGCTTCAAGCCGTGCTACGGGTGCGAATGTTTCATCAAAATCAATACCCTCTTTTTGACGATGTCTTTGAGCAACTACTCTAGCCTTATTCCTAGTGACATTACCTTGATCAACCATGTTGTTACGAAATACCCATTTTGTGCCAATAATAGGATGATCATGAGGTTTGGAAACTAACTCCCAAACATCACTTCTCTCAAATTGATTTAGCTCTTCTTGCATAGATAAAATCCAATCCTCATCAAGAAGTGCTTCTTTAACATTTTTAGGTTCTATAAGGGACACAAATGCATTTTCTCTATATTGCCTTCTAGTAGTGATGCCACGATTTATATCACCCATGATTAACTCATAGGGATGAAAACTTTTATGCTTAAATGACCTAGGAAGGTTAGATACATCGCCTCCAACTTCCTCATGATCACTTTCCGAAAGAGACAATGATCATTGTCAATGTGTGAATCATTTTTCAGAAAATAAGATGCATTGTTAGCATTTTGTGTATCATCAAAAGGAGCTTGTGAAATGTCTCTACTTATTTCACTTTGTTCTTTGACAATAGGTGGTTGAGTACCGCCAATGAGATCAATTTTTAAATCAATGAAGATTTTTCCTTTAGGTGGTTTATCAACAATTTCTTCTTGATGAATAACCCTTGGAACAATATCAAGAACTTCTTCTTGAGAAATATCGCCTTCATCATCTTCATTTTCCTCATTGAGTTTAGTTTCATCCATCAGTGATTCACAAAACTTAACATGAATAGATTCTTCCAACTTTTGGCTTCTTTTGTTGAATACACGAAATGCTTTATCATTTGAGGCATAACCTAAAAATATGCCCTCATCCGCTTTGTAATCAAGCTTGTCCAAAGTGTCTTTAGTGTTAAGTATGAAACACTTACACCCAAAAACTTTGAAATACCCAATATTGGGGACTTTTCCATTCCAAAGTTCATAAGATGACATATTTACGTATGGTCTCAAATAGACACGATTTATTACATGTCAAGCGTCGTTAGCCACTTCGCCCAAAAATACTTGGGCAAGCCGAACTCATTAAGCATTGCCCTACTCATCTCATGTAGATTTCTATACTTTCGTTTTGCTACACCGTTTTGTTGTGGAGTTCTTGGAGCCGAAAATTTATGCACATACCCTTTGAATACACAAAACCTTTGAAAGTCTCCATCAAATTCTCCACTACGATCACTTCTAATCGTCTTAATGGTGTCACTCATGTAATTTTCCAATTGCCTACATAAATCAATGAACTCATGAAATGCATCACTTTTCATAGCAAGAAGCATTATCCATGTATATTTAGTGTAATCATCTACCACCACGAATGTGTAACGTTTGCCACCCAAGCTTTTTATACCAATATCCCCATACAAATCCATATGTAACATTTTTAGGGGTTTTGAGGTGGAAATACTTGTTTTGGGCCTAAAGCTTGTTTTCACAAGCTTTGATTTTTGACAAGTGCTATAAAGTTCTTGGTTTTCAAAATTCATTTTTCGAAGTCCTCGAACTTTTTTATTTTCACAAATATATTTAAACATTTTAAAACAAACATGTCCGAGGTGTCTATGCTATAGTTGCGCCAAATCATTTTTAGCAATTAGACACGATACATTTTGTGAAACCAAATCATTTATGCTAAGTTTGTAAATGTTTTTATCCCTCAAAGCCTCAAACATGACAACATTATCCTTTTCAACAATGCATTTTGTTTTCACAAATGTAACTTCATAATTGACATCACACAACTGGCCAAAACTTATCAAATGATACTTAAGCCCATCCACATAAAGTACATCACTAAAAGAGAAGGAACTGTTACCACTTTAACATGTCCTTTGATTCGGCCTTTGCTACCTCCGAAGTGGACAACTCCTCCATCTTTCATAGTGATCTTATGAAACAATCTTTTATTTCCCGTCATATGGTTGGAACACCCACTGTCCATAACCCATTGGACGCCTTTATCCTTGATTTCTCCATTTAATGCTAGGGCCTACAAAGTCAACATATGACATTGGTACCCTTTCTGTTTTTTGTCCTTGAGGGTTAGTGACATGCAATTGAGCCTTTGTCACCCATACAAGATGTGTATTTCTCTTAGCTCTACAAACTCATTCTATATGACCTTTCTTATTGCAATAAAAACATGTAGGAATAGGTTTGTGAGTGTGAGAATGATCATGATGCTTTTCTATAGACATAATCCGTGATTCATATTTATGCACGTTCTTCCTTGGTACTAAAGAGTAGGTTTTGGCAACGGATTTAACCAATAGATTTGATACCTTGGTTGCTTTTGCCTTTTCATGAGGCATACACCTTTGTTTCTTCAAAGATGATTTTGATTCTTTGAAGGAGAGAGTGGATGCATTACATGGTTTAGCAAATTTAATCAAAGACATAGTTGAAGATTTCATGCTCACACTAGATGCATCATAGTGTAATCCGGTTTTATCAATGCGAGCTCTTTGACTAATTAGCATCTTGTTTAAAGCATGCTTGCCCTCAAACAATTTTTCCATTCTACTCACATGAATTTCACTTTCATATCTTAAAAACAATTCTCATTAGCAACTACTTTATACATGGTCATAAGAATATCATACTCAAGTTGCAATACAATGTTGTTTTCAAGCGTGATATTATACTCATTTATGCAACTCCTAAAATCTCGTTTAACACGCTTATATTTGAGACTTAACAAACCATTCTTCTCAATCATATCATCAAGCACATCTTGCATTTTTAATGAGAAGATTTTGTACATACCTCTATATCATCTTCGATAGCCATGAAACAAGAATATTCCTTCTCAAGATCATCATCGCTTATAGCTATGAGAGCAAGATCCTTGTCATGATCATGGTCACCTTCAGATTCAGATAGGAGATTATCCCAATGAGCTACTTCCGCTTGAAGAGACTTCTTCTTTAGGTAGATGGCTTTCTTATCCTTTGGGTGTAGATTTTTCACTCGACAATCTTTCATGAAGTGACCATATTTTCCACATTTGAAGCATTTGTTATCTTGGTCCTTCACATGGTCTTTTTCCTTCGATAGAGTCTCCTTTATGAACCATTTAGCTCCATCTCCATTCTTTTTGGCAAATATTTTGAACCTCCTTACAAGAAGTCCAAACTCATCATCCGAATCATCCGTGTCACATACCAATGCCTTAGGTGATTGTTTGATAGGATCATTTTTTTCTTGTTCCTCAATTTGAATCTCATGAGTCATAAGATTCCCATATAATTCATCCAATGTAAGAGTTTCAAGATTCTTTGACTCTTCTATGGACGTCACCTTTGGATTCCATTCTCTTCCCAAGCTATTTAGAAGTCGGTGGTTAAGATCTTCTTGTTCGATTTTCTTTCCCACCGCATTAAGTAAAGTTGACAAGTTTAGTGAATTGTTGAATAGTTTCCTCAATCTTTTCACATTGGGGGACGGAAAAATTATAAAATTGCTTGATCAGCATTCTCCTTCTTGACTTCCTAACTTGAGAAGTACCTTCATGGATCATTTCCAACTTTATCCATGCCTCATGAGCGAATTGAACACCTTGAATCTTAGCTCTCTCATTTGGAGTTAGAGACTATTCAAGATGTCAAGAGCTTTTTCATTTATAGAAAATAACAACTCTTCTTCTTGAGTTGGATTATCATAGTCAATAGGAGCCTTTGAGCCCTTAGTGACCTTTTTCCAAATCCGGTAGCCACAACCCCGAAAATGAGTTTCCATGTTGAATTTCCATAGAGAATAATTATTTGGATAAAACATAGGCACTTTGGTATGAATATTTGATACGGCGGGTATCAAAGTCTCATGTCTTCTTCTTCCTTGTCTAGAAGACTCACCACCCGAAGATTCCTTATCATAAGGTGTTTCTTCCATACTTGATAAGATCAAGCCTTGCTATTTGATTGTCAAACAATCAAAGTTAGGATCTGATACCAATTGTTAGATCCGTGAAACACACCACACTAGAAGGGAGGTTGAATAGTGTGTTTATCCAAGTATGATTCTTTTCCTAATCTTTTTGCAATAAAAGTGTTTAAACCAATACTTGATGTGTTCTTTGAAGAAAGTAACTTGAGAAAATAAAAGAACATCAAATTTTTAGAGGCTCAAGTCAAAGACTCTCCTCTTCTACCTTCTTTCTTTGAACAAGAAGGATTTTTGAATAAGGAAATTGTTATTTCTCATTGGGAGGAAACAACAATCAAAGAAAATTCAAGTTCAAGCTAGGTTCAACAACCTTAGCTCAAGGACAATGAAAACTCAACCTCTCTGAAGCCTAGCCTCCTTAAGATCTTCTTTACTCCAAAGAAACCTTCATGGAGTATGATATAGCTCCTACACCATCAACTAGCTCTTGGAAGCTTGAGTTGCGCCCAACAAGAAGCATACCTTGCTTCTTGACAAACAATCTAGATCTTGCTCCTCACAATCCTCACTTAGAAGAAGACTTCTTCTTCTTTACAATCACACACTCTCAACAATAATGTAATCTTTACAATGGTTTTTAGAGCAAAATAACAAGGAAGCCTTGAGAGCTTGAAGATAGAAAGTTATCTTCAAAAATGGAGTCTTACAAGCCTTAAAGAGTAAGCTTCTAGCCGTTGGAGAGGAGTGAGAAGAGTGGAAGAAGTCTTTGTCTCATGTGTTGACACCTCATTCTCTTGAAAAGATTTTCTTGGGTGAAGTCAAAAACTTCTTGTAGAAGATTCTCTTCTTAAGCTCAAAAGAAATAAGATTTTCTTGGGTGAAGTCAATTAACTCTTGGAAGCTTGAGTTTCGCCCAACAAGAAGCACCCTTGCTTCTTGACCAATAATCTAGATCTTGCTCTTCACAATGCTCACTTAGAAAAAGACTTCTTCTTCTTTACAATCACACACTCTCAACAATAATGTAATTACAATTATTTTGAGAGCAAAATAACAGGGAAGACTTGAGAGCTTGAAGATAAAAATTTATCTTCAAAAATAGAGTCTTTCAAGCCTTAAAGAGAAAGCTTCTAGCCGTTGGAGAGGAGAGAGAATAGTGGAAGAAGACTTTGTCTCATGTGTTGACACCTTATTGTCTTAAAAAGATTTTCTTGGGTGAAGTCAAAAACTTTTTGTGGAAGCTTCTCTTCTTAAGCTCAAAAGGGATGAGATTTATCTACCTACCTTTGATTGACCTTTTGGCTAAAGCTACAAATGTAATGATTGCATGGGGAAAATAAAAAGCACTTTTGTCAATCAAAAGATGAAAGAGAGAGAAAGTTGTACGTGGTGGCAGAATTCTGTTCGCGCATCAGACATTTGAATGAAGCGCTCTTCGCACTTAAAGGCAATGCTTCATGAAGCACTTTATGTTTTCACTAAAACATTCTATCCAAGTTCTTTACGGAATAAAGCGCTTGATGTAGGGTTTAATGTTTCTGCGGAAACCTTTGCTTGACACGACTTTGCACTCAAAGTCAAGACTTCATGAAGCGCTTTATGTTTTTCCCTAAACATTTTGTTTAAGGGATTAAGCGTTTTATGGAGCGTTCCATGTTCCAACAAAACATTTCTGTTTTGAACATTTAAGACATAAGCGCTTAATGCAGCGTTTAATGTTTGAGCAAAGATTTCTATTAAAACCTTTTGAGAAATCAAATGTTTGATGAAGCATTTGAAGTCTAAGAAGCAGTTTATTAATTCAAATTTGAGACTTCTACATTGTGCAAATCATCAAAACCAATTTGGACAATAACAACTTTAAATGTCGCAATTTGCAATCATAATGTTTCATATTAAAGCAATTTTAGATGATATACCGTCAGGGCATGATAGTCTCAGATGGAGATAAGTAAACAACATCTCAGGATGGAAAATGTAATCTACAGATATTCAAAATCTTGGAGGGCAGAGGGGCGTGGGAGAAGTAGTTGGTTGGGGAGTCGGTGGTGTTATGAAAAGAAGATAAGATCATACAAATTCACAATTGAATTTTGAGTTTTTAATGTATAATAAGACTTTTTTTTTATGAAAAATGCGTGCTCTTTCAGTTTAGGAAGATATATCTCTCTTTTAAAACAATAATATAAATTGCCCATTTTTGAAATGGAAAACTTTCAAGGACTATCCAGATTTGTCCACATATGGAAGAAAGGGTGTTCTTCATTGTATTAAGATCCCGCATTTGCGCTAGGTCTGAGAAGAGAGCAGATCACTTCGCAGCGTGATGTACGCAGCTTTATCTTGTATTTTTTTGTGCAAAAGACTGTTTCTACGGCGCGAATTTAGACAATGTTTACTGATGAAAGGAAAGAAGGTGTAGAGGTGTGTCTTCCATTTGCTAATCTCTCAATCTTCGCCCTAGGATTTTCATTCGAAATTCCAAATACCATGTTAAGCATTATAATTATCTCTCTAGTTTATAGTTGGCCAACTTAAGGCTGAGATTGGCCAAGTTATATGACTTGAGCTTGAAATTAGTGAATGACTGACTTAGTTTTCCAAGGGAAATTAGAAAAACTATATAAAAATTCTACAAAAAATTGCTCACGGCCATTAACAGAGATTTAGACAGCACGGTCAAGTTAATACATGAATCTCTACACTTATTATAATTTTAATCTCCCTTAAGTTGGTATCTTATATTTTAATTGACCAAATTATGTAACAATCTTGATAAAGTAACTAGAAATAATTTATCGATAATTACTTGATATGGTAAAATGCCTTCAATATAACATTATCAAACTACACGCATGAAAGGAAAAGTATTTTTTTCCAACAATACTGTAAAACCCAAACAAAAGAAATACCCAACAGAAAAGAAGGGACATGTTGGATGATATATAAGTATGTTATAATTGCTAAATGACAGCAAACACTACTCCACCTACTGGGGTAGCGAATACAAAAGGCTGATTCAACTGATATTTTGTGGTGTTTGTTTATAATAACGACGTCGGATTCAAACAGACATCCGATCTGCATTGGACTGGACAAACCTTGGTCCTTACAAGGGGAGAGGATCTCCTGACCCCCCCTTCAAAGGGGTATTAAATGACCCCCCGCCACGTGGCACACAGGGGGAGTGGTGAGATTGGGTGGGGGTCACCCACACCCAGTCTCACCACCCCCTGTGTGCCACGTGGCGGGCGGTCCCAAAGGAGGTGAGGAGTTGGGGGTTAGAGGATCTCAATTCCCTTACAAGTATAATAACAGGGACGACTAGCGTTGCTGGGGAAAACCATCCAAATCTGAAAAGTTAGGAGGATAATGATCTTTTAGTGAAGGTACAGGGAGGACACTGGCTCCATTGAGGGGACTGAAATATAAAGATCCAAAAAATCCACATCGAATAGAGGATAACTTTGGCATGAGATATAAGTATAGTCCAAGGACTAAATCTATTAATCTTCCTTGAATTATTGAGTGTGAAAGCAACATTCAGTTGACATTTAGCAGTGTTTGTTGATAATGACGGTGTCCTGATCGAACAAGCACTAGACTTGGCTGATCGAACCAGCACTAGACTTGGAATCGTCTCAACTAATCCGGATCGTTACAGTATTGATTTAAATACTTTTTCGGCTAACTTGACATTTTTCATTAAACATCCACGATCCGCACATCCAAAATAAGCCATGCATGAAATATTTGGTATCTAATCTATCTGTCTCCCTTATAAAAATTCATCATTTAGTTTTCTATATATCATGCATTAAAACTAAGTGGCCTATTTATAAACCATTCCGTTAATGTCATAGCAATGTGATTTAGATCATTAGATGACAACTCGCTCTGATACATTCACTAACTGATCTTTACTGTCACATAAGTCTCTTTCGTCAAAAGTATTTAGTGCAACGAGGGGATTTATGATTTAGATGCACACAAGCATATATTTATACTCATACATACAGTACAACAAATATGTGCATATGTATATATATACATATATGTCGATATATATAAATGCATGCATATATATATACCTGTGTGTGTTTGTATGTATATGTATCTACATGCACATATACAACAACAACATCACCCCATTGCCTTAGAGGCTCCTGCCTATTGTGGGGTATGTGGGGTTCGGATGTACGCAACCATACACATGTGTTAGAAACACACAGAGGTTGTTTCCGATGACCCATAATGAAAATTGCGTGTCGATCAACTGCTACTTCACAATATAAGAAGCGCAGCCAATTTAGTGAGTCACATATATACACACATAAATATATGTGTATATATATACACACATATAAATATATATACGTAGGTGTGTTTATAAATATATAGAGACACATACATACGTGTATGTATGGATACACACACACATATACGTGTGTATATATGCACACATATATATATAGACACGATTAATATATATACACAAATATACATACACATATGCATACATATACATATACTTACATACATATATATATATAGATATATATATGCATATACATATACATACACACACTCATATATATATACACACAAATAGGTGTGTATTCATTTATATATTTTTTTTTTGAGGAAACTGCTTTTATTAAATAAAACCCTCACTTATGGCGGAGGAAAACCATATTACATCAAAGCATAACGCAAATACAAATTTTGATTATCAGCATCCAGAATATATATGATATGCCGCATTAAAACCTTGCCGGGTAAAACCACCCTTGTGGATAAAACCCCGGCGAAGGAAAAAGCGTACATATTTATATATCTGGAATGGTGATAGACACTATTGAATGTAAAGTTACAAGAGAAAAATTCTGCTTGAATCCAGTAATAAAAGAAAGCCGACTGAAGGACCTCTTTGCTTGAATGACGTTTGGGGACAGGGAGTATGTCGACAGTATATAAGCCAACCGGAGAAGGGGCGACAGTGATACCAACCCTTTTATGCATAAACCTCATCCATAGACAGACATTGTATTCTGACGGGACTCTGGGAGTGTGTGCTATCCATTGCCTCATCAATACCGCAGGAGAAAGAAAGCGTAAGATTATAATCAATACAAACCAATGAAAAGCGTGAGAAGTGTGGCCACAGATACAACCTGTACTGCCGGCACATGAGGAAGTGCCGGCAGAAATACATGTGTAAAGCCAAACCATGCGTCCGACCAGGGAGAAATGGTAAGCTGGCGCCTGTGTCTTGGGCAATAGAAAATTGTAGCAAATGTCCTCAACGGCCCCTCCAATGCTCACAACCGATAACCAATGCAAAGCATAGCTCAATGTCAGCTGGCTGAATAGTCTAACAGAATAATCGGAATGCCTGAGAAAAGAAAACGTACCGAGGCTGCCTGTACTGATCAGAATTCATTTATATATTTATTTGTATACATACATATTCATATGTATGGATATGTATATATATATATTTATATATATATATATATGTTTTTTTTAAATCAAAGGAAAATTTTATTAGCATAATCCCTCACTATGGCGGAGGAAAACCTTATTACAGAGCATGAAAGTATGGTGATAGTAGCAGTATATGATTACCAACATCCAAAATATATATGATATGCCACATTAAAACCTTGCCAAGTAAAACCACCCTTGTGGATAAAACCTTGGCGAAGGAAAAAGCGTACATATTTATATAAATGGAGTGTTGATATGCGCTACCGTGTAAAATGAAAGAAGGTACAATCCAAAAATAATACAAAGGTAACAAAATAAAAGTAAGCCATGAAGATGTCCACTCTCGATGTTTGTCCCTCGTCCCGTCGGAAAGAGTAGCGTCGTTGGCGAGGCAAACAATTGTGAGCCGTAATCCCGTCCATGCACAAGATAAATGAAACGCTGAGTGAAGTAGATATACGAGACATAGAGAAATGTGTAAGGCGAATCGAATGAAGATCATACCAGGTCTGCCTGCACCAACTAAGGTACCGGCAGATATAGCAAAGAATTGCCAATCCATTTGGAAGACCTGCAACATAAGGGACCCGCGTATTTGTATCGAAGAGGCCATCGTCCCGGCGGAAAGAACAGCGTCGTCGTCGATGCAAATAAATATGAGTCGTGAGCCCGTCAATGCAGAAGAGATATAAAACGCTGAGTGAAGCAGATATATGAAACATAGATAAAGGTTTATGGCGAATGGAATGAAGATCATACCAGGTCTGCCTACCCCAACTAAGGTACAGGCAAAGATAGCGAAAAGTTGCCAATCCATTTGGAAGACCTGAAACTTAAGACCCGCAAAGTTGCGGAAGAGAGGTCCAAAGCGATGGCACCACGAACGAGTGATGGTAGACTGTGACGCGAATATGACCGCGTCTGAGGAAACACCATCGCATGCTGAGCAAGGTAGTGTGCCGCCATGTTGGCCTCTCTATATACATAAATATAATCCAGGCCATGCTGATGCAGTAATGTCCGTAATAGCCGAAGTTGATAGTTCCCAAAGACAGGTTGTGGCTGTCTCAGGCGTGTAATCAGTTGTGTGCAGTCAGATTCTAAAACAATAGAACGATATATTGGAAGAGAATATAACAGACCAAACACTGCTGCCTGAATCTCTGCTACAAGTGGTGTGCGGTGGGGAAGTCGAAATGAAATCGCTCCCACACAAACACCGAAATGATCACGCAAAATCGTCCCACCTGAGGCGTTGTGCCTACCAACTGACGCATCAATATTCAACTTTAGCCTACCAGAGGGTGGTGCTTTCCAGCGAACTATCAGTAGATGTGGAGACTGAATTCTTGGAATCCATGAAAGAAAAAAGTTGGGTCCCGCCACAATCTTTGATCCTTGTATAGTTTTGACCCACATCTCAATATCATAATGTACCGAAGCCCGAAGTGTAGCAGGAGCAAATGAAGCCGAATCTCCATATACTAATGCCGCATAGGTTCGCCATATATTGAAGACAACAATAGCCGGAACGATGATCTTTAAAATCCCAAATAGTGACGAGAACGAGGAGCGATACCACCAAGATAGCAAGTACTGACGAAGGTGTAGGGAGATGGGTGACGTACCATGTAATTCTATGGCGAAGAAATCCCAAATGGTGCGAATGTTGTTGCAGTAGAGAAAAACATGGTCTACCGTGGCCGAATGTTGTTTACAAAAAGGACACTGTTGTTACACCCCGTGTCTTTTAAGCGCAACTTTCAATACTTAGAGGTTAACCTTGAATGCAATTTAATTAATTATGTAAGATTATAAAACTTAGTCACCTAAAACATAGAAGAATAAGAAAGAAGGGTTCAAAATAGAGTTAAAGGTAATTCATAGAAATTACTTGAAAGGCCCCTACTAGAAGTTGAGGGAGTTACAAAAGTTGGTATAACCTCCCCATCTCAGCCATATTGGACGGTTATACCACAAAAGAAGAAGGAAAACTTCTGAGAAAAAGAGAGAGAAGAGAAAAGGAGAGGAAGAAGAAGAAGAAAGGAAAGAGAAGGAAGGAAAAGGCCATTCTAGGTTCAATTCTCATCAAAGTTCTGCAGTAAATCCGTAAGCTTAACTAGAAACAAAGGCAAGTAATCTTTCTATACGCTTTATGTAAATTTTGATACTTAGGCCCTATGTTCTTACAAAGAGAAAACATGAATCACGCATTGGTATTCTTGTCTTGACTATTTTAAATGCTTTGTTATATGTAAGTCTTGTTGCTGATTGTGCAAAATATTGTTCTTTGGGCCATATCTCTGAAAATAGTTGTGTGGTGCTTTGTTGTTATCAAGCATGCCCATAAAGTGTATATCTTGACTTGCTTATTGTCTTGCTCTACTCTTATGTTGATTGTCTACACTTTGACGTTGAGAGTATGTGCAGGAAATTGAGGGATGAGAGTTGACATTGTTGTAGACTTGTGGTGTTGGTTGTTGTTGATGACAATCTTTGAAGATGGTGAATGATTGAAGAGTTAGAGTGGATGTTGTTAGGCACAACTAAGCTTCAATTCATAATTAGGTGTATGTTAAGTATGATGAATTTAGATGTTAAGATGGATCTTTAAGAGTTGAATATGGAAGGGTTGAAGAAGAAAGGAGTTGGGTGGAAGTTACTGCAGAAAAACTGCAGTTTGGCATCGTCAGAACACTTCGAACGCCTACATGAGGCGCTTCATGTCACTATAGGCGCTTCATGTAGCGTTCCATGTGTCCTGGAGCTTTCCCGTACAGAAAAACTGAAATTTAGAACCGTCAGAACCCTTCGAACGCCTACATGAGGCGCTTCATGTCACATTAGGCGCTTCATGTGGTGTTCAATGTGTCCTGAATCATCCCCGAACACTTCGAACGCCTAGTAGAGGCGCTTCATGTACCATTAGGCGCTTCAAGTGGTGTTCCAAGTATTCTGGAAGTATTTTTGACCCTTTAGGCGCCCTATGTAAGTGTAGTAACTTTATACACTTCTTTTGAACATAAAATGCAAGGGTATTCGAGGTATATTTGAGGTGTAGATGGTAAGTTTGATTAAGTAAGCATAAAATTGAATTCTAGTGAATAAGTGAGACAAATGGACTTGGTAAAACACGTTTAGGGAGAGTTTGAGGTGCAAAACCATATCCTTGATAGACAAGATGTATGTGTGTGTGTGCTACATGTTGATATGAAGCTATCTGTGCATCCTGCATCATGACATGGGCACTTGCATTTGATTTGAGATATGTTTTGCAAAAGAACAAGAAAGGTAATGTTTGCGAAAGACAAAATGGCTGCTGGTTGATCACAGGGTATAAAAGTCACGTCTGCGAAAGCAGGGTATAAAGAGCGTGATCTGTGAATCAACAGCAGGGTATAAAGTATGTTATGGGGCCGTGGACCTATCAGCACGGAAAATGAAGTATTTTATGGGGCCGTGGACCTATCAGCACGGATATATGATATATGTAATGGGGCCGTGGACCTTTCAGCACGGATATATGATATATGTAATGGGGCCGTGGACCTTTCAGCACGGGGTATAAAGTTATGATGGCTGTGGACTGATCACCCACAGGGTATAAAGTTCTGCTACGCGAAGAATATGATATGTAAAGTGATGAAATGTTTGTGAAATGACATGCATGACATGTTTATGAAAGAAGGCATATGCATGGGTGTTGTGTGTGATTTTAAAGAAGTACATGCATCATGATACACGAAGCATAAGTCTTGACATGCAAGAAACGTGGTTAGTCTATGACTTGCTTATGTGATTCGTTGTTTTAATACATGTTGGTTCTCGTAACTGTGTTCACATATGTGCTTTATCTGTTTTGAGTAATTCTTACTAAGATGCTATTTGTTAACCCGAGCACCTTATTTTTGGGCAATGTTTTATACACTGGTGACTCGACGTGTGTGATTCCGTAGGGTGTATAGACGGGTTACTTGCTGGCGAAGTTTTCGCTAAGAACAATCATTCTGTCTCCTTTTCAGGTGAGCCTGATTATGAGTTGATATTTATCGAAGACGACGGCGAGTGGGCTCAGTGGGATGATGGACAAGGGAATAGATAGATGCTGGACTATTTTGTTTGAGTTTGAAACTCATTGTTATTATGTTGTTCTAAAACTTATGTCGGCTAGATGATCAAACAGTTTTATTTCCGCTGCAGTTTTCTGGTTGTAATATTGACAACGAAGGTTTAGATTTTATGACGTTTCCGCTGGTTTTAATTTACATTATGAAGAATGTATGCTTGATCTGCTTGACGCTTCGTAGTTCTCATAGTAGGCTACGGCGGGTGCACTGGTTCCGATAACGGTATCGGGCTGGGGCGCTACAGGTGGTATCAGAGCCTAGGCTTCAGATCTAATTCGGGAACTTAAGTTTATGATCTTTTAGACTCTTAAGCTATGATTCTCCCTTAAGGTTGATCCTTAGTTATAAGTACTAATCTTAGTGGTTAAGTATGATATGGGTTGGGTGTGTGCGAGCGCGTCTTACTATCTAACTTTGTATTAATAGCTGTACTACACACCTTACCTAGTAGCACGCGTTCGAGCTTTCAGTAATCTTTGTATTTACTGAATACTAATGAAATGTTAACCTTTCAGCGAAATATGCCTCCAAGAAGAGATAACACAGGCAACTCTAGCAATGGACAGGAGAACCAGCCACCACAAGTGGTTTTACCCCAAGTACTCACTGATGCGCTGACGGTCATTGCACAAGGGTATGTGCAGCAGCATCAGCCTCCGCCTCCACCACCGCCGCAGCATAACATCAGGTTCTTTTATGGAGAGATGAGGAAGATGAGGGTGCCGGAGTTCGGTGGATGTACGGATCCGGAAGAGGCTCAGCATTGGTTGGCTGAGGTTGAGAAATGTTTCCGGCTGGTGCAAGTTCCGAATGAGATAAAAGTTGAGGTAGCCACACCCCTTCTAAGTGGCAAGGCTGGCGAATGGTGGGAAGGAATGGTGTTAAGAATGACTCCACCGATCTCGTGGACTCAGTTCTGTGATGTGTTCCTTAAGTACTATGTACCGGAGACTGCAATATTGGACAAGATAAGAGCATTTGACAGACTGGAGCAAGGAAGGATGACGGTGTCGGAGTATGCAGATCGTTTTCATGCCTTAGGTAAGTTTGCCCCTGCGATTATGTCTGATAATCGTCTTAAGATGACAAAGTTTGAGAGGGGTTTGGATTCGAGGATACAATCGGCGATAGTGAATGCAGGGATGAAAACTTATGAGGATATGCTAGATGCGTGTTACCGTGTTGAAAGTGATTTTCGCCGAGTGGCGGCGAGAGCAGCTAGTGTTGGAGGGTCAGATAGAGGCAAGAGACCAAGGGAGGATGTGAGAGTGGGTGGAAGACCCGGACGTTGGGTCAAGATTCCGAAGAGGGGGCCAGTTGGGAATTTTCAGAGACTGCCACCCCAGAATCAAGTAGCTCAGCAGGCTATAGGAGTTTGTCCACATTGCGGCAGGAACCATGTTGGAGAGTGTAGGAAAGTAGTCGGAGCATGTTTCCGATGTGTCCAAGTGGGTCACTTGATTAGAGACTGTCCGGAGATGAAGAAGAATAACCCTGGAGAGGCGGCTCAGCAGCCGAGAGTGAAGCCTCGAGCAAATGCCCGTGTACATCTAATGACGGACACAGATGTGCAGGAGGCTACCGATGTAGTAGCAGGTATCCTCTAAACTAAGTTTGAATTCATATTGAGTTAAGTGTCTATGTGCGTAACTTTTGTGTGCAAAACTTTATGTGGCTTTAGGTGCGGTTTTAGTAAATAAGATGCCTGCCAATGTACTTTTCGATAGCGGCGCAAGCCATTCCTTTGTAGCGAAGAGATTCACTAAGCACTTGGGTAGTTTGCCTGAATGGTTAGAGACTCCGTATCGCGTACAAGCGGCCGGAGATCAGATTATGGTCTCATACCAGCAGTATCGAGATTGCGAATTGGAGTTTGAAGGACAAGCATTCTCTGCCACACTGATCCCTATCCAGATGTATGACTTCGACGTTATATTAGGAATGGACTGGTTGGCTAAGAATCACGCCAATATTGATTGTCGGTTGAAGCAAGTGACAATCAAGAATGATAAGATGGAGGAGGTAATATTTCAGGGAGATGCAGAACGAAAGAAAGTCCCCAAGAAGGTATATGTGTCTGTCGCACAAGCACGCAAAGCATTGAGGAAGGGTGCTGAGGGATTCTTAGTGTATGCCATGGATGTTACTCAGGAGGTGTCGTCTATGGAGAAAATTCGAGTGGTCAATGAATTTCCTGACGTGTTTCCGGAAGATTTACCAGGAGTGCCACCTCCGAGAGAAGTTGAGTTTGAGATTAACTTGATCCCCGGTACTGAACCTATTTCTAAAGCTCCTTATAGAATGGCTCCGGCGGAATTGAGAGAGTTGAAGGAACAATTGCAAGAGTTATTGGACAAGAAGTTTATCCGACCTAGTGTGTCGCCTTGGGGAGCACCTGTGTTGTTTGTAAAGAAGAAAGATGGTAGCATGAGGCTGTGTATCGATTATAGAGAGTTGAATAAAGTTACCATCAAGAATAAGTATCCCCTTCCACGAATTGAGGACTTGTTTGACCAACTCAAGGGCGCTAAAATCTTCTCTAAGATTGACCTCCGATCAGGATATCATCAATTACGAGTGAAGGCCGAGGATATCGCAAAGACAGCTTTCCGCACAAGGTATGGTCACTATGAATTTTTAGTGATGCCATTTGGATTGACAAATGCCCCTGCGGCTTTTATGGATCTTATGAATACCGTCTTTCGAGAACAGTTGGATAAGTTTGTAGTGGTATTCATAGATGATATCCTTGTGTATTCTCCTGACGAGCAAACTCACACTGAGCATTTGAGAACCGTACTAGGCATTTTGAGGCAGAAACAACTTTATGCAAAGTTTAGCAAGTGTGAGTTCTGGTTAAGAAGTGTAGCTTTCCTGGGTCATGTGATATCAGAAGAGGGGATTGCTGTTGACCCGAAGAAGGTGGAAGCTATAACTGAATGGCCTAGACCTACCAATGTCACCGAAGTGCGAAGTTTCTTGGGTCTAGCGGGTTATTACAGAAAATTCGTTGAGGGATTCTCGAGGATTGCCGTACCTCTCAGTCGCCTTACTCAAAAGAAGTCCAAGTTTGAGTGGACGGCTGAATGCGAGCAAAGTTTCACGGAGCTTAAGAAGAGATTAACGACAGCCCCAGTATTGGCTCAACCCTCTGGAACGGATGGATTTGTGATTTATAGTGATGCGTCAAAGAACGGGTTAGGTACGTAAATTATAGTATAAGGTTATGATCTTATATATATCCCTAAAGTTTAGACTAACACCTTGTTTGTAGGTTGTGTTTTAATGCAAAACGAACGAGTCATTGCGTATGCCTCAAGACAGCTAAAGCCTTATGAACAAAACTATCCCACACATGATCTTGAACTTGCCGCGGTTGTGTTCGCCTTGAAGATTTGGCGGCATTATTTGTATGGAGAGAAGTGCGCGGTATTCACGGATCATAAGAGTCTAAAGTATTTGTTCTCACAGAAGGAATTGAATATGAGGCAGCGGAGGTGGTTGGAGTTGCTAAAAGACTACGACCTAACTATTCATTATCACCCGGGAAAGGCTAACAAGGTAGCCGACGCCTTAAGTAGGAAGTCCAGCCATGCACGACAATCACCACTGGAAAGAGAGATGGAGGAGTTTGGTTTAGATTTGATTGAATCCACGGTGAATGTTTTGACAGCCTTGACTATCACCCCGAGTTTGATTGATCGGATAAAGGAGGCACAGAAGAGAGATAAGGCTTTAAGTGAGATAATGGAAAGGGTGAAACATAGTCCAGTTGAAGGATTTCGGACTAAGGATGATGGGAGCTTATGGTTTAGGGAAAGATTATGCGTGCCGGATGTTGACGAACTTAGGAAAGAAGTTTTGCAAGAAGCTCATAATTCAAGGTTATCGATACACCCCGGTAGCACCAAGATGTATAGAGATCTCAAGCGATACTATTGGTGGTCCGGGATGAAAAGACATATTGCGGAATTCATAGAGAGGTGTTTAGTGTGTCAACAAGTCAAAGCGGAACACCAGCGGCCCGGTGGATTGTTGATGCCGTTGGAAATTCCGGAATGGAAATGGGAACATGTCACAATGGATTTTGTAGCCGGATTACCAAAGACAAGAAGTGGATGTGACATGATTTGGGTTATCGTGGACCGTTTAACAAAGTCTGCCCATTTCCTACCCGTTTCAAGTGAGACACCTCTCGACAAACTAGTGAATGTGTATATGGAGAACATAGTGAGCTTACATGGTGTTCCGGTAAGTATAGTATCCGACCGAGACTCACGGTTCACATCTAAGTTTTGGACAGCATTTCAAGAAGCCATGGGTACAGAATTAAGGTTGAGTACGGCATATCATCCCCAAACTGATGGACAGTCCGAGCGGACAATTCAAACCTTGGAAGATATGCTAAGAGCTTGCGTGCTGGATTTCAAAGGGAGTTGGGATGGAATGGTAAAGCTGATGGAGTTTTCTTATAACAATAGTTACCACAGCGCAATTGATATGGCTCCTTTTGAGGCTTTGTATGGAAGGAAATGTAGGTCCCCGGTTTATTGGGACGAAGTGGGCGTGAGGACCATCACGGGACCTGAGCTATTAGAGAAAACGCTAGAGAAGGTAAAGGTCATTCGGGAAAGACTCAAGACGGCTCAGGACCGTAGCAAGAGTTGGGCAGATTCCAAACGACGACCATTGGATTTTGATGTGGGTGATAAAGTTTATTTGAAGGTATCACCTACGAAGGGCGTCATGAGGTTTGGAGTAAAAGGCAAGCTAAGCCCTCGTTTCATTGGTCCCTATGAAATACTTGAGAAGGTAGGAGCCTTGGCATATAGGTTGGCATTACCCCCGGTGTTGGCACAAGTTCACAATGTATTCCACGTGTCACAATTAAGAAAGTACGTGGCGGATCCAAGTCATGTACTTGAAGCTCAACCTTTGGAACTCAAGGACGATGTTACATATGAGGAAGTACCCGTGAAAATTGTGGACCGAAAGGATCAAGTGTTGAGGAAGCGAGTGATCCCGTATGTAAAGGTTCAATGGAGCAATCACACGGATCGTGAAGCCACTTGGGAGCTCGAAGAACAAATGCGGGAGAAGTATCCTCAGCTCTTTGACTAAGGTACGTAAGTTTCGAGGACGAAACTTTTTGTAAGGGGGGTGGAATGTTACACCCCGTGTCTTTTAAGCGCAACTTTCAGTACTTAGAGGTTAACCTTGAATGCAATTTAATTAATTATGTAAGATTATAAAACTTAGTCACCTAAAACATAGAAGAATAAGAAAGAAGGGTTCAAAATAGAGTTAAAGGTAATTCATAGAAATTACTTGAAAGGCCCCTACTAGAAGTTGAGGGAGTTACAAAAGTTGGTATAACCTCCCCATCTCAGCCATATTGGACGGTTATACCACAAAAGAAGAAGGAAAACTTCTGAGAAAAAGAGAGAGAAGAGAAAAGGAGAGGAAGAAGAAGAAGAAAGGAAAGAGAAGGAAGGAAAAGGCCATTCTAGGTTCAATTCTCATCAAAGTTCTGCAGTAAATCCGTAAGCTTAACTAGAAACAAAGGCAAGTAATCTTTCTATACGCTTTATGTAAATTTTGATACTTAGGCCCTATGTTCTTACAAAGAGAAAACATGAATCACGCATTGGTATTCTTGTCTTGACTATTTTAAATGCTTTGTTATATGTAAGTCTTGTTGCTAATTGTGCAAAGTATTGTTCTTTGGGCCATATCTCTGAAAATAGTTGTGTGGTGCTTTGTTGTTATCAAGCATGCCCATAAAGTGTATATCTTGACTTGCTTATTGTCTTGCTCTACTCTTATGTTGATTGTCTACACTTTGACGTTGAGAGTATGTGCAGGAAATTGAGGGATGAGAGTTGACATTGTTGTAGACTTGTGGTGTTGGTTGTTGTTGATGACAATCTTTGAAGATGGTGAATGATTGAAGAGTTAGAGTGGATGTTGTTAGGCACAACTAAGCTTCAATTCATAATTAGGTGTATGTTAAGTATGATGAATTTAGATGTTAAGATGGATCTTTAAGAGTTGAATATGGAAGGGTTGAAGAAGAAAGGAGTTGGGTGGAAGTTACTGCAGAAAAACTGCAGTTTGGCATCGTCAGAACACTTCGAACGCCTACATGAGGCGCTTCATGTCACTATAGGCGCTTCATGTAGCGTTCCATGTGTCCTGGAGCTTTCCCGTACAGAAAAACTGAAATTTAGAACCGTCAGAACACTTCAAACGCCTACATGAGGCGCTTCATGTCACATTAGGCGCTTCATGTGGTGTTCAATGTGTCCTGAATCATCCCCGAACACTTCGAACGCCTAGTAGAGGCGCTTCATGTACCATTAGGCGCTTCAAGTGGTGTTCCAAGTATTCTGGAAGTATTTTTGACCCTTTAGGCGCCCTATGTAAGTGTAGTAACTTTATACACTTCTTTTGAACATAAAATGCAAGGGTATTCGAGGTATATTTGAGGTGTAGATGGTAAGTTTGATTAAGTAAGCATAAATTGAATTCTAGTGAATAAGTGAGACAAATGGACTTGGTAAAACACGTTTAGGGAGAGTTTGAGGTGCAAAACCATATCCTTGATAGACAAGATGTATGTGTGTGTGTGTGCTACATGTTGATATGAAGCTATCTGTGCATCCTGCATCATGACATGGGCACTTGCATTTGATTTGAGATATGTTTTGCAAAAGAACAAGAAAGGTAATGTTTGCGAAAGACAAAATGGCTGCTGGTTGATCACAGGGTATAAAAGTCACGTCTGCGAAAGCAGGGTATAAAGAGCGTGATCTGTGAATCAACAGCAGGGTATAAAGTATGTTATGGGGCCGTGGACCTATCAGCACGGAAAATGAAGTATTTTATGGGGCCGTGGACCTATCAGCACGGATATATGATATATGTAATGGGGCCGTGGACCTTTCAGCACGGATATATGATATATGTAATGGGGCCGTGGACCTTTCAGCACGGGGTATAAAGTTATGATGGCTGTGGACTGATCACCCACAGGGTATAAAGTCCTGCTACGCGAAGAATATGATATGTAAAGTGATGAAATGTTTGTGAAATGACATGCATGACATGTTTATGAAAGAAGGCATATGCATGGGTGTTGTGTGTGATTTTAAAGAAGTACATGCATCATGATACACGAAGCATAAGTCTTGACATGCAAGAAACGTGGTTAGTCTATGACTTGCTTATGTGATTCGTTGTTTTAATACATGTTGGTTCTCGTAACTGTGTTCACATATGTGCTTTATCTGTTTTGAGTAATTCTTACTAAGATGCTATTTGTTAACCCGAGCACCTTATTTTTGGGCAATGTTTTATACACTGGTGACTCGACGTGTGTGATTCCGTAGGGTGTATAGACGGGTTACTTGCTGGCGAAGTTTTCGCTAAGAACAATCATTCTGTCTCCTTTTCAGGTGAGCCTGATTATGAGTTGATATTTATCGAAGACGACGGCGAGTGGGCTCAGTGGGATGATGGACAAGGGAATAGATAGATGCTGGACTATTTTGTTTGAGTTTGAAACTCATTGTTATTATGTTGTTCTAAAACTTATGTCGGCTAGATGATCAAACAGTTTTATTTCCGCTGCAGTTTTCTGGTTGTAATATTGACAACGAAGGTTTAGATTTTATGACGTTTCCGCTGGTTTTAATTTACATTATGAAGAATGTATGCTTGATCTGCTTGACGCTTCGTAGTTCTCATAGTAGGCTACGGCGGGTGCACTGGTTCCGATAACGGTATCGGGCTGGGGCGCTACACTGTGTGGGTCGAGCGGTAGAGTATTTGTCGATATAATCCTCAAATGGCAAAGCCGAGTGGAAAATGCGCCATAAGAATAATTTTATGGTGGGAGAATGATGCTTATACCAAATGAATTTAGCAGAGAGCAGTGTGGGCCTCACGACAAATGTCATAAGCAGATTTCAAAGAAAACTCACCAGACGCCGTGGGTTTCCATGTAAGATGAGGTCCAGAGCCTTCTGTCTGAGCAATGCAGTTATCATGGATTCTACAAATGAGCTTCCAAATCGGCGAATCCAGGAGGCGTGGGCGGTAATCTCCTCTGCTGCCATATTTAACATGCATGTACTTACTCCATAGTGTATTTTGCTGATGATATGACCACCATATTCGACAGTGATATGCCATTTGTAAGTTATTGAGATCCCGGAGTCCCAAGCCGCCTTCTTCAGTTGGCAAAGTTATTTTGGACCATGCAACCCAATGATGTCGATCACCCCAATAAAAGGATGCCATCTTCCTTTCAATGACTTTGATAACTGACTTGGGCAAACCTCCAGCTGCCAAAATATGAAGTGGAAGGGCTGAAATCACTGAGCGTAGTAGCACCAATCGTCCTAATGCGGATAGAAGACGAGAATGCCATCCTTGAATTCGATCATCAATATGCTGCAGGAGGGATGTACAATATCTGGCGCAATTAATACCCTTATGCAAATATGAACCAAGATACCGAAATGGCAAAGCGGCACTCCGCATGCCTATGATTGTCTCAAAAGAGCGACGTTGGTGAGCCGGAGTGCTGGCAGAGGGTATAAAACTACTCTTGTGAAAATTAATTTTTTTGTCCTGATGCTGTTTCATATAAAGTTAAGAAAGAGTGAAATCGTCGTAAATTGCGTTGTGTACCCCGTAGAAAAATAAGTAAATCATCTGCATATGCTAAATGGGTGATGGCAAATGGGATACGGCCCAGGCGAAAAGGCTGTAGGTCTCCAGAGTCAACTAAAGATTTGAAGCCCCTGCTAAAACCCTCAGAAGATAGAATGAAAAGTAGCGGAGACAGTGGGTCACCCTGCTTGACCCCTCTGTATGGCCTGAAAGATGCCGAAGGTTGGCCATTGATCAAAACCGATAGTGTAGTAGCGCGCAAGTGGTTGAGGATTATCCGAATAAAGAAGTTGGAGAAACCAAACTGTCGCAACAACAATTCTAGATACTCCCAGCGCTAACGCGATCAAAAGCTTTCATCATGTCAAATTTCAAGCATAATTGGGATCAACCTTTATCGAGCATATGCACCATCTCACGTGCCATGAGAACTTGTCAAGAGATATCATGCCCAGGCAAAAAACCTGTCTGTTCTGGGGAAATCAATTTAGGGAGCATTTTCCCCAAACGCGTGGCGATAATCCGCGTGCAAACTTTACTCAGAAAGTTTGTAAGACAGATAGGGCGAAGGTCACTAAAATTTTTGGGGAGACTGTGTCTTTGGTATCAAAGTAATCAATGCACTAGCCATTACAGTAGGTTGCGGCACACCTAGAAAAAACTCCTGCACAGCTTTAACTACATCAGAATATATAACTGGCCAACACAATCTGTAAAACGTACCATGAAATCCATCTGGCCCTGCTGCACTCTGAGGATCTAAATGTCAAACTGCCTCCTTTACCTCTGTAGCTACGGGTAAATGAGTAAGCATAATATTATCCTCCGCCGATATCGTACAAGGGATGTGGGAAAGAATTGACGAATGACTATGTGTTGGTTCCCGAGCAAATAGAGTGGTGTAGAACGAAATGGCTTCCACCATAATGTCAGCCGATGTCGTTAATAGGGTGCCAATGGAGGTGCGAATCTGTTGTATACGGAGGTTGGTTCGCCGCCCTTTGACAATAGAATGAAAATAGTGAGTGTTTGCGTCGCCCTCTTTGAGCCATTTTACCCTGGCTTTTTGTTTCCAGAAATGTAATTCATAAGTGGATGCTCGAAGATATTCTGCCTTTGCTCGATGATATGCCTCACGAGTATCTTCGGTAGGGTTAGCATCCCAAGAAGCCTCAGCATTATTCAGATGAGATTCCGCATGCATAAGGTTGTTAAATATATTACCAAATATTTCTTTGTTCCATCGTTGAATGTCTCGTTTCAGAGAAAATAACTTTGAATAAAAACCATACATACCTCTAGTCGTTGGATATGACAACCATGCATTCTGCATATAAGAGTAAAAATTTGGATGAAGCAACCAGGAATCCAATAAACGAAAAGAGCGTCGGCCACTTGCCGTATGTAGGTGACACGCAAACAATAATGGCGTGTGATCCGAAGCCACCCGCGGAAGATGTGTTAACTGCATGTCTTCAAACACATCTTGGAAAGAGGAATTAACGAATAACAAATCTAATCTGCGACGAACGCGGCCTAGTCCCCTGCCATCTGCCCAAGTAAATCTGGGTCCATGATACGGTGGTGCCATAAGAGAACAACGCTCTATGCAGTCATTGAAATCCTGTAAAATCATCAGAGGGGGATGTGATCGGCCCCTATGATCCTCCAGCGCACGAAAAGTGTTAAAATCCCCTCCAATTAACCAGCGTAATGAAGAAGACCGAGCAAAGTCAAATAAAGAATGCCAAAGGACACGACGCTGCGTATGCCGTGTGCTTTGCGTACACAACTGATAGAACAAATGTGAGTTGGAGCGGGTGAAATAGCAATGTGAAATGAACTACCTGACCTTGATCCTGCGTAGCAAGCAAACGAAACTCTGAATCATGCCAGAAAAACCAAATGCGTTCAGATTGAGAAGCATAACAACTGGAAAAACAAAGACGTAAACCAAACCCATCAATATGTGTAGGAGCATGCTTAGGTTCAATGAGAGCTAGTAAATGCAAATGATGTTCCGTAATCAAAAGTCGTAACCTAGGTAAGGAGGCACACATGGCTCTGATATTCCATATTAATGTATTCATTTAGAAAGAGTGGAATCACTTCCCTGCAAGATCTGTGATGCACTTCGCGTTTGTATGGTGGATGGTAGCAGTGGGGGTAGATCCTTTCGTGCACGAGGTTTTTGACGAGGGACCACTGGTATGAAAACAGCATCCTCAGTTGGCTCCTCTAGACATGAGATCAAGACCTCCTCATCTGGAGATGGAGGGATTAACTGCATGCGTCGAACAACATCATCAGGCACATTTGGTAAATCTGCATTTGGAACATCAGCAGGCAATTCTGTATCTGATGCATGGCCCAAGTCATATTGTATCGGATCAGTTGGAAGAGGAGGTTTTGCTGCATCACAGAATACATCCGTGTGTGTATCACTATCATGATCCTGTATAATCACTGTCTCCGTAGCTGGAACATCCGGGGTGACCTGTGTTGGCGCCACAGTTGCCGGACCAGCTATTGTTGGTTCAGCCACTGATTTCTTCTTGATGGGTGTCCAACGCTGAGGTTTTGGACGAGGTGGAGGTGGCGGCGGCGGTGGTGGCACCATGAGGCTAACGTGGTAGGGCCTGCGCCGGATGCATGGCCCAATCGGCGGCACATAGTGCAAAACATTGGGAGATCCTCATAAATTACTGACTGCAGTATAAATCTATTCTTTGCCTGCAAATAAATTTTATGTGGCAGTTCTTGCGAAACATCGACCTCAACACAGACTCGAGCGACGAAAGGTCGGAGGCCATCCAAAGTATCCACGTCCAATTTGATGCGCGTACCAATAGGGCGAACAATCTCAAAAAGAGCCTCACGATGATGTAAATGAATCGGAAGACCAGGAAATGCAATCCATATGGGGACAATAGGGACATTAGCAGTAGGATCGAAATCCACCGTCCATTTAGTTATGCGCATATGACAACCCGAAATATGCCATGAACGTCTATAGAAACATCGTAGACAATCCGCTTCATTGTGAAAATTCAGCAAGATGTGTGTTTGATCTATGAGTGTGATGCGCAAGTCATGATGAAATCCAATCTTCTCAAAAACTTCAGGTATAATTTTCAATGGAGGACGACCATACCAAAAAGTACCTACCAATGAATATTTGAAGGGAGCAGCAAGGGCATCAATCTCAGAATCTAGAAATGATATCAATGGAATGCCTTTATATCGTGAGACAGTCTTTGGAGCAATATCGATAGCAGATGATTTCGCTCCGGCGACCACCGCGACAAAGGATGGCGCGGCAGCCATGATCACGATTGAAAAAAAGAAAAAAAACCTGATCTTTCAGCAGATTAGCAGCGACTGGAATGAAGAATACCAGAGAATAATGACGGCGAGATGAATTGGCAGAGGATCAGCAGGTTCCGGAAGCGGCGGCGGCTATCGCCGCAATGGCGTCTGCGATCGCCTGAGGAGCGGTGTCATTTTTCCCCCCATATATATATATATATATATTTATTGAACGTATATTTTATTGAGATGCCTCACTTATGGCGGAGGAAAACAATATTACATGATTACATCCTGAAACGCATAAAAATAGTATAACGCTGCTATTATTTGTAGCCTCCAGTCATATATGATATGTCGCATTAAAACCTTGCCCAAGTAAAACCACCCTTGTGGATAAAACCTTGGCGAAGGAAAAAGCGTGCATATTTATATGAGGAGGTATCATAAAATGAGAAAAAGCATATGTATCAACTGATAAATCCTGTATGCAGCTGTGAACAGACATTCGTCTTCCAACATCTTGTGTCTTAATCTTCCAAAGAAGCCATCGTCTTTGTGGTATTGATAGTAATCCCCAACAGAAACATTGCTCAATATTCATTTGAGGAAGTGATATTAGCATCATGATAGTGTGACCCGTCAGCTAGCGTGTTAAGTTCTCTTTTGTTGCAGGAATCCAATGAGCGAAATTGTGTTTCCAATTCCAAAGCTCAGAGCAGCCATGCATTGTCCAGCCAATATGCATCAGGTGAAAAGAAAGCACATTACTAATCATATTGGCAATGTAAAGCTCAAAGAGAAAAAAATGTCGAAGTGAATTGAGACTACCCAGACTGTCCGTATCATGGGATACGGACAGGACATATGTTAGTCGATGATAAAGAATAATAATATGAATCCAAAGAATAGATATTACCCATACTGCCTGTGTCCTTGGATGACACAGGCAGGCAAATGGAACTGGCAGTTGTGCGGACTCCATGCTAAACCCGTATGTGTGGAGTTGAAACATCTGTAAGGAGTGCCCCTTTAACCATAGGTGGCAGTGAGGACAGTGTGCTGAACTGGTGATATTTCTGATGTAGTTGTCCATACTGAGCCAACAAGTGCGCCACCACATTTGCCTGCCGGGGAATATGTGAAACCGTAACATCTCCATGGGTTAGTAGGCTACGAAAGAGTGGAGAAACATGTGCAGAATGAATATGTTCAACAACTCCTTTTGAATCTAGCTCCATATCCAAATGCCTATATCGCTGCAGAAAGTACAAAAGCGCCAAAAGTGCCGCTTGTAGCTCCGCTTGAAAGGGTAAAGACAATGGAAGGTGAAATGCAATGGCTTCCTTTAAATTGCCATCTGGGTCCCTAACAACCGCTCCTCCTGATGCTGTGATAGAACCATGTGCCGCATCCACATTAAGCTTCAATCTGCCGGAAGGTGGCGTGCGCCATCGAACAATTTGTGGCCTATGAAGACACATCTTAGGAGTCAGTCCATACATTATTAGGTACGGATCATTGCTGACAAATTTTTTCACATGCTGAGCACAACTCCAAGTATAGGTATGGCGCTGGATGAGTTCTTTTAGTTGGGCAGGAGTATATTGTTCCTCACCGAATGTAATTGCTGAGTACGCCTTCCATATGTGCCATATAACAATTCCTGGTAAAATGATTCTCAACACTCCCTGAAAGGACTTCTCACTTGTAGATGTCCACCATAACATAAGATATTGAAAGAGATGTAGATTGCCTAGCTGAGGACCATCCACCATTGATGCATAGTATTTCCATATCTGCTGTATATGGTTGCACTGCAAAAACAAATGTAATTGTGTTGCAGCTGAGGTGTGACAAAACGGACAGCGCGTGGGACACGATGTGCTGAATCTGCGCAAATTATCTTCAATGGGCAGAGCATGGTGATAGAGTTTCCATAATATGATTTGAATGTTTGGCTGCTGGAAACGATGCCATATAAATCTGTGAGAGAGATATTTTGGGCCAGAGCTCCTTATCATTTCAAACGCAGACTTTATTGTGAACTGACCATGTGCTTCCAATGTCCATACCTTGGAATGTATGTTGCCTGTTGCATGTGTGGAGCAGAATTCATGGACTGCACAAATTCGTTTCCATGTAATTGTATCTGTAATGCATGGAGTATAATGTTGTCGATTGCCATACTTAGAAGAGATAAAGGCTGTCCATAAAGTACTATTGTTGTGATATGACCACCACAACCTACTTGAGTATGCCTTATATAAATCCTCTAATCTACGAAGGCCTAAGCCACCTTCGGCCTTTGGTGTAAATAGAATTTTCTAGCCAACCCAATGATATCTTGGTGTGTTTCCTTGACTTGCCCAAAGGAAATTGCATATTTTCTGTCGTATGGCTCGTATAATACTCTTCGGGATCTTATGAGCAGCCACTATATGTGTTGGTATAGAACTCAAAATAGATTTGACCAAGGTTAATCTTCCTGCAGGAGATAAAAATCGATTCTGCCACCCCAATATTCTTCTGTCAATACTAGAAAGTAAATCTGTACAATGGATTGGCCTAAGACGACCTCTGAGTAATAACACTCCCAAGTACTTCATTGGCAAGGAGGTTGAATTTATTTGAAGCTGTGCTTCCATAGCACAAAGCTGATTTGGTTGGGCATGTGTAGATGTAATGAAACGGCTCTTGCTTAGATTCACTCTTTGTCCAGATATCTCCTGATATAGATCCAAAAATTTTTTAAACCTCTTCAGATTAGCAGGTGAGCCATTTAGAAATACCAATAAGTCGTCTGCGAAAGCAAGATGTGTAATTATTGGACGGACTCTTCCCATTGCGTAAGATTTGAGAATACCATTTGCAACCAATGAAATGAGTCCTCTAGAGAAAGCTTTTGAAACCAGTATAAATAGGATTGGGGAAAGGGGGTCACCCTGCTTAACTCCTCTCGTTGGCTTGAAGAAACCGCATGGTGCACCATTTATGACAATGGATAGTGTGGTGCTCTCTAGGTGATTAAAGATGAGATTTAGAAAGTGTACCGAGAATCCCATGCGCTGTAGTAAAGCCCGAAGAAATGTCCAATCCACTCTATCAAACGCTTTCATCATATCCAGCTTAATCATAATGTTGTGACCTCTTACTTTCTTGTCAATCATATGTGTCAGCTCCTGCGCAGTGAGAACATGCTCCGTAATATCCCTACCTTTCATGAATCCCGCCTGCTCCTTAGATATTATTCCAGGTAATATGTAAGAAAGACTAGTGGTCAATATGCGTGTTCCAATTTTTGACATGAAGTTTGACAGTGATATTGGACGGAAATCTGCAAATGTGTTTGGTGCCTGTGTTTTTGGTATTAGGATGATTAGTGTGCTTCCCATAGCCTGTGGAATACGGATGCCAGGAAAATACTCATGTACTGCTTTGTGAACATCGTGACATATGATCTCCCAACAAAGTCTAAAAAAGAATCCATTATAGCCATCAGGGCCTGCCGCACTATTCGGATCAAGTGACCAAACTGCTGTTTTTACTTCCTCTAGAGTAGGCAATTGTGAGAGAGCAGCATTCATATCATGAGTTACCAAATCTGGAATATATTGCAACAATTCAGTGGGACACTGTACCTCTTCTGCCTTAAAAAGGTGAGTGAAATATGAGACAGCTTCATTTTGAATGTCCTCTTTCCTCTGACAAATATCTCCAGCAGCTGTTTTTATTTGTGTGATACTTTGCCTGCGATGTCTGTCTTTAACCAAATTATGGAAGTAGGCAGTGTTCCCATCCCCTTGCATTATCCATTTACAACGCGCTTTTTGTTCCCAAAACAACTGTTCATATTTTGAAACCTTCAGATATTCTGCTTTCAGCTTATGATATTGGGCTCTGTTCTCCATTGTGGGATTTAAATCATATATGGCTTCCTGTATGCTTGCTTCTCTTTCCGTTGAAGCTAATTTATCAAAGATATTCCCAAATACTTGCTTATTCCAATGTTGTAAATCTTTCTTTAGACTCTGCAATTTGTTGTACATTCCTCTCATACCTCCAATGGTTGGATAGGTAGACCATTGGCCAGCAACAAATTTCAAAAAATCAGCATGCTCCGTCCAAACATTTAGGAATCGAAAGGATCGTGGCGATGCATCGGATTGGGCTGTAAGATTGAGCAATAATGGTGCATGATCCGAAGTAATCCTTGATAAATGCTTGACCTTAACCATTGAAAACTGAGTATAAAATGTTTGAGAGCATAATATTCGATCCAATCGCCTTTTAACTATACCCAATCCACGACCTCCTACCCATGTGTAAGGAGTGCCGTCATAAGGTAAGTCCACTAAGGAACACAGGTTGACACAGTCTACAAATTCTTCCAGAGAAGATAAATGTGGCATTGAATTACCATGATGTTCCTGTACTGTCATATATGTATTGAAATCACCTCCAATCAACCATAAACCATGCGCATGATGTGTAAATTGATACATCTGCAACCACAATCGTCTTCGGTCTGTCACTGTAGGCCTACCATATACCGGACTTATAGAAATCTGCTGTCCTGTGTGACCAGTGCAGAATTGCAATAAGCTAATCTGTTCACCATGTAAAACATCCTCTAGTTTAAGGCTGGAACTTTGCCAAAACACCCAAATTTTGTCAACACATGTTACTAGGGAGTTTGTAAAAGCTAACTTCAGCTGATGTCGTATAATTTTATCTGCTGATTGCTTGGGCTCAATGATAATCAGCAATTGAATATGATGTTTTTGGACTAAACGCTTAAGACGATGCAAAGAGGTCCTTAATCCACCTACATTCCAAAATAAGTACTTCATTGGGTGGTGTGAGTAATTGAGCTTGAAGCTTCATGTGCACAAGATCGAGTCACCATTGATGATGGAGGCGGGGGAGGCAAGGCATTCTTAGGCCTTCGATGTCTTCGAACTATTGCAGGTTGTGATGGCATTTGAGTAAGTAAATCACTGTCTTGCTCAGCCTGTTCTGATTGTGCATACATATTAGGATCAACATCCGGGAGATTCATGGTCAAATCCCCTAACCAAGCATTATGCACTGTATGATATACCTGTTCTTTAATTACATTCACATAATGCTGATCGCTAGGAGATAAAGCGGACATAAAGTCAGCAAAACGGTTGTTTCTATCCTTACTTGATGGCTCTGTGTCTGAAACATTAGCTACTATTACATCATCTTCGTCTTCTGTAGCTACTTCCTTTGAAGTTCCCAGCTTGGTTAAATCTTGATGTTCTGTTACATCTATGGCTGGCAGATCATTGACCTCAGTGCTATGTCTCGCAATAATACCATCAATGTCAGAGACAGCCTCATTACTGACATTATGATTATTAATTGCGTCATGGACTGGAATATGATCTATTGAACAAGATAGAATTTGAGTTGGAACTGTTGGATTTTTCCTTGGAGTCTAGCGCTGCTTTTTATCAATGCGCTTCGTTCCTTCCCCTGTTTTAACCACACGTACTGGCTGCTCTTCTTTGTGAACTAACTTCCCTTTGCAGCTAGTGACTACATGGCCCAACATTCTGCAGTCTGTATAAAATTCTGGCATTTCCTCATACTCACCTGTTGGATAGAATTCAAACTGGCCTCCTTGAACATGCATCCTAGATGGCCTTGGCTTAGATATATCAATTTCAATACAAAGACGCACCACTGAGGGCCTTAATCCTTGCATTGTAGCTGTATCCATTCTCAATGGTGTACCAATCATTTGCGCTATATCCCATAACGCTGTCCGATTATGTAAGAACAGAGGCAATCCTTTAATTAAGACCCATACTGGAACAATGGGTGTGTCACAATTCGGATCAAAATCTGGCGTCCACTTCGTTACGCGCATGTGGTATCCATGCAAAACGCATGTACGTCGTAAGAAACATCGCTGATAATCCTCGTCATTATGAAAAGTTATTAAAATATGCTGGGCATCTAAATGTCCAATCTTTGGCGTAACTTTGAATCCAATACGTTCAAACGAGACATTTAATTGTTTCATAGATGGGCGGCCATTCCAAAGGAGCCAATTAGAGAAAAGAGATATGGCAGAGAGAAGGCGTATACCTCATACGCAGAAAATGTGATGGATGACAGTCCTTTATACCTCTGAATAGTACGCGGTTGATCCGGCTTTGTCAAGGACTTTGGAGCAACAATCTCGGCAAAGGTTGGTTTTTTCTGGGTTGTCTAGATTCCTGACGATTGATCCGCCATATGATGTCCACAGAAGATCGTATATACCTATTCCTGGAGCGCATTAACCAGTGATGCAAACTAAAATGATGAAAATCAGATTTGAAACAGCTTGATCGATCAGTAGAAGGAGACTCCATAGTGATCGCATTCCGCCGCCGCCACTGCAGTCGTCATTATCATATATATATATATATATATATATATATATATATATATATATGTGTGTGTGTGTGTGTGTGTGTGTGTGTGTGTGTGTGTGTGTGTGTATGTGTATATTTATATATATGTATGTGTATATATAATATATATATATATATATACAAACATATATGTATATATAATATATATATACATACATATTATATATACATATATGTTTGTATATATATATATATATTATATATACACATATATATATATATTATATATACACACACACATATATATATATATATAATATAGAAACGATGGGATGACGGCTTTGAAAATTGCAGCGTCGCAATGTTGATTCCACGTCGTCGATTGCATCTTCTCTGCCATTCTTCGTCATTAGTCTGTCCACTTCCACGTTCTCCTCTTCCTGCGACCTACATGTATTCTTCTTATACTGTCCGCCATTGCACTGCTGGGACAACTGCACCCCTATCCTTTCCTTTTGCTGCTGTTGTTTTGGGCACTAAGCCACCACAGCCCTCACGTGCGATCACCCGCTTCAAAGGGGTGCTTGCTATTGAGTTTTCATCGGATGATATTAAGCAGTACATGGATTCCTTCAAGTATTCACTTGTTGGCACATTTTGGTATCATCGGCCGAAAATGGAGGGGATTCGATATTGGTTTGACAAGGTTGGATTTCTTGGTGGTTTCAAGATCACTCTCATTGATCCAAAGCACATTCTTATTTTTTTATCAAGAGGCTGATTATAACTGCTGTTTGTTGCGCCGCTCTTGTAATGTTCTTGGTTTTCATATGCGCAACACTAAATGCTCATGTGATTTGATCCAAAGATTGACGCTCCCATCGTTATGGTTTGGATCTCGTTTCCGGGGCTGCCCGTTTATTTGCATAAGCCGGAGCCATTATTTGATTTTGCCCACATGATTGGGTCTCCGTTAAAGGCTGATCATGCAACTACGAACCTCCTGCGGCTATCAGTGGCGTGTATATGCATTGAGATAGATGTCTCCAAAGAATTGCCATCACATGTGCATATTAAAAGCGTAGATTTTCATGTCTTCCAATCTTTTGAGTATGAGGATATGCCAGAATATTGTTCTGCCTGTCCTACGTTAGGTCACACTTCACAGAATTGTCCACCGCATGCGCCTGTCATTCCACCTCTATCTTCTAATCAATCTCGGATCATTCCTGCAGCTGCTAAACCCCAGCCTGCTAAGCAGCGCTGGATACCCCGCAAGGATAAGCCAGTCTTGCTGGATGACGTTATCATTGATGCTCCGGAATAGCTAGCAGCAGCCACATATGATCCTGCGCAACCTTTTGTTGTGGCCCCTATACAACCTTCATCTTAATCACCTTCTATATCAAGGCCTATTGATGTTCTTCAAAACCTTTCTCCAGTTCAAGACCTTGCTTGTTTGCGTTCTGATCCTTACGAGAAACTTCCACTAGAATTGCCTCCTGAAGCAGTAATGGATGGACATGTCTCTGATTTGGGTGTGCCGCAGGAGTTTTGCCCGTTTGATCCTCTGGCCAGTCGCAGCTCGGCTCAGGCCTTGCAAGCCAGGCTACAATCCATGCACTCAGGCACTGTGGAGTGTGACAAACATGAATCTATTGTGGATGCAATAGCAGTTGAGCAGGATGTCGACGCATTACCTACAACCGCTAACGATGCACTAGTGGATCATATAATGCCGCATGGGAATATCGAAGGTAGCATCAAGCGACAACGCACTAGGAAGAAAGATATGCCCCGTCCGCCTCCATCCGGCTGTCTTACTCGCTCCACCTCTAGCTTGGATACCTCATCTTCTCAATGAATTCATTAACTTGGAACGTGCAGGGTATGCATACTTCTTTATCCCGCCTTCAATACTTAATTCGTACGCATCACATTCATTTGTTGATTTTACTTGAGACAATGATGCCCAATAATAAACTATCCCAGTATCATCTTCACTTTGGTTTTTCTCAAGCTTATTCCTCAGAGGATGATAAAATTTGGATGTTCTTGAATACATCGATATTAGACTCATTAAGCTACACTCAGGGTATTCGAAATCTCTCTATTCGGTTTCGATGGATTCCTTCGGGTAAGGCTTTTTGGTGGACTGCTGTTTATGGCCATCACACTATCTCAGCTTGTCGTCTTCTCTAGAGCAATTTGCTGGCTTTCTCCAGATCCATCTCAGACGCTTGGATTGTGGGTGGTGATTTCAATACGTTTCTTTGATTGGAGGAGCATGTGGGCTTGTCATCTGCCACATTGCGTCAGTTGGAGGATTTCAATCAATGGGTCAGTGACACAGCTCTGATAGTGTTAAGGATTCGGATTCCATGCACATGCAGCCGCCGGATTAGGGTTTGTTGGCTCAACAAACCCTAAGCTATCCTAACAACTCTTGTTGTAACAACTCTTAGTTGTACACACTTAAGTTGTGGCTAACTCTATCTTGTAGTTGTGTTTAGATCAACTTGTGTTTGTATCAAACTCTAATTGTAAGAGGTTTATATTTGCAAATGTACTCAGCACACGAAAGTCAATACAAGAAATATTTTCCAAAGCTCATTCTTTCATGGTATCAGAGCTATCTTGACTCCCACGAGTACTCTTAAAATCTGCCACTATTCCTTCGGACCTATGGCTGAAAGTAGCACCAAACAATGCTCCCTTGATGGAGTCATCACTATCAATGTTGCTGCGCAACTTCCTATCAAGCTCACCAAAAATAATTTTCCTTCTTGGAGAGCTCAGTTCGATGCTCTACTATATGGATATGATCTAATGGGCTTTCTTGACGAGACTAAGCCGTGTCCCTCAGAATACACGGTTAGCTCTAGTGGAGAATAACAACCAAACCCTGATTATGCTATCTGGGTTCGGCAGGACAAACTGTTGCTGCATTCTATCTTGGCATCAGTATCTGAAGGAGTTGTACTCTTGATCGCAACTGCTTCAACCTCACGTGAAGCTTGGCAGAAGCTTCACCGTCTATATGCAAATAAGTCTCGGTCTCGCATCATGAATCTTAAGGAACGTCTTACTAATATTACCTGTGACTCTCAGTCTGTTGCTGACTATCTTCAGACTATCAAAAGTATTGCTGATGAGCTAGCCCTTGTTGACACTCATCTTAGTGATGATGATTTATCTATTTTCGCTCTTAATGGACTCAGTAGTAACTTCAAAGAAATAGCTGCTGCCATTAGAGCTCGTGACACTCCTATTTCGTTTGAAGAACTTCATGACAAGTTGGTTGAGCATGAAGCATTCCTTAAACGCGAAGAGGCTCGCAGTGGTGTTGCGGTCACAGTGCACGCCACTCACACCAAGCCTGGCCGAAACTTTAATGTCCATCCAGGGGGGCCTCGGCATGGTGGGGGCGGCCGGCCATCCTCGGGCAAGCCGCCATCCACTGGTTCGGGTTCGGGTATGCCGCAGGGTTTTGGTTCTCATTCGGCCAACTCTCGGTCTACCCGAAGCTCTTCTCAGTCTGGAGTGGTATGTCAGTATTGTCAGAAGCGGGGTCACACAGCGCGCCAATGCTATTCCTTGAAGCGCGCACTACAGCAGCAGCCTGAAGTACATCACACCACTTCGGGGTCACTGCAGAATAATTGGGTGTTAGATTCGGGTGCGTCTCACCATGTCACGCACGACTTGGCACATCTTTCACAGCACCAACCATATGAGGGTCCGGATGATGTTTTGCTCGGCGATGGCTCTACTCACAACATCTCTAATACTGGTTCTGCCATCATTTCTACCTCACTTAAACCCTTGGTTTTATCCAATGTTTTACATGTTCCTTCTCTTACTACTAATTTGATATCGGTTTCTAAATTTTGCAAACATAATAATACATCGATTGAATTTTTTCCTTCCTCTTTTGTTGTTAAGGATCTCCTCACGGGGGCGCAACTGGCTCGCGGACAGACCAAGGGTAATGTGTATGAATGGAGCATGTCTTCTTCAACCCCCCATTCAGCCCAAGCTTCGGATTCCATGTCTCCCCGCGCCAATGTCACCGCCGCCTCTTCCGTCTCCACCTGGCATCATCGCCTTGGACATCCATCCCAGCGTGTTCTTCAGTTGTTGAGTAGAAATAATGATGTGTCTGTTTCCCCAAATGACTCTCTAAATAAATTTTTCTGTGAGTCCTGTCTTAGTAGTAAGAGTCACAAGTTACCTTTTTCTAGTTCTTCAGTGCACAGTCGTGGACCACTAGATGTTGTGTACTCCGATGTTTGGGGGCCTTCCCCGATTGAATCTATTGATGGTTGTCGTTATTATCTTTTATTTGTGGATTACTTTACAAAGTATACTTGGCTGTTTCCTATGGCACGTAAGTCTGATGTGTCTATGATTTTTCCTAAATTCAAACGCATGGTGGAGAACTTTTTCCATCGTCCCTTTGTAACACTTTACACAGATGGCGGCACTGAATATAAGGGACTCACATCGTTTTTTGATTCCGAGGGTATTCAGCATTGTGTGTCACCGCCTTATACCCCCGAGCATGTCGGCTCTGCTGAGCGTAAGCATCGTCATGTCGTTGAAACTGGCCTTGCATTATTGCATCATGCGTCTATGCCCCCTAAATATTGGTCCTATGCCTTTCTCACTGCTGTCTACCTTATAAACCGGTTGCCTACCCCGGTCCTTCAAAACGCCACCCCTTATGAGCGTTTGTTCTCTAAGCCTGCTCGGTATCACTCATTACGTGCTTTTGGGTGTCTTTGTTACCCTTGGTTACGGCCCTATTCTGATCATAAACTGGCTCCCCGCTCCAAGCCATGCGTGTTTGTAGGCTATTCTAATACTCATCATGCTTACAAGTGTCTCGATATTTCGTCCAATCGACTCCATTTATCTCGCCATGTTCAATTTGTTGAGCATACATTTCCCTTTGCTGCTAACTCCGAGTCCAATGGTACCTCCCTTTCCATGTCGTCTTGGTTTGCAGGTGTTCCGCTAGCCGCTGCTCTGCACCCGCCCGTGCTTCCTATCTCTGTGCCCCAGTCAGTTGCGCCTCCCGAAGTCTCCCCAGCACCAGCCGCCCTCAGGTATCCTTCTACTCCATTGAATTTCGTCCCCCCTCCCTCTTCTGATCACGCACAGAATGACCCCCAACTTTCCCCTCCACCTCCTGCACCTTCGGCACCCACCAACCCGTCCCCATCCCTGGTGCCGTGTGCACCCATCCCTGCACCCTCGTCATCTAATCCGCCTGCGCCTTCCCTTGGACACCCAATGATCACTCGTGCTCGTAATAACATTCACCGTCCCAAGTTATACCCTGATTATATCCAGCTCAATCACACTACTAAACATCCCCTTCCGTCCTCTTTAGAGCCATCTACGGTCAAACAAGCACTCCGTGATCCGAACTGGTGTGCTGCGATGGATGATGAGCTCGCTGCCCTCGCCCGCAACGGCACATGGGCACTTGTTCCTCCTCCACCGGGCCACAACATTGTTGGATGCAAATGGGTCTTTCGTATTAAGCGTAATCCTGATGGCTCTATTGCTCGTTATAAAGCTCGACTTGTTGCGAAAGGATTTCACCAACGACCTGGTATTGATTATCATGATACTTTTAGCCCCGTGGTCAAACCCACAACTGTCCGTGTAGTCCTTTCTCTCGCTCTCTCGCATGGCTGGCCTATTTCGCATTTGGATGTTAACAATGCTTTTCTTAATGGTCACTTGACTGAGAATGTTTATATGACTCAGCCTCCTGGGTTTATCAGTTCAACTATGCCTCACCATGTGTGTCATCTTCGGCGAGCTTTATATGGTCTTAAACAGGCACCCCGGGCGTGGTATAATGAGTTGAAGAATTTTTTAGTTCAGTATGGTTTTTGGAATTCAAAGTCTGACACGTCCTTATTCATATATCGTGCAAATCACGTCGTTATCTATTTTCTTGTATATGTTGATGATCTACTTGTCACAGGAAACAATACCTCCTCTATTCGTAAGTTTGTGGACTCATTAGGGGCTCGGTTTTCTCTCAAGGATCTTGGACCCCTCCATTATTTTTTAGGTGTTGAGGCAGTCTTTACTCAGGACGGACTACATCTTTCTCAGGACAAGTACATTCGCGATCTTCTTGCTAAATTTCATCTTGATGGTGTTAAGGATTCTCTTACCCCCATGTCTGCCACGGCGCGCCTTGTCCTTCGCGATGGCTCCCCATCCGCTGATGCATCTCAATACCGCAGTCTAATTGGGGGTCTTCAATATCTTCAACTCACTCGGCCCGACATCGCCTTTGCAGTAAACAAGCTAGCACAATACATGCATGCTCCCACGCAAACCCACTGGACAGCGGCCAAGCGCCTCCTTCGCTATCTAAAACACACTATTCATCATGGCTTGTTATTACGTCGCCATCAGCCACTTACTCTCCATGCCTACTCTGATGCTGACTGGGCTGGTGATCCAGATTCTTTTCGTTCAACTACGGCTTTTATTCTGTTTCTTGGCGGAAATCCAATATCTTGGTGTTCTAAGAAGCAGCGTACTATAGCTCGATCCTCTACTGAAGCTGAATATCGAGCCGTTGCTGCTACAACTGCTGAGGTAACATGGGTCACTAATCTTCTTTCCGAGCTTGGTGTTTCGCTCCAACGTACGCCCACCATCCTATGCGACAATCTCAGTGCTACGTACTTATGTGCTAATCCTGTCTTTCACAGTCGCATGAAACATATTACATTGGACTATCATTTTGTTCGTGAAACGATTGCCGCCGGCACACTACAAGTCTCGCATGTCCCCACACAACACCAACTCGCGGATGTCCTCACCAAATCCTTACCCAAGCAACGGTTTCTTCAACTTCGGTCCAAGATTGGCCTCTTCGACGGAACGGCCATCTTGCGGGGGCGTGTTAAGGATTCGGATTCCATGCACATGCTGCCGCCGGATTAGGGTTTGTTGGCTCAACAAACCCTAAGCTATCCTAACAACTCTTGTTGTAACAACTCTTAGTTGTACACACTTAAGTTGTAGCTAACTCTATCTTGTAGTTGTGTTTAGATCAACTTGTGTTTGTATCAAACTCTAATTGTAAGAGGTTTATATTTGCAAATGTACTCAGCACACGAAAGTCAATACAAGAAATATTTTCCAAAGCTCATTCTTTCAGATAGAGATTCCATTTCAGGGCTCGCCATATACATGGTCGGATGGTTGTGGTCTAGGCCGTGTTTGTCGTCGCCTTGGTCGTCTTTTTTGTTCTGCGGATTTCTATAAGATGTTTGATACATTACTTGTTCAGCATCTGAATCGGGCATCTTCAGATCATTCACCCTTGTTGTTCACGGGCCGCGTGTCATTGATGGAAGGTCCTCTCTCTCTTTTCACTTTTTAGAGGTATGGCTTACCCATGCGGATTACCTTGACTTTGTGCGGCACAATTGGCATTCTTATCCCAAAATTGGTGGTGCGCATGGTTGGTTTAATAAGCTTCAGCGACTTCAAAAAGACCTACGGTTTTGGAATAACATAGTTTTTTGTAATGTCTTCGATGTGGTGGCTGAAGTAGGCAGGGATGTGGTACGCATGGAAACACAGTATCATTCTAATCCCTATGCTACAGCACACGCGAATTACCATGCCGCTAAAGCGCGTCTTTTACAAGTCCAAGCACGGGCTTGTCTTTTTTGAAAGCAAAAAGCTCGAGTTACATGGTTGCAGGAGGGGGATGCCAATACAGTGTATTATCATGGGCTTGTTAAGGATCGCCGCTGTAGGCAACGCATCTCTCGTACTATGTCTAGCATGGGCGAGGAGTGCCTCTCGGACGCAGAAATCCGGATTGAGGCGATTCGGTTCTACTCGGATCTTTTTGCTACGGCACATACACAAGATCATGAATCTATTCTTCAACACGTCCCATCTCTAGTGTCTTCTGAGGATAATCATCTTTTATTGGTGCTTTCCCAACTGCCCGAGGTTAAGGAGGCTGTTTGGACGCTCAACCCGGATAGCGTCGTCGGGCCAGATGGTTTCCATGGTAAATTCTACAAGCATTGTTGGGAGATTATTAAGCAGGATGTGATGAAAGTTGTGCATGAATTATTTTTGGGCGTTCCGGTCCCAACGGTTATGGCTGCTTCCTTAATCACTTTAATTCAGAAAGTGGAATCACCTGATTCTTTTGCTGATTTTCGTCCAATATGTTTGACAATTTTATCTCGAAAGTTGTGATGCGTGTTCTATCTTCCCAGCTTGGGATGATATTCCCACGATTGATTTCACCTGAACAACCTGGTTTTTCTGCCGGGACGGGGCGTATCTGACCAAATCCATATGGCTAAGGAAATGGTGCACTTATTAGACAAACCTAGTCGAGGAGGCCGTGCAATTGTGAAGCTGGACATGACAAAGGCATTCAATCGTGTGAGTTGGGATTATCTTCAGCGCTTGGTCCTTCGGATGGGTTTTTAGCAGCTTTTTCGTCAGGATCATCATGAATAATTTAGCGGCTATGAAATGTTCCGTCTTGATTAATGGCAAGGCATGCAGATTTTTCAATACTGGCTGAGGTGTCAAGCAGGTGACCCCTTGTCCCCTTTGTTATTTATTCTAGTGGCAGAAGGTTTTAGCAGGTGACTTAATTATTTATTTGACACATGCCGAGTGTCTGGTTTCTCCTACAATCGAGTCCACACTCCGTCTCATTTGGGGTTTGCTGACAATCTGCTGACCTTTCTCTCTGCCTCGGCCCAGAATTTGCGCCGCATCACACGGTTTCTTGATCATTATCAGCTTGCGTCTTGTCAGCTGGTTAACTTTCACAAAAGTATGGTTATTGTCAGTGCTAGTCGATCAGTTAGTCAAGTGGCGGGCTTTCTTGGCATGCGATTATCATCTTTTCCGCTTAAGTACCTTGGGACGCCTATACATTGTGGCATTTGCTGGGCGGTACACTGTACTTCTCTATTGCGGCATTTTGATGTCCGCTTTGCAGGCTAAGCGAATAAATTGCTGAGTGCGGCTAGCCAAGTTGCGCTTATTCGTTCAGTTCTCTCGACGATCCCATTGCATTTATTTGCTATTTCACGGCTTCCGTCCGGTGTTATTGTAGCCTTGGAGTGGAAGCTATCACCTTTTTTCTGGGGACACCGTCAACATTTGAGATCTTGGTCAGACATTTGTCTACCGACTGATGAAGGCGACCTCAGGATCTGCTCGTTACTTGCTCTTCAGCAAGCTTACGAATGCATGTGTGGTGGTTTATCAAACTTCTATCACTATTTGGGAACAATTTATGCGGACAAAATATGGAAGACGGGAGCACTGCCGTGAGCTTCTCCCAGATTCCCCTGATTGGAAGCGTATCTTTCATATTCATGCTTTTTGTCAAAGCCGTGTGCAGGAGGGGCGGGACGTCCTTTTTTGGCGTCCTCATCCGAATAGGCAGTTCTCACTAAGCGCATACACAGAGTGTAGGCAGTCAGTCACGCATCCCTTTGCCCTTTTACAGGTACATGTAGTAGCCTTGTTTATCGCAGTCTTCAAAATTGTTTATGTGGAAATCGTTATCTCGCACACTTCCCCTTCCGGAATATCAGAGCATTTTCACAATAGCATTTCCCACAATCTTCCTTTCTGTCACCGGTTCTGCATTCATACACATCATCTTTTTTACACTGTTCGGCAGTTTCATCTATTTGGTCTCGGTATGCAAATCTTCTTGATATTCCGTTTGCATTCAATGTGACTTTACGTTCACACCTTCGTAGTTGGTTGGCTTCGGTCTTCACCTCGTTCTATGCACGGTCAGCTTCGCATGATGGTGCCGCAGGCGATATGCTGGAATGTCCGGAAAGAATACATAGGTCTCATGTTTGGGGATGAGACATACAACTCGTGGAGGATGGAGGAACGCATTCGATTGGATATATTTGTGTGGTGTCAGGCGGCGTCAGGAAAGCACTTTGCCGCAACCATTTCGACCCTTATTTCAGCGGTGCTATCTCCGCCAATACGCGTACATCGTTGTTCTATGGTACTGTGGCTTGCTCCACCCTCGGGTAGGCTGAAGATTAATGTAGATGCCACTTCCGGATGTCATGGATCTGCGGCTGGGGCAGTGGTCCGAGACTCAGGGGGTGCTATACTATCTGCTATTTCTTTTCCTTTGCCGCATTACCCCCACTCAGATCGGAGATGCAGGCACCATTTTATACGGTTATTTTCTATGCCCTAGGTTTTCGGGCTTCATTCTAGAATCGATTGTCTGTCGTTATCATCTCTATTTGCTACTCGCTCGGTGACGGGAGATATGAGAGCTGATCTTCATCGCTTAAAGCACTTTTTGGCGCTTACTGCGCCAATTCTTTGTTACACTCCACGTGAGACAAACTCAGTGACACACCACTTAGTCAATCAAGGGTTGCAGTTATCTTCTTTGTCGGAGTTTGTCAGCGTATGCAAGTTGGCGACAGTTGCACGTGGTTGCTTGCTCATAGACTTATCAACTCCCCATTTGTGCACTTGATATGGAGATCCCTCTGATATGCTATTCTGATTGTGTAATTTTAATGATGCAAGCAGTCCGGGTACTTATATCTGTATTTATCCCCTTGTGCTTTTTGCGGTATTATTGTTCATTCTTGTATGCAGCTACTCAATTATCTCTTTGTCTGATTTCTTCGCGAGGGAGGTGTACATCTTCTGATACTGCACTTGCTTATGTCTTCCGTGTGGATTGGCACGCTTTCGTTGTTTTTAATTGCATTTATTTGAGTGCAGGCAGGTTGGGTATGTCCCTAATTCTTGGATTATTGCTTTGCTTGTTGCACGACATTCTAAAATTGGTGCCAATCTAGCATTTTCTCTCTTTTTTTGGCAAGGAAGTGATGGACTTTTTGTGATCATCCATGGACATTGGCTTCACGGCATCTCTAGTTAGCTGCATATTGTACTTCACTGCTTACCTTAGCTGTCTCATGTTGGATAAATATGTACTCTTTTTTCTTCGTGCAAGATTTTATCCACAAGGGTGGTTTTGCTAGCCAAGGTTTTAGTGAGGCATATCATATTCGACATGAGCACCAGCCTTTCCCCATAGCTCTTAGCTGTTCACTAGACGGGGATTTCCGCCCGAGTAGTTATTCCATTGTATTGTATTGGCTATTTCTTTGTAATTTCAATAGTTGTATGGTTTGCACATTTGGTTTTCCTCCGCCACAAGAGAGGTTATTAATAATAAAGCCAGGAGGTCATCCTCCTTTTATCAATACATATATATATACACATACATACATTCATATATATATATATATGAATGTATGTATGTATATAGACAAGATATATATACACATACACAAACACACACACATATGTGTGTGTGTGTATGTATATAAAGTAAATTCTTCGTATGAGATGGCGGCGCTAAGGCGAATTCTCCAGCGATGGGTGACGGCAATGTTTGGTTGCTGATTGCCATTACAATCACGGTTCTTTCTGCTTTCTTTTGTGTGATCGTTTATTATATTCCTCTTCTGGATTGTTTTGGTTTAATTTTCCACAGCATCTACTGGCGGCGGCAATTTTTCTGGAGCAATGGATCAAAATCGATCCTATGCTTCTCTTTTTAAAACCGCTGCAACAACGATCCAACCTCGCGAGATCACTAAGTTTAAGGGGGTGCCGGCGATAAAATTTACTCGGGAGGAGGTCTCAGCGTTAGCAGATTCATTCAAATATTGCTTGGTAGGTACTTTTTGGTATGGCCGTCAAAACTTGATGCTATACGTAAGTGTTTTGATCGAATTGGTTTCTCTGCTTTGGTTAAAATTATGTTGTTGGATTCCATGCACATTCTTTTGCACTTTGATGCGGAAGCTGATTACTATCGATGTTTTTCACGTCGCATGTGGACGGTCCTGGGTTATCACATGCGTGTTACTAAATGGACTTATGATTTTGATCCCAAGATTGATATGCCCCTTGTTCCAGTCTGGATTTCATTGCCAGGTCTTCCAATTTATCTACATAAGGATGAGGCACTCTTTGAATTTGCACGTATGGTTGGTACGCCACTAAAAGCAGATTCTGCAACTTTGCAATTGCTGCGACCATCCGTAGCTCGCATTTGTATTGAAATTGATGTTTCCAAAGAGCCTCCACAACGTTTATACATACAAAGTGATGATTATTCTTTCTTTCAATCTGTTGAGTATGAGAATTTACCTGCGTACTGTGCAACATGCCGCATTCTCGGACACTCAGCTTCTTCATATAGGCGAGATCAACAATCAGAGCCCCTGCTACCTACAGTCAATGATGCTATTCCTCCAACATCTTCTGCCCCTCAACCTACACAAAGATGGACACCAAAAAAGGCAGACAGAAATACCAATTCTGATGTTGTCCAACCAAGTACCAATATTACAATAGGACCACATGATATTACAATGGCGCAACAACTTGAAAGGACAGACGTTATGCTTGCTGAGACAGCCAGACATCAAGAACATCCCCAGGTAATGCTGGATGAACATTCTCCATCTACTCCGGTGGATCATATACCAGACGACATCGATGTTCAGCACCAACTTATACAGGAGATCTCCAATCAACAAGACTTGCAACGCTTGAATTGCTCTTCTGCGACTTTAGCTCCTTCTCAGATACAGGATTCTGACCCTGCGTTGTTGCCCACTTTGGACTCTTAAATACATGATGATACCCAGGTAGATGAGATGGAATTGTGATCAGCCGTGTTAGAAGCTGCTAGGGTGATATCGGCTACACCCCCTGCAGAGGATGGAAACCCAAATGTTACACACCCGGAGGTTACACTTGCGATAGATAATTTACTGAAGGTCCGTAAGCGTCGTCCGCATCGAAAGAGAAGTGACATGCCTGCTGAGCCTTCTACGTCAATAGTAACGCGAGCGGCAGCACAACATTCATCAACTTCTGTATTACAATCTGATCAATGAATGTCCTGCTTTGGAATTTAAGAGGTATTCAGACATCTATAGTTAGATTGCATTCTTTAATTCGTCAACATAGGTTACACGTCTTGGTGCTCATTGAACCAAACCTCAGACGAATGCGCTTGGAACATTATCGCTTGCAGTTAGGTTTCTCAAATGCTTGTTCTTCAGATGATTCCACGATTTGGGTTCTGTGGCACTCTTCTTTCATTCAATTGTTAGACGTGAGACAGGGGGTACAGAATATATCTTTACAATTTATATGGTTAGTTAATCAGAGTGACTTTTGGGTTACAACAATATATGGCCATCATACAGCTGCAGCATGAAAGCCTTTGTGGCAGGATCTTTTAGGCTTTCGACAACATATGACGCAGCCCTGGCTTATTGGAGGCGACTTCAATACATTTTTGTCATTGGACGAGCATATAGGGCGGTCTACACCATCAATTCGTACGCTTGCGAACTTTAAGCAGTTTGTGGAGTCATGTGAATTATTAGAAATTCCATACCACGGTTCTTGTTTTACATGGTCGGATGGACGTAGCCTCGGTAGAGTATGGCGCCGCCTAGACCTTTTCTTGGTTTCAGCAGATTTTTTGGACATCTTTGAGAAATGTCAAATTCAGCATCTGCATCGGGCAACTTCTGATCATGCTCCTTTAATTTTAACGTGTCAATTGGCATCTCCCAGGGGCCCTACCTCATTTCGTTATTTGGAGGCTTGGACTACTCACGCGGATTTTGACTCTTATGTTCGGGAGCAATGGAAATCTTATCCAACTGTGGGGGGTATGTATGGCTATTATGATAAACTACGCCGTCTCAAATCAGATCTTAGAACATGGAATCAAAATATCTTCGGAAATATCTTCTTGGATCTGCAAGCAGCTGAAGAGGAAACTGTTAGAACAGAAAAAGAATATGATACCTCACCCTCGGAAGACACAAGTGCAACCTACCATCGGGCCAAAGCGATTCTTATAACACTTCAATATCAAGCACATATTTACTGGAAGCAAAAGGCTAATGTCAAGTGGCTTAAAGAGGGAGATTCCAACACAACTTATTATCATCGACTAGTTAAGATTAGAAGGCAACGTCGGTCCATACTAGCCATCCGCAAGTCAGATGGAACAATGTGTGACGATGAACCTGGAATACAAGAGGAAGCAGTACAGTTTTTTCGGCATCTCTTCACAACGGAAGAGACCACTGACCATGATTCATTGCAACAATATATACCGTCTGTTTTGACTACAACCAAAAATGAGCTATTGTTAGAGTTACCTCAGATGAATGAAGTAAAGGCAGCAGTGTGGCAACTAAGTCCATCCAGTGCCCAGGCCCAGATGGCTTCCCTGGTTCATTCTATAGACGGTTTTGGGAGGTGATTCAACTAGATGTTTTATTGGTGACGCAAGAGTTCTTCCTCGGCATTAAAATACCCAAATCGATGGCAGCCTCTTTAATATGTTTAATACCGAAAAATACAAATCCAAACACATTTGCGGACTATCGCCCCATTTGTTTGACAAATTTTTTGTCTAAGGTGGTCACGCACGTTATTGGCTGCCGTTTAACTACTCTGTTGCCTAAACTGATTTCTTTGGAACAAGCAGGATTTATGCCTGGCAGGGGAATTTTGGAGCAAGTATTGTTGGCAAAAGAAATGGTCCATATACTACATCGAAAGTGTCGAGGGGGACAGGTTATGATCAAGCTGGACATGGCCAAGGCATTTGATCGCGTCTCTTGGCAATATTTGTAAAAGCTCCTTCACGCCTTTGGATTTCATTCAAGATTTATTAGACTCATTATGAATAATCTGTCGGCTACTCATTGCTCAGTATTGATTAACATCAAACCGTGTGGTTTTTTTGCGCCAACAAGAGGTGTAAAACAGGGTGATCCGTTATCGCCATTACTATTTATCTTGGCTTTAGAAGGATTTTCACGAGGTATTAACGCTTTGTTTCAATCAGGATTATTAAGAGGCTTTCATGGAGGAAGATCACAGGTAGTCTCCCATCTTGGTTTCGCAGATGATTTATTAGTCTTCTTGAATGGTTCAATTGATAATCTATGGCGTTTCAAATTATTTCTGTAATAATACCAAAAGGCATCAGGCCAACTAGTCAACTATCACAAAAGTCAGTTGGTGCTGGGGGATGGTGTTTCGCTGACCCGCATTGAATCAATGTTACATATGCGTATTGCAGAATTGACTATTAAGTACTTGGGATCTTATCTATTTAAAGGGATCAATCAATCTCAATATTGTTCTTCCTTATTGGCTCATTTCGATTCGCGTCTAGGGGGATGGTCCCAAAAGTTATTAAGCATGGTAGGCAGGCTAGCACTTATTCAATCGGTCCTGTCTACCCTGCCACTTCACGTCATGGCTGTAGCAAAGCTGCCAGCGAGTGTTATTGCTGAGCTAAATATGAAAATGTCGAATTTTCTATGGGGAAATCGGCATCATTGGCGGGTCTGGGCAGCAGTCTGCAATCCAAAGGAAGAGGGGGGATTAGGGCTTCACAATTTATCTACTTTGCAGAAAGCCTATGAGTGCAAATTATGGTGGCAGTATCAAACAACTTCTTCTTTGTGGGAACAGTTTTTACGACGTAAATATGGTCAGCGAGCATATATGACGGCAAATATTTACGATTCAGCGGATTGGAAGCGGTTATGTCGTATTCATCCCTTTTGCTCATTACATTCGATTCCAACTAATGATGGCTTGTTATGGAACAATACATCTACTGGGCAGTTCAATCTTCAAATCGCTTATGACACCTGTAGAGCAAGAGGTACGATTTTCTCATATGCAAAATATGTTTGGTGGCCAGGTATTGCTTCGGCGGCAAACGTTTTTATTTGGCGACTGTGGTTTAATGCACTACCATTTCCACAAACTTTGAGTACATAGACTGTCTCCTTTCCCACTTGTTGCGCGTTCTGTAGAGGGGCTGTAATGGGTCTCAATCATACCTTTTATCATTGTCCTGTTATAACACAAATTTGGATACATTTGGCAACTGTTTTCCGCGGGCCTATGCCGAGGGATAGAACATTTAAGCTCTATCTATGTCGATGGTGGTCTGGTGCAAATCAAGGCACGATGTTTGGTCAACTAGTGGCGACTATTCCCCTAATTGCATCCTGGATAATCTGGAAAGCGCATGCGGCGGTATATTTTGGTGATGACATCTTTTCTTTTGCTAGATTAAAGGAAGGGATCCGACAGGGTATTTACACATGGTGTCTGTCTGCGTCGGGGACCAAGTACTCTGAGTCAATTCCGTATTTGATTACGCTTCATTACTCACCCCCATTGCAAACTAAACGACTCAAGGTATTGAGACGGAAGCTTCCACCGTCGGGTAAACTAAAATTGAACGTTGATGCAGCAGTTGGTAGAAAAGCATCGGAAGCGGGAGCAATATTACGGGACGACGCTGGGCAGCTAATACAAACGATTTGCTTTATGCTGCCTGCTTTGCCTCCCATGCACGCAGAACTACAGGCTGTATTGTTCTCCCTCATCTTTTTTGTCACACAAGGATATGTACATCTGGAAGTGGAAGTAGGCTGCAAGGAGCTTTTGAACATAATAAACCGGTAAGCATCTGTATCCTTCCAACTCCAATCAGATTTGTTTCGACTGAGATTACTACTTTCCACCGTGCACGCGACGCTATCTTTTGGGCCAAGGGAGATAAACTCTGCAGCACACTATCTAGCGCAATATGGTATCATGCATGGCCATAAATATGTCTTCATTCAGCAGGAGACTCTTCCACCACTTGTGTGTGGCAGCATGCAGACTGACATCCATACTTCATATGTTCGCATATAAGGAACAGCACTGGAGCGTTTATCATTTGCCCGCCTGCATCATACAGATGTGGGCGGTTGGGTACGTTTACTTCACTAATTTAGCTGCTGTCCTTTTGCATCTTGCTAGGTCACTAATGTTTGCTGCTTTTAAAATGCTGAGGCCTCTATCTTCTACACTTGAGTCCGCCTCCGGTGCAATGGCTGGCCAGAGCTTGCTCGTATTTCTGTTGCCCGATACCTCCTTGGTTTCGGGCAACCTAGGTAACATTCCAACACTATTATTCATGGTGACTTCTCCGCATCATACCTACGATTCAAATATAACACAATGTATGCTTGCATTCTTCTGTTGCGAGGCTGATCACTAGACTGTCAAAGACAGCAATCATCTTTCGCCTAAAGGAATTTGCCGACATCACGCAAGATCTACGCATTTTTTATATATTCTTGCATTAGATAAACATTTGGTTGTAACGATGTCACAAATATTACTTGTTTTTACTTTATTCTAAAGGCATATATTTACTGTACAAATTTTTTTGGAGTTATGGTAAAGCTACAGCCTTTTATATATAAGGGCTATACACACCATTATCATATTTTCCTAAATGCTAAATGCTAAATGCTAAATACAAGCAAATTTACCATTACACTACCAAGTTTTTCAGGTAAAAAAACAAACATAGATAAATTTATGTGGCATAGAGAAACGTGTTCTACCCTGCATCTACTTCTTCAGTTTGAGAAGACTATAAATTATCCATTACATAAACAGGACATTTTTTAAAGATTATGCAAATTCCTCTATTTTTGAAGGTAACTTAGGATGCATTAATTTTGCTTCGAAGGAAACTGTTCGAAGTCTTATATGCATATAGGAACTTCGCAGCAAGATATTTCAAAAGAACTAACCAGAAAACTACTCCTATATTAAAAATATTGTCATAGTTTGACTTAAAAATAATTTAAAAAGTCAAATTATTTTGGTCACAATACCTATGTTGATGTACACTAAAGAAATTATATAAATGATTGAATGAGTAGGATGAAAACTTTGACTGGTAAATTGTTTTTGTTTCTAAAATAGAGAGAATATTTTTCAATCAAAATAAAAACAAAAACAATATTTCGACACGTAGAGAAATAATACCTATATTCTACACCATAGGTTTTGTAAGTCGCCTTACATGTTTGAGACACTCCGCCTGTTGCATTTATGTAGTGATAATCGTT
>AP025054.1:13517214-13593201 GCA_036186865.1 Eustoma russellianum | reverse complement strand
TTCAACAAATCAAGCCAAATTGTGGGTTATTGATGTGTGTAAACATGGTATGACTTTGGGGCTAATTTTGACATGTGGTGTTGTACCCACCCTGCCGTAGATGTAATTCCTAATTGTACGAGCCTTGTAATAACAATTTCTAGAGATTCAAGTGACAATAAAAAAATTATTTTATGCGTATCTTAATTTATTCAATTGAATAATCCCTTTTTCCTAAATATTACCAAAAAAAGAGACAAAGAAAAGGATATTGCTTTAGGGAATCAAAAGCGAAGGAGTTGTGACAAAATACCCCTTAAAGGCCGGTCACCCTCCTTCAAAAAGCCCCAAAATATCGCCTAATTCTAGAATAGTCCTTGAGTCAAAAGCTTCCAACTATTAAATAGCCACCCTAATTTACTACCTTCCTTTATGCATGCTTGTAATCATTATGCCCCTTCTCCCCAACCATAAAACCATCCCCTCCATCACCCTTATAGACTTGAAGACTAAAACAACAAACTATCCCTGATCCTCTCCCAACCTCAAACTACCTAAAATCCCTTCTCACCACACTCAACTTTCTGCCACCAAGAAAGAGAACAAGAGCAAACAACCAAGTGGCTTCAAGAGCTACTAAACCATCTTCTACTGTAAACCCTTAACCTTAATATCCATTCTTCTAAGTTTAAAGCAAGTTGAGCTATTCTTTATTCCCTAACCCATCCGATGCCGTGTTACCACTCAACCACCATAAGAAGATTTCTAGCTTAGAAGCAAAAGGGACCTCAAGATAGCTAATACATCACTCATCAAGGTAAGGTTTTATAACCCCTTTTAGACTTCATTCTATTTATTTAAGTAGCTCTCTCCTCACCCCCCTCCCTCCTCATAAAACCGTACGCTTCCCTTGCAGGGAGGAGGTAATCTTCAAGCTGTAAGTGGAACCAAGTGTCCAAGACCACAACTTCGGACAAAAGAAGCAAGTACCTCTTGATTCTCCCTTGAGATACTAAGGAACTTTAAATGAGATGTCTAGACATTTTTAGGCATTTAATCTTGCCTTTGTTGAGCCCATATGATAAATATATCATGCTGGAATTTTTGTAAAAATCACTAAGATGACGTTTGTGAAGCATGTCTATGAAACCAAGGAAATAATCTAGTATCTAGGCTAATGACCTACCTAGTGTGATGAATGAGTTGGAAATTTTAAGATTATCTCACCCCCTAACCACGGACTTGAGAAGTTTTAGGGGAACGGTTTAGTTCACCTTCATTATGTTACTAGAATATTTTAGATAGCACATAAATTGGTTAAGTATTACTTGGATGCCATAAGTTAAAGGGCTATTTTGCATTTCGTAACATATGAATGGCTAAGGGATGTTATTAAGTATGTTAAAAACATGACTAAGTGACCAATGATTGAGGGCATAAAGTCACTTGGAAGGTTGAACATATGTTAAGGGGGAAAAGAAGAAGTCAACTCGGAAGGTATATTACCCCGCCATACCACGGTTTTACTTGGTTAAGGGGGAAAATGAACTATTTTATTTGCCATGTATTAAGGGTGGTTTGGAGATTATGTTGGACATATATGTTTCACTCAAAGTAATGGTTAAGGGACTGTTCTGGTAGATGACCATATTTGATGAGTTTTAAGGGCTTTAAGGAACTTGTTATGATGGAATATGTGCATTTTGAGACTGTTTTGTACACCTCCTTTTATTGGACATATTTATGCAATTTTAACATATGGATATGTTTATTTGAAGCTATTGAAGATGTGATTGAATGTTTAGACACTAGGAGTGGTTAGCAGACTCAAGGAAAAGCTCAGAACTACCGAAAACAAAGTTGTCACGTTCGTTAGATTATCGCATGAGATCGTTTGACATATACGGATTTATTCACAGTTCAATAGACGAACGAGAAGGTTAAGGGCTGAGTAAATTAAACCTTAGGAAGAATAGAGGTTGTTAAGGGTAAAGGAAGACATGAGAGTTATTTTTGGGTGCTGTTTAGGAGCTTAGGACCAAAACAGTGGGCTATTTCGGTATGTCGTGGAAAACAGTTTTGTTTCGACCTTTATAACCACCCAACATCATTTTTAATGCATGGATAAATGATAATAGACCTTAGCTAATAAGTTGGTTAAAGCATTTCGATAAATGAACCTGTTTGCATTTAAACCGAGGAGTTAAGATGTTACGGTACAAAGCTGGAAATTTTAGCTTTGCGTTATGAATAAGTTATGACCCGAAATTGTTTGGATATGGTCGTAAGGACGCTTTGGACCCCTAGTATCCATTGCATACTGCATTATGCATCATATGCAGTCATGACACATTTTCTTAAAGAAAAATTCTATTTTTAAAAGAAAGGTAAAAAAGTCTTAAAAAGCACGTAATGAACGTTCTGCCTTTGTGATTGATTCTGGTTATGTTATGTTCTGCTCGATTATTCCATTGGGGTAGCCGATAGACCCCTGTTCTGCCTAGTTATTCCATCATGGTAGCCGGTAGACCCTTATGGGTATATATTCTGTTCTACCCCGGTTGTCCCACCGTGGTAGCCGGTAGACTCATGTGAGGTATATGTTCTGTTCTGGCCCGGTCACCCCATTGCGGTAGCCGGTAGACCCTTCGAGGTATATGGATCTGTTCTGACTCACATGTGGTATTATTCTGTTCTTACTCATATGAGGTATTATTCTGACGGAATCTCTCGTAGTAGACGCTTGCTTCATACGGAGAAAAGCAGAGGCTATTTTGTTCTATTCTATTATGTTCTGTTCTATTCCCTTCTGTAGCGCCCCGCATCCGGCCTCGTCGGATGCAGTGCACCCGCCGTACTTCACTAAGGAGAGTACAAAGCGTCATGCATAACATGCGAAAACCCATAACATAAGCTATGGACTCTCATGCTAACATTTAACATGGTAGTAAAATTCCGGCAGAATTAAAACTTTTCAAATTAAACATGCATTACTAAATCACTAAGTTCCCAAAGTAACTATCCCACAAAATAACATCACCGAAATTCTGAGAGTTCAAACATAGTTTATAATACAAACGTCTTCGCTGCACAAAAGTCCTTAAGCTTAGCTTCCTTCATATTCCTAGCATGTGGATAAGGTACCCTCGTCTCATCCTCGATCCATTCTATCTTGGCATTATCTGGCTCTGGGGAAAAAATATAGTGTGAGCGATAAAAATCACCCAGCAAGAATACAATAAACGACCAGGAAATACATAAAGAATTATAACATGAATGTAGTAACGTGAAAACTTTAAGTAATAACTCATACCTGTCTTAAGTTCTGAAGTCAACTGACGGTATAGCATAAGCATAATTCTAGATACTGCTAACCACTATTAGCGTATTAAGTCCTTAACTGTATCATACAACATGTTAGCGTGATCATGAGTTATGCAATATGCAATGCATGATGTCATGTCATGTCAAAACATCATTTTGGTCCCATAAAATAACGTGTCATAAAAATGGAGTGTCAGATCAATTAACCCTGGATCTGAACGGGTCCAGAACAGATAACAGATCAATTAACCCCAGATCTGAACGGGTCCAGAACAGATATCAGATCAATTAACCCCGAATCTGAACGGGTCCAGAACAGGTATCAGATCAATTAACCCCGATCTGAACGGTTCCAGAACAGATATCAGATCAATTAACCCTGGATCTGAACGGGTCCAGAACATATCATGTCAACATACCAATTAACCCGGGTCTGGAGTCGGGTTAGTCGCATGCTTGGCCGGCAAAGGAATCATGAAGCTTTCTTTAAAACATGGTACCGTAAAAACTTTTCATGCATAACGAAAACATAGTTGCTTATAAAACTTGCTTGCATAGGTAAAATCCATGAAAATCAGTTTCATGATCATGCATGATACATGCTGTGATATGAAATTCAAGTCATGACGTGAAATAGCATAACGCATGGTTTCGGAACTAAGAAAACCGCATTTTTATTTTATTAACTATTTCAGCTTTCGTACATTAACTTCGCGTCTGTATCACTCCCCAAAACGTTAAGGTTAACCTGATATCTTGCGTGACCTTACTCCTAAACGTCTTGAGTGATCATCATAAAATTTTCGGATTAATTCTATAACCACAAAGGGTTCAATTAATTAACTTCCTGAATGTTTAAGCGCTGAAGCAGAACTGACCCATTTGCTAAAAATTCAATTCCGACAAATCCGTAATTCTTTATTCAGAAATTCCAACTCACACGAGTCATAACATATGGAATTAGCATCCTGCTGAAATTTAGCCCATTTTCATATCTCTAAGTCCTATTTCTGAGTCCAGTAAACCGTTATTTAATTCCAGCTTGGTTCCAGTGACTTCAGTTGAGCAGTTTTAGTAATTAATTCATTAAAAATAATCTAGAACTCATTTTACCAAAATTCTAGCTGGAGTGTTCACTACACTCATAGGATTATTACCATGCCAAAAATCAGCTTTATTGGTCCTCTACAAGGTCCCTTTTCAGGTCAGTGAAAAGAGGTTACAATTCTGCTCAATTCCCCGTATTTCATGTCTGACCAGTCTTACCAAATATTTTATTACAAATTAACCATAGCTCATTTTACCAAACTTCCAGCTGGAATCTCTACTACACTTATGGGTTTGTGCCAAAAATCAGATTTATTTAAGGTCCACAAGGTCCTCTTTAATTCGTTGAAGTCAGTAGTCAATTCTGCCCAGCTCCAGAATTTTCTACTGGAGCAGTTTTACCGCGTAATTTCTTAAAAATAATCCTTATCTTATTTTAACGACATTCCAACTCATACATGTCATAAACATGTAAGACTAGCATCCTACCGAAAATTAGCCCATTTTCATGTCCCTAGGATTCATGTTTGAGTCCATTAACTCGTCACTCAATTTCTGCTCTGTTCCAGTACTTCCCATTGAGCAGTGTTACCAATTAAATCATTAAAATTAATCCACAACTTGTTTTACCATAATTCCAGCTGGAGTACTCACTGCACGCTTGGTAGTGTTATCATGCCAAAAATCAGCTTTATTGAACCACTACAAGTCCTTTTTCGAGTCAATCAAAAAGATGTTTTGTTCTGCTCAGTTCCAGGCTTTCCAGCCTGAGCAGCTTTACCAATTATTTTATTAAAAATATTCCACAACTCCTTTTACCAAAATTCTAACTTTCACATTTTCTATACACACAAGGCTGTCCCCACACCGAAAATCAGCTTTATTGAACATCCACAAGATCTATTTTCAAGCCATTCAAAACGTTACACCATTCTGTCATGTTCCAGAATTTACAGCCTGAGCAGTCTCACCAATTATTTTATTAAAAATTAACCATAACTTATTTTATCTAACTTCCAACTCTCAGCTCTGATAAACCCATGGGGCTAACTTGGTACCAAAAATTAGCTTCATTGAATGTCTGTAAGGTCAGTTCTTAGGCCGTTGAAGACGCTATCCCATTCTGCCCAGCTCCAGTAGTTTGATATCTTGTCATTGGTTCAAGTCAAAGGTCCACCATTCATCTTGTTCTTATGATATATATTATTGATTACCAATTACACCTTATTGTAACATAAATGTCCAGATTGCATGCTCATTATATGGTCACTTTTTCCATATACCAAGCAGTTGTAGATAGTATTTCAAGCAAGTATCATCTATGCACCAAAACAAGTGTTCTTCCTTAAAGACACTACGAACCTCCTCTTCCCCTCTTAGAGCCGAAACCTAGGTGGTACCTTAACCTCATTTTGTAACATATATTCAATCACATTCAAATTCATCTCAAGCTAATCTTACTAACCACTTCATAAAGCTCCTATCTTACATATGCATGCCTTTCCACAAATCTTCCAAGTTTCAAACAAGCATCAATCTTGCTTAGACTCACTTAGTTGCAACTTAAAATCATCCTAAAACAGCCTTGAATCTCAATGCATGAAATAAAAGATTCCATCTTTGAGAGAATAAGCCACATGCAATGCATTGTTCTTAAGAAATCCATAAGATATAATCTCAAACTTAGGATATTCAACTAAAGATTAAATCTTAAGAACCTCTAGTCATTCAAGTCACTAACTCTTTAAGTAAATCATGAGAGATCATTGTATACTTGCCTCTTCAAGCTAAAGCTCTTGTCTTTGCTTGGTTATGGAGTGAGTTGAGTTGAAATCCACTTCCTTCTTCACCCTTGTGTATACGGTTTTTGAAGGAGAAGAAAAAGAGGGTTAGCCTTCATTCAATAGTGAAAATAGGATATATCTAAGACTAGAATATCTTACCAAAATGAGTCTTGAGTGAGGCTTCAAGTATCACAAGTTAGCACCACCTAAGAGAGTTGAAGGCTTTGCACCTATTGCCAAAGGTGGGTCACGGTTGGTGGAGGAAGAAAAACACCCTTGTGAGCTTCATCAATGTGCATGAAGAAGTTACTTAATGGACTTAGAAGAAGGCTTACCTAAACACTTGATGGCTTGAAGATGGAACTTGAATGAGAGCTTCTAGCCTTCAAGGATGGAGGGGCCAAAATGTTGGAGTGTGGAGGGAGATGAAAAACTTAAGGGTGTTGGCTTGGTCTTTCTTGAGAGGAATTTCAAGATGGAATGAATTGAGGTTGTCTTGCAAAAAAAATTTAAAACCACTAGGGTTGTAAGGGGGAGGGGGCGTTGGTTGGGAAGGGGAGGGTCAAGGGAACAAGGCTTCATGAAAGGTAGAAAAAGAGAAGTTTGGGTCTTGTGAGGAGACCACTTTTGACCATGTTTTGTCTCCCATGCAAACCTCCTTTCTATTTGTTTATTATTTTCCTCTTGCATGCCTTAGCTATTTTATTCATCTTGTCTTGCATGCTTGAATTTTTATTGTTTTAATTATAATTATAATTAGTCATTTTAGATTTTAAGGATGGATTAGAAATTAAGAGGATTCTAGAACCCCTTTGGGGGTCTTGGCCGAAAATTGAGTTTTGGGAGGGGTTCTTTGGACAATTTTGATTTTTCTTGTATTTTGCTTTAATTCATGTGTTATATTGATTTCTTTACTTTATTGCATTCCAATATTAACATATGTATGTATATATAATAGGATGTACAATGTGCATGTCACCTAAAACATATATTAGTGTACATGTATCCACATATACACATGTATACACACCTATATGTACTTTATACATATACATATGTATCTTTGCATATATATATATATATATACGTGTTCATGGCAATATATACATGCGCCCATATGTGTTTATGTTGTATATATATATACATATATTTTCCTATATACACGCATATATGTACATATACATTTCCTACGCGTATATCCTATACACGCACATACCTATATATTGGTATGTATTGTTCATATATTTCATGTATCACTTTCTTGAAATCCCCTTATTTAATTATTTAGTATCATCTCAAAAGTATTTAAGTAAAGAGTGTTAAGTTGGCTTAAGTAACGTGCACTTAAGGAAATCATTGTTTTCATTCCGTCACTTAATCATAGTTTCAAGTACATGGTGGTTGGGGTACAACATCCTCCCTCCTTATCACAAGTTTCGTCCTCGAAACTTCAGAACTAGTCAAAAAGATGAGGCGTCTACTCCTCACGTTGTCTTCCGTTTTCCATGTGGCTTCTTCTTAGGTAAATAAGATCGCATAAAACGTCTATTTAGTTTCCTCAGAACTGCTTTGTTCCATTCATCTTAGAGGTCTCATCAAAACTTATTCTAATTCTCGAAAGGTGTTATCGTAACCTATCCCATATCAAGCACTCGCAACCTTGATACTATGTACTTGATAATGAAATCCATTCTGTGTAATCATGATCATAGCAGGCTTATAATTTCCTTTACATAAAAAATGAACAACTAGGGCAGAGATCATTAACTCTGGGGTATATGCATTAGCTCTTTTTTTGTAAACATCCTTTCAGTGATCATGTAAAGGTCATCCTTCTTACGAAATAGCTTCCAAAGACACCCGGAATAATTCCCATAAGGTACACATACCAAGTTCTTCATAAGGTATGTCACGTATTCATCCGTCTTGCTGATTGCCTTATTACGTACTAACTTTTACCCCTTTTTGCGACCATTTCATATAATCGAACTAGAAGTTGTGGGTTCTCCTTCGAAACTTATGTTTCCTTTATGACATTTCAAATCATCTTAAGGTGGCGCGTTCTCTTAAAACATGGTTTTCATAGTCATGACCTATTCCCCGCATAGTGCAATAAAATGGGTACAAGTGCTAATAGTGACGCATCATGATAAGGACCCCCGCGTCCCATACACAGTGTCATACTTAGTAATGTTATCACTAATAACATTACCTACTCGCTTGTGGTCTACTCATCATAACATAAGGAAACAATCATAATCACTCCTACTTGTTAATAGGAAGTAGAGCAGAGGACATAGTACTTTACACTTATTAGGCGTACCTTGGTTGTTTCTTTGTCATCCGCATAAACTAGCCTTATATGGATACGGTTTCCACCTTCTACTTCGTTTGCTTGTTAAATCGTTTCTTTCATTCTTTCGTCCCCTTACCATCGCATTCCGCTCTATAGCGGCCCTCCAATAATTCACCAAAGGTCCTTGGATACGACTTAACTTAGCCTAATTTGATCTGGGGGTCTAAACCTTCCATCTCTCATAATCAAAGGAACATACTGTCCCAAAGTAATGAATGAGTACGGAAATGCCTGGCCCTTGTCTTAGTGAGTTAAATTCCGACAACAATATTCCTTTAGGGTTAGTATGATGTAATTGACCTATCATGATTATGTCTATTGGAGTTTCCTTCTCTTCATGACAAAGGTCCTTATGTCCTGACTGTGAACCATAACGCTTTCCTTCGATAAACATCCTTCTGTATCCATGCGTTTAGCCATAAAAGCGTTTCCATCGATGTTAGAAATTTCTTTCCTAAAATACATATATGATGACTCGTACCTTAGTCTGAGATTGTACTCTTATAGAATGGTGAAACCCCCAATCATTCGCCAAGTCCTACCTGACTCATCCGTTTCGTCGACACGCCAATCTCGTAATAATCGAACCTAGGGTCGAAGTTCTTTCTCGAGCTTGGTTCTCTCGTTGGAAATAGTCAGTTTGTAATTCAGTTTTGTTAACACTTGTGTTTCCCGAAGTGGTCAAGCAAATCATTGATCCTAGGCAACTGGTATTTATCTTCCATGGAAACCTTATTGAGCTCTGACTATTATGGTACTAATCCAACCGTTAAGAGCAATTTGATAACTTATTCTAGTTTTTACGCTTTAGTTGGGTTACTCTAGTTGTCTTCTTTGTCCTCATGTTACTGTCTTTGTAGAAATCTTTCCTAAGGTTCTCTATCGCATTGCTCCAATGACCGTTTATACCTGGCTAGAAGACATACTAGAACATAGGTACTTCAGATTTAAATTAAGCAGTTGGGCGTACCTGTTACGGGTTTTGATGTTTCAGGGATTTCTGCATCAAGCACTCTTTTGGTCTAGGTTAGTGTTTTTGGTTGACTCCTTACTTGTTCAAAAACAGTCAGATATTCTGTACTCTTCTTTTTTTAATCCTATTCGGTATCTGTATCGTCATGAAGTTATCTTCAACTTTACTTAACCATCTTTCTGCCTATTATGAACTAAATTCCTTGCCAAACCTTGGAATACGTGTTCTTACTAACTATTGCTAGTAAAGTTTACTGCCTACTGGGGCGATAGTGATAATATCATTTTACTGAATTGTGGTGCCATCCGCACTACGAAGTGACCGAGTCTCACTTAAGGCATAAATATTCAGAGTAGCGACAGAATTTAATTTGTAATCCAGATACGATCTTAAGGTCTTGCAAGCAGGCATGATTACATTCCATAGATGACCATCGACTAGGGTTTATCATCCGGTCAAAACCCTAATTTCTAGTCTAAGTCATCCTAGTCTAAGGTCAACTCTCATCTAGGATCATGACTTAGATCTAAGATCAAACTTAGTTGACTACGATCATAACTTAGTTGACTACGATCATAACTTAGTTCTATATTCTGCCCGGATCTGGAGCCTCGGCTCTGATACCACCAGTAGCGCCCCGCACCCGCCATACTTTACTAAGGAGAGTACAAAGCGTCATGCATAACATGTGAAAACCCATAACATAAGCTATGGACTCTCATGCTAACATTTAACATGGTAGTAAAATTCCGTCAGAATTACAACTTTTCAAATTAAACATGCATTACTAAATCACTAAGTTCCCAAAGTAACTATCCCACAAAATAACATCACCGAAATTCTGAGAGTTCAAACATAGTTTATAATACAAACGTCTTCGCTGCACAAAAGTCCTTAAGCTTAGCTTCCTTCATATTCCTAGCCTATGGATAAGGTACCCTCGGCTCATCCTCGATCCATTCTATCTTGGCATTATCTCGCTCTGGGGAAAAAATATAGTGTGAGCGATAAAAATCACCCAGCAAGAATATAATAAACGACCATGAAATACATAAAGAATTATAACATGAATGTAGTAACGTGAAAACTTTAAGTAATAACTCATACCTGCCTTAAGTTCTGAAGTCAACTGGCGGTATAGCCTAAGCATAATTCTAGATACTGCTAACCACTATTAGCATATTAAGTCCTTAACTGTATCATACAACATGTTAGCGTGATCATGAGTTATGCAATATGCAATGCATGATGTCATGTAATGTCAAAACATCATTTTGGTCCCATAAATAACGTGTCATAAAAAGGAGTGTCAGATCAATTAACCCCGGATCTGAGCGGGTCCAGAACAGATATCATATCAATTAACCCCGGATCTGAACGGGTCTAGAACAGATATCAGATCAATTAACCCTGGATCTGAACGGGTCCAGAATAGATATCATATCAATTAACCTCGGATCTGAACGGGTCCAGAACATATCATGTCAATAGACCAATTAACCCCGGGTCTGGAGTCGGGTTAGTCGCATGCTTGGCCGGCAAAGGAATCATGAAGCTTTCTTTAAAACATGGGACCGTAAAAACTTTTCATGCATAACGAAAACATAGTTGCTTATAAAACTTGCTTGCATAGGTAAAATCCATGAAAATCAGTTTCATGATCATGCATGATACATGCCATGATATGAAATGCAAGTCATGACGTGAAATAGCATAACGCATAGTTTCGGAACTAAGGAACCCCATTTTTATTTTATTAACTATTTCAGCTTTCGTACATTAACTTCGCGTCCGTATCACTCCCCAAAACGTTAAGGTTAACCTGAATATCTTGTGTGACCTTACTCCTAAACATCTTGAGTGATCATCATAAAATTTTTGGATTAATTCTCTAACCACAAAGGGTTCAATTATTAACTTCCTGAAATGGTTTAAGTGCTGAACCAGAACTGACCCATTTTGCTAAAAAAATTCAATTCTGGCAAATCCGTAATTCTTTATTCAGAAATTCCAACTCACACGAGTCATAAACATATGGAATTAGTATCCTGCTGAAATTTAGCCCATTTGCATATCTCTAAGTCCTATTTCTGAGTCCAGTAAACCGTTACTTAATTCCAGCTTGGTTCCAGTGACTTCAGTTGAGCAGTTTTAGTAATTAATTCATTAAAAATAATCCAGAACTCATTTTACAAAAATTCCAGCTAGCGTGTTTACCACACTCATAGAATTATTACCATGCCAAAATCAGCTTTATTGGTCCTCTACAAGGTCCACTTTTCAGGTCAGTGAAAAGAGGTTACAATTCTGCTCAATTCCCGTTTTTCAGGTCTAACCAGTCTTACCAAATATTTTATTAAACATTAACCATAGCTTATTTTACCAAAATTCCAGATGTCATCTCTACTAAACTCATGGGGATAGGTTTGTGCCAAAAATCAGATTTATTGAAGGTCCACAAGGTCCACTTTTAATTCGTTGAAGTCAGTAGTCAATTCCTGTCCAGCTCCAGAACTTTTTACTGGAGCAGTTTTAACCGCGTAATTTCTTAAAAATAATCCTTAGCTTATTTTAACAACATTCCAACTCATACATGTCATAAACATGTAAGAATAGCATCCTACCGAAAATTAACCCATTTTCATGTCCCTAAGATTCATTTTTGAGTCCATTAACTCGTTACATAATTTCTGCTCTGTTCCAGTACTTCCCATTGAGCAGTGTTACCAATTAAATCATTAAAATTAATCCACAACTTTTTTTACCATAATTCCTGCTGGAGTACTCACTGAATGCTTGGTAGTATTATCATGCCCAAAATCAGCTTTATTGAACCACTGCAAGGTCCTTTTTCGAGTCAATCAAAAAGATGTTCTGTTATGCTCAGTTCCAGGCTTTCCAGCCTGAGCAGATTACCAATTATTTTATTAAAAATATTCCAGAACTCCTTTTACCAAAATTCTAACTTTCACATTTTCTATACACACAAGGCTGTCCTCACACCGAAAATTAGCTTTATTGAACGTCTACAAGATCTCTTTTCAAGCCATTCAAAATGTTACACCATTCTGTCATGTTCCAGAATTTACAGCCTGAGCAGTCTCACCAATTATTTGATTAAAAATTAACCATAACTTATTTTACCAAAATTCCAACTCTCAGCTCTGCTATACACATGGGGCTAACTGGGTACCCAAAATTAGCTTCATTGAATGTCTGTAAGGTCAGTTCTTAGGCCGTTGAAGATGCCATCCCATTTCTGCCCAGCTCCAGTAGTTTGATATCTTGTCATTGGTTCAAGTCAAAGGTCCACCATTCATCTTGTTTTTATGAGATATATTATTGATTACCAATTACACCTTATTTTAACATAAATGTCCAGAATGCATGCTCATTATAAGGTCACTTTTTCCATATACCAAACAGTTGTAGATAGTATTTCAAGCAAGTATCATTTATGCACCAAAACAGTGTTCTTCCTTAAAGACACTACTCACCTCCTCTTCTCCTCTTAGAGCCGAAACCTAGGTGGTACCTTAACCTCATTTTGTAACATATATTCAATCACATTCAAAATTCATCTCAAGCTAATCTTACTAACCACTTCATAAAGCTCCTATCTTACATATGCATGCCTTTCCATAAATCTTCCAAGTTTCAAACAAGCATCAATCTTGCTTAGACTCACTTAGTTGCAACTAAAATCATCCTAAAACAGCCTTGAATCTCCATGCATGAAATAAAAGATTCCATCTTTGAGAGAATAAGCCACATGCAATGCATTGTTCTTAAGAAATCTATAAGATATAATCTCAAACTTAGGATATTCAACTAAAGATTAGATCTTAAGAACCTCTAGTCATTCAAGTCACTAACTCTTTAAGTAAATCATGAGAGATCATTGTATACTTGCCTCTTCCAGCCAAGCTCTTGTCTTTGCTTGGTTATGGAGTGAGTTGAGTTGAAATCCACTTCCTTCTTCACCCTTGTGTATACAGTTTTTGAAGGAGAAGAAAAAGAGGGTTAGCCTTCATTCAATAGTGAAAATAGGATATATCTAAGACTAGAATATCTTACCAAAATGAGTCTTGAGTGAGGCTTCAAGTATCACAAGTTAGCACACCACCTAAGAGAGTTGAAGGCTTTGCACCTATTGCCAAAGGTGGGTCACGGTTGGTGGAGGAAGAAAAACAACCCGTGTGAGCTTCATCAATTTGCATGAAGAAGTTACTTAATGGACTTAGAAGAAAACTTACCTAAACACTTGATGGCTTGAAGATGGAACTTGAATGAGAGCTTCTAGCCTTCAAGGATGGAGGGGCCGAAATGTTGGAGTGTGGAGGGAGATGAAAAACTTCCTTAAGTGTTGGCTTGGTCTTTCTTGAGAGGAATTTCAAGATGGAATGAATTGAGGTTGTCTTGCAAAAAAAATTTAAAACCACTAGGGTTGTAAGGAGGAGGGGGCGTTGGTTGGGAAGGGGAGGGTCAAGGGAACAAGGCTTCATGAAAGGTAGAAAAAAGAGAAGTTTGGGTCTTGTGAGGAGACCACTTTTGACCATGTTTTGTCTCCCATGCAAACCTCCTTTCTATTTGTTTATTATTTTCCTCTTGCATGCCTTAGCTATTTATTCATCTTGTCTTGCATGCTTGAATTTTTATTGTTTTAATTATAATTATAATTAGTCATTTTAGATTTTAAGGGTGGATTAGAAATTAAGAGGATTCTAGAACCCCTTTGGAGGTCTTGGCCGAAAATTGAGTTTTGGGAGGGGTTCTTTGGACAATTTTGATTTTCTTGTATTTTGCTTTAATTCATGTGTTATATTGATTTTTTATTTTATTGCATTCCAAGATTAACATATGTATGTATATATAATAGGATGTACAATGTGCATGTCACCTAAAACATATATTAGTGTACATGTATCCACATATACACATGTATACACGCGTATATGTACTTTATACATATACATATGTATCTTTGCATATATATATATATATATATGTATACGTGTTCATGGCAATATATACATGCGACCATATGTGTTTATGTTGTATATATATATACATATATTTTCCTATATACAACGCATATATGTACATATACATTTCCTACGCATATATCCTATACACGCACATACCTATATATTGGTATGTATTGTTTCATATATTTCGTGTATCACTTTCTTGAAATCCCCTATTAATTATTTAGTATCATCTCAAAAGTATTTAAAGTAAAGAGTATTAAGTTGGCTTAAGTAACGTGCACTTAAGGAAATCATTGTTTTCATTCCGTCACTTAATCATAGTTTCAAGTACATGGTGGTTGGGGTACAACACCTTCTGTTCTCCTCTGTACTGTTATATTTTGTTATGTTCTGTCCTTTTAGTTCTATCCTTCATAGTGTGGTTCTGTTCCGTTCTGCATGTCTTCATAATTGCATTGCATTGCACGAACCTTAGTTGGCAGAAGGATTATCTATTATAAGTAGAGACCAGGTTATGGTGACGGAATGGTATGTTATAGTTTTAATGAGATTATCAGCATAGAGTTTAATCCGAAAGGTACGATATTTAATTTAAAACCTTACGCTTGTGGGTTTAAGGTCTTATTTGTTGTTCTGGTATGTTTTGGTAGAATAGAAGGCGGATACTTGCTGGGTGATTTTATCACTCACACTTTATTTAATCATTTTTCAGAGACTCAGGAGCTTGAGATAGAGTACGTGACGACGAACGGCAGATGCCTTATCCATGGAGAGATGTTGGTGACTGAGGACTTCATGTTTTGTTACTGTATTATGGACTATCTTGAATAGGCTTTGGGACTTATTTAATGGTTTGTATGTATATATGACGTTATGGACGATGGATATCTAATGTTTTAATTCTGCCGTTTATTACCACTGTTTGATGTTTTTCAATCAGTAATCCATGGCGTAATCAAGGAATATATTGGTAATCGCATCGACGCTTGTACTTTCCTTAGCGAAATACGGCGGGGTGCACCATACGTGGGGAGTAAGCCTGGGTAACGGGGCACTACAGGTGGTATCAGAGCGCAGGCTCTAGATTCATGGCTGAACGTAGAAACTAAGTGCTGATCTTAGATCTAAGTCATGATCCTAGCGTGAGAGTAGCCTTAGTCTAAGAAACCTAGCACGGATTTAGGAAACTGTTCTTATTGGATAAATAGGCGTAATTAAATTGCTGATAACCCATAACTCGATCAAAAAATGGCCTAAGTAGATCGTAATTTCCTTTTCATAACATTATGACTGGCTAGTTAATTTTTAGCTTAACCTATAAACTTGGAATGCTGTGGAAGTGTAGATGGTTAGACCCACGGTAGACCAACTAGGGCGCAGCCTGCGATGACAGATCTCAGGAGTCTGTTATGCAGGCACCGGCCCAGTCCCGGGATGGACGAGTTCCGCACCCCTCCACATAGAATCAAGTTCCACTGCCCCCACAACAAGGACCTAACCCCCTTCCTCATAATGCCTGACATGGCTTCTTCCATGCATTCTTCTAGACGATAGCTCAGGTCGGGCAGGCCATGCTCAAAAACGAAGTAGCCCTGCCCCCACCACAACCCTAAAGTTAGCAGTTGAGACCTCGATTCTATTTTGGGGGAAATGAAGAAAGCTAGGGTCTCGAACTTTGAGGGAGATGCTAATCCAGACATCGCGGAGAAATGGCTTGAGAAAATGGAAAGTTCCTTTGAGCTAATCCAGGTTTCAGACGACCTGAAGACCTAGGTGATAAGATCATATTCCTGATTGGAGAAGCGAATTAATGGGGAACACGAATATGCAGCCCTACCAACACTGATTGCTTGTACAAAATTTCGGGAGGAATTCTATAAGTTTTATATCCCGCCATCAGTGACCCTACAGAAAATGCATGAGTTTTTAGTCTTTAAAGCAAGAGACGTGCATGACTGTCACCATTTATGCAAATCGGTGTACTGTTTTGGGAAGATATAGTGCCAACGACCATGAATGACAAGAGACTTAGAGGTGTTGAAATTTGAGAGGGGTTTGAATCCCCCGTATCTGCACGTGGCTGGTAAATGCTAATCCGAGAAAATTTCGGAAAAAATTATAGACGCTTCTTACTTCATAGAGGGACATAATTAGAAGGGATGAGGAAGCAAGAGGTAAGAGACCGAGAGAAGTAGGGGAGAGAACAATATGGTAGGCAAGTTAAGACGCTGACGAAAAATGCAGCTCCACCCATGCGCCAGATCGGAGGACCCTCCCCCGCCCACAGCAGCCACAGCAAGGACCACAAGGACCACATCCCAAGCCTCAGCCCTAGTCAGTCGGCGATTTGCTCATGCGCCATTTGTCAGAAACCACATCTGGGCCAGTGCCGTTGGAGGACTGGAGGATGTTTCAGCTGCTGAAAGCCCGGACACATGGTAAAAGATTGCCCGGAGAAGGGAGCTCTACAACATCAAAGGAATCGCCCTCAGGCAAATGGCGCTAGTACATGTGATGGCGGATGGGGAAGTTTGAAGAGACGCCTGATTTTGTGACAGTAGGACTAAAATTATTATTAAATATGCTCCTTATGTCCTTATGTATTAATTTTTTTTCAAAGTGTAATTGCTTTAGGCGCAATACTAGTGTGCTAAGTGCATGGCAAACATGCTCTTGACAGGGGCGCTAGCCATTTCTCTATGTCTAAAATGTTCGCCAAGAACCTGAGTATTGTCCCTTCTGGATGGAGACTCCATATCGTGCACATGCAGCTGGCAATAAAGTTGCTTGTATCACATCATCTACATGAGAACTGGTGCATTGGAAGATAAAGGGCACCAATTCGAAGGCAACATGATCCCCATTCCTATGGGATATTCGACATTATCCTTGGCATGGGCTGGTTGTCCAAGAACCACGCACATATTGATTGCTGAGGAAATCATGTGATCATCAAGGATCCTGCTCGGGAGGAAATAACATATGAAGGAAACACCAAGCTGAAAAGAATCCAAAGAACATCTATATGACCACTTGCCCAAGCATAGCAATCCATGAAGAGGTGAAACGATGGATTTTGGTGTATCCTCTGAGTGTAGAATAGGGCATGCCCTCCCTCGTCAAGTTCCGATAGGTACGCGAATTCCCTGATGTCTTCCCAGATGAGCCTGCCTGGGACTAGACACCAAAATTGAGAGGTAGAGATCGAGATAAATCTAATTCCCGGTGCTGAGGCCCATATCAAAAACACCATACCGGATGGTGCCCGAGAATTGAAGGAACTAAAAGAGCAATTGAAGGACTTGATTGGGAAGAAGTGTCATCTCGACCAAGCATTTCACCAGGGGGAGCGCCGGTGCTCTTCGTGAAAAAGAAGGAAGGGAGATTACGGTGATGCATCGATTACCGTGAGCTCAATAAATAACTACCAAAAACTGTTGAGAAAAATGGGTTTGAGTGATTTCAAAATGCATGATTCAAAAAACGTGTTACAAAGAAATGCATGACATATTTTATGACATAACACGTTGTTGCATGAAAGTTGCCTTATATAGTTCATATATAATGTTGCCGTACTAACGAGCCATGAAGCATTAAAGCTTACATCATATGACAAACATTTGTTGTGTTTACACTATTTTCAGGTGCCACCATTAATGAACTAAACTAGTTCATTAAGCGAAGTACTTAGTTAATTAAACTAAGTAGTTCATTAAAGGAAGTCATATTTGGAAAAGGCATAAAGGCAACAAGGTGAAGAAAGGAAAGTCTTCCACTCTCCTCCCCACACTTATGGCATGCCTACACACACACACACACACACACCACAAACACACACACATATATATATATATATATATTTTCAAATTTTTTGAAAAAGGCACGTACACATTTATTCCAACGTACTACCGACACGTTATATATTTTACGTATGTACGTTAACGTCACACCACCATACTTAAATCATATTTATGAGTATATTAAGGTCTTATATCATATATAAGTCATGGTGATGACAAATTAAATACGACACGTTAAAAGATTCTAAACCGAAAATTGTCGTATCGGGCGAATACCGAAACTTCGCCAACGTGTCACGTACTTGCCATAAATAGATGGCCAGCCCCTACACTTCAAAAATATTCATAAATTTCGTGTGTATGATGATATTTACAGCCACAAAATCATTCCATATTGGCACACACAAATCACCCCACATTAAGGCCAAATTGTGGAGATTCCAGTTTTAATTTTGTCACATGCTTTAGGCGCCACTTTAAGACCAGCCAAGTGATGAATATTAAAGTTTAATTTATATATATTATGTGTAACATAATATATATAACATGTGAAAAAAGTTGGAATTTAATTAGAGAAAAATCGGGGCAATCGATAAACATCGAAAATTCGGTTTCTACGTACACACAACACATGGAACGTTTTGGCACATCATACAACATGTATCTAGACACTTTTTACATATTTCATGCATCTTAAAGTGTTCTAGAAAATTCAATTAAGGGCTGATTGGAATACCATGTGTATTATAAATGCATTATTTTACAAAGTTTGCAAAAATAAATTCAACATTCAACACATGTCTAAGTAACTTCACACGCCATTCAAGCTGAGTTGGAGCATATGTGGAGCCTTTTTGGCATATTTATTGGTCAAGAATGAAGCATACAATGTTGATGACATAAAGGAAGGAACTACAAAAGGTAATGTTTCAAATTTTGTCACAATTGTGACACATGCTGAAAATTCAGCATGTGCACTAAATAGCTGGCCAAAATTCTTCTCATTATGGCTCATATTTTGTGTCTTGATTAAGATGGATTAATTAGAGGATAATTTGGAAGTGTCTTAAATATTTTATGGATTAAAGAAAGTGATATTCTTGAATATCAAGCATGTTGAAAATTTCAGCATGTGTGTAATGCATCTAGGCCAATTTTGAGGTCTTGTTAGTGTCTAATTTTTATTCCATAAAAGATGAGAATATTGCATACTAAATGGTGATTCATTTTCAAGAAATAATTAAAGAAAATATGGCAACATTTTGAAAAGAATGCTAATGATTCACATGCTGAAATTTCAGCATGTAAATTCATCTTTATGGCCGATTTCTACCTCTTTTTGGAGAAATATTGTCTTGCTTAATTTATGTGATGATCTTGGAAGTTATGGTAACTATTTTATGATGATTTGGCACATATTTTAAGTGGTATTCTCAGATTTTCCTAGTCATCAAGTGATGACAACATCCAACCAATCAATGAGTGCCAAGTAAGCAAAAGTTTAATGTTCATCCAATGAGGAGATGCCAAGTAAGCAAAGACATGTCACAATGATGCCACACACATTCTTCCAAGGACTTAGAAGATGATTTTCAAGAAGGGAAGAAGACCAAGGGGGGCGGCCAACACATGTTAAAAAGGAAGGAAGAAGAAAAAAACAAAAACAAGAACAAGCGTTGCAATCTTGAAGCATCAAAATTGTTTAGCACCTTCTTTTCTACACTCTCTTTCTTTCTTCTCTCTAAAAGCCTATTGTACTTACATTCATATTCTTGAATAGGCTTCATATAGTCCACCACATATTCTTTATCATTGTAAAAGATTGATTAAGGTGTGATCAATCTTGCACTTGCGAGGTGGTGGTGTTCGTGACAATTGTATTCTCATACAAGGTTTGTAAAGGGTTAGAGTTGGTGTGTAACTCCATCGACCCTGTGGTAAGGTGTTCTTTGTGTTGTGTGATTGTGTGAACCAAGGAAGGTGTCCTCAAAGACTGGAGTAGGTTGTTTATAATCGAACCAGTATAAAATTCTTGGTGTCATTTACTTTCAGCACTTACTTTCTATTTCAGCACTGTTTATTGATTTTGATCACGCTCGTAAAAATAGAAACATATTTCAAAAATTATGAAACTTTCCAGAATCATAGCCACACGTCTTAAGGTTAATTTGGAACAAGTTTCAACCCTTTTAGATATGTATAAGTCATCCGAACGTCCAAAGTTCTGAGACTAGTGCAGTCTGATTTTCAGGCTTGCAAAGGTTGAGACTTTGATCGTATTTGACTAACTTCCCAAAGAATTTTTCATAACTTTTTCAACCCATTTAAATAAAACTTATAAGGGTTAGTATTTAAATTTTCAGAGCATTTGGAGTTACGTACGAATAGGAATTAATTTTTGAAATCAGTTTACCGTTTCTGGCAGATTTGCGCAATCTGACCAGCAACAAATTTTCAAGGGGTTAGAAGTTGAATTTAAATCTGAAATTTTTAGGAGATACTCATAAAACTTGAGGATAAGCTCTCTCCAAATTTCAGAATTTTTGAAGACCAGCAACCTAGTTTTCAAAATGTTTTAAAACTGGTCCTAAAAACAGAAACTGTTTTCAGAAGTTGGGTTTTTGGTTTAAAACAATTTTACAAACCACATTTTCCGTATCCACTATTCAACCCCCTTCTAGTGGTGCCTTGCAGATCCTACAAAAACAGTACCCTGCTCCCAAGAATCGACGACCTGTTTGATCAGCTACGGGTACGTAATAAAAAATGATTTCTGTATAAGTTAAACCAAACATATGAACTTTGAACTAAAATGCTTTGTGCAGGGAGCCTGAATATACAGTAAGGTCGACCTGCGCTCAGGTTACTATCAGTTGAAGATTAAAGATGCAGATGTGCCTAAGATCGCATTCAAGATTCGCTATGGACACTATGAGTTCCTTGTTATGCATTTTGGTCTGACAAACGTCCCAACTACGTTTGTGGATATGATGAACACCGTCTTTAGAGAGCATAGGATAAATTTGTAGCACTGTTCATCGATGATATCTAGATCTATTCACCTGACTAAGAGGCGCACGCTGGACATCTGAGGACGGTACTAGGTATTCTATGTGAGAAGAGGCTATATGCAAAATTCAGCAAGTGCAAACTCTAGTTACACAGCGTGAAATCCTGGGGCATGTGATTTCAGAAGAAGGTATCTCTGGCAGCCAACGAAAAGTCGAAGCAACAACTGAATATCCAAGACCAACTAACGTAACAGAAGTCAGGAGCTTCCTTGGTCTTACCGGCTACTATCGTAAGTTCGTCAAAGGATTCTAGCAGATAGCAGTCCCACTCACGAGGTTGAACTAGAAGAACACGAAATTTGAGTGGACCCCCGACTGCGAGCGCAGTTTTGCAAAACTTAAGAAGAAATTGACTACCACCCCAGTTCTGGCACAACCTGTTTTGGGTAAAAGGTTTGTAGTTTACAGTGATGCTTCCAAGAATGGTTGGGGATGTGTGCTAATGCAGAAAGACCAAGTCATCGCATATGCCTCCGGACGGCTTAATCCTTATGAGAAAAATTATCCAATTCATGACTTGGATTTGGCAGCTGTCACTTTTGCTTTAAAGATTTGGTGGCATTACCTATATTGCGAGAGATGCGAGATATATACAGATCATAAGAGCCTCAAGTACCTCTTTACCCAAAAAGATCTTAACATGTGGCTACGGGCGTTGGCTTGAGTTAATAAAGGATTACAACGTCACCATCTGTACCACCCAAAAAAGAACAAGGTGGAAGATGCTCTAAGTCGAAAGTCAAGTCACCCTCATCAACCCCCTCTAGAGCGCGAAATGGTAGAATTCAGGTTGGATGTCATTGATTTGATTGTGAATATACTAGCCACGTTAGTTGTCACTCTTTCTCTGATCGACAGAATTAAGGATGCCCAGAGGAAAGACGGTACCTTGATAAAGATTATGAGTCGCTTAAAGAAGAGCTGCCTGATGATTTTCGGATTCGAGATGATGGAAGCCTCTGGTTCCAAGAAAGACTTTGCATGCCGAATGATGATGACCTTAAAAGTGAAGTACTAAAGGAGGTTCATAGTTCTCGACTATCCATCCTCTTGGAGCAGCGAAAATGTACCAAGACCTAAAGAAGAATTTCGGTGGATTGGGATGAAGCACAAATAGCAGAGTACGTAAGAAGTGCCTTGTATGTTAGCAAGTCAAGGCCGAGTACCGATGACCTACCGGTCTTTTTAAGTATAGTCTACGACTGGGATCCCCCGATTCATATCAAGATTTTGGACTACTGTCCAGAAAGCTCTGGGGGACCAAGATCTGGATGAGCTCAGCCTTCCACCCATAGACCGACGGGCAATCAAAATGAACCATTTAGACTCTCGAAGACATGCTTCGCACCTGTGCTTTGGACTTTAAGGGTAGCTGGGATAGAAGCGTAAAGCTGATCGAGTTCTCTTACAATAACAGCTATCATCAGTCGATTGGGATGACACCATTCGAAGCATTGTATTCGCAAATGCCGGTCTCCACTATACTAGGTTGAAATAAGAGAAAGAGCCTTGACTGGACTGGATCTGGTGGAGCAAACATTGGAGAAGGTAAAGATCATTAGGGAGCAACTAAAAATAACTCAGGACTAGAACAAGGTTTAGGCCAGCACTAGGAGATGCCCAGATTGAGTTTCAGGAAGGAGAAAAAGTATATCTGAAGGTATCTCCAACAAAGGGAGTGATGCGATTTTGTATAAAAGGGAAGATAAGCCCTAGGTTTGTCCGCCATATGAAGTGCTAGAAAGAGTCAGAGAAGTGGCGTATTGGCTGGCATTGCCTCCTGCTTTATCACAGCTGCACGACGTCTTCCATGCGTGGTGGCTTCGACGATATGTCCACGACCCGAGCCATATCTTGAGCGAGCAGCCTCTGAAGATTCAAGAAGATGCTATCTGTGTCGAAGTGCCAATCAAGATTGTGGATCGGAGGGAACAGGTTCTAAGGAAGCGCTCTATCCCATTTGTAAAGGTTCAGTGGAATAACCATTCTGAACAGGAAGCGACGTAGGAGCCAGAGCAATGCATGCAAGAACAACACATGCAGCAATTCCAATAAGTTTCAGGGATGAAACTTTCTATTATGGGTAGGAGGATGCTGTACCCACCCCGCCCGTAGATCTAATTTCTAATTGTATGAGCCTTGTAATAACAATTTTTGGAGATTTAAATGGCAATAAAAAATTATTTTATGCATTCCTTAATTTATTTAATTGACTAATCCATTTTTCCTAAATATTACAAAAAAAAAGAGAGAAAGAAAAGGATATTTCCGTAGGGCATCAAGAGGGAAGGAGAGTGACCAAAATACCCCTTAAAGGACCAGCCACCCTACTCTATAAAGCCCCAAAATATATCCTAATTCTAGAATAGTCTTGAGACAAAATCTTCCACCTCTTAAATAGCCACCCTAATTACTACCTTCCTTTATGTATGCTTGTAATCATTATGCCCCTGCTCCCCACAACCATAAAATTGTGCCCTCCCTCGCCCTTATAGACTTGAAGAGTAAAACAACAAACTATCTCTCATCCATCTCCTAACCTCAAACTACCTAAACTCCCTCCTCACCACACTCAACTTTCGTCCACCAAGAAGGAGAACAAGAGCAAACAACCAAGTGGTTTGAAGAGCTACTAAATCCTTCTAAGGTAAACCGCCACCTTAATATTCATTCTTCTAAGTTTAAAGCAAGTTGAGCTATTGTTTATTCCCTAACCCATCCTATGTTGTGTTCCTCCTCAACCACCATAGGAAGATTTCAAGCTTAAGAAGCAAAGGGGACCTCAAGGTAGCTGATAGATCACTCAACCTTCTTCAAGGTAAGGTTTTATACCCCCTTTTAGACTTCATTCTATTTATTCAAGTAGCTCTCTCCTCACCCTCTCCCTCCCCATAAAAATCTCCCTTGAGATATTGAGGAACTTCAAGCTCAAGCTCTAGGAGAAACCAAGTGTCCAAGACCACAACTTTGGTCAAAAGAAGCAAGTACCTCTTGATTCTCCCTTGAGATATTGAGGAACTTTAAATGAGATGTCTAGACATTTTTGGGTCTTTAATCTTGCCTTTGTTGAGCCCATATGATAAATATATCATGCTGGAATTTTTGTAAGAATCACTAAGATGACGTTTGTGAAGCATGTGTATGAAACCAAGGAAATAATCTAGTATCTAGGCTAATGACCTACCTTGTGTGATGAAATGAGATGGAAATTTTAAGATTATCTCACCCCTAACCACGGCCTTGAATAATTTTAGGGGAATGGGATAGTTCGCCTTCATTACGTTACTAGAATATTTTAGATAGCACATAAATGGTTAAGTATTACTTGAATGCGATAAGTTAAAGAGCTACTTCGTATGCTTTTGCCGTGACATACGAATGGCTAAGGGATGTTATTAAGTATGTTAAAAACATGATAAGAGACCAATGATTGAGGGGATTAGTCACTTGAAGGATTGGACATATGTTAAGGGGAAAAAAGAAGTCAACTCGGAAGATATATTACCCTCCATACCAACGGTTTTACTTGGTTGGGGGAAACGGAAACGTACTTTTATTTTCCATGTATTAAAGGTGGTTTGGAGATTATTTTGACACATAAGTTTCGCTCAAATTATTGGTTAAGGGACTGTTTTGGTAGATGACCATATTTGACGAGTTTTAAGGGCTTTAAGTTACTTGTTATGACGGAATATGTGCGTTTTTAAGAATTTTCTGTACACCTCCTTTTATTGGACATATTTATGTGATAACATTTGCATATGTTTATTTGAACCTATTGAAGATGTGATTGAAAGTGTAGCCACTAGGAGTGGTTAGAAGACTCAAGGAAAAGCTCACAACTACCGAAAACAAAGTTGTCACGTTCTTTAGATTATCGCATGAGATCATTTGGCATATACGGATTTATTCACGGTTTAATTAACCAACGGGAAGGTTAAGGGCTGAGTAAAAATAAACCTTAGGATGATTAGAGGCTGTTAAGGGTAAAGGAAGACATGGTAGTTATTTTTGGGTGCCGTTTATGAGCTTAGGACCGAAACAGTGGGCTGTTTCGATACGTCATGGAAAGCAGTTTTGTTTCGACCTTTATAACCACCCAACATCATTTCTAATGCATGGATAAATTATAACAGACCTAAACTAATAAGTTGGTGAAACAATTTCGATAAACCTTTTGTGGGGTTAAATCGAGGGGTTAAGATGTTATGGTACGAAGCTAGAAATTTCAGCTTTGCGTTATGAATAAGTTATGACCCAAAATAGTTTGGATATGATCGTAAGGATGCTTTGGACCCCTAGTACCCATTGCATACTGCATTATGCATCATATGCATGTCATGACATATTTTCTTAAAGAAAAATTCTATTTTTAAAAGAAAGGTAAAAAACGGTCTTAACAACTCACAATGAACGTTCTGTCTTTGCGATTGATTTCAATTATGTTCTATTCTGCCCAGTTATTCCATTGGGGTAGCCGGTAGACCCCTATGAGGTGTATATTCTATTGTGCCCAGTTATTCCATCATGGTAGCCGGTAGACCCTTATAGGTATATGTTCTGTTCTGCCTGGTTGTCCCGCTGTGGTAGCCGGTAGACCCATGTAAGCTATATGTTCTGTTTCTCCTGGTCACCCCATTACGGTAGCCGGTAACCCTTCGGGGTATATGATCTATTCTGACTCACATGTGGTATTATTCTATTCTAACTCATACGGGGTATTATGCTGACGGAATCTCTCCTAGTAGTAGACGCTCGGTTCATAGGGAGAAAAGCAGAGGCTATTCTGTTCTGTTCTGTTCTATTTCGTTTTGTTCTCTTATGTTCTGTTATGTTTTGTTCTATTCTGTCCTGTTTAGTTCTGTTCTTCATAGTGTTGTTCTATTCCATTCTGCATATCTTCATATTGCATTACATCGCACGAACCTCAGCTGGCAGAAGGATTGTTTGATATAAGTAGAGACCAGGTTATGGTATGGAATGGTATGTCATAGTTTTGATGAGATTATCAGCAGAGAGTTTAATCCGACAGGTACGATATTTAATTTAAAACCTTACGCTTGTGGTTTAAGGTCTTATTTATTGTTCTGATATGTTTCGGCAAAATGAAGAGATACTTGCTGGGTGATTTTATCACTCACACTTTATCTTTTTTCAGAGCCTCAGGAGCCAGAGATAGAGTACGTTGATGACGAGCTGCAGATGCCTTATCCGTGAGAGATGTTGGTGACTAGGACTTGATTCTTTGTTACTGTATTATGGACTATCTGAAACGCTTTAGGGCTTTATTTCATGGTTTGTAATATGTATGATGCTATGCACGATGGATGTTTAATGTTTTAATTCTGCCGTTTATTACCAAAGTTTGATGTTTTTCATCAGTAGTCCATGGCGTAATCATGGAATAGTACTGGTATCTCATCGTCGCCTTGTACTTTCTTTACCGAAGTATGGCAGGTGCACCGTACATGTGCGCCTGGGTACAGGGCTATAGAAGTTTTGCAAGAAATTTCTGAGTATTTTGACTGTATATAGACTAGACATCTTTATATGGTAGTACGTGACATGTCGGTGATAATTCGGTAGTCACCCAGTGCGACAATTTTCGGTTTATGTACTCGTGATATGTCAACATAATTTTGGTAACAATATGACTTGTAATGTATGATATGAGACCTATATATAGTCACAAATATGATGTGTATATGGTGGCATGATGTCAATATACGTTTATGATGTGCATGATGTGTCAGTGAAACGTCGGGATAGAAGTACGTCATTATAAAAAATATGAATATATATATATATATATATATCATATATGTGGCGTGTTTGGGTAGTGTGGAGAGAAGACTTTCCATTCCATTGCCAAGTCGTTGTCTCCAAATATGTATCCTTAAGCTCTTCATTTAATGAACTAGCTAGTTAATCTCTTAAGCACTTCATTAAATGAACTAGTTTAGGTCATTTATCATATCACCTGAAAATAGTATAAAGACCACAAATGTTTGCCATATGATGTAAGCGTTAACGCTTCACGGCATGTTAGTATGACAACATTATATATAAACATGTAAGGCATATTTATCACATACGCATGTCAAGTATCACTTAATTCATGCATTTTGTGAATACGTAAGATTCCCCCTTTTGATGATTTGCAAAATAACCATTATTCATGATTTAAACTTGTCGTGATTGCTCCCCCTACAATCAGGCATAATTTTTAAATTCAAAATTTGAATTTCATATCGTTCTCCTCCTTAAATCAATATCTCTCCCCCACTTAAATCATGCTTTTTCTCTCCCCCTTTATTTTGTAAATCACATCAAAAGAGTTAGTAGCAATGGAAAGAAAGATCAATTTATATCAACAGAAATCATGCATTTCTAGTGATTCGTTAAGGGTTATTGATTCAACCCTTTGAAAGAGTACCTTTGGTACCCAAACTTGGGTGACATTTCTTGGTCTTACAAAAGGTAAGAAGAAAGACGAAGAAGCAATAATATATGTTAGGAGCATTTCTATTTGGCCTATGGACGAAATCATCATTATGAACATAAGGTGATTTTCATTTTTGATATGCATGTCTATTTGTATGCATGCTGTGTGATCTAGATGCATTGGTATGGTATGAATGTCGCATATGTATCAAATGTTTTCTTTGATATCTATGAGAAAAAGGATTTGACTGATTTACAAAAATGTATTATTTAAATAATGTACGCTAAAGAAATGCATGATATATTTTATGACTTGAAACGTGCTTGCAACAAACCTGCCTTGTATAGTTTATATGTAATGTTGCCGTACTAACAAGCCATGAAGCTTTAAAGCTTACATCGAATGGCAAACATTTGTTGTGTTTGAAAAATTTTCAGGTGCCACCATTAATGAACTAAACTAGTTCATTAAGTGAAGTACTTAGTTAAATGAACTAAGTAGTTCATTAGACGGAGAAATATTTGGAGAAGGCACAAAGGCAACAAACATGGAAATGGAAAGTCTTCTTCCCCTCTTAAACCACACGCCTTTATATATATATATATATATATATATATATATATATATATATATATTATATTCAGATTTTTTTAAAAGGCACTATACACATATATTCTAACGTACTACCGACAAGTTATATATTCTACGAACGTACGTCAACATCACACCACCATACTTACCTCATATTTATGAGTATATTCAGGTCTTATATCATATGATAAAAGTCATGGTAATGACAAAATTATTATGACACGTTACAAGATTCTAAACCAAAAATTGTCGTATCAGATGACTACTGAAACTTTGGTAACATATCACGTACTTGCCATATATAGATGGACAGCACCTACACTTCAAAAATAGCAAAAAATTTCGTGTCTTACATGGTATATTCAGCCATAAAATCATTCCATGTTGGTACACACAAATCACCCCAATTAAGGCCAAATTGTGAAGATTTCAAATTCAAATTTTTGTCACATGGGGCGCCACTTTACTAAGAATTTAGAGCTGAATATTCAAGTTATTCTATGTATATTATGTGTGACATAATATATAAACATGTGCAAAAAGTTTGAGTTCAATTGGAGAAAAATTGCAAAATCGACAAAAGTCGAAAATTCGGTTTTCTACGAACACGACACATGAAACGTTTTCTTGGCAAGACATGTAGCATGTATCTAGACACTTTTTACATATTCAATACATACTAAAGTGTTCTAGAATTTTAAATTTAGGGCTGATTGGAATATACCATATGTGTATAATTATTGTGCACTATTTTACAAAGTTTCCAAAAATAAATTCAGCGCATGTACAAGCTCGTTACACACGCCTACTCAGCTTGGAGAAGCCTATGTGGAGCTTAGTTGACATCTTGATTGGTGAAGAATGGACCATACAAGGTTAGTGACATAATGGAGGGAGCTACACAAGGTAATGTTTCAAACTATGTCACATGTATGACACATGCTGAAAATTCAGCATGTGTGAATTAAGGGTGGCCGAAAATTTGGTCTTCATTTTAACATATTAGCCTTTTCATTTTCAAGGGATTTATATAATACTAATATGGCAATAATTTGAATATGTTAATAATATGCACATGCTGAAAATTTCAGCATGTGTTGAAAGTGATGGCCGAATTTCTTCTCTTGAAATGAGACAAATTTACTTCCAAATTTGAGGAGATTAATGGTATAATTTTTGGCAATATTTTGAACTTGATTTTGGAACATTCTTTTTATTTTATCTCAGATTTTTCAGCCATTAAGTGATGACACAACTCATCCAATCAAGGAGTGCCAAGTAAGCAAAGCCAAGTCATCCAACCAATCAAAGTGGTGCCAAGTAAGCAAGTTGATGTCACAAGTATACAAGGCATTCTTCCAAGGACTTAAAAGAGAATTTCCAAGGGGAAGAAAAGCCCTAGAGGGGGCAGCTACACTATGATAAAAAGGAGAGAAGAAGAGCAAATCAAACACAAGACAAGTCTTAGAATTTCAAAGTGCAAAAAGTCTCTATACTCTCTTCTTCTACATTTCTTTCTTCTTCTTTCTCTCTTAAGCCTATTTTATCTATATTCAAACATATTGAATAAGCTTCATTCATACCACCATACACGCCCTATTATTGTAAAAGGTTGATCAAGGTGTGATCCAACCTTCATCCGTTCTGTGGTGGTGTTCGTGATCATTGTGATTGTCTGTTTCGATTGTATAGGGTTGGAGTTGGTGTGTAACTCCATCAACCCTTTTTGGTGTTTAGTGGTAACCGAGAAAGGTGTCCTCAAAGACTGGAGTAGGTTGATTTAGCCGAACCAATATAAAATTCCTTGTGTTCTCTACTTTTCTGCACAGTATTTTCAGTTTACTGTACTTTGCATCTGTTTCATCGCGATCTTAAAAGTAGTAAACGAATATCAAAACTTGTAAAATTTTGCAGAAACATAGTCCACATCTTCTAAGTTTTATTTGGCGCAAGTTTCAACCCTTTTGGACAAGTATAAGTCATTCAAACGTCAATAGTTCTGAGACTAGTGTAGTCTGATTTTCAGACTAGCAAAGGTTGAGACTTTGATTGTATTTGACATACTTACCAAAGGAATTTTTCAAAACTGTTTCAATCCAATTAAATACATATAGTAAGGGTTTTGTCATTAAATTTTTCGACCATTTGGAGCCACGGTTTAATCGGAATAAAATTTTCAAATCAGACTACCGTTCCTAGCAGATTTGCACAATCTGACCTCAAACAAATTTTCAAAGGGTTAAATGTTGAGTTTTGATCTAAAATTTTTAGGGGATACTCAGAACATCTGATACTACAATATCTCCGCATTTCAGAATTTTGGAAGGCCTGTAACCTAATTTTTCAAACGTTGCAAAACAGGTCCTGAAAACAGAAACGGTTTTCAGAAGTTGGGTTTTTGGATTAAAACATTTTTCAAAACCAAATTTTCCTCACCCACTATTCAAACCCCCCTTCTAGTTGTGCCTTGCAGGTCCTAAAAGTGGTATCAGAGCGCAGGTTCACTCACAACAAGAAGATCCAACGATCTAAGTGAGATGGCAACCACTAGCTTAAAAACCGAATAACAAGGTATGTCTAGTGAAAGACCTCCTCTTTTGATGGTGAGTCCTTAATTCAATGGAAATTAAGAACGAAAATTTTTCTTATGGCTATTGATATTGATCTATGGTCCATCATAGAAGACAGTCCATTTGTTCTTTCAAAATTATCTACTATGGATGGTGTCACACTAGAGGTTGTAAAATCAAACAAGAATATACTAGTGATGACAAAAAGAGACTAAGCATGAATGCTAGAGCCATGCAATTACTCTTAAATTGGCTAAGTAAAAGTGAATCTAGTTATGTGTCTAATTGCTCTAGTGCTCAAGAAATGTGGAGAATTCTTGAGATGAAACATGAAGGGACTAGCCAAGTAAAGGAGTCCAAGATAAATATGCTTATGTCCACACTTGAGTCTTTTAAATTATTGCGAATGAGTCTATTGTTGATATGGATCTACGATTGATTAACATATATAATTCTCTTGAGTCTCTTGGCAAAGCTTTCTCTACGCAGGAAAAGGTCCAAAAGGTATTACGAAGCCTTCCATCCGAATGTGACCCTAAAGTGACAGCAATAGAGGAAAGTAAAGAAACCAAATCCATAAAAATGGAGGAACTAATTCGATCGCTAAAGGTATACGAAAACAAACTCACTTTAAGGAAATCAGAATCAACGTCAAAACAAGGTAAGACTATTGCTTTTAAATCAAATGAATACATCTCTACTTCTTCCGATCACGTAGATGATAGTGATTCCGAATAAGATAATGATGACTTAATACTATTGGCTAAAGGTTTGAGAAAATTCATGAGAAAGTCATTTAAAAACAACCTAAAGCTACTTCCACTAAAAGAAATAAAAATAAAACCAATGACAAGGACGTGAAGTGCTACGAATGTGGAAAGCTTAGACATTTATCTTATGACTGCCCTAACAAGGACAAACAAACAAATAAACACCTTGACAAGGATCAGACCAAAACAAGACTCATCTCAGAACCTAAACAAAGGAGAAGAGCTCTCAAGGCCTCCACTTGGAGTGCACTTAAGGGGATTCCCGGCCAAAGGCCTAATGTTTTCTCACCCCATGTCTACTATATTGCTCCTTTATCTACATTCTTACCATTTTCTAGACCGAGAAGGATAACCCAAGTTTGGGTACCGAAAGTTAGTTTTACTAGAGAGGTGAATAACTAACTCGTAAGGATACAAAATTAAAAGGTACCTAAATCATTGTTGTACATTGCAAGGAACCCATACATCAAAAGACACATATATCAAGTGGTTCCTTGACAGTGGTTGCTCGAGGCACATGACGGGTGACCTGAGCTTGTTTTCAAAGTTGAAGAAGGTCACAAAAGTTGGATCCGTGACCTTTGGAGACAACAATGAAGGAAGAATCATCGGAAAAGGTACAATCGGAAGCCCAAGCACTCTTTAAATCTCCAACGTCTTCTCGGTAAGTAATCTATCCTATAATCTTCTTAGCATCTCATAGTTTATTGACAACGGTTTTGATGTGTGTTTTACTCATCCATATTGCAATATAATAAATAAAAATGGAGAAACAGTATTAAAAGAAAAAAGAGAAGGAAACATTCTTACGCTTTCTATGGATGACATGCTAGACGCTAATGTTAAGTGTTTTATATCAAATGAATCCAACGTTAATTTGTGGCATAGACGATTAGGCCACATTGGCATTTCTACACTTGAAAACTTTCAACGAAAGAATCTTAAACGAGGATTGCCTAAGCTTGATTTAGACAACTTTCAGTCTTGTGAATCTTATATTAAAGGCAAACAAACACGCAAGTCACTTAGACCCTAAAAATGAAATTAGCACATCTAGAGTTTTAGAATTATTACACATTGACTTATTTGGCCCTAGTCACACTAAGAGTCTTGGTGGACGTCATTATGCATGTGTTATCATTGATGATTTTTCTCGCTATACTTGGACTTTATTTCTTGCAAATAAAGATGATAGTGCCATTGAGATTGCGAAACTAATAAAACAACTTGAAAACGAACACAGTTTAAATGTGAAAAAGATTAGAAGTGATAGAGGCAATCAAACACGAGTTTTTGCCACCTAGAACTCCACAACTAAATGGAGTAGTAGAAAAAAAATAGGACACTACAAGAAATCGCTAGAACCATGTTGTGTGAAAACAAATTGGCTAGAATTCTGTGGGTGGATGCCGTAAATTGTGCATGCTATATAGTAAATCGTTTAACCATTAGAAAGAAAATAAATAAAAATCCTTATGAGATAGTAAATGATCGCATGCCTAAAATTGATTACTTTCGTGTGTTTGGTTGCAAATGTTTTGTTTTGAATACGAAAGATAATTTAGAAAAATTTGAAATCAATTGAATGAATTTTTGTTGGATATTCTGTGAATTCAAAAGCATATAGATGTGATGATCCCATCACTAGACAAATTTTAGAATCCACTCATGTGCATTTTAATGAATTTGGTGAGGTTGAAAAAGATAAAGAATATGACGATGATTTTGAATTAAAACCCGTGTTAGATGATGATGGCGCATGATGAAGTGAACACACTAGAAATGCATGATCACTTAGAAATGCATGAGAACATAGAGAATAATCAACCAAGACGGCATAGGGATCACCCACACGATCTCATTATAGGCGACATTACTCATGGTGTTTGACCACGTAGAAGAATAAATCCGGATGAAATAAACCAATTTCGTGCTATGATTTCCAAAATTGTGCCTAAAAACATTTTTGATGCTTTGAGTGATTCTTCTTGGATTGATGCTATGCATGATGAACTAAATCAATTCGTAAGAAATGATGTATGTGATTTAGTGCCACGACCACAAGATAAGACTATAATAGGCACAAAGGGGGTGATTAGAAATAAAATGAATGAAGAAGGAAAAGTTGTTAAAAACAAGGCGAGACTTGTGGCACAAGGATAATCAAGAAGAAGGAATAGACTATGATAAAACATTCGCACCCGTAGCACGTTTAGAAGCCATACGACTTTTACTTGCTATTGCTTGCATGAAAGGTTTTAAACTCTATCAAATAGACATAAAAAGTGCATTTTTAAATGGTTTTATACAAGAAGAAGCATACGTGAAGCAACCACCCAGTTTTGAAGATATGAAATACCCCGATCACATATATAAACTAAAGAAAACACTATACTGTTTAAAGCAAGAACCTAGGGCTTGGTATGATCGTTTTGCTACTTTTCTTTTAGAAAATGGTTTTAAAAGAGGCACCATAGATAGCACCCTATTCTTGAAACAAGATAAATCGGACTTACTAATCATTCAAATTTATGTTGATGACATCATTTTTGGATCTACATTTCATGAACTTCTTGAAGAATTTGAAACTTACATGAAATCCGAGTTTGAAATGTCTATGGTTGGTGAATTGAATTACTTTCTTGGGTTGCAGATTAAACAAACGAGTAAAGGTATACACATAAGCCAAGTTAAATATGTGAATGACATGATTAAAACGTTCAATTTTGAGAACCTAAAACCGTCCCCCATCCCTATGAGTGTCACCACTAAACTAGATAAAGATGAACATGGAATAGAATTTTATAATGCTTTATATAGGTCTATGATTGGTTCTTTGCTTTATCTTACTGCAAGTAGACCTGATATCATGTTTAGTGTGTATGTGTGCACGTTTTCAAAGCCAACCTAAAGTGTCTCATTATAATGCTGTGAAAAGAATATTTCATTGTATTAAGCACACCCCCACTTTAGGAATTTGGTATGACAAAGATTGTGAATTTGATTTGCATGCTTATACTGATGCGGATTATGGTGGATGTAAAATCGATAGAAAAAGCACAAGTGGCACTTGTCAATTTATAGGAAATTCACTAATTTTATGGTTCTCGAAAAAACAAGCAAGTGTAACCTTATCCACTATCAAAGCTAAATACATGGCACTTAGTCTTTGTTGCACGCAATTACTATGGTTAAAGCAACAACTTTCTGATTTCAGTATCACAGTAAATCGTATTCAAATCTATTGTGATAGTATGAGTGCCATAAACCTATCTAAGAACCCCGTACTACACTCTAAGTCTAAGCATATAGAAGTACGATATCACTTCCTTCGTGATCAGGTAATGATATTGTCATAGATCATGTACGCACTGAGGCACAAGTAGCCGACATCTTCACTAAGGCACTAAATCAAGCAACGTACGAAAATCTCCGTTCTAAATTAGGCATGATATCTGCTGATTTGCTTTGATATTTCTTTTCTTATTTACATGCACTTTTGATTTGCTTTCCAAAATAAAGGCGGAGAGAGTGCATGATCTCAGGGGGAGAGAGAGATTGATTGCACAAATCAAGGGGAGAAAATTCAAAATTTTCAATATTTGAAATTCAAAATTTGAATTTGTGCAAGATTGGAGGGGGAGAGATCAAATTTAAATCATTTAATAAGATTATTTTGTAAATAATCAAAAGGGGGAGATTGTTGAGAAAAAGGATTTGAGTGATTTAAAAAAATGTATGATTTAAATAATGTGCGCTAAAGAAATGCATGATATATTTTATGACTTGACATGTTCTTGCAACAAAGCTGCCTTATATTTTATATAATGTTGCCGTACTAACAAACCATGAAGCTTTAAAGCTTACATCAAATGGCAAACATTTGCTGTGCTTGAACTATTTTCAGGTGCCACCATTGATGAACTAAACTAGTTCATTAAGTGAAGTACTTAGGTAAATGAACTAAGTAGTTCATTAAATGGAGAAATATTTGGAGAAGGCACAAAGACAACAAACATGGAAATGGAAAGTCTTCTTCCCCTCTTAAAACACACGCCTTTAAATATATATATATATATATATATATATATATACATACATACATATGTATATATATATATACACACACATATTATATACATATATATACATATATATATTCAGATAGTTTTTAAAAGGCACTGTATGTTGAGAAATATGTTTGGATAATTTTCAAAGTCATGATTTTAAGTGGTGAATACTTAAAAATGTCACACATGGTGTTATATGTGATTAAAAGTTGAAAAAGTTGAAAAAGTTGACATCGATCTCCCAGATTGTAGCACATCGATCGATCTATGTACATAGATCTCTCACATCGATCGATCTATGTAAGGCAGAAAAGTTTAACACCTTTCTGATTGACATCGATCTCTAAATCTGAGACACATCGATCGATCGATGTACATCGAACTCTCACTTCGATCGACCAATGTAGGTCAGAGGCAAACTCTGAAACTTTCTATGAGACATCGATCTCTGAAGCTGAGGCACTTCGATCGATCAATGTCTAGGGTTTTTAGAAATAATTTTCTAAAATATGTTAAAATGTTTGTTTTCATTTGTACATGATTTATACATGCTCATTATGTGCTTATCATGTGTTTTTGGTGATTCTTATTGCCTTGTGACTAACGTGCCTTGGAAGTTTCTATAACTTACCAAAAGGGGAAAAATTGGTATTTTGAGTGTTGTAGGAACATCACATGGTGAAAATGTTTCAAGGATGTATTCTTATTATATTTATCATGACAAAGGTGATATCATGAGTATTTATGACCATCCGGGTCATTTCTGGAGTTTTCTCACACCAGGGGTATTTTGGTTATTTCACACCCCTGAGGGTATTTATGGTATTTTCACTCAAGGAATCTCTTGAGCATATTATTATCTTCATTCTGGAGCTGTGTTATTATTATTTTGAAGATAATATGGTGATCTTATATCTCTTTCTCTCAACCGATGATATTATTGACTATAGCTGGATATGTGACGATTTGAGATGTCACATTCTATTTTTTCTCGAAGACCCTCCTGTATATGTTATAAGAGGATGTTTATCATCATTATTCAGAGATATTAAAGGCGTCAAAGGTGTGGAAATGATCTCAACATATAAGTAGAAATATTGAGGAATTTCGGTGTTACACATTGACATAATCTTGTCAATTGCTATCTATTTATTTCTTCTTCAAAAATCTGAGTTGCTACACATATATACATGTTTAAAAACGTGTATAATAAGGTGGATATGATGTGGAGTTCATTTTATGAGTTGGAGACAAGTGGACCAACCAAAAAGGAGCTAGTTGGCAAAATTGCCAACTTGGAAATTTCAAATATAGCCAACGGCTATAAGCTTTTTCTTGGGTATTTTCAGCAGATGTTTTAAGTCAAATGAAGACTTCACATGTTTTATTATGGTGCTTGAATTTCGGGATAATTTGGTGATATTATCCTTTCTTATTTTAATAAGGAAAAATCAAAAATCATTTTTGAAAAAAGATGGAGTAGCCAACGGCTACTTTAGCACATTTTTGAGCTGAATTTGCAAGTTGAAATGGTACAAGCTCACATGCCTATTCTTGTGCCAAAAAGATGAGAAGATGATGGAGTTGTTGTGGTGATATTATCTCCACATTTTCAAGATAATTCCAAGACATTCCAAGGTGTAAAATTTCGGCCAAGGTGACATCCAAGGTGGACCAATCATGTTGTTTTATTTTGCCAAGTGTACAAAGCCAACCAATGATGAGAAGACATTTGGAGTTGATGATGAAGATGATGACACATTGGCATTCTTATCTTCAAGGCTCAAATCACACTATAAATAGAGGCATTGGTGAAGAAGATGAAACACACTTGAAGCTCACAAGCATTTGTTGACATTGTCTAGCTTTCATCTTCATCTTTCTTGTTGTTGTTTTGTTCATTGTAGCAAAGGTGTTCTTGTTGTATTGTGGTGAGCTACAAGCCTCTTGAGCTTCATTTGTAAGATTGATTAGCCATCTTTATAAGGCTACATCAATAGGTGTTAGAGGAGTTGCAACTAAGTGTTGCTTAGAAGGTGATTATCCAAGTCTTGAGTAGGGTTGGTGTATAACCCAAGGATCAAGCTTGGCTCTTGTTGTAAGGTGCTCATTTCATAGTGAAATCCAAGGAAAGGTGTTCCTTGGGACTGGAGTAGGTCACATTGACCGAACCAGGATAAATCCTGGTGTTCTTCTCTTGTTCTTTATTTCTTTTCTGCCCGTTTTTGACTGCATTTCACACAACTTCACACAATTTGAAAAAATAGCTAAACATTTTCAAAATTCGTGATTTTTGGTGGAGTTATACTTCAGACTGTTAGCTTTCATTTGCAAAAGAATCACTTGATTTGAGCAAGGGAAAGTTAGTTTCAGTCTTTGCAAGATAACTGCTAATCTGGCTGCAATCTGACCAGTTTTGAGAAAACGTAAATTTGTATTTTTCAAGAATTGTTTAAGGTCAGGGCCTTTTGGAAACTTCATCTACACATCCTAAGGAGTGTTTGATATAAAGATCAACCTTTTTGGTTGAGTATTCAAAGAGAAACACGTTTTGCAAAATCAGCAACATTCTGTCCAATTCTGTCCAGATTGACCATCTGAATCTTTTTATTTGTTTGAAGGGCCAAACGATCTTATTTTGTCTGATTTTTGGACAGAGTCTTTTAACTCATTGAAGTTCAATTTGGAAAGTTTCATAATTTTTGGAGTTGTGTAAATTATTTGTGAATTTTTGAAAAACGGGTTCTGAATCTGAGGTGGTTCAGATTCTGTTTTCAAAGGGGATTTTAACAAAGGGTTGTAGTGTAATTTGCTAACCACTATTCACCCCCCTCTAGTGGTGTTTATTGCAGGTGCACGGTCCAACATTTGGTATCAGAGCCAGACCAACACCACTCAAAGAAGCAAGATTCAACACCGTACGAACAATACAAGGCCAAGAAACAACAATTCATTATATACTGCTTGTCTCAAATCCAAGGTACATACTATGGCTATTGTTTCTCACAAAGGTGAGTTGGAAGGTATGTCTACACAACCCTCCTTTTTGATGGCAATAATTTTGTTCATTGGAAACTAAGAATGAGGCTATTCTTAATGGCTATAGACATCGATTTATGGTCTATAGTTGAAGATGGGCCGTACATTCCAATGAAAGTTATACAAGTTAGTGGAGTAACTCAAGAGGTTGAAAAATATAAAAGTGAATGGTCATCGGATGATAAAAAGAAAATGTCCATGAATGCTAAAGCTATGCAATTACTTTTGAATGGACTTACAACTTCTGAAGCAGGATATGTGTCAAATTGCACAAGCACACACGACATGTGGAAATCACTTGTATTAAAGCATGAAGGTACTAGTGGTGTTAAAGAGTCAAAAATAAACATGCTTATGACTGAATTAGAGACTTTCAAAATGTTGCCAAACGAATCCATAACATCTATGGATTTGAGGATTACTAATATTTTCAATGCCCTTGAAGCTTTAGGGAAGTCATTTTCGAACAGTGAAAAGGTTCAAAAGGTGCTACGAAGTCTCCCTGCTGAATGGGATCCAAAGGTGACTGCAATCGAGGAGACAAAGTCAATCACTAAATGGATGAATTGATCGGGTCTCTTAAAGTCTATGAGGTAAAACTGAACCAACGAAAGTCTGAATCGTCTAAGTCATCGGTAAGTCAATAGCTTTCAAAACAACCGAAACACATGCTAGTAACGATGATAGTAATAGTGATACTGAATTAGACGATGACTTGATATTGATAGCTAGAAAACTTAGAAAGTTTTTCAAACGTCCAAATAGGAATAGACAACGTAATTCTTCTTCTTCTTCTTCTCAACCTAGGAAGAATAACACAAACAAATGGTATAATAAAGAATTAAAGTGTTATGAATGCGGTCAAAAAGGACATTTCATACGACTGTCCCACGGAGAAAAATAATAATAATAACAACAATAATAAACAAGCCAATGACAAGGAAGCTCAAACGACAAAGACAAAGGAGTCTAAGGCAAGGCAAGAAAAGGAAACGAGCAATGAAGGTGAGCACATGGAGCGACTCATCCGACTCAGAATCCGAAACTGAGGAAGCTCAAGTCTGCTTCGTATCCAACGAGGTATGTTCTTCTTCTGATAGTGATTCTGATAGTGACATGACATTTGATGAAATGTATGAAGAATTCCTAAGAATGCATGCTCACTGTAAGAGGCTCTCTAAAGAAAAGAAGAAACTAGTTGAAGAAAATGACAAGTTGAAGACGTCCAACTTGGAATTTTCTGATCAACTAGAATCTCTTAAACAAGAGTCTTCTAATACTCTTGATTCTTTAGAGAATAAAATTGAATCATATAGGAAAGATGAACAAAAGTTACAAATGGAAAATAAAATGTTAAAATCCAAGTTAGAAAGTTGTGAAAATGAAATAGTGCAACTTAAGTCTTCTAAATTTACCTTAGAAAAAATGATAGAACAATTTAAATCTGGTGCAAATATGTTAGATACACTTATATCATCACAAAAGTATGGAAATGATAAAACTGGATTGGGATATAAAGAAGAAGATGACAAATTAGATAAAAAGACTAAGTTTGTATCATCAACTACGAAACAACCTTATAAAGTTATAAAAACAAACTTGCCTGCTAAATCTTCTTCTACTCCTTCTTCTTCTTATTCAAAGATAAAGATGCAGCACCCATAAAAGCACACACGCATAACTATACATCTAGGCCAAACTTTGCATCTAGACAACCTAGAAATTATGCCTATATGTATACAAATGCAACGAGACATAATAAAATGCATCAACATATTATGAACCTAAGTATAGGCAACACTCTTATAAGTCTTATAGAAATGCCTATGAACACACTATACTGCGCCATATAAGAAACAAATTCACATGCCTTATATACATCATAAATCTCGGCCATTCTATAACGATTATCAACCATGGCACAACATGTATAACAATGCATCTTCACTTAGGAATAATCATATATGCTTATCCTTCTTTTTTAACCATGCTAAAAATGTGCCTAAAAGGTATGTTCAAGTTTGGATACCTAAGGGTATCTAAACAAGAATAATGCCCCTAACATTCAAGGACCCAAATAAAGGGTACCTAAAACTTTGTCTCCATTGTAGGAAAACGCAAGGAATGCAAGAAGGAGGCAAAGTCAAAGAATCTGAAAACCAAATGGTTTTTAGATAGTGGATGTTCGAGGCATATGACGGGGAACCCCAAACTATTCATCGAATTGGAACATATCAAGAATGGAGGAAAAGTAACATTCGGTGACAACAACAAAGGACAAGTTGTTGGAAAAGGAACAATTGGGGACCCTAACACATTTCAAATACGAAATGTGTTATTAGTAAGCAATCTATCTTATAATTTACTTAGTATTTCTCAACTTATAGATTGTGGTTATAATGTCTCCTTTCTTCCCAATTCTTGTGATATATAATAAAAAAAAAGAGAGAAACGTTTTAAAAGGAAATAGAGATGGAAATATTTATACCTTACCTTAGATAACATGTTAGATGCTAAGGTTAAGTGTCTAATATCACATGACTTAGATGTGAATTTATGGCATAGAAGATTAGGCCATATAGGAATTTCAACCATTAGGAAATTATCTAAAAGAATTTAATTAGAGGTATGCCTAAGTTAGACTTAGATAATTTTCAAATGTGTGAAACATGTATTAAGGGAAAACACATTAAAGAAACTTAAAACCGAAACATGAAGTGAGTACTAGTCATGTACTAGAATTGCTTCACTTAGACTTATTTGGTCCAAGTAGGACAAGAAGTCTAGGTGGACACTACTATGTGTGTGTCATAGTAGATGATTACTCACGCTACACATGGACATTGTTCTTAACACACAAAGACGATGCTCCATTAGCAATCGAAACCCTTATCAAGCAACTTGAAAACATTTACGAAGAAAATGTCAAAAGAATTAGAGTGATAGAGGTGGAGAATTTAAAAATAAAGATGTAATCAAATTTTGTGAACTATGGAATCAAACATGAATTCTCACCACCTAGAACACCACAACTCAATGGAGTTGTTGAACGTAAAAATAGAACGATTCAAGAAGTTGCTAGGACAATGCTTTGTGAAAATAAATTACCTAATATTTATGGGCTGAAGCTGTTAGTTGTGCATGCTATATTATAAATAGGCTCACTATTAGAAAGAAATTAAATAAAACGCCTTATGAATTGCTAAACAATAGACAACCTAAAATAGATTATCTTAAAGTATTTGGATGTAAATGTTTTGTGCTAAACACTAAGGATAATCTAGATAAATTTGAACAAAAGTCTATTGAATGCATATTTGTTGGGTATTCAACTAACTCAAGAGCATATAGGTGTTATAATCCTGCATAGAAAAATAATTGAATCATACATGTAAATTCAATGAAAATGCATGCTTTGAAGTTAGTGATAAACATCAACATAAACAAGAAACAAATGTTGAAAATATGTTTGATGATGATGTATTACTTGAGCCTGTACTTGATCATCTAGAACCAACTCCCCCTGAACAAGACATGCATGAACCCTTAGATGATATAAATGAAGAAACTTTGCAATTGGAAGATAATGTAACTAATGATCCAATTACATATGATAATGTTCACACTAATGAAACATTTGAACAAGATGAGGGTGAACCTAGTCGATCTAGGAATTGGTGGCACCCTAGAGAATTAATCATTGGGGATCCAAGTGTTGGGGTTAGAACACGTAGAAATATAAGTCAACTTGAAGGACATAGCTTAATCTCACAATTAGAACCTAAGAACGTAAAGGAAGCCTTAGGTGATATATCTTGGATAGATGCTATGCATGAGGAATTAAATCAATTCACAAGGAACAATGTGTGGGACTTAGTACCTAAACCTGAAACAAGTCTATAATAGGAACGAAATGGGTGTTTAGGAATAAGATGGATGAACAAGGAAACATACAAGAAATAAGGCTAGACTAGTCGCACAAGGTTATAATCAACAAGAAGGAATAGATTATGAAGAAACCTTTGCACCCGTTGCACGACTAGAAGCAATTAGATTTTACTTAATTGCAAGTCTAAGCAACATTAAACTCTTCCAAATGGATGTCAAGAGTGCATTCTTGAATGGATACATCCAAGAAGAGGTGTTGTCAAACAACCCCCTGGATTCGAAGATCCAAAGAATCCTAACCATGTTTACAAGCTTAAGAAAGCTTTATATGGTTTGAAACAAGCTCCAAGAGTTTGGTATGATAGATTTGCAAACTTTCTTATTGCAAATAATTATCAAAGGGGAACCATAGACAACACATTATTCCTAAAAGAAAAGGTAATGATTTGTTAATAGTTCAAATATATAGACGATATTATCTTTGGTTCAACCAACCCTACTTAGTAAAAGACTTCGAAGAATGTATGAAGTCAGAGTTTGAAATGTCAATGGTAGGAGAGTTGAATTATTCTTAGGACTTCAAATCAAACAAACCCCTCAAGGAATTCACATTAGCCAACTTAAGTATGTCAATGATATGATTAAGAAGTTTGGTTTGAAGAGTTGAAACCTACAACTACCCCCATGAGTGTTAGTACCAAACTTGATAAGGATGAAAATGGTAAACCTTTTGATGACACACTTATAGGTCTATGATTGGCTCATTGTTATACTTAACTGCATCAAGACCTGATATTATGTTTAGTGTATGTATGTGTGCTAGGTTTCAATCTTGTCCTAAGGTATCACATTACAATGCAGTGAAAAAGATCTTTGATATCTTAAGCATACACCTCACTTAGGACTATGGTATGATAGAAACGCTAAGTTGGAATTACACGCATATAGTGATGCTGATTATGGTGGTTGCAAGTTAGATAGAAAATCCACTAGCGGTACATGTCAATTCATAGGAACCAATTTGATCTCTTGGTTTTCTAAAAAGCAAGCTAGTGTAGCTCTTTCTACCACTGAAGCCGAGTATATCGCTTTGAGTTTATGTACTACCCAAATACTTTGGCTTAAACAGCAACTTAGTGATTTTGGCATTAAAATGAAAAAGATTCCAATTTTCTGCGATAGCACAAGTGCAATCAATCTTTCCCGGAATCCGGTGCTTCATTCTAAGGCCAAACACATTGAGGTGCGATACCACTTTCTTCGCGATCATGTTCAAAATGAGGATATAGTGATAAACCATATAAGAACTGATCATCAAATTGCTGACATCTTCACCAAACCCCTTAATCAAGCCCTTTTGAAAACTTACGAGCCAAGTAGGTATGATGACTAACGATGCCATTGCGTAGTTCTCTTTTGCGTGATTTGCAAAATAAAGGGGGAGATAGAATAAGAACATGATTTTAGTTGGTAAGTCATGGATTTTAGTTGGTAAGTCATGATGAATCATATGTTAAGTTTTAATTGGTAATTGGTATAAATTTTGGAGAATTTTAGTTAGTAAGTCATGATGAATCATATGATAAGTTTTAATTGGTAATTGGTATAAATTTTGGAGCATTGGTTAAGGGAAAGAGTATGAGTTGAGGGGGAGCAAACATTCTATCTAAAATTTGAAAATATTTAGTTAAATTTTTGGTTATAAGTTGTGACTTTAAAATCATGTTAGGTTATTTTGAAAATCATCCAAAAGGGGGAGAATGTTGAGAAATATGTTTGGATAATTTTCAAAGTCATGATTTTAAGTGGTGAATACTTAAAAATGTCACACATGGTGTTATATGTGATTAAAAGTTGAAAAAAATGAAAAACTTGACATCGATCTCTCAGATTGTAGCACATTGATCGATCTATGTACATAGATCTCTCACATCGATCGATCTATGTAAGGCAGAAAAGTTTAAGACCTTTCTGATTGACATCGATCTCTAAATCTGAGACACATCGATCGATCGATGTACATCGAACTCTCACTTCGATCGATCGTTGTAGGTCAGAGGCAAACTCTGAAACTTTCCATGAGACATCGATCTCTGAAGCTGAGGCACTTCGATCGATCGATGTCTAGGGTTTTTAGAAATAATTTTCTAAAATGTGTTAAAATGTTTGTTTTCATTTGTACATGATTTATACATGCTCATTATGTTCTTATTATGTATTTTTGGTGATTATTATTGCCTTGTGACTAACGTGCCTTGGAAGTTTCTATAACTTACCAAAAGGGGCAAAATTGGTATTTTGAGTGTTGTAGGAACATCACATGGTGAAAATGTTTCAAGGATGTATTCTTATTATATTTATCATGACAAAGGTGATATCATGAGTATTTATGACCATCCGGGTCATTTCTGGAGTTTTCTCACACCAGGGGTATTTTGGTCATTTCACAGCCCTGAGGGTATTTATGGTATTTTCACTCAAGGAATCTCTTGAGCATATTATTATCTTCATTCTTGAGCTGTGTTATTATTATTTTGAAGATAATATGGTGATCTTATATCTCTTTCTCTCAACCGATGATATTATTGACTATAGCTGGATATGTGACGATTTGAGACGTCACATTCTATTTTTTCTCGAAGACCCTCTTGTATATGTTATAAGAGGATGTTTATCATCATTATTCAGAGATATTAAAGGTGTCAAAGGTTTGGAAATGATCTCAACATATAAGAAGAAATATTGAGGAATTTCGGTGTTACACATTGACATAATCTTGTCAATTGCTATCTATTTATTTCTTCTTCAAAAATCTGAGTTGCTACACATATATACATGTTTAAAAACGTGTATAATAAGGTGGATATGATTTAGAGTTTGTTTTATGAGTTGGAGACAAGTGGACCAACCAAAAAGGAGCTAGTTGGCAAAATTGCCAACTTGGAAATTTCAAATATAGCCAACGGCTATAAGCTTTTTCTTGGATATTTTCAGCAGATTTTTTAAGTCAAATGAAGACTTCACATGTCCTATTATGGTGCTTGAATTTCGGGATAATTTGGTGATATTATCCTTTCTTATTTTAATAAGGAAAAATCAAAAATCATTTTTGAAAAAGATGGAGTAGCCAACGGCTACTTTAGCACATTTTTGAGCTGAATTTTCAAGTTGAAATGGTCCAAGCTCACTATTCGTGTGCCAAAAACATAAGAAGATGATGGAGTTGTTGTGGTGATATTATCTCCACATTTTCAATATAATTCCAAGACATTCCAAGGTGTAAAATTTCGGCCAAGGTGACATCCAAGGTGGACCAATCATGTTGTTTTATTTTGCCAAGTGTACAAAGCCAACCAATGATGAGAAGACATTGGAGTTGATGATGAAGATGATGACACATTGGCATTCTTATCTTCAAGGCTCAAATCACACTATAAATAGAGGCATTGGTGAAGAAGATGAAACACACTTGAAGGTCACAAGCATTTGTTGAAATTGTCTAGCTTTCATCTTCATTTTTCTTGTTTTTGTTTTGTTCATTGTAGCAAAGGTGTTCTTGTTGTATTGTGGTGAGCTACAAGCCTTTTGAGCTTCATTTGTAAGATTGATTAGCCATCTTTATAAGGCTACATCAATAGGTGTTAAAGGAGTTGCAACTAAGTGTTGCTTAGAAGATGATTATCCAAGTCTTGAGTAGGGTTGGTGTATAACCCAAGGATCAAGCTTGGATATTGTTGTAAGGTGCTTATTTCATAGTGAAATCCAAGGAAAGATGTTCCTTGGGACTGGAGTAGGTCACATAGACCGAACCAGGATAAATCCTTGGTGTTCTTCTCTTGTTGCTTTATTTCTGTTTTCTGCTCGTTTTGACTGCAGATTTCACACAACTTCACACAATTTGAAAAAATGGCTAAACATTTTCAAAATTCGTGATTTTTGGTGGAGTTATACTTCAGACTGTTAGCTTTCATTTCCAATAAGAATCACTTGATTTTAGCAAGGGAAAGTTAGTCTTTCAGCCTTTGCAAGATAACTGCTCTAATCTGGCTGCAATCTGACCAGTTTTGAGAAAACGTAAATTCTGTATTTTTCAAGAATTGTTTAAGGTCAGGGCCTTTTGGAAACTTCATCTACACATCCTAAGGAGTTCTTTGATATAAAGATCAACCTTTTTGGTTGACTATTCAAAGAGAAACATGTTTTGCAAAATCAGCAACATTCTGTCCAATTCTGTCCAGATTGACCATCTGAATCTTTTTATTTGTTTGAAGGGCCAAACGATCTTATGTTTGTCTAATTTTTGGACAGAGTCTTTTTAACTCATTTAAGTTCAATTTTGGAAAGTTTCATAATGTTTGGAGTTGCGTAAAAATATTTGTGAATTTTTGAAAAACGGGTTCTGAATTTGAGGTGGTTTCAGATTCTGTTTTCAAAGGGGATTTTAACAAAGGGTGTAGTGTAATTTCTGCTAACCACTATTCACCCCCCCTCTAGGTGTTTATTGCAGGTGCACGGTCCAACATTTTGTATCAGAGCCAGACCAACACCACTCATAAGAAGCAAGATTCAACACCGTACGAACAATACAAGGCCAAGAAACAACAATTCTTTATATACTGCTTGTCTCAAATCCAAGGTACATACTATGGCTATTGTTTCTCACAAAAGTGAGTTGGAAGGTATGTCTACACAACGCCCTCCTCTTTTTGATGGAAATAATTTTGTTCATTGGAAACTAAGAATGAGGCTATTCTTAATGGCAATAATTTTGTTCATTGGAAGGTATGTCTATACAACGTCACACCACCATACTTACCTCATATTTATGAGTATATTCAGGTCTTATCATATGATATAAGTCATGGTGATGACAAAATTATTACGACACGTTACAAGGTTCTAAACCAAAAATTTTTGTATCGGACGACTACCGAAACTTCACTAACGTGTCACGTACTTGGCATATATAGATAGCTAGTCCCTACACTTCAAAATAGCCACAAATTTCGTGGCTTACATGGTATATTTAGCTATAAAATCATTTCATGTTGGCACACATAAATCACCCCCAATTAAGGCCAAATTGTTGAGATTTCAAATTCAACATTTTTGTCACATGGGGCGCCACTTTACTAAGCCTTTAGAGCTGAATATTCAAGTTATTCTATGTATATTATGTGTGACATAATATATATATAACATGTGCAAAAAGTTTGAATTCAATCGGAGAAAAATCGCGAAATCGACAAAAGTCGAAAATTCGGTTTTCTACAAACACGACACATGGAACATTTTCTTGGCATGACATGTCGCATGTATCTAGACACTTTTTACATATTCAATACATACTAAAGTGTTCTAGAATTTTCAATTTAGGGCGGATTGGAATATACCATTGTGTATAATTATTGTGCAGTATTTTACAAAGTTTACAAAAATAAATTCAGCACATGTACAAGCTCATTACACACGCCTACTCAGCTTGGAGAAGCCTATGTGGAGCTTAGTTGGCATCTTGATTGGTGAAGAATGGACTATACAAGGTTAGTGACATAATGGAGGGAGCTACACAAGGTAATGTTTCAAACTATGTCACATATATGACACGTGCTGAAAATTCGGCATGTGTGAATTAAGGGTGGCCGAAAATTTGGTCTTGATTTTAACATATTTCCCTTTTCATTTTCAAGGGATTGATATCATACTAGTATGGCAATAATTTGAATATGTTAATAATATTGCACATGCTGAAAATTTCAGCATGTGTTGAAAGGTGATGGCCAAATTTCTTGTCCTGAAATGAGAGAAATTTACTTCCAAATTTGAGGGGATTAATGATATAACTTTTGGCAATATTTTGAACTTGATTTTGGAACAAGCTTTTCATTTTATCTCAGATTTTTTCAGCCATTAAGTGATGACACAACTCATCCAATCAAGGAGTGCCAAGTAAGCAAAGTCAAGTCATCCAACCAATCAAGTGGTGCCAAGTAAGCAAGTTGATGTAACAATTATATAAGGCATTCTTCCAGGGACTTAAAAGAGAATTTCCAAGGGAAAGAAAAGCCCTAGAGGGGGCAGCCACACTATGATAAAAAGAAGAGAATAAGAGCAAATCAAACACAAGACAAGTCTTAGAATTTCAAAGTGCAAAAAGTCTCTTTACTCTCTTCTTCTACATTTCTCTTCTTCTTTCTCTACTAAGCCTATTGTATCTATATTCAAACATATTGAATAGGCTTCATTCATACCACCATACACGCCCTATTATTGTAAAAGGTTAATCAAGGTGTGATCAAACCTTCATCCGCTCGGTGATGGCGTTCATGATCATTGTGGTTGCTTGTTTTGATTGTAAACGGTTGGAGTTGGTGTGTAACTCCATCAACCCTGTGTGGTAAGGTGTTATTTTGTTTAGTGCTAACCGAGGAAGGTGTCCTCGAAGACTGGAGCAGGTTCATTTAACCGAACCAGTATAAAATTCCTTTTGTTCTCTACTTTTCTGCACAGTATTTTCAGCTTACTGCACTTTGCATCTATTTCATCGCGATCTTAAAAATAGTAAACGAATTTCAAAAATTATAAAATTTTTCAGAAACATAGGTCACATCTTATAAGTTTCACTTAGCGCGAAGTTTTAACCCTTTTGGACAAGTATAAGTCATTCAAACGTCAATGGTTCTGAGACTAGTGCAGTCTGATTTTCAGACTGGCAAAGGTTGAGACTTTGAACGTATTTGACATAGTTCCCAAAGGATTTTTTCAAAACTCTTTCAAAAAAATTAAATACATATAGTAAGGGGTTTTTCATTAAAGTTTCAGACTATTTGGAGCCATGGTTTAATCGGAATAATATTTTCAAACCAGACTACCGTTTCTGGCAGATTTGCGCAATCTGACCGCAAATAATTTTTCAAAGGGTTAAAGGTTGAATTTTGATCTGAAATTTTTAGGAGATAATAAAAACATCTGAGAATACAATCTCCCCAAGTTTCAGAATTTTGAAAGGCTTGTAACCTAGTTTTTCAAACGTTGCAAAACAGGTCCTGATAATAGAAACTGTTTTCAGAAGTTGGGTTTTTAGATTAAAACATTTTTAAAAACCAAATTTTCTGCACCCACTATTCAACCCCCCATTCTAGTGGAGCCTTGCAGGTCCTACATCTATATGGTACATGATTATACTTTTTTATGTGATGAAAAAGAAGGAGCACGATGAGATATAAAAGGTGGCATGCTAGTTGTCTTCTTAGACTGTACAATCGTCTTAAATGCATGCAGTTGTTTAGATGAAGATAGAACAAAGTTTGTAGACTTGTTTGGTACCATTATTATCTCAACATACCCTAATCCGGTTTTATCATTCTCATTCTTTTGAAAGAATAAGACGATCTAACATGCAAGTATCTTAGCCAACTCACCCCACTTGCATTTCTTCCATTGTTTCCCCCACACATTCACCTCTCCTTTTCTTCACCCAATGGTATTGCATGCAACATTTACCATCATTCTCATCATTTCATCCACTCCAAGAAATGAAAAGAAGTTCCTTTACCTTTTATTTTCCATCCTTAACCACGGCCTGTACCTATCCTTTCTTCACCCAATGGTATTAATGCAACATTTACCATCATCTTCATCATTTCCTCCACTCCAAGACATGAAAAGAAAGTTCCTGTACCTTTTATTTTCCATCCTTAACCACGGCCTGCACAAGGTCATGTAGGAAATATATTAGCTCATACACTATCCCACTTCATTTGGCAATTCTCTCTCCCCTACATCCTTTTCTTTCAAACTATACTCTCACCTTCAATCTCCTCTATCAACCGAGAATCCTCTAAAGCCAAGAGGAAGACATTCTCTGCAACTCTTTAGTAAAGAACCAAGGTAAACATCCTATACTTCTCTAAACTTGTTTCCTCATCACTTCTTCAAAAAGGGTTCAAAACTCCTCTTTCTTTATTCTCTTAACCATGAGTTCCAACGAGTAGACGAAGGAGATCCCTCCATACCAAGTCAAGATCCAAGGATGCATGTAAAAGAAATCAACAAGGTAAGGGTGATACCACTATTTTAAACATCTTCTATTCCCTCTGTTCCAAAAGACTCAACCTCCATCTCCAATTTCTTCACAAGGTCGTGAGTCTTAAAAGAAGGAAAATGATTATCCTCCAAGTTGAAAAGGTAGGAGAATCTCAAAGTTTTCAAGGTGAGCTCTAAAGAATGAATCTTAGACATATTTTGAATATTATATCTCAAGAAATAACTCATTCCTTTCTTTTATTTTGGCCTTAGGCCGTGAGTCACACAAAAGGTGAAAAGGAGAAAATTTTTCACTTTAAACTAAGATTGAAGAACAAAGGCAAGTATCTCTCCTTGGTTTCTTCATGCATGTTAAAAAATATTGAGTCTTTTATATATAAATCACAAGGTGGATCATGCATGCCTAAGATGAAAAAGAGGATTTATTTCATGAACATAATAATTAAAGGTGTTCATTTCCATCTTTATGTTAATTGTTAACATGCATGTCATTGAAATGGCTAGAATGAACAATGTGTGTATGTTCAGGTATGTTCCATTTCGTATATGTTTGCAGAAGGTACAAATCATATGGGTGTGTATTTAAAAACCCGGTCATAAGAGCATGGTGTATGCTATCATAATGATAAGTATTTACATGCATGTAGGTATGTAAAATATGCTTAGATGATGCAATAATGAGTGTGTGCATAATACACCCCACGGTGGGTTGTGTACATTGTTGCTAGGAAAGTTTTCAAGGGAGCTAGGGAGATATATGTGAGTAAGGCCATGTGTAGGAGATGACATGTAAAGTGAGTTGGAATGGGTGTGTCCTTTTTGCATGAAATGGGTAATAAACAAATAAAAAAAGTGACTGTGTGCATAAATGTCTGGGCCATTTAACCTTGGATAGTATCATAATGATGACTTAATAAATTTTTGAGTATACATATGTTTGTTTTGCATGTAAAAATATGTTTAACAAATCGCAAAGTGTACAAGTGTGTGTGGGTATGGCTCTTGGGTATGGCCACAAAAATGCACTATGATGATGTTCCATAAGTATTCATGTAATATATATGAGGGCATTTATGTAGCGCCCCGCACCCCGGCCCAGCAGGATACGGTGCGCCCGCCGTAGTTCACTACGGAGGTACCAGGCCTGGATCCATCACATGTCGTAGTCCATAATAAATTCCGTGGACTTCATGCTTACATGTCAGCAAGTAAGCAAAATCGAGGAAGAATAAAAACTTTCCAAACGAAAGCGTCTAAAACATTCATCATAAGTCTTACAGACATGTTCTTAAAATGCGGGAATCCAAAATCCAATGTTTTTCAACATAAATTCATATAAGTTCATCAGTCATTACCATCTCGTCATAAAACCCTTAAAATCATCCTTCAATTGCTCTTCTACAGAGGAGACACCCTAGGCTCATCCTCGATCCACTCGACCTTATATCCTGCGGGTTCTGGGAGGAAAATAAAGGGTGAGTGACAACGCCACCAGCACGTATACCGTAAACAATCATGCATTAAATGGAAAGTACACACAAGAACCAAATCCCCCGAATTTGGACTTTTTCCATCATACCTGTCTTTCCATTCAAATGCCACCACAGTAACGAGATCATCACTTAGTCACAAAAAGTATAAGATCATAGCTTACGTAACAACAGTAATAAGATCGTAACTTAGGTGACGAAAGATAAGGGAATCATATCCTAAGTAACATTACATCTAGCATTGGCTAGCATGTCATCCCTTGAATCAATAGCAGCTCAGGCAATAAAATCATAACCTAGCCATGAAGCAAGTAATAACACCGCTCAGTGCAGGTAGACTCAACATCATGCTCATGACAATATGCAATGCGTATGAATATGCAAATCTAGTGTATAATGAAACCATGAAAATCTTTTCCTTTCATTCTTTCATTCAAAACATCATCGGCAAGAAACAAGAGAGTATTCAGATCTATTCACCCGGATCTGAGGTGGTCACTTCTTCCTTCGAATCTATTATTCCCGGATTCGGAGCGGTCACGTCATCATTTATCAGGTCTATTTCTCTTCGGACTTGAATGGTCCGATATCAGGTCTATTCTCTCTGAGCCTGAACGGTCCATATCATCAGATCAGTTAACCGCGGATCTGGAACGGGTCTTTACCTGGCCAGACAACACACGTACCGGTGGAAAGCGTCTTTTAAAAATAGCATCTTTTCTTTAAAAACGTTTTTTCATCTTTTTTTTCTCATAAAATCAATTCCATAAATCATGTAAATGACAATGATGCAATGTATGATATGTACTATGCAATTCATGATGTAATGCGTTACACATACACATACATATAGCTTATTCTTTAGGCTGGAAAAATTTTCCAGAATTATCATTCCATATGTACGGCCTCAAAACCTCGCGTTTTAGGCCCATTATCATGAGTTCTTGTCATACATATGCATAAGAGTGTCTTTTCTATTCGTAATATAAATTTGGTGACGATACGGGACATGCAAGACACTTAATTTTATTTAATTACGAAACAATGGCTGCTGAATTTCAGCAATGCAATGTCTTTTCTTTTTCATTCATATAAGCCCACTAAGCCTCATTTAATTTGGGCAAACCTTGGAAATTGCTGTAGACATACGAATAATCAATGATCATAAGCCCAAACTACATAGTTAAGTCTAAGCCCATCGAAACAAAGCCCCACAACGAGTTCCATAATTATGTCTGAAATTCCAGATTAGTAACGCCAACTTAACCTTGGTGATTACCCCTTAAATTAATCATTCTTAGTTAAGTGGTTTACATAAAACACTCACATATGTCTTAAGTAACTGCCATAAAAGTTTCGCGGAATCATAATATCGTTAAAGGGGTCATTTATTTCCTTTCCTAAAACGAGTACATGCTGAAGTCTGAGATGACCCATTTTAATACGAATTTAATTGTGACCAAACCGTAATTCCTTTTTCAAAAATTCCAACTCTCAAACTTAACAAACACATAGGGCTAGAATCCGGACAATAATCAGCCCAATTGCATATTTCTATGGTCCATTTCCTAGTCAATCATTATGTCACATAAAAATCTGTTCAGTACAGTAATTTCCAGCATGACCAGTTTACTAAAAAAAACTCCTTTAAAAATAAACCGTTACTCCTTTTAACAAAATTCTAACTCTCATATTTACTATACACATAGGTCTGATGTCACGCGAAAAATTAGCTCAATTAGATACTCCTAAAGTCCCTTTCAGGTCCCACAAGACGTCACAATAATCTGCCCTGTTCCAAAAATCCTATTTGACCAGTTTTACCAAAATTGTCATTAAGGACAATCCACTACTCCTTTTACCAACATTTCAACTCACACCTTTCATAGACACATAGGGACATTATTATACCAAACATTAGCCAATTGTAACATTCCTAAGGTTCATTTTCAGGGTGTACAATATGCTACACAAAACTGTTGAGCTCCAGTACTTCTATCTGAACAGTTCCTTCTAAAATTTATATTCTGGTCAATCCACAAATTCTTTTACCAAAGTTCCAATTCCACACATTTAATACACATATGAGGCTATCGTCATACCAAAAATTAGCCATTTGCACACCTCTAAGGTTCATTTTCAGGTTGTTCAACACGCTACAGAAAACTGTCCAGCTCCAATACTTCTGTTTGACCAGTTGTCACTAAATAATTCATTAAGGTAAACCATGAACTCTTTTTATCAAAATTCTAACTCACACTTTACTAAACACATAAGGTTATCACCATACCAAAAATTAGCTACTTTGAACACCTTTAAGGTTCATTTTCAGGTCGTACAACATGACACATAAAACTGTCCAGCCTCAGTGATTTCAGCACTTCATCACTTTTTATGGTTCAAGCATTTCAAATCAACTTCATCCCTTAAAGTGACTTAATAACCATCAAATACCCACTTCAACATAATTTTTCCAAGCCTCATAACATGCTTTAAAACCATAGATAAACAGTTCATGAATCGTATCAAAACAGTCACAACACATTCATATAACAAATCATTCACTTATGTCATCACTTCCCTTATAACATCTAGTTTTCATGTCTTGTACTTAGATTCTTCAACTAATATTTATGGGCTTAAAAATGACTAGTTCGAGCATGCACTTCACAAATAACGCAAGATTGGTTAGAGTATACTTGCCTCCTTGAACCTTAGAGCTTTTCCTTAGCATGAGTCTTGGTTGAAATGGAGTGAAGTCTTCCTCCAACTTCACATATAGCACACGGTTTTGAGAGGAGGAAGAAGGATGACCATTAGTTACTATCTTAATGAGGAAAACAACTATATTGAGGCTATGATTTCCTTACCAAAATGAAACTTGGATGGAGCTTGAAATGGATTCAAACCACCAAGATGTTAGCTCCTCCTAGTAGCTTGACAAATCTTCTTCTAGTGACCATTTGAGTGTCATGGTTTTGGCAAGACAATAGGGATGCCAATGTGAGTTTCATTCTTTGAAACATAGAATTCACTTAGAATGCTTAGCATGTATTTACCTAGATGAATTCTTGGAGCTTGAAGATGGTTCTTGGATCTCTTTGGCTCACTAGCCGTGTTCCTCAAGTGAAAAATAGGGAATTCTCTTGCTCCATTGTGAATTCTTGAGAGTTGAGAGTAAGAGAGAGTTCTAGGGTGTTCTTGGAGTGAATTTTCTTTTCTTGGCTAAGGGTTAGTCGTTGGTATGTTGGGGGAGAAGGGGGTTTTCCTTGGCTTGGTTAGGCTAATTAGAGTTAATTAGCCTTAGTTACCTTTAACTAACCAAGGTTACTTTAATGCAACCATAGTTACTTTAATGCAACTAGAGTTACTTTAATTCGACTATAGTTACTTTATGGCTAACCTAGGTTACTTTATCCAACTAGAGTTTACTTATGGGTTAACATGAGTTGCTTTAACCTTGTAGTTAATATAAAGTAACCATGGTGATATTTGAAAATGTTCCTTAGTTAGTCATGAAGGGGAAAACCGGCGGTTATGGCTTCAATAGCCATTACCATGCTTAATCTCTTCCAAGTGAATTCAATGAAAAGCCATGTGGGTATTTGCCCCCTTTTTTTATTAAAAATTTCCCCCTTTTCTTGTTTTAAAAATAAAATTAGGACAATCTGTGAGTTCCCTTTGGCTAAGGGCCGAAATTTGTAATAGTTGGGGGAAAAATTGTCCACTACTTACAAACTCCTTAATTTCCATTTGGGCTTATTTTAAGAAGGCTCTTAAGATTAACCTCCTTATAATTTGGAAAAACCCTTTAAGGCCCTTTTTTAAAGCCTTATGGCCGAAATCTCTTAAAGCCCTTAGGGTTGGCCATGGTCCATAACTCATGCTTGTATGATTTATTGTTTGCTTATCATCCTAAAATAAAAGAAGCACTAAGGAAACTTAGTGAATTTCACTTGAAGGATGCCACTTTATTAATTCACTTATACGAGTCTTCAGTACAATATGACCTTTCGTCAGGGTACAACATTCTCCCCCCTTAACATAAGTTTCGTCCTCGAAACTTGAGAGACTAGTCAAAAGATGGGACATCTACTCCTCATGTTTCCTTCCGTTTCCCATGTGCTTCTTCTGCAGGATGTACTTCTACTGAACCTTTACCATATGTATGGATCTCTTTCTCAACTCCTTTCTTTCTACTCAACGACCTTCAGGGGCTCTTTTCTTATCTTTAGGTAAATAAGATAAAATAAAACGTCTATTTAGTTTCCCTCAGGACTGCTTTGTTCAACTCACCTCTAGGTCTCATCAGAACTTATTCTAATTTTCTAGAGGTGTTATCGTAACCTATCTCATATCTTAGGCACTTTCAACCTTGATACTATGTACTGATAAGGGTATCCATTCCGGACTAACATGATCATGAAATGCATATAATTCCTTTTTCATAGAACTTGGCAGAGATCACTAACTCTGAAATATAAATCATTAGCTCTTTTCTGTAATCATCCCTTCTGTAATCATGTAACGGTCATCCTACGTATGAAACAGCATCCAACGATATCTGGGATAATTACCAACAAAGTAAGCTCTTCACAAAGTATGTGCCGCATTCATCCGTCTCGCTGATCGCCTTACTCCGTAATAACTTTTACTTTTTGCGATCATTTCATAAAATCGAACAAGAAGTTGTGGTTTCTCCTTTGAAACTTATGTCCCCTTTATGACATTTCAATTGTTTCTTGTTCATCATAAATCCTTGTTTTCTCTTTTGATACTTGAAACATGTACGTATCACTATTTACTTGTTCATAAAACATTGGAAAACATCATCCTATACACACGAAATGAGACAATACCAAATCGTAATGCCACTATTGGAGTACGTTATATATTCTCAACTTATAACTTCTTGATCCAAACCCTATATGTTGTGGGATTCCCCATTCCGCCTCTCAAGTGGCCATTGTTTTAGATCTCTCCTAACAGTCCCGTAACGCTTCATGATCTTATCACATTTCTATGAATTCTTCCATAAGAAGCACTAACATACAGATTCACTAAGCAAATTACCTGACTCCCAAACAATATACCACTTGTCAATTGCTTATACGAAGCTGGTTAAATAGATCATTGATCTTAGTCAAAGGGTACTTATTCTTAGGGTGATCATGTTGAGCCCTTTAGGATCTACGCAAGGACGCATGCCTCCATCCCTCTATTTACGAATAACATGGGAACATCCCAAGGCGATACGTTGGGGCGGACAAGTTACTCCCTTAAAAGCTCACGCACTCATTCCTTTTTTTTGGTTCAGCAAGCGCCTTTTGGTGATTTTTTCTTCATAGACTTAGAGAGTTCTTAATCATCATCCTAAAATGGTCCAATCGCCTAAAACATAATTTCCATAATCATGACTTGCTTTTCATAGCTTACCTATCATGGCGCGTTCATATCGTGATGTCCTAATGTTTTCAATTTGGTCTATAGCACTCTTGATAGATGCTAATCGATTTCCCATATAGTCCATGCACAAAAAAATATGTACATGTGCTAGCGGTAACGCATAATGGCAGAGACCCCGAGTCTCAAACACAGTGTTATACTTGGTCATACTACCACTAATAACCTCACTTACTTCCTTATGGTCTATTCATCATAACTTAAGGAAAACTATCATAATCGCTCATACTTGGTTAATAGAAAGTAGGTCATAGGTACTTCATATTTCACTCATACCTTGGTTGTTTCTTTGTTATCCGCATAAGGTAGCCTTATGCGGATATGGCTCCCCTTTCCTACATCGTTCCTTAATATGCTCGTTAAGGTCGTTTATTTCATTCTTCCGTTCTCTTACCATGCCTAGAGCTTTGCTCAAGTCACCTATAGGGGTAGTGGCTGGATACAAGTCCTCTACCACTGGCTATCCTTATCGTTCAAAAACGGCCAGAGAATCCATACCCTCATCTTATCCGATGCCAGTATCAGCATGAAGTTACCTTCAACTTCATCTAACCATCTTTCTGCCTACTATGAACTAGATTCCCTGCCAAACCTCAGATACGTGCTCTTAGTAAATATTGCTAGTAAAGTTTACTGCCTCCTGGGGTGACAATGATGATGTCACTTACAGAATCGTGATGCCATCCGCACCACGGAGCGTTGGAGTCTTACTCAAAGTATAAATATTCAGATTAAGCGACAAATTTAATTAGTAATCCATATAAGATCTTAAGTTCATACAAGCAGGCATGATTACGTTCTATAAATTGCCATCGACTAGGGCTTTACCATCTGGTCAAAACCCTAATTTCCCTCTATGTCTTCTTAGTCTAAGGTCAACTCTCATCTAGGATCATGACTTAAATCTAAGGTCAAACTTAGTTGACTAGATCATCACTTAATTCTATATTCTGTCCGAATCTGGAGCCTGAGCTCTGATACCACCTGTAGTGCCCTGCACCCCGGCCTAGCCGGATACGGTGTGCCCGCCGTACTTCACTACGAAGAGTACCAGGCGTCGATCCATCACATGTCGTAGTCCAGATTAAATTTTGTGGACTTTCATGCTTACACGTCAACAAGTAAGCAAAACCGAGGAAGAATAAAAACGTTCCAAACGAAAGCGTCTAAACATTCATCATAAGTCTTACAGACATGTTCTTAAAATGCGGGAATCCAAAATCCAATGTTTTTCAACATAAATACATATAAGTTCCTCAATCATTACCATCTCGTCATAAACCCTTAAATCATCCTTCAATTGCTCTTCTACGGATGAGACACCCTAGGCTCGTCCTCGATCCACTCGACCCTATATCCTGCTGGTTCTGGGAGAAAAAATAAAGGGTGAGTGACAACGCAAGAACTAAATCCTTGAAATTTGGACTTTTCCCATCATACCTGTCTTTCCATTCAAATGCCACCACGGTAACGGGATCATCACTTAGTCACAAAAGTAATAAGATCATAGTTTACGTAACAACAGTAATAAGATCATAACTTAGGTGACGAAAGATAAGGGGATCATATCCTAAGTAACATTACATCAAGCATTGGCTAGCATCTCATCCCTTCAATCAATAGCAGCTCAGGCAATAAAATCATAACCTAGCCATGAAGCAAGTAATAACACCACTCAGTGCACGTAGACTCAACATCATGCTCATGACAATATGCAATGCGTATGAATATGCAAATCTAGTGCATAATGAAACCATGAAAATATTTTCCTTTCGTTCTTTCATTCAAAACATCATCGTCAAGAAACAAGAGAGTATTCAGATCTATTTACCCGGATCTGAGGCGGTCACTTCTTCCCTTCGAATCTATTATTCCCGAATTCAGAACGGTCACATCATCACTTATCAAGTCTATTCTCTCCAGGCCTGAACGGTTGATATCAGGTCTATTCTCTCCAGGCCTGAACGTTCCATATCATCAGATCAGTTAACTCCAAACCTGGGACGAGTCCTTACTGGCCATACAACACACAGTACCGGTGGAAAGCGTTCTTTTGAAAACAACATCTTTTCTTTAAAAACACTTTTTCATCTTTCTTTCTCATAAAATCAGATCCATAAATCATGAAAATGACGATGATGCAATGTATGACATGTACTATGCAATTCATGATGTAATGCGTTACATATACACATACGTAAAGCTTATTCTTTAGGCTGGAAAAAATTTTCCAGAATTATCATTCCATATGTACGGCCTCAAAACCTCGCGTTTTAGGCCCATTATCATGAGTTCTTGTCATACATATGCATAAGAGTGTCTTTTCTATTCGTAATATAAATTTCGTGACGATACGGGACATGCGAGACACTTAATGTTATTTAGTTACGAAAACAAGGGCTGCTGAATTTCAGCAATGCAATGTCCTTTCTTTTTTCCTTTCATATAAGCCCACTAAGCCTCATTTAATTTGGGCAACCTTGGAAATTGCTGTAGACATACGAATAATCAATGATCATAAGCCCAAACTCCATAGTTAAGTCTAAGCCCATCGAAACAAAGCCCCACAACGAGTTCCATAATTATGTCCGAAATTCCAGATTAGTAACGCCAACTTAACCTTGGTGATTACCCCTTAAATTAATCATTCTTAGTTAAGTGGTTTACATAAAACACTCACATATGTCTTAAGTAACTGCCATAAAAGTTTCGCGGAATCATAATATCGTGAAAGGGGTCATTTATTCCTTTTCCTAAAACGAGTACATGCTGAATTCTGAGATGACCCATTTTAATACGAATTTAATTGTGACCAAACCGTAATTCCTTTTTCAAAAATTCCAACTCTCAAACTTAAATAACACATAGGGCTAGAATCCGGACAAAAATCAGCCCAATTGCATATTTCTATGGTCCATTTCCTAGTCAATCATTATGTCACATAAAAATCTGTTCAGTACAGTAATTTCCAGCATGACCAGTTTTACTAAAAAAACTCCTTTAAAAATAAACCGTTACTCCTTTTAACAAAATTCTAACTCTCATATTTACTATACACATAGGTCTGATGTCACGCCAAAAATTAGCTTAATTAGATACTCCTAAAGTCCCTTTTCAGGTCCCACAAGACGTCACAATAATCTGCCCTGTTCCAACAACCCTGTTTGACCAGTTTTACCAAAATCGTCATTAAGGATAATCCACTACTCTTTTTACCAAAATTTCAACTCACTCCTTTCATAGACACATAGGGACATTATTATACACAAAATTAGCCAATTGTAACATTCCTAATGTTCGTTTTCACGGTGTACAATATGCTACACAAAACTGTTCAGCTGCAGTACTTCTATCTGAACAGTTCCTTCTAAAATTTATATTCTGGTCAATCCACAAATCCTTTTACCAAAGTTCCAATTCACACATTTAATACACATATGAGGCTATCGTCATACCAAAAATTAGCTAATTTGCACACCTCTAAGGTTCATTTTCAGGTTGTTCAACACGCTATAGAAAACTGTCCAGATCCAGTACTTCTGTTTGACCAGTTGTCACTAAATAATTCATTAAGGTTAACCATAGCTCTTTTTATCAAAATTCCAACTCACACAATTACTACACACATAAGTTTATCACCATACCAAAAAATAGCCACTTTGAACACCTTTAAGGTTCATTTTCAGGTCGTACAACATGACACAAAAACTGTCCAGCTCCAGTGATTTCAGCACTTCATCACTTTTTATGGTTCAAAACTTTTCCAATCAACTTCATTCCTTAAAGTGACTTAATAACCATCAAATACCCACTTCAACATAATTTATCCAAGCCTCATAACATGCTTAAAACCATAGATAAACAGTTCATGAATCGTATCAAAACAGTCACAACACATTCATATAACAAATCATTCACTTATGCCATCACTTCCCTTATAACATCTAGTTTTCATGTCTTGTACTTAGATTCTTCAACTAAGATTTATGGCTTAAAAATGACTAGCCATTCAAGCATGCAGTTCACAAATAAGGCAAGATTGGTTAGAGTATACTTGCCTCCTTGAACCTTAGAGCTTTTCCTAAGCATGAGTCTTGGTTGAAATGGAGTGAAGTCTTCCTCCAACTTCACATATAGCACACGGTTTTGAGAGGAGGAAGAAGGATGAACATTAGTTACTATCTTAATGAGGTAACAACTATATTGAGGCTATGATTTCCTTACCAAAATGAAACTTGGATGGAGCTTGAAATGGATTCAAACCACCAAGATGTTAGCTCCTCCTAGTAGCTTGACAAATCTTCTTCTAGTGACCATTTGAGTGTCAAGTTTTTTGCAAGACAAGAGGGATGCCAATGTGAGTTTCATTCTTTGAAACATAGAATTCACTTAGAATGCTTAGCATGTACTTAACTAGATGAATTCTTGGAGCTTGAAGATGGTTCTTGGATCTCTTTGGCTCACTAGCCGTGTTCCTCAAGTGAAAAATAGGGAATTCTCTTGCTCCATTCTGAATTCTTGAGAGTTGAGAGTAAGAGAGAGTTCTAGGGTGTTCTTGGAGTGAATTTTCTTTTCTTGGCTAAGGGTTAGCCCTTGGTATGTTGGGGAAGAAGGGGGTTTTCCTTTGCTTTGTTAAGCTAATTAGAGTTAATTAGCCTTAGTTGTCTTTAACTAACCAAGGTTACTTTAATACAACCATAGTTACTTTAATGCAACCAGAGTTACTTTAATTCGACTATAGTTACTTTAATTCAACTATACTTACTTTATGGCTAACCTAGGTTACTTTATCCAACTAGAGTTACTTTATGGGTTAACTTGAGTTACTTTAACCTTGTAATTAATATAAAGTAACCATGGTAATATTTGAAATGTTCCTTGGTTAGTCATGAAGGGGAAAACCGGCGGTTATGTCTTCAATAGCCATTACCATGCTTAATCTCTTTCCAAGTGAACTTAATGAAAAGCCATGTGGGCAGTTGCCCCTTTTTTTATTAATTATTTCCCCTTTTTCTTGTTTTAAAAATAAAATTAGGAAAATCTTGAGTTCCCTTTGGCTAAGGGCCGAAATTTTGTAATAGTTGGGGGGGAAAATTGTCCACTACTTACAACTCCTTAATTTCCATTTGGGCTTATTTTAAGAAGGCTCTTTAAGATTAACCTCCTTATAATTTGGAAAAACCCTTTAAGGCCCTTTTTTTAAGCTTTATGGCCGAAATCTCTTAAGCCCTTAGGGTGAATTGGCCATGGTCCATAACTCATGCTTGTATGATTATATTGTTTTCTTATCATCCTAAAATAAAAGAAGCACTAAGGAAACTTAGTGAATTTCACTTGAAGGATGCCACTTTTTTAATTCACTTATACGAGTCTTCAAGTACAATATGACTTTTCGTCGGAGTATAACAATTTACATATTGTTAAGTATTTTAAAAAAAATAATAATAATAATAATAATAATAATAATAATAAAAAAAAATATATATATAAGTAATGTGTATAAAAGTCTGAGTCTGTGTGTGGGTGCATGACAATCTCGGCTAAGGGCTATGGAATGAAAAATTATGACATTTTGATTAGTTGTTAGTATACATCTATACAAATGTGTAAGACGTGTATAACGTACAATATATATAAATGACAACTATTGATTTCGCTAACTATGGGACTAAAGAAATGATACACTAGAATAAGTAGCTGCTTTTCAGAGGAGTATGGAAACGACTAACAAGAGAATTGGTAAATTTCATCATCATCATCATCATCCGAACCCATTATATCCCAACGACAGCAAAAGCTATCGTTAGGGTCTGGGGAGGGTAAGTGGTAGGCAGACAATACCTCTATCCCAAGAGATAGAGAGTCTGCTTCCAGTGAGACCCCCGGCTCTACCTGCATAAATGACATGATAATAGAGTTATGTTGTGCTAGTGTGTTAGTGGGTAGATTCAAGAAATACAAAGAAAGGCATTTCGATACTAAAATACACAGCACTTATATATATACACGTAATGTAAAACAACGGTATAACATATGCAACCAAGTGGAAAGTTAATCTAAAGCGTAGATAGTGTCTATGTCTATCTATGTCCCTAAATATATTCTAAAGTGTCCTTATATAAGACCTATATCTCGTTAACCTTAATCTTATGTCTCCATGAACTCCTATCATGGACCATGTCCTCAGAGAGGTGCAAATCTAGTAAGTCGTGCCTTATTTGCTCATCCCAAGTCAGTTTGGGCCTGCCTTTACTCCTGTTTCCCTCTACAATGAGGCTTTCAATTGCTCTGACCGACGCCGTTGTTTGTCTCCGCTTGACATGCCCAAACCATCTCAATCTTCCATCCCTTATCTTATCTGCTATACTAGCCACTCCTAACCTTTCTCGAAACACCTCGTTTCTGATCCGGTCTAACATTGTATGTCCACACATCCATCTTAACATTTTCATCTCTGCCACTTCAATCTTCTGTAATTGTGACCTCTTGATGGCCCAGCAGTCTGTCCCATATAGCATTGCCGGTCGCCCAGCAGTCTTTCCCATAATTATTAGAGCTATAAAATCAACCTATATCGAGTCTACTTTCATACGTACGACAAAGACATTTTGAAAAGAAGACATGTTTTATATTACGATGCATTTTTAAGGAATACGCTTATCATGTACACGTTTTAAAAGAGATTTCCACGATGATTTTTTAGAGATGACTTTATCGCGTCGAAAGTGTTTGAAATGATTTTATCAAACCGTACCTTGTAATAATTGACTCCATATGAGACACGTTATGCTGTTTCGACAGCTCATATGCATGTTTGGAGGCTGGTTGACATCAGATGAAGTAGTGAGGTTGTCAGGGGCAACATCTGTTCTGTTAAAACCCTCATTGGGTGTTTTTATGTATGTTGCCCCATGACGCTAGAACCTAGGTGAGAGGTTGGCGTCATGTGACGAGTTTCTATTTACATTCTGGCGAAGTGTAACACCGTGTCTGGGACCCGGGATCTTTACTAACGTGTTCTCGATAGTTTTATACAGATGATGTAACACTGAGGTTGGACCTCGGGAATCATAGACGGTAGACAACTACTCAGGGAGTCACCATTAGTCTACGTACGTATGATGTAACACCATGGTTGGACCATCGAGATTCATAGACGGTACACGACTACTTGGGGGAGTTCAGTCAGTGGGTCTTGTGTTCGTTCGTATAAGTTAAGACATGTTCTGAACACCGTTAGGAACGGATCTGATACAAGGATTTTCTTATACGTATAAGAATTGCATGAATTCTCTAAAAACGGCGTATGACATTTTTATCACATGTGCATACGCATGTCTACTAGTGTCACCCTACCAGATACAAGTTTAGACCCTTAATGGATAAAGATGGAGGATACAATGTAGGGCTTGACATAGACGTAGAAAAAGAAATTGTCTCTGAAGTGTAGATAAAGACTGTACCACTACGTAAGAATAAGGAAATATGAGCGTCTAACGAACAATTCAATCTTTGATGTTCTTTCTACAGTTTGCCTATTTTATGCATTGTCATGACCTTAATTCAGCTGTTAGTGCATGTTATGTTGTGCTACTATTCACGTTGCATGTTTTGTTCACCATGCATAGTCTACATGACGAACCTAGGCGAAAATACTTGCTGAGCGATTTATTATCGTTCACCCCATCTTTTACCACATCGCAGGGATAGAAACCAGTTCAGTAACAGGGAGAGATGAGCCAGAGAGAGAGCATTCGTGATGGGCTTATGGGTTGGATTATGTATTTCAATATGTTATTGCAGACTTATATTTTGATATTGTTCTGGTGATACTTCAGTTGTACTTGGATCTAGTTATTTTGTTTTATGCATGTCAGTTATGCTTTGCACCTTTTATATTGCTTCTTCGATTACGATAGATGTTATGTCAACATGCACATGAATGTTATCGACGCCTTGTACTTCTCGTAGCAGAGTACGACGGGTGCACCGTGCCGAGATCCTAGTCTCAGGCGGGGTGCTACATGTGGTATCAGAGCCAAGGCTCCAGATCCACAGCGGGCAACAGAAAAGAAGCAACGACATGTATTTGGCTATGATCGTAGAACCTAGGTTATGATTGTAGAACTTAAGCAGAGATCGTAGAGTCTAAGTATGTGATCTCAGACTCAAAGCGACAACCTTAGTATAGGTTCCTTAGACTGGTTTAGGGTAAGATATGACCTTATTTAATATCAAATGGAATTGACGTGGAGCCTTAGCATTTAGTCTGTTTTCTTCAGAACATGAATAAAACACTTAGAATTAAAAATTTCAATATAATGATATGTGAACTAAGTATGTCAAAACAATTGTTTCTGATAGGATGACATCACAACCTATGGGACATATCCAGATACCTTCCCACAGCCGATACCACTACCTTTGGAGCATGTTCCACCACAGGTACATGTTTCAGAAGATGCTACTAATGCATTTCTCGAGGCGCTGAGGCATCTTGGTTAGACCATTAAGACGGCACAGGCTGCTCCACCACAGTCTCAGATGAGTATTGGATTTTATTATAGGGAACTCCAGAAGGCACAGGTTCCAGAATTTGAGGGGGGACATGGTTCTGATAAGGCTGAGAAATGGTTGGAAGAAATTGAGAATGGATTCAAAGTTGTAAAAGTACTGGAAGAGATAAAGACACAGCTTGTCTGATCATTTCTAACTAGAGAAGCCAGGCAGTGGTGGGAACAATGTATTCCGACACTACCTCAACCTGTTACCAGCCTTATTTTCTAGATGAATTTCATCAGAATTTCATACCTTCCTCACTGGTTATTCAGAGGATAGAAGAGTTCGAGACGTTGAGACAGCGGCAGGAAGACACGGTCTCCGAGTATGTCAATCGATTCACTATCTTGGGTCAGTACATCCCAGCAACTATTATGGATGAAAAACTTATGATATTCAAGTTTAATAGTGGGTTACATCCTCAGATTCGGACTTGAATTGGTAAAATAAACCCAAGGAACTTTGAAGAACTATTGCTTGTCTGTTATCGGGTGGAACGTAGTACACAGCCACAAGACCAAACATCTAGAAACAAGATTTCTCGAGATACCACGGATGATCATCCCAAGCAGCGGAACAAGTTACCTTGGAGGACAACCAGACGACCTCATCTTCATTGTCAGCTACAATAGCCACGCCGACACAACGTGCGATTCTGGCATGTTAGACTTGCCAGCAACATCACACTGGTAAGCGCCAAAAAAGGACCGGCGCATGTTTCAGATATGGAAAGACCGAACATCTTGCCAGAGACTGTTAGAGAACAAGAATGGGCGGCCAAGGGAGGCACAATGACAAGAAGGGCAATCACAGACTGATAAGCCAGGTCATAATGTACCAGACTTAGAAATTTCTGAGGCCCTGAATGTCATACCCCGTAATTTTTGAGTCCAATGTAAAGTAATTAAAAAAAGCTTAAAATACAATTTTATTTATTACATATGTCTATTAGGATTTGTTAAATGAATTGTAGGTGGAAAATAGTCAAAAAGCTGAAATTGAGAAAATTAGGCTCAAAATACCAAAACTACCCCACCCTAATTAAATGCTGAGGGAGTTACATAAATTTTGTATAACTTCTAGGAGAGGCTAATGGTTACAAAATAAAACAGAGGAGAAACGGCTGGGGGAAAGGGGAGAGAAAAGAAGAAGAGAAAAGAAAGAGAAGAGAAGGAGAGAAAGGAAGAAGAAGAAGAAACTGCAGCCAACCTAGGTCCAATCCTTCCCGGAATTACATTAAACCTTCGTAAGATTGTCTAGATACAAAGGCAATTGATCTTTCTATAAGCTTTAAGAAATTTGATTCAACAGGCCCTATTTTCTTAAAAAGAGAAGATTGGATCACACATTTATAAATCTTGATCTGTTTATGTAACTTGCTCTATTACGTGCATCTATTATTGTTGACTGAGTAAAATTATGACCTTTTAGGCCAATTTCTAAGAATACTTATGGTCTGCTTGGTTGTTGATAAAAATGCCCTAAAAGTGTCATCTTTGATGTAATTATTGCCTTGGGAAATTTATCATGTTTATTCATCGTGCCTTAGATGATTTAGGATGATTTGAGGAAGGTTGAAAGGGTTGAATGGTGAGTTGTTGCAATTTTTTCGGTTAGAAGGTTGATGACATATCCGGAGATGTGAATGATAGAAGGCCTAGTGTTGATGCAATTTGATAGATTTAAGAATCAATATGTGATTTGTGTGGGTTGTGCATGATGTATTTAGGTGTTAAGGTCGGATTTGGAGTGTTTAACGTGAAAGGGGAGAAGAGAGAAGAAGAGAAAAGGGAGTTTCTGCAGAATTGCATGTTTTGGGGATCGACAGGACACTTCGAACACCTCTTTAGGCGCTCCATGTAACTTGAGATGCGTAAAGTAGGCATTTTATGTACTCCAGTGCATTCCAGAATACTTCGAACACCTCATAAGGCACTCCATGTCACTTCAGGCGCCTTATGTAGGCGTTTGATGTGTTCCAGCACATTCTAGAATACTTCGAACACCTCATAAGGCGCTCCATGTCACTTGAGGCGCCTTATGTGGGCATTCGATGTGTACCAGTGTGTTCCAGAATACTTTGAACGCCTAGTATAGGCGCTTTATGTCACATTAGGCGCCTGTTGAAGGCGTTCCAAGTGTTATGGAAGCTTTCTTCGACACATTAAGCGCTCCATGTATTTAAGATACTTTTATCCCCTCTCATGGTTCATAAAATACAAGTGTTTTTGACGTGTATTTGAGTTGTAAACATTAAGTGTGAATGAGTAAGGCTAAATATGAACTCGAGGAGAATTTGTAATACGAGAGGATGAGAAATTGTACGAGTGAGTTATGCTTGAGGTACGGTTGAGGATTATGAACTTGTTTATGATGCGCGAAACCATGGGCTCCTACACTTTCCACCTCCAAACGTCCTTCACAAGGGTTTAGGCACAATGAAGAAGACTTCCCCTTGCTTCTTAGTGACGCAAACGATTGGTTCAAACGAATAAGAACCAAGACTTCAAGATGGTCGTTGATCAGGCAAACCGTATGGACCTCCTCGACGGCACCTTAGAGAAATGGAAACACCTTCAAAATGCTCAACTTTAAAGGATATTAACCTAGATTTTTAATGCAAAACCAAGAAAACAAAGTCTCACAAGATGCGGAGAAAAGATCAAATTTATTTCATGAAATTACTGTCCTTTCATCACACGTCCAAGGGCCCTATTTATGGACCGAATTTCACCCCTTTCAAGCCTTGAAATGACTAGATATTATCTTAAAGAAACTACCTAACAAATGTTTAAAAATTGAAATTTGTTTGAAATTCAAACTAGGACAAATTCTAGCTAAATTTGAATTGCTTGTAGAATGCCAATTCCCCTTATCCAGCCATGTGTGTGAGAGCCAATGGAAGAGTTGGAGACTTAATTTGATGGATTGAAGGTTGTTGGAGTTGAATTCAAAGTTTGATAGAAGATTGAATCCAAATTGAGTTTGAATTTGAATTCAATTTTGAGTTGTGATCTAATCTCCCTTTCCTTCAAGTTGGCGTGTAGTTTTGATTCTCCAAGGATGGTGGATGACTTATCTTGCATCTTGAAATTCAAATTCTCTAATTGGTTGGAATTTGAAATTCAAATCTTGTTTGAATTTGAATTCAAGTTTAACTTCAAATTGATCTCATCCTTTTGAACTCAAGTGGGGCGCCCTTTTCCTTGTTGTTGGAGATAATGTTGAGCTAATTTTGAGAAGAAATTCCAGCTTGGACTGTATTTGAAGTTGTCCTTGTTGAGACATGCATTCTTCTCATGAAAAACATTCCTTTTGTCTCCTTCTAGGGCACACGCCTTTAAAAACCATCTTGTGGTTGTCTGTTTGTCATGAAACTTTGCATGTACCTGCTTTCGTACAAGGAAAACACATAGAAACAAGGATCACAAGAAAACAAAACAAAAATCAAAAATAAAGAACACACTCACGCACGCTTGTGGATCTAACGTTCATAGTGTGGGCTCAATAAGGTGAACCCAATGAGCCTTAGGTTCATCTTGCACATGCCTATACAAGAAGGTTCAACTTGATGTCCAAGTTCTCTAGCCCTCCTTCTTGTTATAGGACCTATGAGCTCCTGATGGGATCCCTGATCCTCATCAATCCCCCCTCCTCAAAAGGATTCGTCCTCGAATCGAAGGGTTCATCAGTGAAAGTTGTGAGGTCAGCAACATTGAAAGTTGAAGAAATAGAACCATACCTCTCGGGAAGATCAAGGACGTAGGCATTGTCACCTATGCGTTTTAAGACTTGGAATGGGCCATCTCCTCTAAGCAACAATTTTGACTTTCTTTCGTTGGGAAACCTTCTTTTCGTAAATCTAACCAAACCAAATCACCTGGTTCAAACACAACTCGTTTTCTATGTTTGTTGGCTCATTTTGCGTAGGCTTTGTTTTTCTTCTCAAGTTGGTCTTTAACGTTTTCATGCAGTTTCTTTATCATTTCCGCTTTTTGTTTACCATCGAGACTTGAACGTTCGTGTATAGGAATGAGAATCAAATCAAAAGCGGATAAGGGGTTAAAAACATACACAATTTCAAATGGACTATGTAAGGTACCATGATGAACACTCCTATTATATGCAAAATCGATATATGGTAAACAATCTTCCCAGTGCTTGAGATGTTTTTGCAAGATGGCACGCAAAAGTTGGGATAGTGTACGGTTAACAACTTCAGTTTGTCCATCAAATTGTGGGTGAGCTATTGTAGAAAACAAAAATCGAGTACCAAGTTTAGCCCATAAAACACGCCAAAAATGACTTAGAAATTTCGTATCCCTATCACTTATAATGGTGCGTGGTATGCCATGCAATCTTACAATTTCTCTAAAAACAAGTCAGCAACATGTGTGGCATCATATACTTTTCTACATGCAATGAAGTGCACCATTTTTGAAAACTTATCTACCACAACATAAATGCTATCTCATCTTCCTCGAGACGTAGGAAGTCCTAAAACGAAGTCCATTGAAACATCAATCCATGGGGAATCAGGGACGGGTAAGGGTGTGTAAAGGCCACGTGGTTGGGACTTGGATTTGGCTTGTTTGCAAGTGATGTAACTACCACATAACCTCTGAACATCCACGCGCATGTGTGGCCAATAGAAATGTTCCTTAAGGTTTTGAGGGTTTTGATCACTCCGAAATGGCCCATTCATCCTCCTCCATGGGATTCTCTAATCAATGCTTCTCGTAGAGACGATTGGGGAACATACAACTTTTGCTCCTTAAAAAGGTAGCCCTCATGCATGTAGAATTTTCCAAAGGGTGCTTCTTGACATGCCTCAAATGTTGTGCCAAAATCATGATCATTGGTATATAGGTCCTTAAGTGGTTCGAATCCTAAGAATCGAGAGGATAAAGTAGTCACTAAAGTGTATCTCCTAGAGAGAGCATCAACAACTATATTGTCCTTTCCTTGTTTATACTAAATCACATAAGGGAATTGCTCAATAAACTCTACCCATTTAGCACGTCTCTTGTTCAACTTTCCTTGCCATTTAAGGTACTTGAGGCTTTCATGGTCAGTGTAGATCATAAACTCTCTAGGTTGAAGGTAGTGTTGTCAAGTTTGTAGGGATCTCACGAGGACATGAAGTTTCTTATCGTAGGTAGATTAATTCAGTGCAGCACCTTTCAACTTCTCACTAAAGTAGGATATGAGTTTCTTTCCTTGGGTCAATACCGCTACAATACCTACTTCATTTGCATCACACTCAATTTCAAAAGTCTCATCGAAGTTTGGTAATCTAAGGATGGGTCCAGTGGTTAGCCTTCTTTTAAGTTCATCGAATGCCTGTTGCTGTGGCTCCTTCCACTGAAAAGACACATCTTTTTTTTACAATCTCATTTAGGGTTGCAGCTATGGATGAAAAAATCTTTGACTAATCGCCTATAAAACTTGTAAGTCCGTGGAAGCTGCGCACTTCCCCTACAGTCTTTGGTGTAGGCCACTCCACAATTGACCTAGCCTTCTCCTCATCCATCTCTACTCCCTCAGCCGAAATGACAAAGCCTACGAAGACTACTCGTTCCAAACAAAAAGAGAACTTCTTAAAGTTGGCATAAAGTTGTTCCTTTTTGAGCTTTTCAAATACGGCCCTAATATGGTCAAGGTGATCCTCAATGGTTCGGGAATAGATTAGGATATCATCAAAGTAAACCACAAAAATTCGTCCTATGAAGACCCGTAAGACTTCATTCATCAACCGCATAAAGGTGCTAGGGGTGTTGGTGAGTCCGAAGGGCATCACTAACCACTTATAGAGCCCAAACTTGGTTTTGAATGTTGTTTTCCAACATCCCCTTCTTTTGTCCGTACTTAAAAGTACCCTTGCTTAAGGTCAATCTTGGTGAAGTATCCAGATCCATGCAACATATCCAACATATCATCCAGCCTAGGTATGGGATACCTATACATGATAGTGAATTTGTTTATGACACGACAGTCGGTACACATTCTCCAGGTTCTATCCTTCTTGGGTACTAAAATGACAGGGACGGCTAAAGGGCTTAGGCTCTCTCGGATTTGTCCACTTGCTAGGAGTTCCTCTACTTGCCTTTGAATTGCTTTGGTTTCTTCGGGGACGGCTCCTGGGATAGTCTATCTGGTGTTCTATTCCTCTTATTGGTGGTAATCTAGATGGTGGTTCGGTGGGAAAGAAAACATCATATTCCTGTATAAGGGATGCAACGGAGGTAGGGAGGTTGGGTGGAAAGTCATCTACCGAAAGGTAACATGCCTTGGGAATGAGGATGAGGATGGTTTGGTTGTTATAAAGCGCTCGTGTGACCTCTCTTTTCTTTGCAAAAATATCCACACTTCTTTTTTGAATCATTGACACCTACGGGTACTACCTCTGTTCCCTTATTTTCTTGTTTCTTACTCTCACTTTTCATGTATTCCACAAATGTTTGCTCAGCTTCCTTTTCCTTAGGGTCGGTCCTAGACTTAGACATACATTGGTGATCTTTGTGGACCTTATGGGGTGGGAGTGAATGCAACTTGTATAGTTTACTATTCAATTTGAAAGAATAACGATTCAAATGTCCATCATATGTCACATGTCTATCAAATTGCCATGGTCTACCAAGCAAGATATGACTAGCATGCATTGGCGCAACATCACATAAAATATCATCTTTATAACTGCCAATGCTAAGAGAAATCTGAACTTGCTTACGGACGCTAACTTCACCACAATCATTTAACCAATCAAGTTTGTAAGTATGCGGGTGATTAGTCATAGGCAAATTCAATTTTGTTACCAATTCGATGCTAGCCACATTCGCACAAGAACCTGGATCAATGATCATAGTGCACACTTTACCATTATCATACAGTCGATATGGAAAATGTTTTCTCTATGTTGTTCATGATCATCTAATTTCGGATCTGCATTCAAAGCTCTACGCACAAGAAAGAATTCCTTAGTGTCATAATCATCTAACGAGGCTAGGTTCTCTTCAGTTTCAGTTTCATTATCATGCTCAGATTCATTTTCATGCTCAGACTCCGTCACATATTCATTAGTTTCCTCAATTAACATGACTGTTTTAGCATTAGGACACTCTTTTCCTATATGACCACGGCCTTGACATTTAAAGCATTTAATGTCCCTAAACTTGTTGGAGAGTTCAAATGAATTTTTGTAGAGGCTTTTTGCTTGCCTCTGTCATCTTGTTTTTGTGTGCCTTGCACACGGTTTCCAAACCTTTATGACGCACTTTGGTCATGTGTTTGGCCTCTTGTAGGCCGTGAGCTTCCAGTCCCTGAGGACCTGCTTGAAAACTTTGAAGAAGTTTGATTAGTACGATACGTGGACTTGAAATTGAAGGAACTACGTACCTTTAGTTGTTGCACAATCTTCTCAGCCATGTGAACCATGGTCGTTAGATCGAGATAAGGTTGGATTTCAACCCTCTATGCAATCTCCCTATTTAGACCATGTAGGAAGCGGGTCTTGGTTGCTTCTTCAGGTGCAAATTAGATCTTTCCAACAAGGTTTCCAATTCTTTGTAAAATTCTTCCACACATTTGGAACCTTGTTTTATGTTTTGCCAACTTGTGAAAGTAGAAATCTCAAAGTTGTTTGGGATAAATCGTTCTCATTTCAAATTTCAATTCTTCCCAGATGACAATTGGAGATTGTCTTGTTTTAGTCCTATTTCTACACAAATTTGTCCACCAATTTAATGCGTAGCCAGAAAAGTCAATGGAAGCGTACCTCACCTTCTGTAACTCGTTATAGTTGGTACAAGAAAAGATTAAATCCACTTTTGTTTCTCACTCCAAGTATTTCTCCGTGTTACTTTTACAAATAAAACATTGGAATGCTTATTTTTGTTTTCAGAAAATCGTCATCTTGTAGGTGAAGAGCGTTGTGTCGTCTTTCGTAACCATGGTGAGGGTGGTTATCAAAGTCATACTCATCATGTTCAAATGGATTATAATCGTCATTGTAACTTCTCGGAGCGTGTCTTGTTGGTTGCGGTGGAGGGACAAACCTTCTTGGCTCAATGTGTGTGGTGGTCTAAGGCTTTCATCCTCAACTTCTTCTGGTGGAGGCCATAGTGTTTGGGGAATAGGAATGGCCCTGCTGGTTCCTTGCCCATCACTCATCTTTTGGCTCCTTTCAACATCTTCCAACCTGTGATTATCTCGTTATCGTGCATGAGTTTCTTTAACATTTTCAGCATTTGTTATTGCGTGTTGTCAAAAGGCTCAACCTCCTTTGACTTGCTAGGCGAGGAGTGAGTGCTGCTATCCATGTCTCATCTAAAGTGATCAAAACAAAACGAAAAGATAGAAAAGAAACAAACTAACACAAGGACAAGCAACGTTAACTGATTAGTGAAAACAAAATACGGGCACTCCTCTTTCTTTTATTTCCACTCTCTTACCACTTTGTCTCTTTTGCAACCTAAGGTTAATAAAGTTCAAAGCGATCAATTAAGAAAGGTGTTTATCAAGTCTTCTCCCAATTACAATGGTTTCCACTTGCCTCACCTTCTTTGCTTTCAATTTGAACCAAAAAGTATCAAAACGGATTCAAGAAAGATGGACACAAACTTGAACTTTTCTACTAAGATTCAAAGAATATAAGCAACCAAAATTTATGTATAAGGCTGAACCAAAGATGAACCAAAGGTTGTCGTGGGCAATCTTTAGTTAATTTTGATTCTATGCAGTTATTATCCACAATATGGTTCAATTCATGCAACAACCTAGCATCCATGTGTGTAATGAGTTCAAGATGTTCAATATGGTTCAATTCATGAAACAACCTAGCATCCATATGTGTAATGAGTTCAAGATGTTCAGTATATATGGAAAATGGATATGGGGTACGGTTGTGTATAGTAGAAACGGAATAGGGTACCACAAATTGTGGAACTGCGCTAAAACTTGTATTAGCGTACAAACGGCTTTTCTCCTTTTCTTTCTCTTGCTTTCTTTGCTTTTCCTACTGAGTTTTATTTCTTTTTTTTTTGTGCAAGAAGTCTAAGTTTCCCAGATTTTTTTTCTTTTTTTGTTCAAGGGAAAAAAACATGGTTTGATTCCTTCTTTTGCCTAAACTGTTTTTTTGAGCAAGACCATGCAAAGAGCTATCAATTTCAGCAAAGTAAGATCAAATATGTAACGTTATGCAAGGTGAATCTGAATGTGGTTGAATTTCAATTAAGTTTTGATGATTAACAGAAACTAGGGTTTTGAAATAAGGGTTTGGGTTGGTTCTTTTCAGCCTTTTGTGTTTAGTATGGTTTTGAGAATGGTATTGACACGTATAATCAGCAAGATTGAAACATGAAATCAATCACAATATGAATCATAAGACACATACAATCATCATCAACTAAAAGCTTCGGTAGCAACTAGATGAATGGAGACCTAGGTGGCTTTTGTAGAGAAAAAGGGGTTTGAGTGATTACAAAATGTATGATTTAAATAATGTGTATTAAAGAAATATATGACTATTTTATGACATGACACGTTTTGCATAAAACTTGCCTTATATAGTTCATATATAATGTTGTCGTACTAACGAGCCATGAAGCTTTAAAGCTTACATCAAATGGCAAGCATTTGTTGTGTTTGAACTATTTTCAGGTGCCATCATTAATGAACTAAATTAGTTCATTAAGTGAAGTACTTAGTTAAGTAAACTAAGTAGTTCATTAAAG
>AP025054.1:13074627-13517204 GCA_036186865.1 Eustoma russellianum | reverse complement strand
TGCTTTCTTTGCTTTTCCTACTGAGTTTTATTTCTTTTTTTTTTGTGCAAGAAGTCTAAGTTTCCCAGATTTTTTTTCTTTTTTTGTTCAAGGGAAAAAAACATGGTTTGATTCCTTCTTTTGCCTAAACTGTTTTTTTGAGCAAGACCATGCAAAGAGCTATCAATTTCAGCAAAGTAAGATCAAATATGTAACGTTATGCAAGGTGAATCTGAATGTGGTTGAATTTCAATTAAGTTTTGATGATTAACAGAAACTAGGGTTTTGAAATAAGGGTTTGGGTTGGTTCTTTTCAGCCTTTTGTGTTTAGTATGGTTTTGAGAATGGTATTGACACGTATAATCAGCAAGATTGAAACATGAAATCAATCACAATATGAATCATAAGACACATACAATCATCATCAACTAAAAGCTTCGGTAGCAACTAGATGAATGGAGACCTAGGTGGCTTTTGTAGAGAAAAAGGGGTTTGAGTGATTACAAAATGTATGATTTAAATAATGTGTATTAAAGAAATATATGACTATTTTATGACATGACACGTTTTGCATAAAACTTGCCTTATATAGTTCATATATAATGTTGTCGTACTAACGAGCCATGAAGCTTTAAAGCTTACATCAAATGGCAAGCATTTGTTGTGTTTGAACTATTTTCAGGTGCCATCATTAATGAACTAAATTAGTTCATTAAGTGAAGTACTTAGTTAAGTAAACTAAGTAGTTCATTAAAGGAAGCCATATTTGGAAAAGGCACAAAGGCAACAAGTTGAAGAAAGAAAAGTCCTCCACTCTCTCCTACATGCCATTTACATATATTTTTATATATATTCAGATTTTTTTGAAAAGCCACATACACATATATTCCAACGTACTACCGACACATTATATATTTTACGTACAGACGTTAACGTCACACCACTATATTTAGCTCATATTTATGAGTATATTCAGGTCTTATATCATATGATATAAGTCATGGTGATGACAAATTTATTACGACACGTTAAAAGGTTCTAAACCAAAAATTGTCGTATCGAGTGAATACCGAAACTTCGCCAACGTGTCACGTACTTGCCATATATAGATGGCCAGCCCCTACACTTCTAAAGTGGCCACAAATTTCGTGGCTTACATGGTATGTACAGCAATAAAATCATTCCATGTTGGCACACACAAATCACCATCAATTAAGGCCAAATTGTGGAGATTCCAAAATTCAATTTTGTCACATGTTGGGTGCCACTTTAGATCAGCCTAAGTGCTGAATATTAAAGTTTAATTTATGGTTATTATGTGTAACATAATATATATATAACACGTGCAAAAAGTTGGAATTTAATCGGAGAAAAATTGTGTAATCGATAAACGTCGAAAATTCGGTTTTCTACGAACACGACACATGGAACATTTTTGGCATGGCATATAACATGTATCTAGACACTTTATACATACTTCATACATTTTAAAGTGTTCTGAAAAAATCAATTAAGGGCTGATTGGAATATACCATATATGTGTAATTATATGTGCACTATTTTACAAAGTTTGCAAAAATAAAATTCAGCACATGCACAAGTCATTATACATGCCTACTACAGCTTGGAAAAGCATATGTGGAGCTTTTTTGGCATCTTGATTGGCCAAGAATGAAGCATACAATGTTGGTGACATAAAGGAAGGAGCTACACAAGGTAACATTTCAAACTATGTCACATTTGTAACATATGCTGAAAATTTCAGCATGTGTGCATAGGCTGGCCGATTTTTACACTAAATAATGGCATATTTACTATCTTGAATTGTGTGGATTAATTGAGGGATAGTATGGAAATGTTTTGAATATATTATGGAATAAATAAAGTGATATCTTTGAATATCACACATGCTGAAAATTTCAGCATGTGTGGGAATGAATGTTGCCGAATTCTTGGCCCTCTTGGTGACTAATCTTTATTCCAAATTTAGTAGAAATGTTGTATACTAAATGATGATTTATTTCTTCTTTATTTTCAAGGAATAAATCAAATACAAACTTGGCAACAATTTAAATAAAGTGTAAATGTTACACATGCTGAAATTTCAGCATGTGGAGGAAGTTGATGGCCGATTTTATCATGTAGATTTGGAGAAAATTGTCTTGCTAATTATGTGGGATGATTATATGCTTTATGGAAATAATTTTATGGCTAATTGGCACATGCTTTTTAAGCTTTATTTTCAGATTTGTCTAGTCATCATATGATGACAACTTCCATCCAATCAATGAGTGCCAAGTAAGCAAGAGCTTAATGATCAACCAATGAGGATTTGCCAAGTAAGCAAGGAAATGTCACAATGATGCAATGCACTCTTCCAAGGACTTAGAAGATAATTTTCAAGAGGAAGAGAGAGCTAAAGGGGGAGGCCACCAATGATAAAAAGGAAAGAAGAGAGCAAACAAAAGACAAGAACAAGTCTTGCAAATTGAAGATCAAAAACGCTTACCTCCTTCTTCCTTCTACACTACTTTCTTTCTTCTATCTAAAAGCCTATTGTACCCATATTCATACATTTTAATAGGCTTCATATAGACCACCACATACTCTCCTTATTGTTGTAAAAGATTGATCAAGGTGTGATCAATCTTGCACTTGCAGGGTGGTGGTGTTCGTGATCGTTGTATTCATATACAAGGTTTGTAAAGGGTTGGAGTTGGTGTGTAACTCCATCAACCCTGTGGTAAGGTGTTATTTGTGTTTTGTGATTAGTGCTAACCGAGGAAGGTGTCCTCGAAGACTGGAGTAGGTTGTTTTAACCGAACCAGTATAAAATTCCTAGTGTTATTTACTTTCAGCACTTACTTTAAGTTTCAGCACTGTGCATCGTTTTTCATCATGTTATTAAAAATAGTAAAACAATTTCAAAAATCACACAACTTTTCAGAATCATAGCCACATGTCTTAAGATTAATTTGGCGCAAGTTTCAATAATTTTGGACAAGGATAAGTCATCCAAACATCTAAAGTTCTGAGATTAGTGCAGTCTGATTTTTAGTCTTGCAAAGGTTGAGACTTTGAACGTATATGACTATCTTCCCAAAATACTTTTTTAAAAATGTTTCAACCCAATTAAATGCAACTAATAATGGGTTAGTTATGAAATTTTCAGAGCATTTGGAGTCACGGATAAATAGGAATTAATTTTGCAAATCAGACTACCGTTTCTGGCAGATTTGCGCAATCTGACCACCAATGATTTTTCAAGGGGTTAGAGGTTGAATTTTAATTTGAAATTTTTAGGAGGTACTCATAACATCTGAGACTAAGTTATCTCCATATTTCAGAATTTTTGGAAACCTGAAACCTAGTTTTCAAAATGTTTCAAAACTGGTCCTGAAAACAGAAACTGTTTTCAGAAGTTGGGTTTTTGGTTTAAAACAATTTTAAAAACCACATTTTCTGCACCCACTATTCAACCCCCCTTCTAGTGGTACCTTGCAGATCCTACAAGTGGTATCAAAGAGCAAGAACACTCACATCAAAAGGATCCAACGATCTAAGTGAGATGGCAACCACAAACTTCAAAACCGAGCAAGAAGGTATGTCTAGTCAAAGGCCTGCTCTCTTTGACGGTGAGTCTTTCATTCAATGGAAGTTAAGAATGAAACTTTTTATTATGGCAATTGATATTGATCTTTGGTCCATTATAGAAGATGGTCCATTTGTTCCATCAAAGTTATCCACTGTAGATGGAGTCACACTAGAGGTCGTTAAGCCTAAACAAGAGCATACTAGTGATGATAAGAAAAGACTAAGCATGAACGCTTGAGCCATGCAATTGCTTCTAAATGGACTAAGTAAAAGTGAATCTAGCTATGTTTCAAATTGTTCTAGTGCTCAAGAAATATGGAGAATTCTTGAAATGAAACACGAATGTACTAGTCAAGTAAAAGAGTCCAACATCAACATGTTTATGTCCACACTCGAGTCATTTAAATTATTGCCAAATGAATCTATCGTTGATATAGATCTTCGGTTGACTAACATTTACAATTCTCTTGAGTCTCTTAGCAAAGCCTTCTCTATGCAGGAAAAGGTACAAATGGTCTTACGAAGCCTTCCATCCGAGCGGGACCCTAAAGTAACGGCAATAGAAGAAAGCAAAGAAACTAAGTCAATTAAGATGGAAGAATTCATTGGATCACTTAAAGTATATGAGAACAAACTCGCCATAAGGAAATCGGAATCATCATCAAAACAAGGTAAGACTATTGCATTTAAATCAAATGAATACGTCTCTACTTCATCCGATCACGTAGATGATAGTGAGTCTGAATCAGACAAGTGACTTAATTTTATTGGCTAAAGGCTTAAGAAAATTCATGAGAAAGTTATTTAGAAACAAAACTAAGGCTACTTCGACTAAAAGAAATAAGAACAAGACAAATGACAAAGATGTTAAATGTTACATATGCGATAAACTTGGGCATCTATCATATGACTGCCCTAATAAGCACAAGCAAACAGACAAACACCCTGACAAAGATCGGAACAAGAATAGACTCGTCTCAAAACCTAAGCAAAGGAAACGAGCTCTCAAAGCCTCCACCTGGGGCGATACATCTGATTTCGAGACTGATACAGAAGAGGAGACTGCACAAGTATGCATTGTATCCAAAGCATCAAATAAGGTATATTCTGACTCTGAGCCTTCTTATGATGATCTTTTTAGTCATTATTTAGAATTGCATAAATTTACTAAGACTCTCGCAAAAGAAAAGAAGCGATTAATTGAAGACAAGAAATTGTTAGAATCTTCTAACGAGAATCTTGTCGCTCAATTAAACGATTCAAAAGAAGAGTCGTCATGCATCATTAATGCATTAAAAACAGAGATCTCATCATTGACTACGCATAATAATGAAATGAAATCCGAATTTCAAATTTGAAATCAAGGAACACGGATTTAGAAAAGATGATAAAACAATTTGACAAGGGATTCAATATGCTAGATCGCATTATTTTATCAAAAAACACGATAGTGATAAAACCAAATTAGGATACATTGAGACAAATGAAGTATCCATTAAACCAACCAAGTTTGTATTGTCTAAGAAAGTAGACACTCCAAAAGCAAATATGGCGTCTAAGATGACACAAAGACCCCCTCTCCCCTCATCTCATCATACTTCTTCTTCATATCATGCGAAATATAATTTTGGGCCATATAGATATGAGAAGAAATAAGTGATGCATACAAGACATTCATTTCAACCATCTAGATCACGCACTATGCACACCAACATAAGGACATAACAAAAACGTGCTCCATATAATGAGTATAAAGGAGTTCTTGGCCAAAGGCCTAAAGTCCACTCACCACATGTCTACTACATTGCACCTTCATCTACATTCTTGCCATTTGCTATATCGAGAAGGATCACCCAAGTATGGGTAGCGAAAGGTACTTTTACTAAGAGGTGAATAAATAACTCGTAAGGACCCAAAATTAAAAGGATACCTAAATCAATTTTGTACATTGCAGGGAACCCACACATCAAAAGATACATCTATCAAGTGGTTCCTTGACAGTGGTTGCTCGAGGCACATGACGGGTGAACCGAGCTTGTTCACTAAATTAAAGGTCACAAAAGGCGGATCTGTGACCTTTGGAGACAACAATGAAGGCAAGATCATCGGAAAAGGTACAATTGGAAACCCAAGCACCCTTCAAATCTCTAACATCTTTTTGGTAAGCAACTTATCTTATAATCTTCTTAGCATTTCATAATTTATTGATAATGGTTTCGATGTGTTCTTTACTCATCCATATTGCAATATAATAGATAAAAATGGAGAAACAGTCTTAAAAGGAAAGCAGAAAGGAAACATCTTTACGCTTTCTATGGATGATATGTTAGACGCTAAGGTTAAGTGTTTCATGTCAAATGAATCTTACGTAAACTTGTGGCATAGACGTTTAGGACACATTGGCATTTCTACCACTTGAAAAACTCCAATGAAAGAACCTAATACGAGGATTGCCTACCCTTGATTTAGACAACTTTCAGTTGTGTGAATCTTGCATAAAAGGCAAACAAACATGCGAGTCACTAAAACCTAAAAATGAAATAAGCACGACTAGAGTTTTAGAATTATTACACATTGATTTTCTTGGTCCTAGTCGCACTACGAGTCTTGGTGGACGTCACTATGCTTGTGTGATTGTTGACTTTGTTTCTTGCACATAAGGATGATAGTGCCATTGAGATTGCGAAACTAATAAAACAACTTGAAAATCAATATAGTGTCAATGTGAAAAGGACAAGAAGCGATAGAGGCTGTGAATTTAAAAACAAGGACATGATTTTATTTTGCGAAGAAAAAAGAATTAAACACGAGTTTTCGCCACCTAGAATTCCACAATTAAATGGAGTAGTAGAAAGAAAGAATATGACATTACAAGAAATTTCTAGAACCATGCTGTGTGAGAATAAATTGCCTAGATTTTTGTGGGCGGAAGCCATAAATTGTGCATGCTACATTGTTAATCGTTTGTCTATTCGAAAGAAAATAAACAAGACGCCTTATGAGATATTAAATGATCGCATGCTAAAATTGATTACTTTCGCGTGTTTGGATGCAAATGCTTTGTTTTAAATACGAAAGATAATTTAAATAAGTTTGAATCTAAATCAATTGAATGCATCTTTGTTGGATATTCTGTGAATTCAAAAGCATATAGATGTTATGATCCCATCACTAGACAAATTCTAGAATCCACCCATGTGAAGTTTAATGAATTTGGTGAGATTGATAAAGATAAAGAATATGATGATGATTTTGAATTGAAATCCGTGTTGAATGATGATGATGGCACGCATGATATGCATGATACACTAGTAATTCATGATCACTTAGAAATGCATGAGAACATAGAAAATAATCAACCAATATGGCATAGAGATCACCCACATGATCTCATTATAGGCGATATCACTCACGGTGTGCGACCACGTAGAAGAATAAGTCCGGATGAAATAAATCAATTTCATGCCATGATTTCCAAAATTGAACCTAAAAATGTGCATGATGCTTTGAGTGATTCTTCTTGGATTGATGTTATGCATGATGAACTTAATCAATTTGTTAGATATGATGTATGGGATTTGGTGCCACGACCACAAGATAAGACTATAAGAGGCACAAAGTGGGTGTTTAGAAATAAAATGAATGAAGAAGGAAAATTTGTTAGAAATAAAGCTAGACTTGTAGCAGAAGGATACAATCAAGAAGAAGGAATTGATTATGATGAGACATTTGCACCCGTAGCACGCTTAGAATCCATACGACTTTTACTCGCTATTGCTTGCATGAACGATTTTAAACTTTATCAAATGGACGTGAAAAGTGCATTCTTAAATGGATTTATACAAGAAGAGGTATACGTGAAACAACTATCCGGTTTTGAAGATTTGAAACATCTTGATCACGTGTACAAACTAAAGAAGGTACTATATGGTCTAAAGCAAGCACCGAGAGCATGGTATGATATATTTTGCTGCTTTCCTTTTAGAGAATTGTTTTAAAAGAGGCAATATAGATAGTACTCTATTTTTAAAACAAGATAAATCGGATTTACTCATTATTCAAATTTATGTTGATGACATCATTTTCGGCTCCACTTCACATAAACTTGTTGAAGATTTCGAAATTTGCATGAAATCAGAATTTGAAATGTCTATGGTTGGTGAACTAAATTACTTTATTGGCTTGCAGATTAAACAAACGGGTAAAGGAATACATATAAGCCAAGTTAAGTATATAAATGATATGATTAAAAAGTTTAATTTTGAGAATTTAAAACCTTCACCCACCCCTATGAGTGTCACCACTAAATTAGATAAAGATGAACATGGTAAAGATTTTGATAATTCCTTATATAGATCTATGATTGGCTCTTTACTATATCTTATTGCTAGTAGGCCTGATATCATGTTCAGTGTATGTATGTGTGCACGTTTTCAAAGTCAACCTAAGGTGTCTCACTATAATACCGTGAAAAGAATATTCCAATATATTGAGCACACACCCACCTTAGGTATTTGGTATGATAAAGACTGCGAATTTAACTTGCATGCCTACACTGACGCAGATTATGGTGGATGTAAAATAGATAGAAAAACACGAGTGGCACTTGCCAATTTATAGGAAATTCACTTATTTCATGGTTTTCTAAAAAGCAAGCCAGCGTCGCCCTATCCACCACTGAAGCTGAATATATGGCACTTAGTCTTTGTTGCACAAAATTTCTATGGATAAAACAACAAACTCTCTGATTTTGGTATCACAGTACAACGTATTCCTATATATTGTGATAGTATGAGTGCCATCAACTTATCTAAGAACCACGTACTACACTCTAAGGCCAAGCATATAGAACTACGCTATCATTTCCTTCGTGATCAGATAAGTAATGATGATATTGTCATATATCACGTACGCACAGAGGCACAAGTAGCAGATATTTTCACTAAGGCATAAAATCAAGCCACGTACGAAAATCTTCGTTCTAAATTAGGCATGATTTCTGCTGATTTAATTTGATTGTCTTTCTATATTTACATGCATTTTTGATTGACTTTCTAAAATAGAGGGGGAGAGAATGCATGATTTAAGGGGGAGAGAGAAACTGATTGCATAAATCAAGAGGGAGCAAATTTGAAATTTGAAATTAGAATTTATGCACAATTGGAGGGGGAGTGACAAGATTTAAATCATGTATGTAGGTTATTTTATAAATCATTAAAAGGGGGAGATTGTAGAGAAAAAGGGGTTTGAGTGATTACAAAATGCATGATTTAAATAACGTGTATTAAGGAAATGCATGACATATTTTATGACATGACATGTTTTGCATAAAACTTGCCTTATATAGTTCATATATAATGTTGTCGTACTAACGAGCAATGAAGCTTTAAAGCTTACATCAAATGGCAAGCACTTGTCATGTTTGAACTATTTTCAGGTGTCATCATTAATGAACTAAACTAGTTCATTAAGTGAAGTACTTAGTTAAATAAACTAAGTAGTTCATTAAAGGAAGTCATATTTGGAAAAGGCACAAAGCAACCTGTTGAAGAAAGGAAAGTCATCCACTCCCTCCTACACGCCATTTACATATATTTTTATATATATTCAGATTTTTTTTTGAAAAGGCACATACACATATATTCCAACGTACTACCGACACGTTATATATTTTACGTACGTACGTTAACGTCACACCACTATATTTAACTCATATTTATGAGTATATTCAGGTCTTATATCATATGATATAAGCCATGGTGATGACAAATTTATTACGACACGTTAAAAGGTTCTAAACCAAAAATTATCGTATTGGGTGAATACCGAAACTTCGCCAACGTGTCACGTACTTGCCATATATAGATGGCCAGCCCCTACGCTTCAAAAGTGGCCACAAATTTTGTGGCTTAGATGTTATGTGCAGCCATACAATCATTCCATGTTGGCACACACAAATCATCCTCAATTAAGGCCAAACTGTGGAGATTCCAAAATTCAATTTTGTCACATGTTGGGCGCCACTTTAGATCAGCCTAAGTGCTGAATATTAAAGTTTAATGTATGTATATTATGTGTAACATAATATATATAACATGTGCAAAAAGTTGGAATTTAATCGGAGAAAAATAGGGTAATCGTCGGTTTTCTACGAACACGACACATGGAACATTTTTGGCATAGCATATAACATGTATCTAGACACTTTTTACATACTTCATACATTTTAAAGTGTTATGGAAAAATCAATTAAGGGCTGATTGGAATATACCATATATGTATAATTATACGTGCACTATTTTACAAAGTTTGCAAAAATAAAATTCAGCACATGCACAAGTCATTATACACACCTACTACAGCTTGTAAAAGCATATGTGGAGCTTTATTGGCATCTCGATTGGCTAAGAACAAAGCATACAATGTTGGTGACATCAAGGAAGGAGCTACACAAGGTAACATTTCAAACTATGTCACATTTGTAACACATGCTGAAAATTTCAGCATGTGTGCATAGGCTGGCCGATTTTTACACTAAATAATGGCATATTTACTATCTTGAATTGTGTGGATTAATTGAGAGATAGTATGGAAATGTTTTGAATATATTATGGAATAAATAAAGCGATATCTTTGAATATCACACATGCTGAAGTGTGGGAATGAATGTGGCCGAATTCTTGGCCCTCTTGGTGACTATTCTTTATTCCAAATTTAGTAGAAACGTTGTGTACTAAATGATGATTGATTTCTTCTTTATTTTCAAGAAATAAATTAAATACAAACTTGGCAACTATTTGAATAAAGTGTAAATGTTACACATGCTGAAATTTCAGCATGTGGAGGAAGTTAATGGCCGATTTTATCATGGAGATTTAGAGAAAATTGTCTTGCTAATTATGTGGGATGATTATATGCTTTATGGAAATAATTCTATGGCTAATTGGTACATGCTTTTTAAGGTTTATTTTCAGATTTGTCTAGTCATCATATGATGACAACTTCCATCCAATCAATGAGTGCCAAGTAAGCAAGTGCTTAATGATCATCCAATGAGGAATTGCCAAGTAAGCAAGGAAATTTCACAATGATGCAATACACTCTTCCAAGGACTTAGAAGATAATTTTCAAGAGGAAGAGAGAGCTAAAGGGAGCGGCCACCAATGATAAAAAGGAAAGAAGAGAGTAAAAAAAGACAAGAACAAGTCTTGCAAATTAAAGATAAAAAACGCTTACATCCTTCTTCCTTCTTCCTTCTACACTTCTTTCTTTCTTCTCTCTAAAAGCCTATTGTACTCATATCCATACATTTGAATAGGCTTCATATAGACCAGCACATACTCTCTTTATTGTTGTAAAAGATTGATCAAGGTGTGATCAATCTTGCACTTGCAAGGTGGTGGTGTTCGTGATCGTTGTATTCATATACAAGGTTTGTAAAGGGTTGGAGTTGGTGTGTAACTCCATCAACCCTGTGGTAAGGTGTTATTTGTGCTTTGTGATTAGTGCTAACCGAGGAAGGTTTCCTCAAAGACTGGAGTATGTTGTTTTAATCGAACCAGTATAAAATTTCTGTGTTATTTACTTTCAGCACTTACTTTCAGTTTCAGCACTGTGCATCGTTTTTCATCAAGTTATTATAAATAGTAAACGAATTTCAAAAATCACAAAACTTTCTAGAATCATAGTCACACGTCTTAAGGTTAATTTGGTGCAAGTTTCAATCCTTTTGGACAAGGATAAGTCATCCAAAAGTCTAAAGTTCTGAGACTAGTGCAGTCTGATTTTCAGGCTTGCAAAGGTTAAGACTTTGAACGTATATGACTATCTTCCCAAAAGAATTTTTCCAAAATGTTTCAACCCAATTAAATACAAATAATAAGGAGTTAGTCATTAAATTTTCAGAGCATTTGGAGTCACGGATAAATAGGAATTAATTTTTCAAATCAGACTACCGTTTCTGGCAGATTTGCGCAATCTGACCACCAACAATTTTTCAAGGGGTTAGAGGTTGAATTTTAATCTGAAATTTTTAGGAGATACTCAGAACATCTGAGACTAAGTTCTCTCCAAAGTTCAGAATTTTTTAAGACCTACAACCTAGTTTTCAAAACGTTTCAAAACTTGTCCTGAAAACAGAAACTGTTTTCAGAAGTTGGGTTTTTGGTTTAAAACAATTTTAAAAACCACATTTTCCGCATCACTATTCAAACCCCCTTCTAGTGGTGTCTTGCAGATCCTACAGCTTTGTTGGCAATAATCATAGTTTTAAAAAGATGAATGTATCCTAGATGCAACGAACCCTAACTTGTTCAATTTTGACTAACAAAATTTAGAAATTTGATACTAAAGATATGTAAAGAGTGACACTTGAATGATCAACAGCAAGAACCAACAAAATTCAAAATTCAAAGTAGGACTCTTAGGGCATAAGACTCTCCTTTTTTTTTATATATATATGGAAGACACAAATGACGTGAACAATGGAGTAGGATGAGAGACACAAGACGGGACTTGAAATGAATGGACACAAACGAAAAGAAAAACGACAAAAAGATGGTGGAATGGAGTAACCTGTGCTCTGATACCAATTGATGCGTGAAAGCATGGGCTCCTACACTTTCCACCTCAAAACGTCCTTCACTAGGGTTTAGACACAAGGAAGAATACTTCCCCATGCTTTCTTAGTGATGCAAATGATTGGTTCAAACGAGCAAGAACCAAGACTTCAAGATGGTTATTGATCAGGCAAACCGTATGGCCCTGCTTGACGGCACCTTAGAGCAATGGCAACACCTTCAAAATGCTCAATTTGAAGGATGTTAACCTAGGTTTTTAATGCAAAACCAAGAAAACAAAGTCTCACAAGATATGGAGAAAAGATCAAGTTTATTTCATGAAAGTTCTGTCTTTCCATCACCCAGCCAAGGGCCCTATTTGTATATGGAATTTTGCCCTTTTCAAGCATTGAAATGACTAGATATTATCTTAAAGAAACTACCTAACAAATGTTTAAAAATTGAAATTTGTTTGAAATTCAAACTAAGACAAATTCTAGCTAAAATTTGAGTTGCTTGTAGAATGCCGATTCCCCTTATCCAGCCGTGTGTGTGAGAGACAATGGGAGAGTTGGAGATCTGAATTGATGGATAAAAGGTTGTTGGAGTTGAATTCAAAGTTTGGTAAAAGATTGAATCCAAATTGAGTTTGAATTTGAATTGAAATTTGGATTCAATTTTAAGTTGTGATCTAATCTCCCTTTCCTTCAAGTTGGTGTGTGGTTTTGATTCTCCAAGGGTGGTTGATGACTTGTCTTGCATCTTAAATTCAAGTCTCTAATTGGTTGGAACTTGAAATTCAAATCTTGTTTGAATTTGAATTCAAGTTTAACTTCAAATTGATCTCGTGTTTTTGAACTCAAGTGGGGCGCCCCTTTCCTTGTTGTTGGAGATAATGTTGAGCTAATTTTGAGAAGAAATTCCTGCTTGTACTGTATTTGAAGTTGTGCTTGTCGAGACAAGCATTGTTCTCATGACAAACATTCCTTTTGTCTCCTTCTTTGGCATACGCCTTTAAAAAACATCTTGTGGACCTCCGTTTGGCATGAAACTTTGCATGTACCTGCTTTCCTACAAGGCAAACACATAGAAACAAGTATCACAAGAAAACAAAACAAAAATCAAACATAAAGAACACACTCACACACGCTTCTTGATCTAACGTTCATACTGTGGGCTCAATAAGGTGAACCCAATAAGCCTTAGGTTCATTTTGCACATGCCTATACAAGAATGTTCCAACTTGATTTCCAAGTTCTCTAGCCCTCCTTCTTGTTATAGGACCTATGACCTCCTGATGGGATCCCTGATCCTCATTAATTTAGGAGATTGAAATGACGTGACATGAGCATGTTGCATTTTTGCACTGTGACATGAGTATTGCTTTGCGAAAGGACACATGTATGTAAAAGAAGACAAGATTATAGCTGCTGGTTGATCGCAGGGTATAAAACTCATGCCTGCAGTGGCAGGGTATAAAAACGTGACTTGTGAATCAACAGCAGGGCATAAAGTTTATTGTTATGGGGCCGTGGACCTTTCATCACGAGGTATAAAGTTCTGTCTTGCTGTGGATTGACTCACCCACAGGGTATAAAGTTCTGCTACGCGAAGAATAAGATAAGAATAATTGTGAAAAGTTTTGTGAAATGACACGCATGATATATTTGTGAAAGAAGACATCTGAATAAGTTCCGTTGAGTTGATGGTTTTAAAAAAGTGCTGCATCATGTGACACGAAGCATAGGATTTGACATGCAAGAAATGACATTGGCATATGATCCGTTATAGCATACGTTTTGCTCGATATGTGTTTGTTTCGTATTAGTGTATCATTTATGTGACTTATTTGGATTTGATGAGTTGTTATAAAAATGCTATTTGCTAACTCCAGCACCTTATTTTGGGCATTGATTTATGTATTGGTGACTCGTCGTGTGTGATCCCGTAAGGTGTATAGACAGGTTACTTGCTAGCGATGTTTTTCGTTAAGAATAGATACTCCATCTATTTTTCAGGTGAGCTCGCGTATGAGATGATCTTTGTAGAAGACAAAGGCGAGTGGGCTCATTGGGATGCTGGCCATTGAAGAGGATAGTCTTATGTTAAATTCCTAGCTGATAGACTTTCTGGTAGTTGTTGCATCGGAGGATGTAATAGATTTCTTTCCCAGTATATATTCCATTTCGTTTATATTACATAGTAGTTCTATATTGGTTATTAATTTTTAAATTTGTATGACGTTTGCGCTGATCAATTCTACATTATGATGACGTGTGTATGAAGTGCTTTGACGCCTTTTAGTTCTCGTAGCAGACTACGGCGGGTGCACTAATACCGATGTCTGGTATCGGGCCGGGCTGCTACAGGTGGTATCAGAGACCAAGCTTTAGATCTATCTCAGAAACTTAGGTTCATGATCTTTTAGCAGTTTAAGATGTGATTTCCCCTTAAGTTTGATCCTTAGGTATAGGTGCTGGATAGATAGGGTCTAAGTGTGATCTGGGTTGGGTGTGTGCGAGTGCGTTCGTTATCGAATTTTAGTATTAATATTCTTATTTCATACCCCACCCATTCTTATGCATTCAAGTTTTCAGTAATATCTTATGTCTACTGATTGCTAATGAAAACATTGACCTTTTATAGAAAATGCCTCCACAAAGAGATAACGCAAGAAACTCGGGCAACAGGCAAGAAAATCATCCCCCACAGGTGGTCCTACCCCAGGTGCTCACGGATGCATTGATGGTAATTGCACAGGGGTATGCCCAGCAACAGCTGCCTCTGCCTCCTCCGCCACTGTAGCATAATATCCGATTCTTTTAAAGAGAGATGAGGAAGATCAGGGTCCTAGAGTTTGGGAGATGTACCGACCCCGAGGAGGCTCAGCATTGGTTGGCTGAGGTAGATAAATGCTTCATGCTAGTGCAAGTGTTTGAGGAGATCAAGGTGGATGTGGCCACACCTCTTTTGTGTAGCAAGGGGGGTGAATGATGGGCTGGAATGGTATTGAGGATTACCCACCTATTTTTTGGGCACAAATTTGTGAGACATTCCTGAAGTATTACGTGCCTGAGACAACAATCTTAGACAAGATAAGGGCATTCGACAGGCTGGAATAGGGTCGGATGATAGTGTCGGAGTAGGCTGACCGTTTTCATGCTTTGGGTAAATTCGCTCTTGCAATTATGTCTTGCAATCGCTTAAAGATGACGAAGTTTGAGCGAGGTCTATACTCAAGAATTCAGTCAGCGATTGTGAATACAAGGATAAGAACTTATGAGGATATGCTAGGCGCGTGCTTCCGCGTCGAGAGTTATTTCTGCAGAGTAGTGGCAACAGAGGCCAGTTTAGGATCGTCTGACAGGGGCAAGAGGCCAAGAGAAGAGATTAGAGTTTATGGCAGGCCCAGACGTTGGGTCAAGCTCCAAAAGAGAGGCCCGGTTAGAAATTTTTAGAGACCTCCACTATAGAATCCAGTTGCTCAGTAGGCGGTGGGAGTTTGCTCACACTAAAACAACTCACTCGGTGAGTGTAGGAAGCTTGCTGGAGCGTGTTACCGATGTGGAGAGGTGGGCCATATGATTAGAGATTGCACCGAGATGAGAAAAAATGCTCTTGGAGAGGCAGCGCAGTAGCTGAGGGCTTGCCGAGAGCGAATGTCTGCGTGCATCTCATAACAGATACTGACGTCCAAGAAGCCACCAATGTGGTAGCAGGTGCAATTTACTCTGATTTGAATTGAGTCTTTACGTGTTTAACTCCCTGTGTGAAACTTGATATGATCCTAGGTCCTGTTTTAGTAAATTGGATACCTTCCAACGTGCTTTTCGATAGCGGCGCAAGCCACTCTTTCGTGGCACAGAGATTCGCTAAGCACCTTAGTGATTTACCTGAGTGGTTAAAGACTCCGTACCATGTCCAAGTGGCTGGAGATTAAATTATGGTCTTGCACCAGCAGTACCAGGATTGTGAGTTGGAGTTCAGAGAGCAATGTTCTCTGTCGCACTGATTCCTATCCAGATGTACGAATTTGACGTCATATTAGGAATGGATTGGTTGGTCAAGTATCACGCCAACATTGATTGCCGATCAAAACAAGTGACAATAAGAATGCTAAGATGGAAGAGGTAATTTTTCAAGGAGATGCAAAACGAAAGAAAGTTCCAAAGAAGGTGTCTATGTCGGTTGCTCAAGCTTGTAGAGCCTTAAGGAAAGGTTCTGAGGGGTTCCTAGTATATGATACGGATGCTACTCAAGAGATATCGTCAATTGAACAGATTCATATGGTCAACGAATTTTCTAGATGTGTTTCCGGAAGAAGTGAACTTGTGCTGTCGTTGGGATATGCTGGACACGGATGATGATGATGATGTTTTCGGAAGAACTACCGGGAGTGCCACCTCCAAGGGAAGTTGAGTTCGAGATAAATCTAATTCCAGGAGCTGAACCCATTTCTAAAGCCCCTTACAGATGGCTCTGGCGGAATTGAAAGAGCTGAAAGAACAACTTCAGGAGTTATTGGACAAGAAATTTATTCGCCCCAATGTGTCACCTTGGGGAGCACCTGTTTTATTCATGAAAAAAAGGATGGTAGCATGAGGCTCTGTATCGATTATCGAGAGCTGAGCAAAATTACCATGAAGAACAAGTACCCACTGCTGCAAATCGAGGATTTATTTGACCAGCTCAAGGTAAGTTTTGTTAAGCTTGGTCCTTGTTAAATTTCGTCATTCTGACGGGAGGATTTTCTACATTTGTCCAGGGTGCCAAGATCTTATCTAAGATTGATCTCCGATCATGGTACCATCAGTTACGGGTGAAGGCTGAAGATGTTGCAAAGACAGCCTTCCGCACAAGATATGGTCACTATGAGTTCCTAGTAATGCCATTTGGGCTGACAAATGCCCCTGCAGCTTTCATGGACTTGTAATACCATCTTTCGAGAGCAGTTGGATAGGTTTGTCGTGGTGTTCGTCGATGATCTTTTGGTGTACTCCCCTGACGAGCAAACTCACGCTGAGCATCTGAGAATTGTTTTGGGCATTCTAAGGCAGAAGCAACTTTACGCCAAGTTCAGCAAATGTGAGTTCTGGTTAAGGAGTGTGCCTTTCCTTGGTCACGTGATATCATAGGAGGGGATTGCTGTAGATTCGAAGAAAGTCAAAGCTATTACCAAGTGGCCTAGACCCACAAATGTTACTAAAGTAGGAGTTTCTTGGTTCTAGCTGGTTATTACAAAAAGTTCATCGAAGGATTCTCAACAATATCAGTGCCCCTCAGTAGTCTCACTCAAAAAAAGTCCAAGTTTGAGTGGTCGGTGGAATGCGAGAAAAGCTTCACGGAGCTTAAGGAGAGGTTAACCACAGCTCCACTATTGTCTCAACCCTCCGGTACTGATGGGTTTGTGATCTATAGCGATGCATCGAGGAATGGTCTAGGTACGTATATGATGTCATAAGTTATGATTTTGCATAGAAATAAATTTTGGTCTAATACGCTGTTTATCGGTTGTGTATTAATGCAACACAGACGAGTTATCGCGTATGCCTCGAGACAGCTAAAACCTTACAAGCAAAACTATCCGACGCACAATCTTAAGCTCACAGGAGTTGTTTTTGCCCTGAAGATCTGGCGGCATTATTTATACGGGAAAAGTGCGCAGTATTTACTGATCATAAGAGCCTAAAGTACATGTTCTCCAAGAAGTAGTTAAACATGAGGCAGCGGAGATGGTTGGAACTACTAAAGGACCACCCGGGAAAAACTAATAAAGTGGCTGATGCATTATGCAGGAAGTCTAGGCATGCACGACAATCACCACTAGAGGGAGAATGGAAGAATTTGGTCTAGATTTGATTGACTCCACAGTGAATGTTTTGACAGCATTGACCATCACACTGAGCCTAATTGATCGCGTAAAAGAGGCTCAGAAGAATGATAAGGCTCTAGGTGAATTTACTGAGAAGTTGAAGCATAGTCAGGTTGAGGGTTTTCAGATCAATGAGGATAGGAGCCTATGGTTCAGAGGAAGGCTGTGTGTGCCAGCTGTGGGTGAACTCAGAAGGGAAATTTATTAGGAGGCACACAGCTCGAAGTTATCGATACATCCTGGTTGCACCAAGATGTATAGAGATCGCAAACGGTATTATTTGCGGTCCGGAATGAAGAGACATGTAACGGAGTTCATTAATAGATGCCTGGTATGTCAATAAGTTAAGGCTGACCACCAACAGCCTGGTGGATTGTTGATGCCGTTGGAAATTCCAGAGTGGAAATGGGAACATATTATGATGGATTTTGTGGCTGGTTTACCGAGGATAAGAAGTGGATATGATATGATTTGGGTTAATGTGGATCGATTAACCAGGTCTGCACATTTTCTACCCGTATCGAGTGAACCGTCTCTCGAGAAGTTGGTATATCTATATAGGGACAATATTGTCAGCTTCACGGTGTTCCAATGAGTATAGTGTCCGACCGAGATCCACGGTTTACTTCTAAGTTCTAGGCAGCATTTCGGAGAAACATGGGTACAGAATTAAGGTTGAGTACAGCATATCACCCTCAGACAGATGGACAGTCTGAGCGGACTATTCAAACCTTAGAAGACATATTAAGGGCTTGTGTCCTAGATGTCAAAGGAAGTTGGGATGAAATGGTAAAGTTGATAGTGTTCTTTTATAATAACAGTCACCACAGTGCAATCGGTATGGCTCCCTTTGAAGCGTTCTATGGATGGAAGTGCAGGTCTCCTGTTTACTAGGACGAAGTCAGCGTGAGGACCATCACCGGAGCTGAGCTACTCGAGAAGAAGTTAGAAAAGGTTAAAATCATTCGAGATAGACTCAAGATGCCTCAGGACCGCAATAAAAGTTGGGCGGATTCCAAGTGACGCCCTTTGGAGTTTGATGTAGGTGAAAAGGTTTACTTAAGAGTATCACCCACGAAGGGTATTATGAGATTTTGAGTAAAAGGTAAGTAAGTCTCCATTTTATTGGTCCTTATGAGATACTTGAGAAGGTGGGAGCTTTAGCATATCGATTGGCACTACCCCAAATTTTGGCGCAAGTCCATAACGTCTTCCACGTCTCATAGTTAAGGAAATTGGCATATGATTTGTTATATCGTACGTTTTGCTCGATATGTGTTTGTTTCGTATTAGTGTATCATTTATGTGACTTATTTGACTTTGATGAGTTGTTATAAAAACGACATTCGCTAACCCGAGCACCTTATTTTGGGCATTGATTTATGTATTGGTGACTCGTAGTGTGTGATCTTGTAAGGCGTGTAAGACCTGTATAGAAATACTAGAAGGGGGGTTGAATAGTGGGTGCAGAAAAATTTTGGTTTTTAAAACTTTTTGTTACAAATTACCCACCTCTGAAAACAGATTCTGTTTTCAGACCCTGTTTTTGATTAACTAGATGATCAGGTTATAGACCTCCAAAAATCATGAAATTTGGTGACAAAGTACTTTCAGATGTTATGTATATGTCAATTTCAGAATTCAAAGTATAAGGCCTTGAAAAAACGTTTTTATTCAGATTGTGTAAATCTGCCAGAAACTGTTCCTCAAAATGAAAAATTTGGTCCTATTAATTTACAACACCAAATGATCTGAAAATTTTATGATATGACCCTTGGATATGTACTTTAAAGGCTTGAAACAGTTTTTCAAAATTCCTTTGGCAACTATGTCAACCGTGTTGATGTTCTCAACCTTTGCAGATCTGAAAATCAGAATGCACTATACTCAGAACTATGAACGTTTGACTCACTTATAATTATCCAAATGTGATGAAACTTGAGCCAAATGAAACCTGAGACCTTTGACTATGTTTCTGCAAAGTATGATGATTTTTAAAAAAATTTTTCTATTTTTCCAGTGGCTATGAATATGATACAGAAAACAGGAACTGAAAGTGAAAGTGCTGAAAAGTAAGAACACTGAGATTTTTATAATGGTTCAGTTGAAACGACCTACTCCAGTTTTCGAGGACACCTTCCTCAGTTTTCACTAAACACAAAACACCTTAACACAAGGATGACTGGAGTTAAACACCAACTCCACCCTTTTACAATCAAACAAACAAACAAACCAACACGAACACCACCACCGATCGAATAAAGGCTTGAGCACATCTTGATCAACCTTTTACATGAAATGAACGAATGTGGGTGGTATAATCAAAGCCTATATAATATATGGAATATAAATACTTATCAAGTGTTGGCCGCCCCCTAGGGCTAGTCTTCCTCCTTGAGAATTGTTTTGAATGCCCTTAGAAGATTGTATTGTGTAAATGATGACACAAACTTTCTTACTTGGTGCAATATGATTGGAGAGATGACTTGTCTTTGCCTAGTTGTCACTTGCTGATTGGTCATCATTAATCCACCTGGCACACTTTAAATGAGGTGGAATTTCTTCAGAAAATCTGAAAACATGTGCTCAAAATCAAGATGAATAACTACCATACAATCATAATTTAATCTCTTAAATTTTGGAAGACAATTGAAGACAAAAACATGCAAAAATTTGGCCAGCATTTTAACATGTGCTGAAACTTTCAGCATGTGTTTCTGTTGAATTCTTTCCTTACGTGTTGTCCTCTTCAATGTCACCAGTCTTGTGTGGCATGTCCTCCTCCTTCCAAATAAGCTCTACCTAGGACTCAAAAATGCTGAAAGTGGTGTGTGGAAATACACTGCATGTGCTGAAATTTTCTTTTGGTAAGCTTTGTCAAATAATGCATAATATTCACAAATGTATGGTAAATTGAAATCAGCCTTAATTTGAATTTTCTAGAACACTTTAAAAAGTCTTGAATGTGTAAAAAGTGTCTAGATACATGTTACATCAAAGTCACAAACGTTCCATGTGTGTAGGTGATTTGAGTTTGAATTCTCCACAAATCTAGGCTAAATTGTGGGTGATTTGTGTGTGCAATCATGGTATGACCTTGTGGCTGATTGTAACATATGGATCACGAAATTTTTGAATAATTGTGATGCATATAGGCTGGCCATATTTATATGGCAAGTATGTGACATGTCGGTAAAGTTTCGGTAGTCACACGATACGATAATTTTTGGTTTATGACCTTGTAACATGTCGTTATAATTTTGACATCCCCATGACTTGTAATATATGATATAAGACCTGAATGTACTCATACAGATAAGGTATATATAGTTGTGTGGCGTCAACGTACATTTATAATATATGTGACGTGTTGGTGGTACGTCGGAATATACGTATATAGTGTCTTTTTTAAGAAAATATGGATATAATATATATATATATAAATGGCGTGTAAATTGAATGAAATGAGGAGACTTTCCATATCAAGTTTGTTACCATATAGCTCTCCAAATTTGCATCACGACATAAGCATTTTTGCACTTTGACATGAGTTTTGCTTCGCGAAAGGACACATGTATGTAAAAGAAGACAAGGTTATGGCTGCTGGTTGATCGAAAGATATAAACCTCACGCCTGCAGTGGCAGGGTATAAAAGCGTGACCTGTGAATCAACAACAAGTCATAAAGTTTATTGTTATGGGGCCGTGGACCTTTCAGTACGAGGTATAAAGTTCTGTCTTACTGTGGATTGACTCACCCACAGGGTATAAAGTTCTGCTACGCGAAGAATAAGATAAGAAGAATTGTGAAAAATTTTGTGAAATGACATGCATGATATATTTGTGAAAGAAGACATCTGAATAAGTTTCGTTGAGTTCAGAGTATGATTTTAAAAAAGTGCATGCATCATGTGACACGAAGCATAGGATTTGACATGCAAGAAACGACATGTTTTTTTGCCAAGAATGCTATTTGGTGACCAGAGCACCTTATTTTGGGCATTGATTTATGCATTGGTGACTCGTCGTGTGTGATCATGTAAGGTGTATAGACGAGTTACTTGTTAGCCATGTTTTTTGCCACCAATAGATACTCCATCTCTTTTTCAGGTGAGCCCGTGTATGAGATGATCTTTGTATAAGACGACGGCGAGGGGGCTCATTGTGATACTGGACATTGAGGAGGATAGTCTTATGTTAAATTCCTAGCTGATAGACTTTCTGGTAATGGTTGTATCGGAGGATGTAATAGATTTCTTTCTCAGTACATATTCCATTTCCGTTATATCACATTGTAGTTCTATATTGGTTATGAAGTTTTAAATTTGTATGACGTTTTGCTAATCAATTCTACGTTATGATGATTTGTGTATGAAGTGCTTTGACGCCTTTTAGTTCTCGCAGCAGACTACGGTTGGGTGCACTTATACCAATGTGTGGTATCAGGCTAGGGCGCTACACTGAATACTGAAATAGGTACGCATAATTTTGCCATTCAACTGTGACGAGAAGTATCGGTGTTGCAATTTTGTCTATTGACTAAGTGTAATTGTAACGGCGAAGAGAAGAACTTGTTCAGTAAGATAAGGATCTTTCGTAAAGATTTCACAAAGTCAATAGCATATCGAATAAAGGAGGATGACGGAATAGAGTAACGTAGCGGAAGCGCGAAAGCTAGAACACTCTAGACAAATAATTCCAAAGGTTCATAACATATGATAAGTGCCAGTTGTTCAAATAACCAAGAGTTTTAGGTCAAAACTGTGAACACGACTTTTGAAAAGCGTGTTCGAATGCCAAGAAAAGAAATCGAAAAAGGTTCAAAACACATAATAAGGTTGGAATCGGTAGAATAATCTTAAGCAGTTGATTACAATTAAATTTACAAGTTTCGAGGACGACACTTTTTATAAGAGGGAGAAACGTTACGACCCACACCTCCGAGCTAGCTGAAAATAGAGAACGAAGAAAATTATGACGGAGTTAAGGTGCGATCATTGTACCGTGCTACGTGGAGTGGATAAGTCTTGCCCAACATTACGACAAATAAACCGCAACCCTAAAGGACTAAGTAACTTAAATAATTTAAGGAAACGAATATACAAATATGATACAAAGTTTTCCTTCATAATTAAATAATGGAAGAAAAAAAATACCATATCTTTCTCTTGGAATTTTGGCTGACAAGGTAATAAAAAGGGAGGATACCTTTTATTAAATCTCACACCCCACCTCACTTTATCATTCACATCACATGCATCTTTTATCCAATGGATAACTATGCAAAAAGGACACCTCACTTTTCCTTCTTTCCAACCAACACATAAGACAAAGAAGTCTTTTCTCTTTCCTCTCTACATATTTCGGCTACCCCTGGCCCAAAGGAAGAAAACAATTCTTTTACTATTCTTTTTTTCCTTTTAAATCATTTTTATTTCTTATACACCCACTACATCTCTCCAAATTTCAAGACTTGATGGGAATCTTACACCCCTTTTGAACACCTTTGCCAACTTACCCCACTTGCATTTCTTCCATTATTTCCCCCACACATCACCTCTCCTTTCTTCACCTGATGGTATTACATGCAATATTTACCATCATCCTCATCATTTCCTCCACTCTACGACATGAAAAGAAACTTCCTTTACCTTTTATTTTCCATCCTTAACCACGGCCTGCACAAGGGCATATGGGAAATATATTAGTTCATACACTATCCCACTTGATTTGGCAATTGTCTCTCCTCTACATCCTTTTCTCTCGAATTATACTCTCACCTTCATTCTCCTCTATCATCCGAGAATCCTCTAAGGCCAAGAGGAAGACATTCTCTTCAACTCTTTAGTAAAGAACCAAGGTAAACATCCTATCCTTCTCTCTGAACTTGTTTCCATCATCAATTTTTCAAAAAGGGTTCAAACTCCTCTTCCTTTATTCTCTTTAACCCTGAGTTCCAACGAGTAGGAGGAAGGATATCCCTCCATACCAAGTCAAGATCCAAGGATGCATGTAAAGAAAACAATGAGGTAAGGGTGATACCACTATTTTAAACATCTTCTATTCCCTCTCTTCCAAAAGACTCAACCTTCATCTCCAATTTTTTCATAAGGCCGTGAGTCTCAAAGGAAGGAAAAAGATTATCCTTAAGTTGAAAAGGTATGAGGATCTCAAGGTTTTCAAGGTGAGCTCTAGAGAATGAATCTTAGACATACCTTGAACATTAGTTCTCAAGAAAATAACTCATTCCTTTCTTCCATTTTGGCCTTAGACCGTGAGTCATACAAAAGGGAAAAGGAGAAAATTTTCCACTTTAGACTAAGATTGAAGAACAAAGGCAAGTACCTCTCCCTAGTTTCTTTGTGCATGTTTAAAAAAATGGAGCCTTTTATATATAAATCACAAGTTGGATCATGCATGCCTAAGATGAAAAAGAGGATTTATTCTATGAACATCATAATTAAAGTGTTCATTTCCATCTTTATGTTAATTGTTAACATGCATGTCATTGAAATGGCTAGAATGAACGATGTGTGTATGTTCATGTATGTACCATTTTGTATATGTTTGAAGAAGGTAGAAATCATATGGGTGTGTATGTAAAAATTCGGTCATAAGGGCATGGTGTATGCTATCATAATGATAAAGTAATAAATGCATGTAGGTATATGAAATATGTTTAGATGATGCAATAATGAGTGTGTGCATAATACAACCCACGGTTGGATGTGTACATTGTAGCTACCAAAGTTTTCAAGAAGGCTAGGGAGATTTATGTGAGTAAGGCCATGTGTAGGAGATGACATGTAAAGTGAGTTGGAATGGGTGTGTCCTTTTTGCATGAAATGGGTAATAAACAAATAAAAAAAAAAAGTGAGCGTGTGCATAAATGTCTCGGCCATTTAACCTTGGATGGGATGACTTAATAAATTTTTGGGTATACATATGTTTGTTTTGCATGTAAAAATATGTTTAACTAATCGCAAAGGGTACAAGTGTGTGTGGATATCACTCTCGGGTTTGGCCACAAAATTGTGTTCATAAAGTATTCATGTAAATATATATGAGGGCATTTACATATTATTAATTATCTAAAAAGAATAACAACATTAAAAATAAAAATATAAGTAATGTGTATAAAAGTCTAAGAGTGTGTGTCGGTGGATGGCAATCTCGGCCAAGAGCTATGGAATGAAAAATTATGACATTTTGATTAGCTGTTAGTATACACCTATACAAATGTGTGAGACGTGTATAACGTACAATATATATAAATGACAACTATTGATTTCGCTAACGAGGGGACTAAAGAAATGCTATACTAGCTGCTTTTCCGAGGAGTATGGAAACGACTACAAGAGAATTGGTAAATTTCATAATACATGGAAAAGGAGGACTAAATGAAATTGAGTAAACAAGCCCACCATTAGTCTTAAGTTACAGAATTATTATAGGTATGAAATCAATCTATACCGAGTCTACTTTCCTGCATACAACAAAGACATTTTGAAAAAGCAACATGTTTTATATTACGATGCATTTTTAAGAAATACGTTTATCATTTACACGTTTTAAAAGAGATTTCCACGATGATTTTTTTAGAGATGACTTTATCAGTCAAAAGTGTTTGAAATGATTTTAACGAACCGTACTTTGTGACGATTGACTCCATATGAGACACGTTATGCTGTTTCGACAGCTCATATGCATGTTTGGAGGCTGCCTGACATCGGATGTAGTAGTGAAGTTGCCAAGGGCAACATATGTTCTGTTACACCCCTCATTCGGTATTTTTCTATCTGTCGTCCCATGACGCTGGAACCTAGGTGAGAGATTGGCATCATGTGGCGAGTTTCTGTTTACGTTCTAGCGAAGTGTAACACCATGTTTGGGACCTGGGATCTTTGTCAACGTGTTCTCAATAGTTTTATATGCATGATGTAACACCGAGGTTGGACCTCAGGATTCATAGACGGTAGACAACTACTCGGAAAGTCACCATTAGTCTATGTACATATGATGTAACACAATGGTTGGACAATCGGGATTCATAGACGGTACACGACTACATGGGGGGAGTTTAATCAGTGGTCTTGTGTTCGTTAGTATAAGTTAAGACATGTTCCGATCACCGTTAGGAACGAATCTGATATAAGGATTTTCTGATACGTTTATGAATTGCATGATTTCTCTGAAAAAGACGCATGACATTTTTATCGCATGTGCATACGCATGTCTACCAGTGTCACCCTACCAGATACAATTTTAGATCCTTAGTGCATAAAGATTGAGGATACAGTGTAGGGCTTGGCATAGACGTAGGAAAAGAAATTGTCTCTGAAGTATAGATAAAAGATTGTACCACTACGTAAGAATGAGGAAATATGAATGTCTAACGAACACTTCAATCTTTGATGTTCTTTCTACATTTTGCCTGTTTTATGCATTGTCGTCACCTTAATTCAGCTGTTAGTGCATGTTATGTTATGCTACTATTCACGTTGCATGTTCTGCTCACCATGCATGGTCCACATGATGAACCTAAGCGGAAATACTTTCTGAGCGATTTTTTATCGCTCACCCCATCATTTACCACACCGCAGGGCCCGAAACCATTTATATTGCTTCTGCCATTACGATACACATTATATCAACATGCACATGAATGTTATCGACACCTTGTACTTCTCATAGCAGAGTACATGGGTGCACCATACCAAGACCCTAGTGCCGGGCAGGGCGCTACAAAAAGAGTTAGCAGCAATGGAAAGAAAGAGCAATTTATATCGACAAAAATCATGCATTTCTAATGTGTCCTTAAGGGTTATTGATTCACCCCTTTGCACGAGTACCTTTCGATACCCAAAGTTGGGTGACCTTTCTTAGTCTTACAAAAAGTGAGAAGAAAGATGAAGAAGCAATATAATATATGTTAGGAGCATTTCTATTCGGCCTATGGCCGAAATCATCACTATGAACATAAGGTGATTTTCGTTTTTGATATGCATTTCTGTTTGTATGCATGGTGCATGATCTAGATGCACTGGTATGGTAAGAATGTCGTATCCAATTATTTTACCGCCTTTTCTAAGTTTGCGTTTCTTAATTTCAAATTTGAAATCTCGGTTTTCATCTCATTATTCTCGGATGTTAAGGACGAAATTTCAGATTTTAATGAATTGATCATGCAAGATGACTCCTCTTTTGAATCATTTAATTTAGATACAAGATTTGTGTTAGAAGATTCTAAAAATTTCTTGTCTTCAATTAAGCGTTTCTTTTCTTTTGCAAGAGTTGTAGCAAATTTATGTAGCTCAAGATATTGAACATACAAATCATGATACAATGGTTCAGAATCAGAATCAAAATCACAATTTACCTCACTATCAAAAAGTGGAGGCCTTTGGTTTGACAAACCTTCTTGCTTGGTTTTGTGACTAGTGGATGCCATCTCACAAATATTGTTATATCTTCTTGTGGTAAGTGAACCTAGATTTGATACCACTTGTAGGACCTGTGTAAAATCACTAGAAGGGGGGTTGAATAGTGAGTGCGGAAGAATTGGTTTTTAAAACTTTTTAAACCCAATAACTCACTTCTGAAAACAGATTCTGTTTTCAGATCCTGATTTAGGTTAACTAGATGACCAGGTTGCGGACCTCTAAATTTCGTGAAATTTGGTGACAATGTGGTCTCAGTTGTTATTAATGTGTCACAAAAAGTTCAGATTAAAATACTAAGTGTAACCATTTCAAAAATGTTTTTGCTCAGATTGTGTCAATCTCCCATAAATTATTTCTCGAAATGAAAAATTTATTCCGATTTATTGAAAACTCTAAATGATTTGAAAATATTATGGAATGACCCTTAGGATGTATTCTTTAATGGGTTGAAACAGTTTTTTAAAATTCCTTTCATAAGTATGTCAACCACGCAACCTTTGCAAATCTGAGAATAAGATTGCACTAGTCTCAGAACTATGAACATTTGAATGATTTATACTTATCCAAATTCGATGAAACTTGTTTCAAATGAATTCTGAGACTTTGGATATGTTTCTACAAAGTTTGGTAATTTTTAAAAAATGTTTGCTAGTTTTACCGTGAGTATGAAAATGATACAGAAAACTAAAACTGAAAGTAAAAGTGTTGAAAAGTAATAACACCGAGATTTTTATACTAGTTCGGTTAAATCAACCTACTCTAGTCTTCGAGAACACCTTTTTTGGTATTAACCAAACACAAACAACACCTTGACCAAGGGTGACTGGAGTTATACACCCACTCCACCCTTTTTACAACGAGCAAACAAAAACACCCAACACAAATACTACCACCGAATAAATGAAGGTACGATCACACCTTGATCAACCTTGTACAAGAATGGGATGTATGTGGGCGATATAATCAAAGCCTATACAGAATATGGAAGATAAAAATGACATGCTTGAGGCTAAGAGCAAGAGAAAAGAATAAGAGAAGAAGAGAATAGTCTTGCTTGATCTTGATAGAATATAAACTTTAGCTTTGCTTTGTCTTGGATCATCTTTGCCTCCTTTTATAGGTGAAGTGCTGCCCCCTTATGGCTGAAATCTCCCTTGAAAAATTGTCTTGAATTCCGTAGAAGATCGTCTTGTATAACATTGTGGCACACTCTTGCTTACTTGGTGAAATATGATTGGACGAACTATGTGTCTTCGCCTACTTCTCACTCCATGATAGGCCATCATTATCCACCTTGTCACTTCATAAAATGAGCTGGAAATTTATCAACAAAATCTGAAACACATGCTCAAAATCACACATGTTAACTATCAATCAATCAAGATGTGGTTGCCTCTCAATTTTGGAAGAAATTTGGATCATAATGGCATGCAAAATTCGGCCATATCACCATGTGCTGAAAACTTCAGCACTTGGTTTGATTTTGAAACCTTTCTATGTGTGTCTTGCCTTCTTCAATGTCACCAGTCACATGTGGTTTATCCTCCACCAATCAAAGTGCTAAAAAAGCTCCACCTAGGCTCCAAATGATGTGTAAGTGGTGTTTAAACCATCAGCACCATGTGCTGAAATTTCTTTTGTAAACTTTGTCAAATAATGATGCATGATCTTCACACATATGGTAAATTTCAATCGACCCTTAAGATGCTTACTTTAATTCTCAAGTGTCATATGCATGACTCCAATGGTTCCTGTTTAAGCATAATCACACATAATATACATCTAAATCACATATTCAAGGACATCTATACATTCAAAAGTATGCTACTTGTATGTCTAGGGAAAATATTTTGAAACTAAGCTCATTTGATCTATTTTGATATCAGCCTAATATTAAGAAGTTCACAAATAAACATAAATGATCCAAATAGATTTACTTGCTTCTTTAATCCTTGAGATGAAGGAGATATACTAGAAATCCACTATAGTTTTGAGTGTTGGTTTGAAGGTTGAGAAATTACCACCACCACACCTAGGGGTGGTACACAGCCATGTAAGAGGAAAAAGAGAAGGAATTAAGGTCATGCATGAGATTTGAAAAGGAAAATAAAGGAGGAATTTCCAAGAAACCTTACCTACATGCTTGATTTGAATTTGGATGATCTTAGAGCTTGAATCTAGTCTTGATTTGAGCAAGATTTCTATACCACCATCCCTAGTATATCACGGTTTTGTTTTGGGGGGGGGGGGTTAGAAGGGGAGAAACATACACAAAAGTCTCACCTTAAATATTGGAGGATGAAAATTAGACTTGATGTTGCCTTGAATTGCTTGGATTGGTTAAATTTTCTTCCCAAGCACTAAGGGAGGCAACGGTTTTTGGCTTGACAGAAGAAGAGAGAATTTTCTTGCCTTTGAGATGAGAGGAGAAGGAAGTTAGGAGGTTGTCTTGAATTCTCTAAGGAATGGAATGGAGCTGAGTGTTGAAGAGGGATTTTTTGATGTCTTCTTGGCCTTATGGCCGGTCACTAGGTGGGGAGGAGAGTATTGTAGGACCTGCAAAACACCACTAGAAGTGAGGGTTGAATAGTGGATGCGGAAAATTTGGTTTTTAAAATTGTTTTAAACCAAAAACCCAACTTCTAAAAACAGTTTCTGTTTTCAGGACCTGTTTTGAAATGTTTTGAAAACCAGGTTATAGGTCTTCAAAAATTCTGAAATTTGGACAAATCTTAGTCTCAGATGTTCTGAGTATCTCATAAAAATTTAAGATTAAAATTCAACCTTTAACCCTTTCAAAAGTCGTTGGTGGTCAGATTGCGCAAATCTGCCAGAAACGGTAGTCTTATTTGAAAAATTAATTCCAATTAAACCGTGACTCCAAATGCTCTGAAAATTTAATGACAAACCCCTTATTATGTTTATTTAATCGAGTTGAAACATTTTTGAAAAATTCGTTTGCGAAGTTAGTCAAATACGTTCATAGTCTCAACCTTTGTAAGCCTGAAAATCAGACTGCACTAGTCTCGGAAATTTTGACGTTTGGATGACTTATACTTGTCCAAAAGGATTGAAACTTGCGCCAAATGAACCTTAAAATGTATGGATATGTTTCTGGAAAGTTTGGTGATTTTTAAAGTTTGTTTGCTATTTTTAAGAACATGATGCAAATGATGCACTGTGTTGGAAACTGAAAGTAAGTGCTGAAAAGTAAAGAACACAAAGAATTTTATACTGGTTCGGTTAAATCAACCTACTCCAGTCTTCGAGGACACCTTCATAGGTTATCACTAATCACAAAACAACAAATAACACCTTATCACAAAGGGTTGATGGAGTTACACACCAACTCTAACCCTTTACAAACCTTGTAAGTGATTACAACGATCACGAACACCACCACCAAACGGATGCAAGATTGATCACACCTTAATCAATCTTTCACAATGATATGGCATGTATGGTGGTTTATATGAAGCCTATTCAAGATGTATGAATATGAATACAATAGGCTTTGAGAGAGAAGAAAGAAAGAAGTGTAGAAAAAAGTGTAGAAACGTTTTTGCTCTCTTGGACTTGTAAGACTTTTCTTATCTTTTGTTTGCTCTCCTTCTTTACTTTTTATCAACAATGGCCATCCCCTGTGTCTTGATCTTCCCCTTGAAAACTATCTTTTAAGTCCTTGGAAGAATATCTTGCATCATTGTGACATTCACTTGCTTACTTGGAAACTCCTCATTGGATGATCATTATAGCCTTGCTTGGCACTCATTGATTGGATGAAAGTTGTCATCATTTGATGACTAGATAAATCTAAAAATAACACTTAAAAACATGTGCCAATTAGCCATAAAAATGTTGTCATAAGTCACATAATAAATTCCACAAATGTTTCAAGACAATTTATCACCATTAAGCTCATAAATTTCGGCCACCCTGAATGCTTCACATGCTAAACTTTCAGCATGTGTGATATTCACACCATATTCAAAATATTGCCATGTTGGTATAGATTAATTCTTTGAAAATTGAAGAATAAAATATGCTGAATTTTTAAGACAAAAAAATCGGCCACATACATTCAACACATGCTGAAATTTTTAGCATGTGTGATATTTCAAAATATTATCAAATTATTTCCATAACATTTTTAAAACATTGGCATTTTACCTTCCAATCAATCCATTTAAATCAAAGAAGTAAATATGGAAAAAATAATAAGCAATTTTCGGCCAGCTCAAATTACACATGCTGAAATTTTCAGCATGTGTAACAAATGTGGCATAGTTTGAAATATTACCTTGTGTAGCTCCCTCCTTTATGTCACCAACCTTGTATACTTCATTCTTGGTCAATCAAGATTCCAACAAAGCTCCACATATGCTCCAACAAGCTGATCTAGGCGTGTGCCATAGCTTGTACATGTGCTGAATTTTATTTGTGCAAACTTTGTAAAATAGTGCACAATAATTATACACATATGATATATTCCAATCAGCCCTTAATCGATTTTTCTAGAACACTTTAGAATGTATATAGTATGTAAAAAGTGTCTAGATACATGTTAAATGTCATGCCAAATATGTTCCATGTGTCGTGTTCATAGAAAACCGAAGTTCGACTTTTGTCGATTATGCGATTTTTCTCCGATTAAATTCAAAATTTTTGCGCATGTTATATATATATATTATGTCACACATAATATACATAGAATAATTTGAAAATTCAGCTCTAATGGCTGAAGTAAGTGGCGCCCCATGTGACAAAAATGTTGAATTAGAAATCTCCACAATTTGGTCTTAATTGTGGGTGATTTGTGTGTGCCAACATGGAACGATTTCATGGATGAATATAGCATGTAGACCAAGAAATTTCTGGTCATTTTTGAAGTGTAGGGGCTGGCCATCTATATATGGCAAATATGTGACACGTTGGAAGTTTCGGTATTCACCCGATACGATAATTTTTGGTTTAGAACCTTGTAACGCGTCGTAAAATTTTGTCATCGCCATGACTTATATCATATGATATAAGACCTGAATATACTCATAAATATGATCTAAATATAGTGGTGTGACGTTAACGTACGTTCGTAAAATATATAACGTGTCGGTAGTACGTTGAAAAATATGTGTATAGTGTCTTTTAAAAAAAATCTGAATATATATATATATATATATATATATATATATATATATATATGTTAAAAGGTGTGTATAAAGGAGAGGAGAAAACTTTCCATTCTTCAATTTGTTGCCTTTGTGCCTTCTCCAAATATATCACTATTTAATGAACTACTTAGTTCATTTAACTAAGCACTTCACTTGGTGAACTAGTTTAGTTCATTAATGGTGGCACCCGAAATTAGTTCAAACACAACAAATATTCGCCTTGTGACGTAATATTTAAAGCTTCATGGCTCGTTAGTACGGCAACAATATATATGAACTATATAAGGCAGGTTTCATGCAAAAACGTGTCAAGTCATAAAACGTATCATGCATTTATTTAATACACGTTATTTAAATCATGCATTTTGTAATCACTCAAACCCCTTTTTCTCAACAATCTCCCCCTTTTGATGATTTAAAAAATAATCCTAGTACATGATTTAAATTTTGTCGCTCCCCTCCAATCGTGCACAAATTCAAATTTGAATTTTGAATTCTCTCCCCCTTGATTTGTGCAATCAATCTTTCTCTCTCCCCCTTAAAATCATGCATTTCAAATAATATAAAAAGTGTGTTCTTAATGGTTATTTATTCAACCCTTTGAGAATGTCCCTTTTGGTACCCAAATTTGGGTGACCTTTCTAGGTCTTCCAAAAGGTGAGAAAGGTGATGAAGACGCAACATAATATACGTTAGGGGCAAATGCATTTGGCCTCTGGCCAAGAATCCCATCATGCATATAGTATGGTTTCTGTTTTTGATATGTATTTCGGTCTGCATGCAAGGGGCGTGATCTAGATGCATTTTTATGATATGAATGTTTCATATGCATCAATGGCATTCTTTCATATCTATATGGCACATAATTGTACTTTGTATGATATGAAGAATAAGAAGCACGATGAGATGAGATGACTGGTGTACTAGTCTTCTTTTTAGGTTGTATAGTTCATGCGGTTTCATAGATGTAGATAAAATCAATTTTGTATCCTTATTTTGTACTTTATTCTCTTCAACATATCCTACTTCGGTTTTATCATTTTCATGCTTCAGAGAAGAGATAAGACAATCTAGGATGCAAGTATCCGTATCGAATTGTTTTCTAGTCTTTTCTAGATCTTCGTTTCTTGATTTCAACTTTGAAATCTCAGCTTTCAGTTTAGTGTTCTTGGATGTCAATGATGAAATTTCAGACTTTAATGAATTTATGATGCAAGACGACTCTTCTTTTGAATCATTTAATTGAGACACAAGATTTGTGTTAGAAGATTCTAACAATTTCTTGTCTTCAATTAATCGCTTCTTTTCTTTTGCAAGAGTCTTTGAGAACTTACGCAACTCTAAATATTGTCTAAATAAATCATTGTAAGAACATTCAAAATCAGAATCAGAGTCGAAAGATACCTCATTTGATGCATTAGATGTAAAGCATACTTGTGCCTTTTGTTCTTCCGTATCGTCAGTCTCAGAGTTGGATGTGTCACTCCAAGTGGAGACTTTGAAGACTCTTCTCCTTTGTTTAGGTTCTAAGATGAGTCTAGTTTTGGTCCGATCCTTGTCAAGGTATTTGTTCGTTTGTTTGTCCTTGTTTTGAAAATCATATGACAAGTGTCCAGGTTGTCCACATTCATAACACTTTATTTCCTTATTTTTATTTCTATGATCCTTAGATGAAGTAGACTTATGTTTATTTTTAATCGATTTTCTCAATATTTTTCTTAATCTTTTAGCCATCGTGATTAAATCCTTATCATCTGAATGTGTGTCACTATCATATATGACGTATTCATTTGATTTAAATGCTATAGCCTTATCATTTTTAGAAATAGACTCGGAATTTCTTAAAGTGTGTTTGTTTTCATATACCTTTAAAGATCCGATTAGTTCCTCAGTTTTTATTGATTTGGTTTCTTTACTTTCCTCTATTGCTGTGACTTTAGGGTTCCATTCAGATGGAAGACTTCGTAGTACCTTCTGGACCTTTTCCTGCGTAGAGAAAGCTTTGCCAAGAGACTCAAGAGAATTATAGATGTTAGTCAATCGTAAATCCATCTCAACAATAGACTCATTTGGCAACAATTTAAAAGACTCAAGTGTGGACATAAGCATATGGACTCCTTTAGTTAGCTAGTCCCTTCATGTTTTATTTCAAGAATTCTCCACATCTCTTGAGCACTAGAGCAATTTGATGCATAACTAGATTCACATTTGCTTAAACCGTTTACGAGTAGTTGCATGGCTTTAGCATTCATACTCAACTTCTTTTTGTCATCACTAGTGTATTCTTGTTTCGTTTTTATAACCTCTAGTGTGACACCATCAACAATAGACAACTTAGTAGGAACAAATGGACCGTCTTCTATGATGGACCATAGATAAATATCAATAGCCATAAGAAAAAGTTTCATTCTTAATTTCCATTGAATAAAGGACTCATCATAAAAAAGAGGAGGCCTTACTGTTGACATTCCTTCTTGCACGATTTTGTAGCTAGTGGTTGCCATCTCACTTAGATCGTTGGATCTTCTTTGTTGAGAGTGTTCCTGTGCTTTGATACCACTTTTAGGACCTACAAGGCACCACTAGAAGGGGGGTTGAATAGTGGGTGTGGAAAATTTGGTTTTTAAAATTGTTTTAAACCAAAAACCCAACTTCTGAAAACAGTTTCTGTTTTCAGGACCTGTTTTGAAACGTTTTGAAAACTAGGTTACAGGTCTTCAAAAATTCTAAAATTTGGAGAGATTTTAGTCTCAGATGTTCTGATTATCTCCTAAAAATTTCAGATTAAAAGTCAACCCTTACCCCTTCCAAAGTCATCGGCGGTTGGATTGCGCAAATCAGCCAGAAACGGTAGTCTGATTTAAAAAATTAATTCCAATTAAACCGTGACTCCAAATGCTCAGAAAATTGAATGACAAACCCCTTATTATGTGTATTTAATTAGGTTGAAACTGTTTTGAAAAATTGCTTTGGAAATTTAGTCAAATACGTTCAAAGTCTCAACCTTTGCAAGCCTGAAAATCAGACTGCACTAGTCTCAGACCTTTTGACGTTTGGATGACTTACACTTGTCCAAAAGGGTTGAAAATTACGCCAAATGAACCTTAAAACGTGTGGCTATGTTTCTGGAAAGTTTAGTGATTTTTGAAGTTTGTTTGCTATTTTTAAGAACGTGATGAAAATGATGCACTGTGCTGGAAACTGAAAGTAAATGCTGAAAAGTAAAGAACACAAGGATTTTTATACTGGTTTGGTTAAATCAACCTACTCCAGTCTTCGAGGACACCTTCCTTGGTTATCGCTAATCATAAAACAACAAACAACACCTTACCACACAGGGTTGATGGACTTACACACCAACTCCAACCCTTTACAAACCTTGTAAGTGATTACAACGATCACGAACACCACCACCGAGCAGATGCAAGATTGATCACACCTTGATCAATCTTTAACAATGATATGGCGTGTATGGTGGTTTATATGAATCCTATTCAAGATGTATGAATATGAATACAATAGGCTTTGAGAGAGAAGAAAGAAAGAAGTATAGAAGAAAAGTGTAGAAACGTTTTTGCTCTCTTGGACTTGTAAGACTTTTCTTATCTTTTGTTTGTCTCCTTCTTTCCTTTTTATCAACAATGGCCGCTCCCTATGTCTTGATCTTCTCCTTAAAAATTATCTTTTAAGTCCTTGGAAGAATATCTTGCATCATTGTGACATTCGCTTGCTTACTTGACAACTCCTCATTGGATGATCATTATAGCCTTGCTTACTTGGCACTCATTGATTGGATGAAAGTTGTCATCATTTGAAGACTAGATAAATCTGAAAATAACACTTACAAACATGTGCCAATTAGCCATAAAAATGTTGCCATAAGTCACATAATAAATTTCACAAATTTTTCAAAACAATTCATCACCATTAAGCTCATAAATTTCGGCCACCTTGAATGCTTCACATGCTTAAATTTCAGCATGTGTGACATTCACACCATATTCAAAATATTTCCATGTTGGTATAGATTAATTCCTTGAAAATTGAAGAATCAAATATGCTGAATTTTTAAGACAAAAAAATCGGCCACATACATTCAACACATACTGAAATTTTCAGCATGTGTGATATTTCAAAATATCATCACATTATTTCCATAGCATTTTTAAAACATTGTCATTTTACCTTCCAATCAACCCATTTAATTCAAAGAAGTAAATATGGCACAAATAATAAGCAATTTTCGGCCAGCTCAAATTACACATACTGAAATTTTCAGCATGTGTCACAAATGTGACATAGTTTGAAATATTACCTTGTGTAGCTCCCTCCTTTATGTCACCAACCTTGTATACTTCATTTTTGGCCAATCAAGATGTCAAAAAAGCTCCACATATGCTCCAACAAGCTGATCTAGGCATGTGTCATAGCTTGTACATGTGCTGAATTTTATTTTTGCAAACTTTGTAAAACAGTTCACAATAATTATACACATATGATATATTCCAATCAGCCCTTAATCGATTTTTCTAGAACACTTTAGAATGTATAGAGTATGTAAAAAGTGTCTAGATACATGTTATATGTCATGCCAAAAATGTTCCATGTGTCGTGTTCATTGAAAACCGAATTTTCGACTTTTGTCGAATACGCGACTTTTCTCCGATTGAATTCAAACTTTTTGCACATGTTATATATATATATATTATGTCACACATAATATACATAGAATAACTTGAAAATTCATCTCTAATGGCTGAAGTAAGTGGCGCCCCATGCGACAAAAATGTTGAATTTGAAATCTCCACAATTTGGCCTTAATTGGGGGTGATTTGTGTGTGCCAACAAGGAATGATTTCATGGGTGAATATAGCATGTAGACCACGAAATTTCTGGTCATTTTTGAAGTGTAGGGGCTGTCCATCTATATATGGCAAGTACGTGACACGTTGGCGAAGTTTCAGTATTCACCCGATACGACAATTTTTGGTTTAGAACCTTGTAACGTGTCGTAATAATTTTGTCATCACCATAACTTATATCATATGATATAAGACCTGAATATACTCATAAATATGAGATAAATATAGTGGTGTGACGTTAACATACGTTCGTAAATATGAGGTAAATATGAGGTATATATATATGTTAAAAGGCGTGTATAAAGGAGAGGAGAAAACTTTCCATTCTTCAATTTGTTGCCTTTGTGCCTTCTACAAATATATCACCATTTAATGCTACTTAGTTCATTTAACTAAGTACTTCACTTAGTGAACTAGTTTAGTTCATTAATGGTAGCACCTAAAAATAGTTCAAACACAACAAATGTTCGCCATTTGATGTAAGCTTTAAAGCTTCATGGCCGTTAGTACGCAACAATATATATGAACTATATAAGGCAGGTTTCATGCAAAAACGTGTCAAGTCATAAAACGTATCATGCATTTCTTTAATACATGTTATTTAAATCATGCATTTTGTAATCACTCAAACCTCTTTTTCTCAACAAGTATGATGGCTATTTGGCGCCAAGAAGAGAAACGGTAGTCTTTTTGGGTATTCAAGGGGGTGCATGCAAAGGAGGTTACTTTTTGGAAGGTTTTTGGAAGCTTTTTGGTAGCTTAAGGGAGTGGTAAAGTAATTTAGGGAAATTTATTGCTGTCTCACATGGGAGGGGCTGGTTATGGGCATTTTGGGAGGGTATTTTGGACATTGGCTAGGCACAATTTCAATTAGGCATGTTGTTATAATTTAATGTAACATGTTATAATTTTATTTGATCTTATTTAGTTGTTTATAGAAATTAAATTTTATCTCCATTAATTCACAGGCATACACTTATATTGCAGCGTCCCGTACTCGGGCCTTGCCAGTGTACGGTATGCTCGTTCGTGCTTCGCTACGGAAAACACAAGGCGTCGATGCTATACGCCAGCCGACCCATGTGTACGCCATGGGTTGCCGTATCAGACATCACAACAGTCACAATATCATGGCGGAAATAAAACTTAACATTCATCACCACGTCGTCATACATCACAGCGGGGTCCCACAATACAGTCAGCGATACTGTCAACATTTTTACTATTCCAACATCATCACCAAAAGGAGTCTAGTTGCCGCGACCGCGTCTAATCTCAAGGATACTCCTGCTGCGGCTCATCCTCGATGTACTCTACTTCATACTCTTGGGGCTCTGAAAAATATAGAAAATGAAAGTGTGAGTGATAATCATCACCCAGCATGTAGCGACCCGTCCCGAGCCCTAGTGCTCGAAACGACTCACCCGCCGTATTTCGCTAAGGAATATACAAGGCGTTAAAATCGAAATAGGTACATGTCAGCAGAAGTCAAAATTTAAAACCTCGAAATAATCATCATCATAAATATCAATGTCTAGGCAAATCTAAATTCGATACAAATGTCAAATGTAGATATAACTAAATCTCTAAATTACATAAACCTCGAGTATCGAAAATCATTGTCTCAACTAAGCCCTCGAAAGTCTCATTGGAATGTCATCGACCTCAATATCTCCACTCTTGGTCATCCTCGGTATGCTAACTCAATCACCTGTCTATCCGCAAAATATTTTAAAGCATGGTTTGAGCGACAAGTCGCTCAGCAAGTAATCCCATTATACTTACCATGGGATCATGCACGGAGAAGCAAGTGTGATAACGATATATAACAACATAAAATAATATCATGCTTCTCTTCGCAAGTAATTTATAACTCTGACTCTAACATCAAAAATCAAATAGAGCAAATAGACCCAACAAAGTACAAAACGAAGTCCAATTAAGTACATAACAAAGTCAACGAGTAAACCAATAACCAAGTCAAACCAAACGACAGCCAAGCAAAAGTTAGTCCAAGCCAATACGTGATGCAATTTTCCAAAATAATGCAATGCCAATGTTCCAATATTTCAAAACCGATGTTTCCAATATCAATGTCCAATGTCCAAATCCAATGTCCATATCCGATTAAACCGGTCCAAAAATCCAAATAACCAAATCCGGTTTAATCGGTCCAAAGTCCAAAATCAAATGCAATTGCTATAGCACTTTCCCTACAAGTGACTTATACCGTAAGACTTACGAATTGGTTCCCCCAAAACCAAATATACTATAGACACCCTGTCTCAGACTAGGTCGTTACGTCTATAGCACCAAATATATGCCTTTGCACCCTGTCCCAGACTAGGTAATTACGCTCAGCCCCAAAATGCATACAGAAGCCCTGTCCCCAGATGAGGTAGTAACATCTGCAGGGCCAAAATAGGAATCAATTCAGCTTAACAATATATTTCACGTTGTAGGGGTGAATTTCGAAATATATACAGATGCAATTTCCGAAACCATTTTCCAAGTATCAAAGTTAGTCCAATTTACTAAAATGAACCAAATTCAAATAAACCAAACAATAGTCCAATTAATTTCCAAAATTATCAATAATACCCAAAAATCCAATCAGAACCGTGTACACATACACGTATCTATGCTCACGTCCATACATGCGCATATACACGTATATATGTGCACGTACCACTTTCGTAGCCAACTATATGTTCATACCACATTTGTTCCTAAATTATATATTGCAAATCAGTGGTCACTGCCACCCACACACAAAAAAAAATTACAACAAATGCCACATCTATTACAAAGTGAGGTCACATGGACTTCTTTCAATTGAAACTTATTCGAAAATATTCACAGTACCTCACGTATATTCAACGTCCCCAACCAATAAACAAATCACCATGAAACAATATGGATACATAAACAACTTTTATCAAATAAATATTATAATTTGAAAAAAAAAACATTCCTGCATATTTTCATATACATATTCGCAGGCCACTGCGTCTTACATTTCATTTACATGTTCACAGCACACACTCGCTATTTATCACATCATATATATATATATATATATATATATATATATATATATATATATATATATATATATATATATATATATATATATAATGATCATTTGAAATTTGTGTGCATACAATTCTTGAATTCATAATCAACCACTATCACGCATACCAAAAACGAATATAAATTGTACACCCACTTATCATGTATATACATAACAATACATATATAAAAATGCCCACTAAAATGTATATGTATATTATGGAGAGAACCTAATCAGGTCACTGCTCTAGCATGTACACCACCAACTATGCAAAATCACAAAAATAATGAATGCATACCTAATTGTATAAAAACTTATTATTAAGATGAGTAATACACACACCCAGACTTATACCACACATGCACCCTCCTTTCACAAGATCTTTTTTTTTATTTAAAAGTTCTACTGTTGTTGGCCACGGCAGTGACCAAAAGGAAAGAAAACCAATATGCACATATACACAAATACGTGTATTATACATATACAAGTAATACAAACTTATATAAAATTCATCTATGAAATTCAAAAGTACTAATGCATGATCCAATTTAGTATCGAAAATATAAATATACAATTTGCCAAAATCATAGTAAATACACCAAGATTACTTACAATACATACTTATATATAAGATCAACCAATTATGCAACCACAAATACATCATGTATGATCCAGTTTTATAATCAACATAAACATATAGATTTTCGCAAAACATAACAAGTATAAGGAGATTACTTACTTTGTTTGGATATATTACACCGTAATTGAAATCGGGTTGTATTGGAACCAAAACCTTCTACCTTTTCTTTCTTTCTTCTTTACTTTCTCAACCCACGGCCCTTTTTCTTTTTCCTACTCACAGCACTTCCTTTCTTTTGCACACCACTAAACGGCTGAAACCAAAAAATGGAATGGGGAGGGTAGGTTGTGGTTTATTTATGTATGGAGGAGTTATGATGGAGTAGTGGGATTAATGGGTGTAATTGTGGGGTTTATAGAAGTTTAAGGGTTAGTGGAGGATAATGGAGAGTTAATAGATAAATAAAAATAAGTAAATAAATAAAACAAATTTTTTTCCTTCCGTACGCGGGACATAACATTCCTTCCCCCTTACAAAAAGTTTCGCCCTCGAAATTTATGTACTTTCTTATCAATCATTTTCCTTAGTTCATATGAATACCTATATAAAGTTGTACTTGTGTAATTGCATTTTGCATTTGAAATACCATGATTAACCCTATTATTCAAGTGCCAAGGTCAACTGACTCCTTATAGGTATTATAAATGTTGTTCCTGATGAGTTAAGCTTCTAAGAATCATTTCTTGTATATCGACAAGGTAATTGCTAAATTCATTATCTATCTCTAGTTATATCATAACTTATCCATTCCATGACTCTAGTATCAAACTTATGGGTACTGTCACCATACCGAGAGTTCCACAATTCGGTTGTCAGTATAAGTGGAATTCCCATCAGCAACCCTCTATACTCGGTACTTATGCGTATTATAATCTTTAACTTAACGTCTTATTTACAAAACTGATTCCTTATACCCTATATATTTTCAGAACCCATTTTATTCTAGTGCGATTCCACATAGTCATTACTAGCATCCTACAAGATAATGTTGTCCTCATAGGATTCAAACCTTAACTTACTTATCCATGGTTACAATTTAGGAGTTTTCACAATATCATCGCACCCATTCAAACCTACTTGTCTCTATGGATCATTATTCCTAATGACGATATCACAACTTATCAGTTCCCTACTTAATCGTAACTTATCTCCACTCGTTCTACATTCTTAAAATTCGGCTTGAATAGTCATTAACTTAGCCATCCTGAGGCATTCTAATCCCCATTCTTCCGCTGTGCCATTCTGATCTACCGTATATCTTTAATTAGTTGTTTCAGCCGTTACTTGTTCAAGTCTATGCCACTTATGTGTATCATTCAACTGATATCGTTGTAGTCTATAATTTCTGAATTCCTAAAACTAACCATACTTGATCCCTTACCTAGATAGACACCTAAACCTTAGTATCCATCGAAGTCCTCCAATGTTAACTATTACACTTTCTTGACACTGAACTGAGTCCTCAAATCACTTCTTGTATACCTATGGGCAAACTCTACAATCACATCCTTACTCTGTCGGCATACCATCAATAACATAATATACAAAATATGTGTATGGACATGTTTTTCTTTAATTTGCAATCAAAAGGAAAAAGAGAATTCGCGTAGCTTTAATTAATTGAAAGTATGCCCTTTCTATTTTGTAACACAAGAATCAAGTATTATATACTGGTTTTCATAAAGCAGCGTCTCAAGTGGCCCATTATAGAACGTTATTGCTATCACTCACTTGCCAAAATATTATGATGATATCACATTAAACAATTTTGAAATTCAACGAGTGAGAGGTCTTTTAAAAAGATTTGTATGCAGTATCATTCTCTTTTCTAAAAGAGAGTATACATTTTGAATGCTACTTTTTGGCTTTACAGAAACTAAGTAAATTCATCGCAAGCGAATAAATAACTTCAAAACATTTAATGGATAAAATGCTTGTGATATCGATAATCAATAAATCAGATTTATTTCGACAACATAGATGTAACAAGGTAAAAATCGGAATATTGTATAAGAAATATATAAACATATCATTTTTGGAGAACATCAGCATTTTAAAAGTATTTTTTTAAAGTTGTCAAAATAATTGAACCTTCATTATGTCGATATGCAATCACGGAAAGAAGTAGCTTTGTAAAATTGATAGACCAAATGAAATACTTAGGAACGAAAATTTTTGAAGTACCTAAAATATAGGTATAGCGTGGGGTACGTGCGTATATGAATATATTTAACTACTTGAGAAATAATAGCCCAACACTTCGTATATTTTCAATAATTCATCATTATAAAAAAAATCTCTTGTGTACAGTTTCTCATAAGCCTAACATTCGTCCGCTTATGATAAAATCTTTAACTTAAAGTGTTCAATCCTAGTATGACAAACTAAATGTTAATCAACTTAAGGTGTTCTATGCACCATGCTTACTTTTTTTTTTGACTGCATAACCTCCTCCTTCAATTGCAGTACCACACTTGCACTACTTGATCATTCTTAAATATAGTCACCTATAAAATTCTTATGTATCACTCTCAATATTATCCATCTATTCCTCACTCGCAACATGATGGTTCTAACACTGAAGTACTACACTGTAACTAAAATTTTAACATCCACTTATTTTATATTAGATTCAAACCAAGTACTTGACGTTTCTAAGAATCAATATTGTCAAGCTTAAAATTTTATACAATACATCTTGAGCAACTTAAGACACTTCAATACACCACGTTTCTTTATTCCACAATAGTGAATGTCAACGCTTAATGAAAATATCGTGCCCTAATTTTTATTAACCCAATCATTCCTCTATATTTACTATAGTAATGCGCGCGTATCACTATTAATCAACATCTCTAATAAGACTAATATCTTTGGCTTGTCTTGATAACTCTGAATTCAACAACTTAACTTTAAACTATAACCTCCTTTGTACAGTATTCTTCACTAAACTCTACTGATCATAACGCTTATAAATCATTTCTTAGTAACTACGTTCTACTATAAATCATATTTTTGTAAGTAACTATTATACTACTGTAATTCATTTCATAGTAGCAATCCCAACTTAGACATAAGGCGGTTCTGACACTATTGTCCAAGTAAGGATATGAGTCCACTTTATTTTACCCTAATGATATCGAGTCTCATGTTGTTGTTTCAGAGAAACCCGAGTAACTGCCTGCCCGACAGAGCATTCTAGTTAACCTTGCAATTTATAATTAGATATCAACTATTTGAGGTTTTGCACTGATTGGTCTAAGGGAAAAATATGCAAAGGTTCATAACTAAAGCATAAACATGGCAATTAATTCAAAATCATATGGTCCATCCTAGGTATACGTGAACGTATCTCTCATCCGATCATCGCTTAAGTTTAAAATCATTACTTATTTCTAGGTTTAATGCTTAGAGTATAGTCATCGCTTATAACTAAGATCAGTATTTATGTTCAAATCATCGCTTATGTTTAGATCATCACTTAGTTTCTATGATCATAGCTTAAATCTACATTTCCGCCGTGGATCTAGAGTCATGCTCTGATACCAACTGTAGCAACCCGTCCCGAGCTCTAGTACTCGAAACGACTCACCCGCCGTATTTCGCTAAGGAATATACAAGGCATCAAAATCGAAACAGGTACACGTCAGCAGAAGTCAAAATTTAAAACCTCAAAATAATCATCATCATAAATATCAATGTCTAGGCAAATCTAAATCCGATACAAATGTCAAATGTAGATATAACTAAATCTCTAAATTGCATAAACCTCGAGTATCGAAAATCATTGTCTCAACTAAGCCCTCGAAAGTCTCATTGGAATGTCATCGACCTCAATATCTCCACTCTTGGTCATCCTCGGTATGCTAACTCAATCACCTATCTATCCGCAAAATATGTTAAAGCATGGTTTGAGCGACAAGTCGCTCAGCAAGTAATCCCATTATACTTACCATGGGATCATGCACGGAGAAGTAAGTGTGATAACGATATATAACAACATAAAATAATATCATGCTTCTCTTCGCAAGTAATTTACAACTCTGCCTCTAACATCCAAAAGCAAATAGAGCAAATAGACCCAACAAAGTACAAAACAAAGTCCAATTAAGTACGTAACAAAGTCAACGAGTAAACCAATAACCAAGTCAAACCAAACGACAGTCAAGCAAAGGTTAGTCCAAGCCAAAACGTGATGCAATTTTCCAAAACAATGCAATGCCAATGTTCCAATATTTCAAAACCGATGTTTCCAATATCAATGTCCAATGTACAAATCCAATGTCCATATCCGATTAAACCGGTCCAAAAATCCAAATATCCAAATCCGGTTTAATCGGTCCAAAGTCCAAAATCAAGTGCAATTGCTATAGCACTTTCCCTACAAGTGACTTATACCGTAAGACTTACGAATTGATTCCCCCAAAACCAAATATACTATAGACACCCTGTCCCAGACTAGGTCGTTACGTCTATAGCACCAAATATATGCCTTTGCACCCTGTTCCAGACTAGGTAGTTACGCTCAGGCCCAAAATGCATACAGAAGCCCTGTCCCAGACGAGGTAGTTACATCTGCAGCGCCAAAATAGGAATCAATCCAGCTTAACAATATATTTCACGTTGTAGGGGTGAATTTCGAAATATGTACAGATGCAATTTCCGAAACCATTTTTCAAGTATCAAAATTAGTCCAATTTACTAAAATGAACCAAATTCAAATAAACCAAACAATAGTCCAATTAATTTCCAAAATTATCAATAATACCCAAAAATCCAATCGGAACCGTGTACACATACATGTATCTATGCTCACGCCCATACATGCGCATATACACGTATATATGTGCACGTACCACTTTCGTAGCCAACTATATGTTCATACCACATTTGTTCCTAAATTATATATTGCAAATCAGTGGCCACTGCCACCCACACACAAAAAAAAAAAATTTACCACATCTATTACAAAGTGAGGTCACATGGACTTCTTTCAATTGAAACTTGTTTGAAAATATTGACAGTACCTCACGTATATTCAATGTCCCCTACCAATAAACAAATCACCATGAAACAATATGGACACGTAAACAACTTTTATCAAATAAATATTATAATTTGAAAACAAAACATTCCTGCATATTTTCATATACATATTCGCAGGCCACTGCGTCTTACATTTCATTTACATGTTCACAGCACACACACTCACGCCATTTATCACATAATATATATATATATATATATATATATATATATATATATATATATATAATGATCATTTGAAATTTGTGTGCGTACAATTCTGGAATTCATAATCAACCACTATCACGCATACCAAAAACGAATATAAATTGTACACCCACTTATCAAGTATATACATAACAATACATATATAAAAATGCCCACTAAAATGTATATGTATATTATGGAGAGAACCTAATCAGGTCACTGCTCCAGCATGTACACCAACAACTATGCAAAATCACAAAAATAATGAATGCATACATAATTGTATAAAAACTTATTATTAAGATGAGTAATACACACACCCAGACTTATACCACACATGCACCCTCCTTTCACAAGATCTTTTTTTTATTTAAAAGTTCTACTGTTGGTTGGCCACGGTAGTGACCAAAAGGAAAGAAAACCAATATGCACATATACACAAATACGTGTATTATACATATACAAGTAATACAAACTTATATAAAATTCATCTATGCAATTCAAAAGTACTAATGCATGATCCAATTTAGTATCGAAAATATAAATATACAATTTGCCAAAATCATAGTAAATACACCAAGATTACTTACAATACATACTTATATATAAGATCAACCAACTATGCAACCACAAATACATCATGTATGATCCAGTTTTATAATCAACATAAACATATGGATTTTCGCAAAACATAGCAAGTTTAAAGAGATTACTTACTTTGCTTAGATATATTACACCGTAATTGAAACCGGGTTGTATTGGAACCGAAACCTTCTACCTTTTCTTTCTTTCTTCTTTACCGTCTCAACCACGGCCCTTTTTCTTTTTCCTACTCACAGCACTTCCTTTCTTTTGCACACCACTAAACGGCTGAAACCAAAAAATGGAATGGGGAGGGTAGGTTGTGGTTTATTTATGTATGGAGGAGTTATGATGGAGTAGTGGGATTAATGGGTGTAATTGTGGGGTTTATAGAAGTTTAAGGGTTAGTGGGGGATAATGGAGAATTAATAGCTAAATAAAAATAAGTAAATAAATAAAAACAAATTTTTTTCCTTCCGTACGCGGGACATAACACAGCAAGTACACCTATTGGTCCACTGGGAAGTATACCTGAACAATAAATAAGTACTTCTAATGACACCTGCAATACTAATGACTTCACATACCTGAAGTTCCTTGTACCGACGGTCATACTTACTGGTAGCATAGGAAGTATAAAGGAAAAGACTAACTTTTACTATATATGTTTCCGATGATAATGCCATATGATACAATGCGGTATGATGCAAACCAAAATAGTGCAATACAATGATGCGAAACAAAACAGTACAATATAATGATGCAAGACAAAACAATACAATACAATACATTAGAATAACCATGGCTTCTCTTTTCTCCGTATGAACCATAAGTCAACTACGAAGGATTCCATCAAAACAATATCCTGAGAACCTACGAGAGGAATTACGCACAGGACAATACAATACAATATCCCGGCAACCTACGGAAGGGATTACGCACAGACCAATACAATACAATATTTGAATCATCCGTAACGAGAGTTCGTCCAAATGGGTTTTTAAATCGTTCATATTTTTTTTTTTGAAAACAAAACTCTTTCTTTCCAAACCATCTAAAGAAATGCATGCTATGTAAGTGTGGAGGTGTTAAGCTTCATATACTCAATTATGCCTTCAGCCTACCCTCAGGAGTCGATTGCTACCCCAAGGTATGTCACAATTCCTTCAGAAGTATATCCTTAAGGAGTTTAATTTGTTTTCCCCCCTACTTTATACTCTGACCGTAGCACACACATAGTCACATACAATGCATCATCCTAGATTATGACCAATGCACTAGATGTAGAATAAAAGACTACAACTTATGAGTACCTCTTAGAACTAGTATTTTCATGTTTACAACTAAACTATAGTATTTAATTCAAGATCTCATATGAAATATTAAAATAGTTCTTATTCATGTATTTTGTGTAAAATTATCTCATATATTCATTACACTGCATGACTTGAGAAACATAAGTGGAAAAAAACAATCCATACTTCCCACTCTTCCCTATGCCGTGACCTATGGGGAATATATCCATTTATTTGCTTCTTTTAACCCTCAGTTACATATTTGTTATTTTTCATAATCATCCTAAATTAAGCATTAATTATATATATCATCTCTCAATATAAGAATTCACATGAAAATATAAAAAAAAACACTCCCTTCCAAACCACCCTGAAGCCGTGAGCTATGGGGAGGGGTGAGATGCTTATAGACGCAATCTTTTCCAACACATTCAAGGTTGGTATTCCCCATTTACCTGACAACATCATCATACTCTTCACTTATAATCCATATACCTAGTAGAATCCAAATTGCTAGATCTTAAAGACGCAATCTTTTCCTAATATTCAAGTGTATAGGCTTTTGCCTACCACTGCAAGGCCATATTCTATATTTAGCCATAGCTCATATATAATTCCTAGTGAATCAAGAAGGAATACTTGCCTTCTAAGCTTAACTCAATCTTGCAAGAACTTGGTTCCTCCTTGGGGAGTCTTGTTTCCTTCCTTAAAGCTTGAAGCTTTCACCTATGGTGGTGAAGCCCTTCAGATTTTGCAAGAGAGAAAAGAAGAGGTTATGAACTCTTAAAGGATACATGGAAATAGTAAATTAAACTTTAGAATAAAAATCCATACGTAGATAATACAAAGTAGAAGTTAGTGTAAACTCCTTGAGATTCCTTTTTCCTTCTCCTTAGAGCTTCTGTTTTTGGGACTAGGTGGAGAGGGCTAATGACTTTTCTTCTTGAAGGTTGTTTAGAGTAGGAAGAGGGTGTCTTCTTGTGAGGGGGAAAAAATGGCAGCTTCTTGAGGCAGGGTTGTAGGTCTTCAAGGTTCTTAGGTGTAAAGGAGTGTATGTGTGGTGGCAACAAGCTTCCTTTGGTCTTTATAAAAAGGTGATGCTTCCATGGAAAACTTAGAGCTTTACCCCCTTCTCCCATGGTGTTACGTCAACCTCCTAGGGGGAAAAATATTGGATATTTTCTTTCTTTTCTAAGCATGCTGATGGCAGTGATGAGGTGTGAAGGCTTTTTTGGACTTCTCAAGGCTCCTTTTTTCTCTTATTTAGGATAACTTTTGGCAAGCTTTTTTGGTTTCTTTAAGGAGTTAACAAAAGTATAATCATTCCAAGATATTTGTACCTTCTAGAATTTGCAAGATGCTATTTATTGTTTTTGTTTGGGAGGGGGACGAAATGCGAGGGCATTATTTTATTTTATTTATTTTATTGTGGTAATTTCACACTTTCCTTTTTGTATTGTTTTAGGATGTAGCACATTCATTACATCCTACATTTGTTCATTTAGGTTAATTGTTAGGCATTGTATAAGCATGACCATAAGTTATCAAAATAATCCTCAAACACTTGCTAGGATACTACATTTATGATACGAGGTATCTTTGAAATGGAATGACCATAAGTTATCAAAATAATCCTCAAACACTTGCTAGGATACTACATTTATGATACGAGGTATCTTTGAAATGGAATGGAGACGGGTACAACATCCTCCCCTCCTTATAAAAGTTTCGTCCTCGAAACTTTACGTACCTTACGTAAATAGATAGGGATATTGTTCTCACATGCGCTGCTCTGACTCCCACGTTGCTTCCTGCTCTGAGTGATTCCTCCATTGCACCTTTACAAATGGAATCATGCGCTTCCGTAGTGTTTGTTCATTGCGATCTACTATCTGCACTAGTTCCTCTGCATAGGTGGCGTCTTCTTGGATTTTCAGAGGTTGTTCATCCAAGATGTGACTCTGGTCGTGCACGTATCTTCGTAGTTGTGATACATGGAAGACATCGTGCAGCTGTGATAGGGCGGGAGGTAGTGCCAAATGATATGCTACTTCTCCGATTCTCTCTAGCACCTCATACGGTCCGACAAATCTCGAGCTCAATTTTCCTTTGACACCGAATCGCATCACTCATTTGGTCGGAGACACCTTCGGATAAACTTTTTCACCTTTTTGGAATTCAACCGGGCGTCTCTTGGTATTGTCCCAAATCTTGTTTCTGTTCTGTGCGGCCCTTAGTCTCTCGCTGATAATTCCGACCTTTTCACGCATCTGTTCTACCAGATCCGATCCTGACAGTGCCCTTTCACCAATCTCATCCCAGTACAAAGGCGATCGGCACTTACGGCTATACAATGCTTCGAACGGTGTCATGTCAATCGATCGATGATAACTGTTATTATAGGAGAATTCGACCAGCTTCACCGATTTATCCCAGCTACCCTTAAAATCTAATGCACATGCCCGTAGCATATCCTCAAGAGTCTGTATTGTCCGTTCTGACTGCCCATCAGTCTGAGGGTGGAAAGCGGTACTCATTAGGATCTCAGTGCCCAAAGCTTGTTGTAAGACAGTATAGAATCTCGATGTGAAACGGGAGTCTCGATCACACACAATGCTCATCGGTACTCCGTGTAAATTGACTACTTCATCCATTACATAGTTGCCAACTTTTCTATCGATGCACGAATGCCATTGGTAAAAAGTGAGCAGATTTGGTGAGACAATCAATTATCACCCATATTGTGTCATTTCCACTTCTGGTCCTGGGAAGGCCGGTAACAAAGTCCATGGTCACATGGTCCCACTTCCATTTCAGAACTTCTAGTGGCTGTAACAGTCTTGCGGGTCGTTGATGTTCGGCCTTGACCTCCTGGCATACAAGGCATCGCTCCATATATTCTGCTATCTGTCGCTTCATTCCAGTCCACCAGTAATGTCTCTTCAGCTCGTGGTACATTTTGTTTGCACCAGGGTGGATTGAAAATCACGAGCTGTGAGCTTCTTTTAATACTTCATTCTTGAGAGTACCATCATTAGGTACACAAAGTCTGCCTTGGAACCAGAGACTGCCATCATCTCAGATTTGGAAATCGTCATTCGGCTTCTCCTATAATCTGCTCATGATCTTCAGCAACGCACCATCACTTTTCTGAGCTTCCTTAATTTGATCAACCAACGATGGGGTGATAATCAGTGTGGCGAGAACATTAGTGACAGAATCCATGATATCGAGTTCAAATTTTGCCATCTCTCTTTCAAGTGGAGATTGTCGGGCGTGGCTCGATTTTCGACTCAAAGCGTCTGCCACTTAATTTGCCTTTTCTGGATGACATTGAATGGTGAGATCATTGTCTTTAATCAGCTCCAGCCATCGCCGTTGTCTCATGTTCAATTTCTTCTGAGTGAATAGGTACTTCATGGTTTTTTGATCAGTATAGATCTCACACTTTTCGCGTACAAATAGTGCCTCCATATCTTTAGAGCGAAGACGACCGTAGCTAATTCCATGTCATGGACGGGATAATTTTGTTCATAAGGCTTAAGTTGCTGGGAGGCGTATGCAATTACTCGATCCTTCTGCATGAGTACACATCCTAGCCCGTTGTTGGAGGCGTTGCTATATACAACAAATCTTTCACCTGGGGCGGGTTGCGCCAAGACTAGGGTGGTGGTTAACATCTTCTTCAGTTCTGCAAAACTTTGCTCACAATTGGGGATCCATTCGAATTTAGTTTTCTTCTGCGTCAGCCTTGTGAGTGGAACCGCTATTAAAGAGAATCCTTCAACGAACTTGTGGTAGTAACCTGCAAGCCCCAGAAAACTTCTGACTTCGGTCGCGTTGGTTGGTCTGGGCCACTATGTTATTTCTTCGACCATCTTAGGGTCAACCGAGATACCATCTGCAGACACTATGTGGCCTAAGAAAGTCACGCTGTGCAACAAGAATTCACACTTGTTGAATTTAGCATACAACTTTTTCTGGCACAGTATGCTTAGTACAGTCCTCAGATGTTCAGCATGCGATTCTTAGTTCATTGAATATATCAGAATATCGTCAATGAATACTATTACAAACTTATCCAACTTCTTCCGGAAGACCGTATTCATCAGGTCCATGAAGGCAGCCGGTACGTTGGTCAATCCGAAGAGCATCACGAGGAACTCGTAATGACCATAACGAGTACAAAAGGTTGTCTTCTCCACATCCTCTGCCTTTATTTTTAATTGATGATACCCAGAGCGTAAGTCAATTTTGGTGAACACTCTAGCTCCCTGCAACGGAGTTAGTTCAACTATTGTTTTTGTTTGGGAGGGGGACGAAATGTGAGGGCATTATTTTATTTATTTATTTATTTATTTGTGCTAATTTCACACTTTCCTTTTTGTATTGTTTTCGGATGTAGCACATTCATTGTTGTACCCCAACGACATGTACTTGAAAACTATGAATGAGTGACGGAATGAAAGCGATAATTCCTTTAAGCGCATGTTACTTAAGTTAACTTAATCCTCTTTATTTAAGATACTATTGAGGTGATACTAAGCAACTTAAATAAAGAGATTTCAAGAAAGTGATATATGAAGTATAGAGTTACAGGAACAATACATACCCCTATATATGTATGTGCGTGTATATGATATATGTGTATGAAATGTATAAATACCTACATGCGTATACATAGGAAGGTATATATATCTAGCACACGTACATATAGGCGTGTATATATATACATACACATGTTAATCTTGGAATACAATAAAAATAAAGAAAACAATATGGTACATGAATTAAAATTACAAGAAATATCAAGTTGCCAAGGAGCCCCAAAATTCGGCCTAGGCATGTAAAGGATTCTAGAATCCTCTTGATTTTTCAACCCATTATTAGAAAATTAAGATAGCTAAATAGAAAACAAAATATATATGCATTTAAAGAATGAATAAAACAACTCATTAAAGGAGGAGGAAGTGTGGTTGAGGTCATTAAAGACCTCAACCCAATTGCCCATAATGGCTAGACCATGGAGGATTTTTTAATCCTACCATGGTTACTTTTTCCCTTAAACCAAGGTTAAGATAACCATGATTTGATAAAGTAACTTGGGTTAGCACCAAAGTAACCATAGTTGGAATAAAGTAACCAAGGTTATTACTAACCTAACCTTGATTAGCACTCATGAAAGCCCTAACCCTCACTCTCTCCCTCCATAATCGGCCATGCCTCCCTTACCCCCTAGATTTTTAAATTTTGCAAGACTAAACTCACTACACTTTATCTAGAACCTACCATCAAGCAAGCCAAGCAACACTTAGCAAAAATTCCATCCTCCCATCACCAACATTTCAGCCATTCCCCTTGGAACCAAGAAATCAATTCAAGCTTCAACTCCAAGACTCAAGAAACATCTAGGTAAGTCTTGTTCCAAGCTTCCTTAAGTGAATTCTTATTTTGACAAAGGAATGAAGCTCACATGAAATCTATTCTCCCTTCCAAAACTGTAGCTTCCATGATTCACATAGGTAAAATCCATCAACTTTCTTAGAAGGTGACATCTTGAAGTGCTTGAATCTCCATTCCAAGCTCATTTTGGTAAGATGCTCTAGCCTAAAATATATCCTATTTCCTCTATTGAATAAAGACTAATATTTTCCTTCCATTCTCCCTTAAAACCGTATGCTCAAGGAAGGAAAAGGAAGATTCCAACTCAACTCACTCCATAACCAAGCAAAGACAAGATCTTTAGCTTGAAGAGGCAAGTATACACTAACCTCTCATGATCTACTTAAAGAATTAGTGACTTGAATGACTTAAGGTTCTTAAGATATGATCTTTAGTTGAATATCTTAAGTTTAAGACTATATCTTAGTGATTCCCTAAGAACAATGCCTTGCATGTGATTTATTCCTTCAAAGATGGAGTCTTTTCCTATATGTATTATGGAATGAGGCTGATCTAGAGTGAAATAAGGTTCACCTAAGTAGGTCTAGACAAGATTAACTTGTGAATGTAACACGAAATGTCCTAAGAAAAGTATACATGTGAAAGATAGGAGCTTTATGAGGTTATTTGTAGGATTAGACTAAGATGACTCTTGAATGTGAATACATGCTTGAATATATGTTGTAAAATAGGTTAAGACACCACACAAGTTTCGGCTTAAGGGATTGGATGGAAGGTGTACATGGACATTTGACTTGTATAGATGACAAAATAGCAAACTACTGGAATAGGGCAGAATGGAATGACCTTTTAAATGGATTAAAGACTGACCTTTCAAACCTTCAATGAAGCTAATATTTGGTACAAAGTTAGCCCTATGAGTATAGCACAAGTGAGAGTTTGAATTTTGTTAAAATAAGCTAAGGATTATTTTTAAGAAATGATATGGTAAAACTGCTCCAGTAGAAAATTCTGGAGCTGGGCAGAATTGATCATCGATGTCAACGAATTAAACGAGGACCTTTTGGACCTTCAATAAATCTGATTTGTGGCACAATGCTAGCCCCACGTGTATAGAGGAGATGAGATTTGGAATTTTGGTAAGATGAGCTATGGTTAATTTTTAATAAAATAGTTGGTAAGACTGGTCAGACTTGAAAAACGGGAACTGAGCAGAATTATAACCTCTTTTGGTTGGCTTCAAAAGGGACCTGGTAGAGGACCAATAAAGCTGATTTTTGGCATGGTAATAATCCTATGAGTGTAGTGAACATGCCAACTGGAATTTTGGTGAAACAAGTTCTGGATTGTTTTTTATGAATTAATTAGTAATACTGCGCAATAGGAATCACTGGAATAATCTGGAATTAAGTAACTGGTTAGTGGACTCTGAAATAGGATTTAGAAATATGCAAACAGGCTAAATTTCAGTAGGATACTAGTTCCACATGTTTATGACTTGTGAGAGTTAGAATTTCTGAAAAACAAGTTACAGATTTGCCACAGTTAAATTTTTAGAAAAATCGGTCAGTTCAGTTTCAGCACTTAATCCGTTTCGGAAATTAATTAAATGAGCCCTTTATGGTTATCGAAGTAGTCCGAAATTTTTATGACATGTATCTAAGATTCCACCCAAAGGGTTTATGACCAAAGACTATGTAAATGGATCTATTTGATTAGCTTAACCGCCTCATGAATATAAAGTAAAAGTTTGGAAGTATTTAGCTTCGAAATTCATGCACGTTGACATGTTATAAGGAATGCATACAATTATTCACGTCATGACTTGTATGGCATATCATTCCATGTATCATACATGTCCATGTGTCACGTGAATCTGATTTTACGAATTTTTATGCAAGCAAGTCTTTTCAAGTGAAAATGTTTTCGGTTATGCATGAAAAGTTTTTATGGTCCCATGTTTTAAAGAAAGCTTCATGATTCCTTTGCCGGCCAAGCATGCGACTAACCCGACTGCAGACCCAGGGTTAATTGGTATGTTGACATGATATGTTCTGGACCCGTTCAGATCGGGGGTTAATTGATCTGATATCTGTTCTGGACCCGTCAGATCCGGGGTTAATTGATCTGATATATGTTCTGGACCCGTTCAGATCCGGGGATAATTGATCTGATATCTGTTCTGGACCCGTCCCAGACCCGGGGTTAATTGGTCTGTTGATATGTTCTGGAACCGCTCAGATCCGGGGTTAATTGATCTGACACTCTGTTTTTACGACATGTTATTTTATGGGACCAAATGATGTTTTGACACGACATGACATAATGCATTGCATTTGCATAACTCATGAGCATGTAAACAAGTTGCATGTCACAGCTAATAGTTTATGAGACAATACTGGTATAGCGTTACTTAAATTATGCTTAAGCTAAATGTCAACAAGCTCGGGATTAAAGACCAGCTATGAATTATGATTATTCGAGGTTCTTGGGGTATTGCATTCATGTTACAATTCTTTATGTATATCATGGTAGTTTATTGTATTCTTGCTGGGTGATTTTTAGCACTCACACTTTATTTTTTCCCAGAACCAGATAATGCCAAGATAGAATGGATCGAGGATGAGCCTAGGGTACCTTATCCATAGGCGAGAAGATATGAAGGGAGCTAAGCTTAAGGACTTTTGTGCCGCCAAGATGTTTTGTATTATGACTATGTTTGAATTCTCTGGATTTCGGTTATGTTATTTTGTGGGACTACTACTTTTGGGAACTTAGTAATTTAGTAATGCATGTTTAATTTGAAAAGTTTTAATTCTGCCTAAATTTTACTACCATGTTGAATGTTAGCATGGGAGTCCATGATTTATGTTATGAATTTTCGCATGTTATGCATGACGCTTCGTACTCACTTTAGTGAAGTACGGCGGGTGCACCGTATTCCAGACGAGGCCCGGGTGCGGGGCGCCACAGGTGGTATCAGAGCCCAGGCTCTAGATTTCCGGCAGAACGTAGCACTAAGTTATGATCCTAGCAATCTAAGTTTGATCTTAGATCTAAGTCATGATCTTAGATGAGTGATGGCCTTAGACTAAGACCACATAGACCGGGTTTAGGATGTAACTTAATGAAGTATTCTGAACTATGAAAGCTAGGTCTATGACGTAAGACGTGCCCTTTCCTTCCGTATTTTAAATTTTTGGAATCATGGTCCTTGGTCAAAATAAATTGATCTTATTCCGATATTCTAAATAGATGTTAAACCCATAAGTGCAGATGGTGAGACCATGTGGCAGACCTCCGAGAGCACAACCAGCTGCTCAGGAGCCCATTCCTCCACCACCAGCACAGGTTCCGCCGCCACCTCAGCAGGACCAGGACCCTCCAGCACAGAATAATCCACCACCAGCTCCACAGGCACCTGTTCCTCTGGTCATCCCGGATATGAATACCTTTCAGGCCTTTTGCCAAGTGGTTACTCAGATAGGACAAGGCCTAATTCATCAGAATGCTCCACTTCAGCCACATCAGCCAGTAAGGGATGCCCAGTACTATTTTGAGAAGCTCAAGAGAGCTAATGTACCACCGTTTGAGGGAAAACCTGACCCAGATACTACGGAGAAGTGGTTAGATGAAGTTGAAAATTTTTTGAGCTAATTCAAGCCCCAAAAGAGATGAAGGCTCAGGCTATCAGACCCTTCTTGATCAGTGAAGCTAATCAATGGTGGAAGACGAATCTGCAACCTTTGCCCAGACCGATCACCTGGGAAAGATTTCTGCAAGAATTTCATAAGTTCTATATCCCTCCGTCAGTCAAATTGCAAAAGAGGCATGAGTTTGAATCTCTGAGGCAGGAGTCGGGTATGACAGTAGCTGAGTACGCAAACAAGTTCATCGCACTTGGGAGGTTTCAGCCTGTTACTATGAACGATGAAGAAACGAAAATGCTAAAGTTTGAACGAGGTCTGAACCCGAGGATTAGGACGTGGTTGGTGAATGCAAATCCTGCTAATTTTGGAGCACTTCTGGATGCGTGCTACCGTATAGAGAGAGAGAGATATTGTACGAATAGATGATGTGGGTCAAAAGCGAGAAAGACAAGGAACTGGAAATGAGAAGTATAGGAAAATGGCTAAGAAGAATTTCTGAGGATCTGTTCGTCAGGAACAATCGCAAGGACAGAATCAGCGTCGCAAGCAAAACCAAAATAATCCGCAGAAGAATCAGGCCCCATCTCAGCAGCCAGCGATACCAGTATGCCCTCATTGCCAAAAGAGGCACATGGGTGATTGTAGGTGGAAGAAAGGTAAATGCTTTGGATGCGGCAAAGATGGCCACCTGATTAAGGACTGCCCAGAAAAGGGAGCGCAACCACAACAACAGCAAAGCAACCAACGGCCCCGAGCAAATGCAATAGTGCACGCCATGACAGATGCAGATGTTGAAGAGACTGCTGACGTAGTGACTGGTAAGATTTAAAAGTTTTATGTCTTCAATTTACTCCTACATACCTATTATTGCTTAGCAAAATGTTCATGGTTCAGGAACTATCTTAGTGTGTAGCATACCCACAAATGTGTTGTTCTACAGTGGCGCTAGCCACTCATTTATCTCAAGAAAGTTTGCTAAGAATATCGATCATGATCCAGTCCGATTAGATTCACCTTACAGAGTACAAGCAGCTGGTGACCAGGTGCCTGTTTCCCATCACATACTCAGAAATTGTGCGCTCGAGTTTAATAACCAGTTGTTTGAAGCCAATTTGAACCCCATATCTATGAGTGATTTTGACGTGATTCTCAGAATGGATTGGCTTTCAAAGAATCATGCCCACATTGACTGCCGAAGCAGGCAAGTTATCATTAAGAACCCAGCTCGAGAAGAGATGTCATTCCAAGGAGGGGCTAAGTTAAAGAAACCATCCAGTCTTTGTTAACGCAGCTCGTGCCAGCTGCGCATTAAGGAAAGGTCATGAAGGATTCTTGGTTTATGTTCTAAGTGCTGAACAAGAAAGCCATACCCTTACACAAGTTCCAGTTGTTAATGAATACCCTGATGTATTTTCTGATGATCTGCCTGGACTACCTCCTGATCGCGAGATTGCTTTCGAAATAAACCTTGTTCCAGGAGCTGAACCCATATCAAAAGCCCCATTATCGCATGGCACCTACAGAGCTAAAAGAGTTAAAGGAACAGTTACACGAACTGTTAGAAAGAAAACTTATTCGCCCCAGTGTTTCACCTTAGGGTGCTCCGGTGCTATTCGTGAAAAATAAAGATGGAAGTATGCGCTTATGCATCGATTACCGGGAGCTCAACAAAATCACCATAAAGAACAAGTACCCATTGCCACGGATTGACGATTTATTCGACCAGCTCAGGGTAAGTAACGCATAAGTTTCAACTTGACTAAGGTTTAAATCCTTTGAAACCCTATCTAAAGCATTTTAATGCAGGGATCTAGAATTTTTAGTAAGATTGATCTACGATCTGGATACTTTCAATTGAAGATTAAGGCGGAAGATGTCCCTAAGACTGCTTTTAGAACCCGCTATGGACACTATGAATTCTTAGTCATGCCTTTTGGTTTGACCAATGCCCCTGCCGCCTTTATGGATCTCATGAATCGAATCTTCAAGAACAGTTGGACAAGTTCGTAGTGGTATTTATAGACGACATCTTGATTTATTCACCCGACGAAGAGACTCACGCAGCCCATTTGAGGACAGTCTTAAATATTCTAAGAGCAAGACAGTTGTACGCTAAGTTTAGCAAATGCAAATTTTGGCAGCGAAGTGTATCATTCCTTGGTCATGTGATTTCAGAAAATGGGATTTCAGTAGATCCCAAGAAGATTAAAGCTATCACGGAATGGCCTAGGCCAACAAATGTTACTGAAGTAAGATATTTTCTCAGACTAGCCGGATATTACAGAAAGTTCGTTGAAGGATTTTCGAGGATAGCTGTTCCCCTCACCAGATTGACCCAAAAGAAGACCATGTTTGAGTGGAGTGCCGATTGTGAAAAGAGTTTCTCGGAGCTAAAAGCAAAGTTGACATCCGCTCCTATCCTAACTCAGCCCACTCCTGGAAAGAAGTACGTAGTATACAGTGATGCTTTGAAGAATGGTCTCGGATCTGTTCTTATGCAGAATGATAAAGTGATAGCTTATGCATCCAGACAGTTGAAGCCATTTGAGCAAAACTACCATGTCCATGATCTTGAACTTGCCGCAGTGGTTTTCGCATTAAAGATATGGAGGCACTACTTGTATGGTGAGAAGTGCGAAATCTATACAGACCACAAGAGCCTGAAGTACCTCTTTACCCAGAAGGAGCTTAATATGCGGCAACGCAGATGGTTGGAATTGATAAAAGATTACGACCTTTCCATTCAATATCATCCAGGAAATGCTAACAAAGTCGCTGATGCATTAAGTCAAAAAACAAGTCACCCACGGCAACTACCTCTTCAGCGAGACATGGAAGAGTTCGGCCTAGAAGAAGCTGACTCAGTCGATGAAGTTCTCGCCAAGTTAGTCATTGTCCCTTCATTAATTGATAAAATCAAAGAGACTCAAGGAATTGATGAAGCCATAAGAAGGGTCAAGAAAAGGATGGAAGATAAGCCATGTGATGACTTTGAGGTTCGCAGTGATGGCAGTTTATGGTATCGAGGACGGTTATGTGTCCCCGAAAACAAGGAAATTAAGGATGAAGTTTTGATGGAAGCTCATAATTCTCGATTATCTATACATCCTGGAGCTAATAAGATGTATCAAGATCTCAAGCAAAAGTTTTGGTGGCCCGGTGTGAAGAGACAAATAGCAGAATTTGTTGAGCGATGCTTGATCTGCCAAAGAGTAAAAGCCGAACACCAAAGACCTGCTGGATTATTACAACCCTTGGAAGTGCCAGAATGGAAGTGGAACCACATCACCATGGATTTTGTGACTGACCTACCCAAGACTAAGTATGGGAATGATGCTATATGGGTCATTGTGGATCGTTTGACTAAGTCTGCTCACTTTTTGGCTATGACGATTAAGGCATCTATGGAGAAGTTGGTCTCAATGTATATTGATCAGATTGTTTGTTTACATGGAGTGCCCATCAGTATTGTATACGACCGCGACCTCCGATTTACTTCGAGATTTTGGACCGCCTTTCAAAAGGCAATGGGCACAGAGATAAGAATGAGTTCCGCATTTCATCCTCAAACAGATGGACAATCAGAAAGAACAATCCAAACCCTTGAGGATATGCTACGCGCTTGCATTCTTGATTTCGGAGGAAGCTGGGATAAAAGTCTTAAGCTCGTTGAGTTTTCTTACAATAATAGCTTCCACAGATCCATCGGAATGGCACCTTATGAGGCATTGTATGGACGAAAATGTCGGTCCCCACTCTATTGGGACGAGATTGGAGATAAAATCTACGCAGGACCCGACATTGTTGAGCAAACACGAGAGAAGGTAAAGTTAGTCCAGCAAAGACTAAGAGCAGCGCAAGATAGAACGAAGATATGGGCAGATGAAAGGAGGAGACCTTTAGAATTCCAAGAAGGAGAGAAAGTCTTCCTGAAAGTCTCTCCGACCAAAGGAGTTAAGAGATTTGGCATCAAAGGAAAACTAAGCCCAAGATTCGTTAGACCTTATGAAGTGCTTGAAAGAATAGGTGAGGTTGCGTACCTCTTGGCGTTGCCACCATCCCTTTCTCAGTTGCATGATGTGTTCAATCTTTCTCAACTTCGCCGATATATATATGACCCTAGCCACATCCTTGAAGATCAACAACTGAAGGTTGGTGAAAATGTATCTTATGAAGAGGACCCTATAAAGATCGTTGATTGGAAAGAGAAGGCATTGAGGAAGAGATCCATACCCATGGTAAAAGTACAATGGAAGCAACATTCGGAGGAAGAAGCAACATGGGAAACGGAGGAAGACATAAGGAGTAGATATCCACATTTATTTGACTAGTTCTAGAGCTTCGAGGACGAAACTTATGTTAAGCGGGGGAGGATGTTGTACCCCAACGACATGTACCTGAAAACTATGAATGAGTGACGGAATGAAAGCGATAATTCCTTTAAGCGCGTGTTACTTAAGTTAACTTAATCCTCTTTATTTAAGATACTATTGAGGTGATACTAAGCAAATTAAATAAGGAGACTTCAAGAAAGTGATACATGAAGTATAGAGTTACAGGAACAATACATACCCCTATATATGTATGTGCGTGTATATGATATATGTGTATGAAATATATAAATACCTACATGCGTATACATAGGAAGGTACATATATCTAGTACACGTACATATAGGCGTGTATATATATATACATACACATGTTAATCTTGGAATACAATAAAAATAAAGAAAACAATATGGTACATGAATTAAAATTACAAGAAATATCAAGTTGCCAAGGAGCCCCAAAATTTGGCCAAGGCATGTAAAGGATTCTAGAATCCTCTTGATTTTTCAACCCATTATTAGAAAATTAAGATAGCTAAATAGAAAACAAAATAGATATGCATTTAAAGAATGAATAAAACAACTCATTAAAGGAGGAGGAAGTGTGGTTGAGGTCTTTAAGGAGGAGGAAGTGTGGTTGAGGTCATTAAAGACCTCAACCCAATCGCCCATAATGGCTAGACCATGGAGGATTTTTTAATCCTTCCATGGTTACTTTTCCCTTAAACCAAGGTTAAGATAACAATGATTTGATAAAGTAACTTGGGTTAGCACCAAAGTATCCATAGTTGAAATAAAGTAACCAAGGTTATTACTAACCTAACCATGATTAGCACTCATGAAAGCCCTAACCCTCACTCTCTCCCTCCAATATCGGCCATGCCTCCCTTACCCCCTAGATTTTTAAATTTTGCAAGACTAAACTCACTACACTTTATCTAGAACCTACCATCAAGCAAGCCAAGCAACACTTAGCAAAAATTCCATCCTCCCATCACCAGCATTTCGGTCACTCCCCTTGGAACCATGAAATCAATTCAAGCTTCAACTCCAAGACTCAAGAAACATCTAGGTAAGTCTTGTTCCAAGCTTCCTTAAGTGAATTCTTATTTTGACAAAGGAATGAAGCTCACATGAAATCTATTCTCCCTTCCAAAACCGTGGCTTCCATGATTCACATAGGTGAAAGCCATCAACTTTCTTAGAAGGTGACATCCTGAAGTGCTTGAATCTGCATCCCAAGCTCATTTTGGCAAGATGCTCTAGCCTAAAATATATCCTATTTCCTCTATTGAATAAAGACTAATATTTTCCTTCCATTCTCCCATAAAACCGTATGCTCAAGGAAGGAAGAGGAAGATTCCAACTCAACTCACTCTATAACCAAGCAAAGACAAGATCTTTAGCTTGAATAGGCAAGTATACACTAACCTCTCATGATCTACTTAAAGAATTAGTGACTTGAATGACTAAAGGTTCTTAAGATATGATCTTTAGTTGAATATCTTAAGTTTAAGACTATATCTTAGTGATTCCCAAAGAACAATGCCTTGCATGTGATTTATTCCTTCAAAGATGGAGTCTTTTCCTATATGCATTATGGAATGAGGCTGATCTAGAGTGAAATAAGGTTCACCTAAGTAGGTCTAGACAAGATTAACTTGTGAATGTAACACGAAAGGTCCTAAGAAAAGTATACATGTGAAAGATAGGAGCTTTATGAGGTTGTTTGTAGGATTAGACTAAGATGACTCTTGAATGTGAATACATGCTTGAATATATGTTGTAAAATAGGTAAAGACACCACACAATTTTTGGCTTAAGGGATTGGATGGAAGGTTTACATGGACATTTGACTTGTATAGATGACAAAATAGCAAACTACTAGAATATGGTAGAATAGAATGACCTTTTAAACGGCTTAAGGACTGACCTTGCAAACCTTCAATGAAGCTAATTTTTGGGTCAAAGTTATCCCTATGAGTATAGCACAAGTGAGAGTTGGAAATTTGTTAAAATAAGCTAAGGATTATTTTTAAGAAATTATATGGTAAAACTGGTCCGGTAGAAAATTCTGGAGCTGGGCAGAATTGATCACTGACGTCAACGAATTAAACGAGGACCTTGTGGACTTTCAATAAATCTGATTTTTGGCACAATGCTAGCCCCTCGTGTATAGAGGAGATGAGATTTGGAATTTTGGTAAGATGATCTATGGTTAAGTTTTAATAAAATATTTGGTAAGACTGGTCAGACTTGAAAAACGGGAACTGAGCAGAATTGTATCCTCTTTTGGTTAGCTTGAAAAGGGACTTGGTACAGGACCAATAAAGCTGATTTTTGGCATGGTAATAATCCTATGAGTGTAGTGAACATGTCAACCGGAATTTTGGTGAAACAAGTTCTGGATTAATTTTCATGAATTAATTAGTAAGACTGCGCAATAGGAATCACCGGAATAAAGCTGGAATTAAGTAACTGGTTAGTGGACTCTGAAATAGGACTTAGAAATATGCAAACAGGCTAAATTTTGGTAAGATACTAGTTTCACATGTTTATGACTCGTGAGAGTTGGAATTTCTAGAAAAAAAGTTACAGATTTGCCACAGTTAAATGTTTAGAAAAATCGGTCAGTTCAGTTTCAGCACTTAATCCGTTTCGGAAATTAATTAAATGAGCCCTTTATAGTTATCGAAGTAGTCCGAAATTTTTATGACATGTATCTAAGATTCCACCCAACGGGTTTATGACCAAAGACTATGGAAATGGATCTATTTGATTAGCTTAACCGCCTCATGAATATGAAGTAAAAGTCTGGAAGTATTTAGCTTCCAAATTCATGCACGTTGACATGTTATAAGGAATGCATACGATTATTCACGTCATAACTTGTATGGCATATCATTCCATGTATCATACATGTCCATGTGTCACATGAATCTGATTTTACGAATTTTTATGCAAGCAAGTCTTTTCAAGTGAAAATGTTTTCGGTTATGCATGAAAAGTTTTTATGGTCCCATGTTTTAAAGAAAGCTTCATGATTCCTTTGCCGGCCAAGCATGCGACTAACCCGACTCCAGACCCGGGGTTAATTGGTCTGTTGACATGATATGTTCTGGACCCGTTCAGATTCGGGGTTAATTGATCTGATATCTGTTCTGGACCCGTTCAGATCCGGGGTTAATTGATCTAATATCTGTTCTGGACCCGTCCCAGACCTGGGGTTAATTGGTCTGTTGATAAGTTCTGGATCCGCTCAGATCCAGGGTTAATTGATCTGACACTCTGTTTTTACGACATGTTATTTTATGGGACCAAATGATGTTTTGACACGACACGACATCATGCATTGCATTTGCATAACTCATGAGCATGTAAACAAGTTGCATGTCACAGCTAATGGTTTATGAGACAATACTGGTATAGCGTTACTTAAATTATGCTTAAGCTAAACGTCAAGCAAGCTCGGGATTAAAGACCAGGTATGAATTATGATTATTCGAGGTTCTTGGGGTATTACATTCATGTTACAATTCTTTATGTATATCATGGTAGTTTATTGTATTCTTGCTGGGTGATTTTTATCACTCACACTTTATTTTTCCCCAGAACCAGATAATGCCAAGATAGAATGGATCGAGGATGAGCCGAGGGTACCTTATCCATAGGCGAGAAGATATGAAGGGAGCTAAGCTTAAGGACTTTTGTGCCGCCAAGATGTTTTGTATTATGACTATGTTTGAATTCTCGGGATTTCGGTTATGTTATTTTGTAGGACTACTACTTTTGGGAACTTAGTAATTTAGTAATGCATGTTTAATTTGAAAAGTTTTAATTCTGCCTAAATTTTACTACCATGTTGAATGTTAGCATGGGAGTCCATGATTTATGTTATGGATTTTCGCATGTTATGCATGACGCTTCGTACTCTCCTTAGTGAAGTACGGCGGGTGCACCGTATCCGGACGAGGCCCGGGTGCGGGGCGCCACATTCATTACATCCTACATTTGTTCATTTAGGTTAATTGTTAGGCATTGTATAAGCATGACCACAAGTTATCAAAATAACCTTCAAACACTTGCTAGGATACTACATTTATGATACGAGGTATCTTTGAAATGGAATGTAGACGGGTAAAACATATATGGATTAGTTAGCATGAACATAAATTGTTAGGTCGAGCGAATGTCATGATGTTGGGTCGTAACATTCCCCTCCTAATAAAAGGTTTCGTCCTTCAAACTAACGTACCATAAGCGAAGAGCTGTGGAAACTACTCGCGCATCAACTGCTTTGGTTCCCAAGTTGCTTCATGTTCAGAATGATTGCTCCACTGAACTTTTACGAACGGAATCAAATGCCTCCACAGCACCTGCTCTTTGTGATCAATAATCCTTACCAGAACTTCTTTGTATGATGCTTCATCCCGGATTTCCACTGTCTGCGGCTCTAAGATATGACTCGGGTCTGAGACATATCATTGAAGTTGGGATACATGAAATACATCATGCATCTGAGACAATGCGGGAGGCAACGCTAATCGATAAGCAACAGTTCTAACTTTTTCTACAATCTCAAATGGCCCAATAAATTGAGCAAATAATTTCCCTTTAACGCCAAATCTCATGACTCCCTTGAATGGCGAAACCTGCATATATGCTTTCTCACCAACCTCAAACTCGAGAGGACGCATTTTCGCATCAGCACAAGACTTGTTGGGATCATGTGCTGCCTTTATTTGATCCTTGATTAATTTTACCTTTTCAGCAGTTTGCTCCACCAGTTCTGGTCCAGCAATGGCTTTTTCACCAACTTCATCCCAATATAGTGGAGATCGACATTTTGCCCGTACGGCGCTTCGAATGGTGTTATACCAATTGTTCAAATGGTTTTAACTGCCGAGAAGCATAAGCAATCACCCGACCACTCTGCATTAAAACACAGCCCAGCACATTCTTAGAGGTATCGCTATAGATAACAAATCCTTCTCCTGGTACAGGTTGATCAAGAACCGGTGCTGAGGTCAATCTTTTCTTCAACTCATTAAAACTCTGCTCACACTTAGCTGCCATTCAAACTTAGTCTTCTTTTGCGTCAACCAGGTCAAAGGAACAAAAATGCGAGAAAACCCTTCAACAAATTTCTGATAATAACTGGCTAACTCGAGGAAGCTCTGAACTTCAGTCACATTTGTGGGACGAGGCCACTCTGTGATAGCTTCAACCTTTTAGGATCCACCGAGATGCCAGTTTCGGAGATAATATGTCCCAGAAATGCCACGCTGTGGAGCCATAATTCACACTTACTAAATTTAGCATACAACTTGTTTTCTTGTAGTATTCCCAGAACGGTCCGCAAGTGCTCCGCATGAGACTCTTCATCCAGGGAGTAGATCAGGATATCATCAATAAATACTACAACAAAGTTGTCCAGCTGCTCCCGAAATGCTGAATTCATTAGATCCATAAATGCCACAGGAGCATTAGTTAGCCAGAAGGGCATCACCAGGAATTTGTAATGACCATATCGAGTATGGAATGTGGTTTTAACAACATCATCAGCCTTGATCCTCAATTGGTGATATCCGGAGCAAAGATCAACCTTACTTAACACTTTAGCACCCTGTTAGACAAAACTTTAGCTTATATTTACGATAACAGGGACAAATTACAAAATGCAAAGTTAAGGTTCTTACCTTTAGTTGGTCAAACAAGTCGTCGATCCGTGGCAGTATATATTTGTCCTCAATCGTGATTTTGTTTAGCTCATGATAATCAATACATAAGCATATGCTTCCATCCTTCTTTTTGACAAAGAGTACCGGAGCACCCCTTGGAGAAGCACTGGGGCGAATGAATTTCTTGTCAAGCAATTCCTGTTATTGTACCTTTAATTCCTTCAACTTGGCTAAGGCCATCCAATATGGCGCCTTAGATATAGGTTCAGCTCCAGGCATAATATTAATCTCGAATTCTACCTCGTGCTCCGGAGGTAACCCAAGAAGGTCATCTGAAAAAACATCCTGAAATTCATTCACCATAGGGATGCTGCTAAGAGACGGTATACTATCATCCTTTTGAGCATTCAAGGCATAAACGAGAAATCCCACATCTCTTTTACTCAGAGCTAGGCAGGCTTGAGCTAATGTCAAATAAACATTCTGAGGGACCTTCTTTAATTTAGAATTCCCTTGATGTACCACTTCCTGCGACAGAATTTGGATCATAACCCACTTACTACGACAATCAATCTGGGCATGATTATCAAATAGCCAATCCATACCTAGAATAATGTCAAAATCTCCCATCCGAATAGGAATCAAATCAGCATCGAACTTTTGCCCTTCAAATTCCAGCTCACAATTCTTATAAAGGTGGTGAGAGACAATGACTTGGTCGTCTACAGCTTGGACACGGTAGGGCGCCTCCAACCATGTTGGACTGCTACTCAGGTTCTTGGCGAACCTCTTAGATACAAAAGAGTGGCTTGCACCACTATCAAATAGCACGTTTGTGGGCATATTGTTAACTAAAAAAGCACTTGAAGCAATTGCAACATATGCATAGAATTTCATACTGGTACTCAACAGGAATGACAATAATTAAATTGCGCAATTTAAATGGTACCTATCACAACGTCGGGTGTGTCCTTTACCTCCGCATCTGTCATGATGTGCACCTTAGCATTGGTCTGCAGTCGGCCCCTCTGTTACTGCTACTGAACATTTTTTGCCTGCACATTCGTAGAACATTCCTTTGCGAAATGGCCTACCTTCCCACATCGGAAACATGTGCCAGTACCCTTCCTACACTCGCCAAAGTGTTACCTCTGGCAAGTAGGACAGCGAGGCATACCCTGCAGAGCGGTCTGACCCAGAACTTGTTGTCCCTGAGGCTGTTTGTGCTATGGTAGAACTCTACATTGGGCCAGCTGTTGTGGATGCAGGGTTCGCTGTTGTGCACTCTGACCACCAGAACCACCAACCTTGACAAATTTAGCCCCACGGCGAGGCCCAGAACTGCTAGACTCTCAAGGCCTCTTGCCTCGCTTCTCTTCATCTCTTCTCAGAATCTCCTCTTCAATCCTGTAGCTATCATCAAGCATCTCTCTGAATGACTTAGGCTTAGAACTGACAATCCAGGTTCTGATACGCGTACTCAATCCACGTAAGAATTTTGAAATCTTCAGTTTTTCATCAGACATAATCGTGGGTACAAATCGACCCAATGCGGTGAATCGGCTCACATAGTTAGATATAGACATATCCGCCTCCTGACGCAGCGACTCGAACGCACTGACCTTCCACTCGGTCATAGAAGGAGGGAAATAATACTTGTTAAATTCTTCACGAAATTAATCCCATGGAACCAGTCGAGGAAGGGGTTGAATATTAGTCTTCCACCATTGATTGGCCTCACCAATCAAAAAGGGGCGTATCACCTTATCTTTGAACTCTGTAGGACCCGAATCAGCTCAAAATAATTTTTTGCCTCATCTAACCACTTTTCAGCCTCGTCTGGATTAGAACCACCCTCAAAAGATGGCACCTGAGCCTTTTTCATGGCCTCGAAGTAATAATGGGCATCTCGTTGCTGAGTAGTCGGAGAAGGGGGAGGTGCAACCTGAGTCTGGAACATATTTTGGCCCATCTGAGCCATGGCCTACATAAAAGCCTGAAACACGCTGTAATCTGGTGTCGGAGGTGGCGGATAATAATAGTAGCCCTCAGGTGATGGAGGATACTGCCCGACGGTGAATATTGATACTAGGGCTCATACTGATACTGACCATACGGAAGGGGAGGAGGTGGTGGCACCTGATCCTATGAAGGAGGTACGTGGGCCTGTGGAGGAGGAGCCTGCTCCTGAAGTGGCTTCGCCTTAGGAGGAGGCTGAGGTGCCTGCTCCTGTGTAAGAAGCTGCATAGCTCGGTGTGGTCTCCCACGGTATCCACGGGGTATGTCAGACATCCTACCAAAAAGATTCATGTTACATGGTAAGTTCACATTTATACATATGCACTGATGAAAATTAAATTCCTTATTTTAATTTACTTCACCAATCATATTTTCAGTTATACCGATAGGGTTAGGAGGAGTTAGAGAAAGATTCCCAATGTTAACCTTGATGATCAAGAGAAAGTTCAATTTGTGCATGATTTGGTGATTAAGAGATGATAGGGAAATTTTATTGAGAGATACCGGATTTTATCTTGGTTAAACCTTATTTATTTTTAAAAAAAAATCATTAGGTGGTCTAGTAATCCTAAGTTGATTATATTAATAGAATGCTGGATTCTGCTTATTATTTTGGAGGGTATTCTCTAAATATTCCAGATTTAACGTTAACCAGCACTACCTCACGCAGCAATCGATAAGAATAAACAACCCTAAAGCTGTGCTATGTTGTCTAAACTAAGGCCATCGCATGATTAAAACTTAATTCTAGAATCATAAATTAGATTTCTAAGGGAAGCGTTCAAGTCATCAGTCCCGCCCGTGATCTAGAGTCTGGACTCTGATACCAACTGTAGCGCCCTGCCCAAGTATACAGACCCGGCACGGCTCGCCTACCATACTCTACTGCGAGGAGTATCAGGTGTCATCACTACCATACATACATACATGGTACATGTCCATGGAGAGATCAATGGAACCAATAAACTTAAACATAACCGGTTTGTACAATCGACCGCATCAAATAAGACAAACGGTACGAAAGTCTGGAAAGTCCACAAAAGTACAAAATCCATGGTACAAAATACATAAATGCCAAAATAAACAGGAAGGGCAACTGTCTAAAGGAGCGTCTCTCGCACATGGATAAGTGATCATCAAGGCTCATCTTTGGCAGCTACGTAGTCGACCTCGAAGGTCCGATCCTCTGAAAAATTTTAGAATAACAACGGTTAAACGAAATGAAATTGTCTGGCAAGTAAACTACTTGGATCTCCTATACGGATCAAATAGACTAAGACCAGGCAGCGGAATAGAAGTACTTTATAGAAGAAATATGGTACCTATCTTTTTCTAAAATAATTAGCATCAAGCACATAAGCTCCAGATCTTATATCATCAGGAGTTAGCGATAGATAGGTTACCACAACACAGAAAATAAAAATAATCACAAGGTCTAACTAGAATCCGTAAAAACTCGTCCTATGATCACCTTATCTTTTGAATTACCACCTTAGCTCTACTCAGCACAACTATTCTAGCATAACGATGAAGGTTCAAAATGCAGGCATTGATACGTAGTAAATCATGATCATAAAATAAACATGGTTTCTTTTTATAAACTATGCAATGTCATGTCAAAAACATTTATTGTCATTCTTTTCATACTAATGACGTCCGGAACAATTCCCTATAAAGGCACATATACGATGATCCGTACATCAATCAGAGTATGTAACTTTATGTTGAATCGTAGTCCGGTGAACCCAAGCTCTTCACAAGGTGTTCAAGGCTCGTACGACGTTGGTGAACCCAGGCTCTTCAAAATGTATTCACCCAACTCATAACATAAAAGGGGTCGGGGAGCCCAGGTTCTTCACAAGGTACTCGCACGACACATAATATACATACGTCATTTTGGAATCAACCGTCTCGTATATATGGTTCGTTGCATTTTCCTTCTTTCACTACATATTGTAAAATCACGTCACAACTCATGTCATAAAACCATGTTGTGAAACCTTTGCTTTTCTCATTAAAACTCCTGTCCATTTTGACACTTTGAAAGATCTTTACAACATAAAAAAGTGATTCTCTTTTAAAAATCGTATGATGTATCCAACAGATTTAAATCTAATTATGCTTGAAAAATTCTGTTTTTCGCAACGGTTCATTTTCTTGTTTATTTAGCATGCTCGTAGTTTCCGTTTGACGTTCTAAAATCATGAACTTATAGCTACAACATATACATACAATATTCATGCCATAATCGCAAGAAATATCTCAAATTTACCATTGAAGTGTCCGGTTTTGGGAACTTTTCCAAAACAGCCCTGTTTTCGTTACTTTCAGTTTGAATTTGGACCTAATTCAACTGCTCCCATAAACAGTCCATTCATCATCACTTACAAGCCTTATACATCATGCGAAATAATATGAGAAACATGGAGCAAAGTATCATAAAAATTACATAACATATACATGTGTAAATCACAATACCCAAAACATGCTTCATCATACGCCAAATGATTCGAGTAATAACATGCAAAAGCGGACTTTTAACTCCCACCTGAGCTCAAAATCGTGGGGTGTCACCCCACCATACCCACAATTTCAGCCTCAAGTACATATTATAATGCTCACAATATGCTTATGGGAATAGTTTCTGCATCTTGAATTACTCTTAATTACTTCTATACATGAAGTGAATGAGATATCACTTGAACACACTAAACAAATGAATGTGCCATATATCGCCCAAAACAAGTCTTTAGAAATCATAGAATCATGAGAATATCCATGAAAATGGCACTAACATATATATTTTCTAGCATGAAGTAACATATTTAACCACTTAGAAGGCATAATCCTTTATTCTAATTTAAAGACTAAAAACAGCGCCTCAATTCAAACAATATATACATAAACACTAAAGCTGACCATCTGGATGAAAACATAGAAAACAAGTCCTTGAGATATGCCAAAATGTGATGCCTCACAATTAACATTCTCAAGAACACAAAAACGTAGAACTCAAGGGAATAACTTAGCATAATGAGAGATAGCCATCTAGCAACCAGATAAAACATGGAAGAATGGTTCTTTCATGATTTATAATTACATGTCTCCAACTTAGCCATAAGATGCTTACTTTAATTCTCAAGTGTCACATGCATGACTCCAACGGTTCCTGTTTAAGCATAATCACACATAATATACATCTAAATCACATATTCAAGGACATCAACACATTCAAAAGTATTCTACTTGTATGTCTAGGGAAAATATTTTGAAACTAAGTTCATTTGATCCACTTTGATATCAACCTAGGATTAAGAAGTTCACAAATAAACATAGATGATCCAAATAGATTTACTTGCCTCTTTAATCCTTGAGATGAAGGAGATATACTAGAAATCCACTAAAGTCTTGAGTGTTGGATTGAAGGTTGAGAAATTACCACCACCACGCCTAGGGGTGGTACACGGCCATGTAAGAGGAAAAAGAGGAGAAGGAATTAAGCTCATGCATGAGGTTTGGGAAGGAAAATAAAGGAGGAATTTACAAGAAACCTTACCTATAGGCTTGATTTAAATTTGGATGATCTTTAGAGCTTGAATCTAATCTTGATTTGAGCAAGATTTCTACACCACCACCCCTAGTATGTCACGGTTTTTTTTTTTGGGGGGGGGGGTTAGAAGGGGATGAAAACGGCTTCTTGAAATCCAAATCTTGGAGAAACAAACACAAAACTCTCACATTAAATGTTGGAGGGTGAAAATTGGACTTGATGTTGCCTTGAATTGCTTGGAATTGGTTGAATTCTCCTTCCCAATCACTAAGGGAGGCCACAGTTTTTGGCTTGAGGGAAGAAGAGAGAATTTTCTTGCCTTTGAGATGAGAGGAGAAGGAAGGTAGAAGGTTGTCTTGAATCCACTAAGGAATGGAATGGAGTTGAGTGTTGAAGAGGGATTTTTTTGATGTCTTCTTGGCCTTATGGCCGGTCACTAGGTGGGGAGGGGAGGATGATGGCTAGTTGGCATAGAGAAGGGAAAAGTTAGGCTTTCTGGATGTTCAAGGTGGTGCATGCAAAGGAGGCTACTTTTTGGAAGCTTTTTCGTAGCTTAAGGGAGTGGTTAAATAATTTAGGGAAATTTCTTGGTGTCTCACATGGGAGGGGGCGGTTATGGCCATTTTGGAAGGGTATTTTGAACATTGGCTAGGCAAAATTTCAAATAGGCATGTTGTTATAATTTCATGTAACATGTTATAATTTTATCTGGTCTTATTTAGTTGTTTGTAGAAATTAAATTTTATCGCCATTTGTTCACAAGCATACACTTAGATAGATTTATTAGCATGAACGTAAATTGTTAGGTCGAGCGAATGTCACAACGTTGGGTTGTAACAAGTTATGTGTCAATCAACGATTGAAACCGACTGAAAATAAGATACATCAGCTTAAACTGCTTTATTTTTTTCTATTTTATGTGTGACTAAAATAAAATCATCTTATATCTATTGTGACCCAGCAATTTAAAAAATGTTCTTAATCATTTTAAAGGTAAAATTGTGCAAAAGGAATGTGCAAAAGAAACAAAAGAAATATACGCCTGATGTGCGATGTTACAGCCCGTGTTTTCTAAAAGAAAAAATCTATTAATTACTTTGAAAGTTGTAAAAAAAAAGGTAACGGCTGGGGGTCATTCAAACCCCATTAAAACCCACCCCAAATTATGCCCCAATTACCTCCCCACATTATACCTTATCCCCCTATAAATTAAAAAAATTCATTAAATCCCTTCTCCCTATGTTGTCGCCCCAGTATTTTTGTGGAACTCTAAAAACCCCATCAATCGATCGAAGTACTTCATCCCCTCACATCGATCGATCGATGTCCATCAGAGGACATCATATCCTCACATCGATCGATCAAAGTACTTCATCCCCTCACATCGTTCGATCGATGTCCATCAGAGGACATCATACCCTCACATCGATCGATCGATGTCTACTATTCCAGAAAAGAAATTCTGCGATTTCTGCAGAAACTGCAGAACCATAACTCCAATTGGTCCCAAACCTCATCCCAATCAATCCAAGCCTAATCCCTGCTATAATCTCGTGCTTAAACTGCAGATTGAACACTATACACATACCAAACAAGGATTCAAGCCTAGAACCCAAATATTCCAACCTTATCAATCCAAAGATCTCACCTTTCACCCTCAAACCCCACACAACAATGAGATTACAACAAGAAGGGATTCAAGGGGGTAGGGATTTGCAGGATCTCAAGTAATCAACAACCACAAAATGATTTTCAACATATAACGGCCAAATCATCAACACCAAAACACAGGAATCACAAATAGAATTTACGGAAAGAAACTACTGCATGGTGATCCAATTTAATATCAAAAGTAGGCCTTTTTCTTTCGCAAAAACGTAAGAACTTATAATTAGATTACTTGCCTTTGATTACTCAAGAACGGATTGAAGGAAGGAAGAAGTTTTGGATCAAAACTTGAAGAATCTCCTTAAGGTTGCAGAGGAGGAGGAAGTCGCCTAGGGTATAGAGGAGAAGGAAAAGCGTCGGTTTCTTTTCTATAATGGAGAGAAACTGACGTTTGTCAGTTTTGATATGGAAAGGGGAAAATTTGGAGTTTTTAAATTATATCTATTATCTTATTTATCTTAGGGATAAATCCTAATATTTAATTCTAAAATTAAATACAAATTAATTTCTAATATTTAACCCTTCATTTAATTCTCATTAACCCTATTATTTAATTCGTAATTCATTACTGTTGACCATCATTAATCTCATTTAATTTCTTCTTTGTCTCTTAATTATCCTACGGAGGGTGCGGGGCATAACATTCCACCTCCCTTACAAAAAGTTTCGTCCTCGAAACTGGCGTACCTTATTGGAAAATGTGTGGATACAGCTCTTTCATTTGCTCCTCAAACTCCTGTTGGACCTGTATAGAACCACTAGAAGGGGGGTTGAATAGTGAGTGCAGAAAAAATTGGTTTATAAAAATTTTAAGGACCAATTACTCACTTCTGAAAACAGAGACCGCTTTCAGGACCCATTTTTAAACACTTGGTTGACTGGGTTTTAGACCTCCAAAAATAGTGAAATTTTGACACAATGTACTATCAGGTGTTATGAAGGTGTCATAAACATTTCAGATTAAAACTCAAAGGTTAAGTCACTCAAATGTGGTACGTGATCTGACTATGTCAGTTTGGACAGAACCTGTACCTTAAAATGAAAAACTTATTCCTATTTGGTGACAACTCCAAATGACCTGAAACTTTTATGAGATGACCCTTAGGATGTGTAGTATACTCAGTTAAAAAAGTTTTGAAAAATTCCTTTGGGAAGTATGTCAACCAAGTTGATGTTCTCAACCTCTGCCAATCTGAAAAACAGATTTGCACTAGTCTCAGAACTATGAACGTTTGGATGACTTATCCAAATTTGATAAAATCAGTGGGAAATGAACCCTAAGACACAAGGCTATGTTTCTGCAAATGTTTATGATTTTTGAAATTTATTTGCTATTTTTACCGAGATCATAAAGATGATGCAAAAACAGAAAATGAGAGTAAAAATGTTGAAAGTAAGAACACCAAGAATTTTATACTGGTTCGGGCAACGTGACCTACTCCAGTCTTCAAGGACACCTTCTTTGGTTTTCACTAGTCACCAAAGTCACCTTAGAATAAGGGTGGATAGAGTTATACACCAACTCCTTCAATCCAAACCCTTTTACAATGTTCTACACAAAGAACAACACCAGAGAATCACCAATCAGCACCACCTCACCAAATGAAGGTTTGATCACACCTTGATCAACCTTGTACACCAATGAATCTTATTTGGGTGATGTGTATGAAGCCTATACTGAATATGACATGTAAGTATGATAGGCTTTGGGTATATACAAGAGATGAATATGGAAAATGAAGTGAAGTCTTGCAAACACTAAACAGAATTTTGCACTTGTTGTTCTTGTCTTGTGTTGATCATCTCTTGCCCTTTTTATAGTCATTTGGGGCGCCTAGAAGGTTGAGAGGAGCCTCCCAAATTTGATTTTGAATTGTCTTGTAAGCTCTTGAGACTTCTCCTTTGAATATTCTTTGCACCACTTGACCACATTTTCCTTGCTAGATTCCTTGCAAAATTTCAGCCAACATGCTAAAAGTTCTCCACCTCATCTTGAGTATTTTATGCTTTCTTTTGCATAATTTAGGCTTTCACAAATGCTAAGATATTTGAGTGGATTCTTCTTTATCAATTATACAACAAAAAGAAGTTCCATCTTGTCTCCAAATGGGATAAAACCAACGCATGTTTGAAGTTTGCACATGCTGAGATTTAATTTTTATCTTGCATGGTAGAAAGTAAAATCTTCAAGCATTATGGTAACTTTCAATCACCATTTTACCTTGTCTTCTAGATGCTTTCAAGATCATTATATTGCTGTGAAGGACATGTATAAATACATGTAATAACATATAGTAAAAACGTTCCATGTACGATGATGTACGAACTTCAAGTTTCAACTTCCGTTGATTGCTCGGTTTTTCTCCGTTTTGTCTCAAACCCCTTCAACATATAAAATATGTAATGTAACATGTAATACACATATAAACATGTATAATCTCAGCTCCAATGTGTGTAAGATTTTCGGCCAAGGGGTATATGAATTTAGAATTTGATTTTCTGAGAAATAAGGAAGATGATGGAGAATTGATATATGTATTTGTTTTGTGACTTTGGTATTGATTTCTCCATTTGGTGCACGAAATTTTTGAGTGTTGGAAATGTATATTGGCTGGCCATCTTTGTATGATAAGTATATGATGTGTCGGAGATGGCTCGGTAGTCATATGATATGATACATTTCGGTTTTTGCACTTTTGTCATGTCGATGTAATTTTGGAAGTTTGATGACATGAAGTATATGACTTGAGAGTATCATGGATGTGTATATGATGTATATATGACTCTCTTGTCGTTGACATATGTTGATGACATGTTGATGAAATGTCGAGATCGAATAATGTAGCTTGTCGTCTGAGATAGAATATATGTCGTATGTATATCCATGAGATATATGTATATGCCGTGAGACTCCAAGAAATATATATATGCCATGAGTATCCATAAGATATATGTTTAGAGTGTATATCCAAGAGATATATATGACGTGTGTCCATAAGATATATGTCGAGATATCCAAGAAATATATACGCCGTGTGTCGAGATATCCAAGAAATATATATATACCACATCCAAGAGTTGTATGTATGCCGTGTATATCACCTGAGAATAAATACAACAATGTTTGCCATATGATTTAAGCCTTAACGCTTCATGGCTTGTTAGTACAACAGTGATAGATATAGGCATATGCATTTTGAAATCTCATAACATTTAGATCATGTAATCATGTAACATATAAATCATGCACTTGTAAATCATTCAAACCATGATTTCTCAACAATCTCCCCCTTTTGATGATTTGCAAAATAACCTTTATTCATGATTTAGATATGGCATAATCACTCCCCCTACAATTATGCATTCATAACATGTTTTTCAAAATGTAAATACTCCCCCTTAAATCAATATCTCCCTTTATATCATACATTTGAATTAGCAATTTCTCACTCTCTCTTTGACCTTAAAATCATGCTTTTTCTCCCCCTGAAATCATGCAGGCAATCATGCATTTTTCTCCCCCTGAAATCATGCAAGCAATCATGCATTTTTCAATCATGCATTTTTCTCCCCCTTGATTTTGTAAATCACATCAAAAGATATATTTGGAGCAAAACGATAATTTATAACATATCAATGGAAATCATGCCTAATTTAGATCATAAATTTTCATATGTGGCTTGATTAAGGGCTTTTGTTAAGATATTAGCTATTTGTTCTTCAGTACGAACGTGATCTATAATAATATTACCATTACTTACATGATCACGAAGAAAATGATATCTTACATCTATGTGTTTTGCCTTAGAGTGTAAAACAGGGTTCTTAGATAAGTTGATAGCACTTGTACTGTCACAATATATGGGAATTTTATTTACAGTTATTCCAAAGTCTGAAATTTGTTGTTTTAGCCATAATAACTGTGTACAACAAAGACTTAACGCCATGTATTCTGCCTCTGTAGTGGATAATGCTACACTAGCTTGTTTCTTTGAACACCATGATATTAGTGAGTTTCCAATAAATTGACATGTACCACTTGTACTTTTTCTATCTATCTTACACCCTCCATAATCAGCATCAGTATAAGCATGTAGATTGAATTCGGAGTTTTTATCATACCAAATACCTAATGTGGGAGTGTGCTTAATGTACCGAAATATTCGTTTTACAGCATTATAATGTGAGACTTTCGGGTTACTTTGAAAACGAGCACACGTACACACACTAAACATGATATCAGGTCTACTTGCAGTAAGATAAAGCAAAGAGCCAATCATAGATCTATATAATCCGTTGTCAAAGTCTTTTCCAGTTTCATCTTTATCAAGCTTAGTTGCTATACTCATGGGGGTTGTAGATGGCTTTAAATTCTCAAAACTAAACTTCTTAATCATGTCATTCACATATTTTGCTTGACTTATGTGTATTCCTTTATTAATTTGTTTAATTTGCAAGCCAAGAAAATAATTTAGTTCACCTACCATCGACATTTCAAATTCAGATTTCATACAGTTTTCAAATTCTTCAACTAATTTATCACAACTAGATTCAAAGATAATATCATCAACATAAATTTGAAGAATAAGTAAATCTGATTTTTCTCGTTTTAAGAATAGTGTACTGTCGATGGTTCCTCTTTTAAATCCATTTTCTAAGAGGAAAGTGGCAAAACGATCGTACCAAGCTCTAGAAGCTTGTTTTAAGCCATATATCGCTTTCTTTAACTTGTATACATGATTAGGATATATCATATCCTCAAAGCCAGGTGGTTGTTTTACATAGACTTCTTCTTGTATAAAACCATTTAAGAATGCACTTTTTACGTCCATTTGGTAAAGTTTAAAATTCTTTATGCAAGCAATAGCAAGTAGTAATCGTATAGCTTCTAATCGTGCTACGGGTGCAAATGTTTCATCATAGTCTATGCCTTCTTCTTGATTATATCCTTGAGCTACAAGCCTAGCTTTGTTTCTAACCACTTTACCATCTTCATTCATTTTGTTTCTAAACACCCATTTTGTACCTATTATTGTTTTGTCTTGTGGTTGAGGTACTAAATCCCAAACACCATTTCTTGTAAATTGATTAAGTTCATCATGCATAGCATCAATCCAAGAAGAATCATTTAAAGCATCAAACACATTCTTGGGTTCTATTTCCGAAATCATAGCATGGAATTGATTTATTTCATCTTGATTTATTCTTCTACGTGGTCGTACACCTTGTGATATATCGCCTATGATAAGTTCATGTGGATGATTCTTATGAAATCTTGTTTGATTATTTTCTAAGTTCTCATGCATTTCTAGTGTGTTGTGTTCATCATGTACTATATTTTCTTCTATATCATCAATCACAGGTTTGAGTTCAAAATCACCATCATAATCTTTAGTTGTTTCATGTTCACCGAATTCATTGAATTTCACATGAATAGATTCTAAGATTTGCCTAGTGATAGGATCATAACATCTATATGCCTTAGAATTTACAGAATATCCAACAAAGATGCATTCAATGGATTTAGACTCAAATTTATCTAGATTATCTTTTGTGTTGAGTACAAAGCATTTACATCCAAACACACGAAAATAGTCAATCTTGGGCATTCGATCATTTAAAATCTCAAAAGGGGTTTTGTTTATTTTCTTTCTAATTGATAAACGATTGACTATATAACATGCACAATTTACAGCTTCTGCCCACAAGAATTTAGGTAGTTTATTTTCACATAACATTGTTCTTGCAATTTCTTGTAGTGTCGTATTCTTTCTTTCTACTACGCCATTTGATTGAGGTGTTATAGGTGGTGAAAATTCATGTTTAATACCCTTTTCTTCACAAAATGCAATCATATCTTTATTTTTAAATTCACCGCCTCTATCGCTTCTAATTTTCTTCACATTTATGCCATATTCATTTTCAAGTTGTTTTATTAATTTGGCAATCTCAACTGCACTATCATCTTTATTTGCAAGAAATAAAGTCCATGTATAGCGAGAAAAATCATCAACTATGACACATGCATAGTGTCTCCCTCCAAGACTTTTAGTACGACTAGGACCAAACAAATCAATGTGTAATAATTCTAAGATAGTAGATGTGATAATCTCATTCTTAGACTTAAGTGATTCACGTGTTTGTTTGCCTCTAATACAAGATTCACATAACTTAAAGTTATCCGTATCAAATTTAGGCAATCCTCGTACTAGATTCTTTCGTTGAAGTTTTTCAAGAGTTGATATGCCAATATGTCCTAACCTTCTATGCCATAAGTTCACATTTGGTTCATTTGTCATAAAACATTTTACTCTAGCATCTAGCATATCATCTATGGATAGTGTAAAAATATTTCCTTCTTTTTTTCCTTTTAGTACGGTTTCTCCATTTTTATTGACAATATTGCAATATGGATGAGAGAAACACACATCATAACCATTATCAAGAAATTGTGAAATACTAAGTAAGTTGTATGATAGATTACTTACTAGGAACACGTTGGAGATTTGAAGAGTACTTGGATTTCCGATTGTTCCTTTTCCAATGATTCGACCTTCATTGTTATCTCCAAAGGTTACGGATCCTCCTTTTTCAACTTTCTTTAATTTGGAAAATAGAGTTGGATCACCCGTCATATGTCTTGAACACCCACTATCAAGATACCACTTATTTCCTATATCTTTTGCTACCTACAAAACACAACACTAACTTAGGTACCCTTTAATTTTGGGTCCTTACGGGTTAGTGATTTAGACCTTTGTAAGAATACCTTTTGGTATCCAAACTTGGGTAACCTTTCTTGGTCTTCCAAAAGATGATAGGATATAGTACATGTTGTTTTCATCTCTATTTTGCCTATAGTGGCCGAATGTGCCAATGTGAGTTGATTTGTGATAAGTGTTTTGGTTTGTTGGCAATGTGTGTGATCTAGATGCGTTTGTACAATATGAATGTTGCATATGCTTTGATGACTTCCTTTGATATCTATATGGAACATGCTTGTATTTTTCATGTGATGAACTATAGGTAGTGCGATGAGATGCCAATAATGTCTTGCTAGTTTGTATTGTTACCTTCTTAGGCTTCTCAATTGTTTTGAAGACATGTTGTTGTTTGAATGATGATGCAACAAAGTTTGTAGATTTACTTTGTACATGAGTATCTTTACTATACCCTAATCCGGTTTTGTCATTGTCATGCTTTTGAGAAGAGATAAGATGATCTAGCATGCAAGTTCCTTTATCAAATTTCTTAACAGTATTCTCTAATTCTATGTTTCTTGATCTCAAGTCTACGATCTCGGATTTCATTTCAACATTTTCGGATGTTAAAGAAATAATTTCAGACCTCAATGCACTAATTATACTTGACGACTCTTCTTTTGAATCGTTTAATTGAGACACAAGATTTGTGTTAGAGGATTCTAACAATTTCTTGTCTTCAACTAAGCGTTTCTTTTCTTTAGCAAGAGCTTTTGAAAATTTATGCAATTCAAGATATTCACTAAACAAATCATCATATGAAGCTTCATTATCAGAATCGGAATCGGAATTTACCTCAATTGACGCCTTTGATGCAAAGCAAACTTGAGCCGTTTCATCATCAGCTTCTTCATTTTCTAAGTCGGATGAATCACTCCATGTAGAAGCTGTGAAGGCCCTTCTTGTATTCCTTTGTTTCGGTTCTGAGACGAGTCTAGTATGTGTCCGTTCCTTGTCATGGTTTTTGTTCATTGTTTTGTCCTTGTTTGGACAGTTATAGGAAATATGTCCAGATCTTCCACAGTCATAACATTTCATGTCTTTATCATTGTTCTTATTTCTGTTTGACTTAGATGAAGTGGATTTATGTTTGTTTCTAAATGACTTCTTCATAAATTTTCTTAATCCTTTAGCCAATAGAATTAGATTTTCATCATCCGAATCCGTGTCACTATCATTTACGCAATTAGAAGAAGTAGAGACGTATTCATTTGAATTGAAAGCTATTGTCTTACTTTTTTTGGAAGTTGATTCGGATTTCCTCATAGTAAGTTTGTTTTTATATACCTTCAATGATCCAATCAATTCCTCCATTTTTATTGACTTGGTTTCTTTGCTTTCTTCTATTGCGGTAACTTTCGGATCCCATTCGGATGGAAGGCTTCTCAATACCTTTTGTACCTTTTCCTGTGAAGTGAAAGCTTTGCCAAGAGACTCAAGAGAATTGTAGATGTTAGTTAATCTCAAATCCATATCAACAATGGATTCATTTGGCAACAATTTGAAGGATTCAAGAGTAGACATAAGCATATTGATTTTGGACTCTTTTACTTGACTTGTTCCTTCATGCTTCATTTCTAAACTCTTCCACATATCTTGTGCATTAGAACAATTAGATACATAACTAGATTCACTTTTGCTCAAACCATTTAGAAGAAGTTGCATAGCTTTAGCATTCATACTTAACTTCTTCTTATCATCACTTGTATACTCTAGTTTAGACTTTGTAACTTCTATATCAACACCATCAACCGCGGTTATCTTAGATGGAACAAAAGGACCATCTTCTATTATAGACCACAAATCAATATCAATAGCCATAAGAAACAATTTCATGCGAAGTTTCCAATGATTAAAAGACTCACCGTCAAAGAGTGGAGGCCTTTGGCTAGACATACCTTCTTGCTCGGTTTTGTGACTAGTTGATGACATCTCACAAAGATTGTTATATCTTCTTGTTGTGAGTTTACCTCGCTCTGATACCAATTGTTGGACCTGTATAGCACCACTAGAAGGGGGGTTGAATAGTGAGTGCGGAAAAAATTGGTTTATAAAAATTTTAAGGACCAATTACTCACTTCTGAAAACAGAGACTGCTTTCAGGACCCGTTTTTAAACACTTGGTTGACTGGGTTGTAGACCTCCAAAAATAGTGAAATTTTGAAACAATGTACTCTCAGGTGTTATGAAGGTGTCATAAAAATTTCAGATTAAAACTCAAAGGTTAAGTCACTCAAATGTGGTACGTAATCTGACTGTGTCAGTTTGGACAGAACCTGTACCTTAAAATGAAAAACTTATTCCTATTTGGTGACAACTCCAAATGACCTGAAACTTTTATGAGATGACCCGTAGGGGATGTGTAGTATACTCAGTTAAAACAGTTTTGAAAAATTCCTTTGGGAAGTATGTCAACCAAGTTGATGTTCTCAACCTCTTCCAATCTGAAAAACAGATTTGCACTAGTCTGAGAACTATGAACGTTTGGATGACTTATACTTATCCAAATTTGATAAAATCAGTGGGAAATGAACCCTAAGACACAAGGCTATGTTTCTGAAAATTTTTATGATTTTTGAAAATTATTTGCTATTTTTACCGAGGTCATAAAGATGATGCAAAAACAGAAAATGAGAGTAAAAATGCTGAAAGTAAGAACACCAAGAATTTTATACTGGTTCGGCCAACGTGACCTACTCCAGTCTTCAAGGACACCTTCCTTGGTTTTCACTAGTCACCAAAGTCACCTTAGAATAAGGGTGGATAGAGTTATACACCAACTCCTTCAATCCAAACCCTTTTACAATGTTCTACACAAAGAACAACACCAGAGAATCACCAATCAGCACCACCTCACCAAATGAAGGTTTGATCACACCTTGATCAACCTTGTACACCAATGAATCTTATTTGGGTGATGTGTATGAAGCCTATACTGAATATGACATGTAAGTATGATAGGCTTTGGGTATATACAAGAGATGAATATGGAAAATGAAGTGAAGTCTTGCAAACACTAAACAGAATTTTGCACTTGTTGTTCTTGTCTTGTGTTGATCATCTCTTGCCCTTTTTATAGTCATTTGGGGCGCCTAGAAGGTTGAGAGGAGCCTCCCGAATTTGATTTTGAATTGTCTTGTAAGCTCTTGAGACTTCTCCTTTGAATATTCTTTGCATCACTTGACCACATTTTCCTTGCTAGATTCCTTGCAAAATTTCAGCCAACATGCTAAAAGTTCTCCACCTCATCTTGAGTATTTTATGCTTTCTTTTGCATAATTTAGGCTTTCACAAATGCTAAGATATTTGAGTGGATTCTTCTTTATCAATTATACAACAAAAAGAAGTTCCATCTTGTCTCCAAATGGGATAAAACCAACGCATGTTTTAAGTTTGCACATGCTAAGATTTAATTTTTATCTTGCATGGTAGAAAGTAAAATCTTCAAGCATTATGGTAACTTTCAATCACTATTTTACCTTGTCTTCTAGATGCTTTCAAGATCATTATATTGCTGTGAAGGACATGTATAAATACATGTAATAACATATAGTAAAAACGTTCCATGTACGATGATGTACGAACTTCAAGTTTCAACTTCCGTTGATTGCTCGGTTTTTCTCCGTTTTGTCTCAAACCCCTTCAACATATAAAATATGTAATGTAACATGTAATACACATATAAACATGTATAATCCCAGCTCCAATGTGTGTAAGATTTTCGGCCAAGGGGTATATGAATTTAGAATTTGATTTTCTGAGAAATAAGGAAGATGATGGAGAATTGATATATGTATTTATTTTGTGACTTTGGTATTGATTTCTCCATTTGGTGCACGAAATTTTTGAGTATTGGAAATGTATATTGGCTGGCCATCTTTGTATGATAAGTATATGATGTGTCGGATATGGCTCGGTAGTCATATGATATGATACATTTCGGTTTTTGCACTTTTGTCATGTCGATGTAATTTTGGAAGTTTGATGACATGAAGTATATGACTTGAGAGTATCATGGATGTGTATATGATGTATATATGACTCTCTTGTCGTTGACATATGTTGATGACATGTTGACGAAATGTCGAGATCGAATAATGTAGCTTGTCGTCTGAGATAGAATATATGTCGTATGTATATCCATGAGATATATGTATATGCCGTGAGACTCCAAGAAATATATATATGCCATGAGTATCCTAAGATATATGTTTAGAGTGTATATCCAAGAGATATATATGACGTGTGTCCATAAGATATATGTCGAGATATCCAAGAAATATATACGCCGTGTGTCGAGATATCCAAGAAATATATATATACCGTATCCCAGAGTTGTATGTATGCCGTGTATATCATCTGAGAATAAATACAACAATGTTTGCCATATGATTTAAGCTTTAACGCTTCATGGCTTTTTAGTACAACAGTGATAGATATAGGCATATGCATTTTGAAATCTCATAACATTTAGATCATGTAATCATGTAACATATAAATCATGCACTTGTAAATCATTCAAACCATGATTTCTCAACAGCTCCCACGTGGCTTCACGCTCCGTATGGTTACTCCACTGAACTTTGACATACGGAATGACGCGTCGGCGTATGACTTGATCTTTTCTATCCACAATCCTTATTGGATGCTCTTCATAAGTGATATCCTCCTTAACATCCAACGGTTGAGCTTCCAGGATATGACTTGGGTCCGATATGTATTTCCTTAGTTGGGATACATGAAATACATTATGGACTTGGGATAAGCTCGGAGGTAAGGCTAGCCTGTATGCTCTTTCACCAACTTTGCCTAGCACTTCGTACGGGCCAATATATCTAGGGCTTAACTTGCCCTTCATTCCGAATCTTGCAACCCCTTTGGTAGGTGAAACCCGTAGATAAACCTTTTCACCTTCCTCAAACTCCAAGGGTCGTCTTTTGGTATCGGCCCAACTCTTATTACGATCTTGAGCCACCTTCAGTTTCTCTCTTATCACTTTGACCTTTTCAAAAGTTTGTTCAACCAACTCGGGTGCAGTGATGGTCCTTTCCCCAACTTCGTCCCAACAAACAGGGGACCTAAACTTACGTCCGTATAAAGCTTCAAATGGTGCCATACCAATTGCACTGTGATAGCTATTATTGTACGAAAACTCCATCAACTTCAGCATGCTATCCCAGTTTCCTTTGAAGTCCAAGGCGCATGCTCTCAACATGTCTTCCAATGTTTGAATGATTCTCTCGGATTGCCCATCCGTTTGTGGGTGGTAAGCAGTACTCATCCTTAACTCTGTACCCATAGCTTTCTGGAATGCCCTCCAAAACTTAGAGGTAAACTTGGGATCGCGGTCTGATACAATACTGACAGGGACTCCGTGCAAACTCACAATGTTATCCACGTAGGTGTTGGATAGTTTCTCATATGAGGTACCGTGTGGCATGGCGATGAAATGGGCTGTCTTCGTCAAACGGTTTACAATCACCCAGATTATCTCATTTCCATTTCTGGTCTTGGGTAGTCCCATCACAAAGTCCATAGTTACGTGTTCCCATTTCCACTCTGGAATTTCTAAGGGCATCATCAAACCACCAGGTCGTTGATGTTCAGCTTTAACCTGTTGACATACCAAGCATCTCTCAACATACTCTGCTATGCTTTTCTTCATCCCCATCCACCAATAATTCTTTTTGAGGTCCTTATACATCTTCGTGCTGCCGGGATGGATTGATAACCTAGAGTTATGAGCTTCTCGTAACAACTCCTTTCGAAGCTCATCATAGTTAGGTACACACAACCTATTCTGAAACCATAAACTTCCATCTTCTCGCAATTGGAAATCCTTTACTGGTCCCGCAGCTAGTTTGTCACGGATTTCTCTTAGCGCTGCGTCTCCATACTGCGCCTCTTTTTTCCTGTCCACCAAGTCTGGGCTGATGGATAATGTCGTAAGAACATTCGCCACTGAGTCTACCAATTCAAGGTCAAACTCCTCAATCTCTCTTTCCAATGGAGACTGTCTTGCGTGGCTAGAATTTCTGCTCAATGTGTCCGCCACTCTGTTGGCCTTACCCGGATGGTACTTGATGGTCAGGTCATAATCCTTAAGTAACTCCAACCATCTTCTCTGTCTCATGTTTAACTCCTTCTGCGAGAATAAGTACTTCAAGCTCTTGTGATCAGTAAATACGGCGCACTTTTCTCCGTACAAATAGTGTCTCCAGATCTTAAGAGAAAATACCACAGCTGCGAGCTCCAAGTCATGCGTCGGGTAATTCTGCTCATATGGTTTCAATTGTCTTGACGCGTATGAAATAACTCGTTCATTTTGCATCAAGACACACCCTATAAACAGAAAGTTAATTCAGGACTAGCATGAGTATATACAATGCATTAATTGTAATGATGTACATATCGACGCGTCACTATAGATCACGAAACCGTCGGTGCCGGAGGGTTGTGCCAGCACCGGGGCTGTGGTCAATCTCTTCTTGAGCTCGGTAAAGCTCTGCTCACATTCAGCAGTCCATTCGAACTTAGTCTTCTTCTGCGTAAGTCGACTCAATGGAACTGCTATCGTTGAGAATCCCTCAACGAACTTCTTGTAGCAGCCTGCTAAGCCTAGAAAGCTTCTCACTTCAGTCACGTTGGTAGGCCTTGGCCATTCCGTGATGGCTTCTATCTTTTTAGGGTCCACAGAGATCCCATCTTCCGAAATCACGTGACCGAGAAAGGCTACACTTCTTAGCCAAAATTCACACTTGCTGAATTTGGCATAAAGCTGCTGTTGCCTCAGAATTTGTAACACCACTCTTAAGTGTTCAGCATGTGCTTGCTCATCGGGAGAGTATACCAAGATGTCATCAATGAACACCACCACGAATTGGTCCAACTGCTCTCGGAATACGGTGTTCATCAAGTCCATAAAGGCCGCTGGGGCATTAGTTAATCCAAAAGGCATCACCAAAAATTCATAATGCCCATATCGAGTCCGGAAAGCCGTTTTAGGTACGTCTCCTGCTTTCACAAGCAGCTGATGATACCCCTGACGAAGGTCAATCTTTGAAAACCATCGGGCTCCCTTTAGTTGATCAAATAAATCTTCAATCCTTAGCAGAGGATATTTGTTCTTTATGGTGATCTTATTCAACTCGCGGTAATCAATACACAACCGCATGCTGCCATCTTTCTTCTTCACAAATAATACAGGAGCTCCCCAAGGTGATACACTGGGGCGAATCAACTTCTTGTCCAACAACTCCTGAAGTTGTCCTTTAAGTTCCTTAAGTTCAGCTGGAGCCATTCTGTAGGGTGCCTTAGATATAGGCTCGGCTCCTGGTATCAAATTGATCTCAAACTCCACTTCTCTTGATGGCGGAACTCCCGGTAAATCATCCGGAAATACATCTTTGAACTCATTGATTACCGATATTGGATCCATAGAGGGAACCTCCTGCTTCGCATCTAATGCATACACCATAAATCCCTCTGCTCCTTTCTGTAAGGCTTTAAAGGCCTTAATCGCTGTCAAGTATATCTTCTTTGGGGCTTTTGTTAACTTGACGTTTCCGTGGACCGTTATTTCATTCATATCAGGATCCTTAACGGTCACTTGTTTGAGTTTACAGTCAATATTGGCATGATTCTTGGTCAACCAATCCATGCCCAATATTACATCAAAGTCCTTCATCGGAATGGGAACTAACGTCACCGAAAACATCCTCCCATCCAACTCCAACTCACAATCTTTGTACTGGTGGTGGGAAACCAGTACTTGTTCGCCGGCTGCTTGCACTCTAAATGGGTTCTCGAGACATTCGGGTAAGCAGTCGAGTCCTTTGGCGAATCACTTAGAGATGAAGGAGTGACTAGCTCCGCTATCAAACAACATATTTGCAGGTACTTTATTAACTAGGATCACACCTAAGCACAAAAGGGTAGCACATAAAGGTTTCACATAAAACACATTTTATCATCAACTTAAAAGACTAAAATTCAACTTAAGCTACTATTATTGAACTTAAGTCGTACCTGTCACAACGTTGGCGTCCTCCTGTACCTCAGCGTCCGTCATCGCGTGGACTCTCGCGTTGGGCCTGCCTCTCTGATGCTGAGCCGGCCCTGCTGCTGCCTGAGGCTTAGGGTTCCATTCAGGGCAGTCCTTGATCCTATGGCCCGCCTTTCCACATTTGAAGCACGCACCAGTTATTTTCCAGCATTCGTCCACGTGTCTCCTCTAGCAGTGTGGGCATTCGGTAGGTGCTTGACGATCAGGCCGAATCTGTTGCGGTGCCCTCTAAGCTGGCCCTGCCTGTCCTTTCCTGAGAATCTTGACCCAACGTCCGGGTCTACCACCGCTCTGTTCTTCCCTTGGCCTCTTGCTCGATTCTTCACGAGCCTCTCTGATCTGTGACCTTCGCATGTCACTCTCCACGCGGTAACATGCGTCCAACATTTCCTCAAAAGTTTTCAAGCTAGACCCCGCTATGGCCGTCCGTATGCGGGGGTTCAAACCTTCCTCAAACTTTAGCATTTTCATTCGGTTGTTTTCCAGCATCATGGGCGTAAACTTTCCCAAGGCATGAAACCTATTTGCTTAATCCGAGACAGACATCCTTCTTTGCTCAAACTTGTCAAACTGCCTCATCTTCTCCAAAATGGCAGTCTCAGGCACATAGTAATCTTTGTATGCCTGTACAAATTGTCTCCATTGAATGGGAAGAGTCATCTTTGGCAACATGCCGTTCCACCATGCATTGGCCCTGCCAATCAGAAATGGCGTGGCTATATCCACCTTGAGTTCTTCAGGCACTTGCACCAGCCTGAAGCATTTCTCTACTTCATCAAGCCAAAACCCAGCCACTTCTGGGTCTGTGGTCCCTTCAAAATTGGGAGCATGCATCTTGCGCATTTCCCCAATATAGTACCTGATGCCTTGTTGGGGAGGTGGTGGAGGAGGTTGTTGTGGTTGTTGCTGCCGCTGAGCAACCCCTTGAGCTATTACCGTGATAGCGTCTATCAGCGCCTGGGGTACTAAGACTGGAGGTGGTGGTGGTGGAGGGTTATTGTTGTTCCCATTGCCACCGTTTCCTTGATTGTCGCGTCTGGGAGGCATTTTCTGCAAGATCACGCTTATTAGTATCTAGCAGCTCCAAAAATAAATGCTTGGGGTCCATAATGTTGTACAAGGCGGAATTTATAAGTTAAAATAAATACATTTATTGATTACTCCTAATCGCGCTCGTACACACACCCATCCCAATCAAACTTAAATCTAGGATTGCATACTTAGACTTAAAGATCAACTTAGAGTCAAGATCATAGCTTAAGACTCTACATGTCATAACCTAGGTCTCCGAGGTAGATCTGAAGCCTAGGCTCTGATACCACCTGTAGCGCCCCGACTCGGACAGCGGAATCCAAACCGGTACACCCGTCGTAGCTTACTGAGAAGACTACAAGACGTCTCATCTCTCGATTACACATCATCCATGACGTAAGAGAAATAAGTGCGGAAACACGTATCTCGTAAATCTAAACCATTAATGCAGTACATCAAAAGACAAAGTGAATATCAAAAACCGTATATGGTCGCAGCCATCTAAAACCTCAAATGAATCAGAAATAACAGAATCTAGTTAATCAATTCTCTCCACAAAGTCTAGGCATCCCATTCTGCCCACTCGCCGTCGTCCTCAATGAAGATCATATCGTAGCTAGGCTCATCTGCGATACCAAAGGCAGTACCCTTAGAGAAAAACGCTAGCAAGTAACCCGCTTATAAGACATACGGGATCAACACATGGCAAGACATGAGTAATATATAATTCAAGGAAATTGTGGGGCACATGTTTTGTAAAACTTCCAAATATATAGACGAATCACGTAATAGAGCAAGTATGTCCATTCGAACGTAATTAACAAATCAATGGCAATCAAATACCACACACATCTATACCACAACGACTCTCGTGATGCATGTCAAAATATGCACTACACTACACAATCACAAATGCATGAGCCATTTCTTTTCAAAATAGTGCAATGCATGTCACAATGTCCGGTCTCGTAACTCGTTATCCTGTAACGTGCCCCGGCTTATATTTCCATCCCGGTTTGCATTACAGGCCTCGTTATGCTCTGTGATGCACCTCGGCTTATATTTCCATCCCGATTAACATCACAGATCTCGTAAAACTCTGCAATGCACCTCGGCTTAAATTTCCATCCCGATTAACATTGCAGAGGACTTTATACCCTGTGACGTGCCCCGGCTTATATTTCCATCCCGGTTTGCGTTACAGCCTTTTGTGCCCTGTAATGCACCTCGGCTTAAATTTCCATCCCGATTAACATTACAGGTCATCTTTGCAACTCAGTGCCGAAGCACCGCTCTTTCTCAAAACAATATGCAATACAAGTGTCATGATGCAAGACTCCTCGTTTCAATCACATTTCTCGTTCACGTATACAGTTCATATTCACATGCGCAAGTAAGAGCAACACACAAGATTTCCTTAACTTACACATCAAATCTTAGGCTTCAACTAGATCGTCAACACTTAAACTTGATTCCAAAAGTCACAAACCAATGCGAGTACCCCTATCTTTCCTTCATGGAACTCTATAACACCTCGTACGTTCATTTCCTCACCCTCCTAGGTCATCCTCATTGAAATCCGATTCGAAAACCCTTGGAAGTCACCAAGTTGATTCACCATCCTAAGTCATGTTCCCAAGACTTAGACTAACTTCAATCAGGTCCTAAGAAGTCTCTAAGGTCACCCAAAGGGTCCCCTAGCTTCCCTCTTTCTTCCCTTATGTTTCCACAAAACTGATGGACATCATACCCTCACATCGATCGATCGAAGTACTTCATCCCCTCACATCGATCGATCGATGTCCATCAGAGGACATCATACCCTCACATCGATCGATCGAAGTACTTCATCCCCTCACATCGATCGCTCGATGTCCATCAGAGGACATCATACCCTCACATCGGTCGATCGAAGTACTTCATCCCCTCACATCGATTGATCGATGTCCATCAGAGGACATCATACCCTCACATCGATCGATCAAAGTACTTCATCCCCTCACATCGATCGATCGATGTCTACTATTCCAGAAAATAAATTCTGCGATTTCTGCAGAAACTGCAGAACCATAACTCCAATTGGTCCCAAACCTCATCCCAATCAATCCAAGCCTAATCCCTGCTATAATCTCATGCTTAAACTGCAGATTGAACACTATACACATACCAAACAAGGATTCAAGCCTAGAACCCAAATATTCCAACCTTATCAATCCAAAGATCTCACCTTTCACCCTCAAACCCCACACAACAATGAGATTACAACAAGAAGGAATTCAAGGGGGTAGGGATTTGCAGGATCTCAAGTAATCAACAACCACAAAATGATTTTCAACATATAACGGCCAAATCATCAACACCAAAACACAGGAATCACAAATAGAATTTACGGAAAGAAACTACTGCATGGTGATCCAATTTAATATCAAAAGTAGGCATTTTTCTTTCGCAAAAACGTAAGAACTTATAATTAGATTACTTGCCTTTGATTACTCAAGAACGGATTGAAGGAAGGAAGAAGTTTTGGATCAAAACTTGAAGAATCTCCTTAAGGTTGCAGAGGAGGAGGAAGTCGCCTAGGGTAGAGAGGAGAAGGAAAAGCGTTGGTTTCTTTTCTATAATGGAGAGAAACTGACGTTTGTCAGTTTTGATATGGAAAGGGGAAAAGTTGGAGTTTTTAAATTATATCTATTATCTTATTTATCTTAAGGGATAAATCATAATATTTAATTCTAAAATTAAATACAAATTAATTTCTAATATTTAACCCTTCAATAAATCTCATTAACCCTATTATTTAATTCGTAATTCATTACTGTTGACCATCATTAATATCATTTAATTTCTTCTTTGTCTCTTAATTATCCTACGGAGGGTGCGGGGCATAACATTAGGTATCTTTTTAGGTTATGCCTCAAATAGTAAGGCATTTCGTGTTTTCAACAAAAGGAGTCAAAAGGTGGAAGAATCAATCCATGTTAAGTTTAATGAGTCATTTAGTGACGAACCTAAACTTAATGAAGATTGTGAAGAAAATGATGATGTGACTCCTCAAGAAGAAATTCTTGAGGATATTCCTATGGTTGTTCCTCAATAAGAGATTGTTGATGATCCTCCAAATGGAAACATCTTCAATGACTTGAGAGTAGAACCTATTGAAGGTACTCCTCCACCTTGTGTGCATGAACTTAGTGAGTCAAATAGAAATATTTCTCATACTCATGTTGATACACAAAATGTAGATAATGCATCACGCATTACGGAACATGAGATTCATGTGAATGATGAAGGTTCATCACTTCCGGAACGTGATCTTGAGGAAGTTGGAGGAGATGTCTCCAATCTTCCTAGATCGTTTAAGCACAAAATTTGTCACCCGCACGAGTTGGTCATAGGTGATTTAAATAGGGGTATCACCACACGAAGGCAATATAGAGAGAATGCATTTGTCTCTCTTATAGAGCCTAAGAATATTAAAGATGCACTTCTTGATGAAAATTGGATCTTGGCTATGCAAGAAGAATTAAACCTATTTGAAAGAAGTGATGTTTGGGAGTTAGTTCCCAAACCACACGATCATCCTATTATTGTTACGAAATGGGTTTTTCGTAACAAGATGGATGATCAAGGTAATGTCACTAGAAACAAGGCTAGGTTAGTTGCTCAAGGATACCGTCAAGAAGAAGGTATCGATTTTGATGAGACATTTGCACCCGTAGCACATCTTGAGGCTATTAGGATGTTATTAGCATATGCTTGTTATAGGGATTTTAAACTTTACCAAATGGATGTTAAATCCGCCTTCTTGAATGGTGTTATTCAAGAAGAAGTGTATGTTACACAACCTCCCGAGTTTGAATGTCATGATTCACCCCATCATGTCTTCAAACTTAAAAAGGCTCTTTATGGCCTCAAACAAGCTCCAAGAGCATGGTACGAGAGGTTAAGTACTTTTCTTCTTAATAATGGTTTTTCAAGAGGTAAAGTTGACACTACTTTGTTCATAAAAGAACAAGGTAGAAATCATTTAATTGTTCAATTATATGTTGATGATATTATTTTTGGTGCTATTAACAATTGTCTTTGTGAGCAATTTGCTAGTCTTATGCAAGGTGAGTTCGAGATGAGCATGATGGACGAACTCAACTATTTCCTTGGATTACAAATCAAGCAAACCGAAGAAGGCGTGTACATTTCCCAAACCAAATACACAAAGGATTTGCTCAAAAAGTACAATTTTGGTGAAGGAAGAGAAGTAAACACTCCTATGAGCACAAGTGCCAAGCTTGACAAGGATGAAAAGGGAAAGCATGTCGAGGTAACCTTGTATCGTGGCATTATAGGTAGTCTACTCTATTTGACGGCTAGTAGACCCGATATTTTACATGCAATGTGTTTATGTGCTAGATTTCAAAGTGATCCTAGGGAGATGCATTTTATTGTGGTAAAACGCATCCTTAGATACCTTAGAAGTACTTTGAAATTTGGTCTATTTTATCCTAAGAATGCATGTTTTGATTTAAAAGGATGTTGTTACTCCGATTATGCGGAGAGTCTTGTTGATAGGAAGAGCACCTCCGGAACTTGTCAGTTTCTTGGAGATTTTCTTGTTTCTTGGTTTTCTTAGAAACAAAACAGTGTGTCTCTTTCTACGGTGGAATCCGAATATGTGTCGGTTGCCTCTTGTTGTGCACAATTGTTATAGATGACTAACACATTAAATGATTATAACATTCACTTCTCCAAGGTGCCAATTTTGTGTGATAACACGTCTGCTATAAATATTGCACAAAATCCCGTCCAACATAGTCGGACTAAGCACATTGAAGTGAGGTATCATTTCATCCGTGATTGTGTACAAAAGAATTTGGTAAGTGTGAAATTTGTTCCTACACGAGACCAACTAGCAGACTTATTCACGAAACCCTTACCTAGTGATTTGCATCTATAAGAAGTAGGTTGGGGTTGCTCAACATGGGTTGATAATAAAACCATCTTGAGTTTTGAGCAAGAAAATTTTCAAATTTTCAAGGTCAGTATACATAAGGCGCTTCATCACAGTTACTTCAGGTGTTCGATGTCACATCAAGCACCTGATGTTAAGGATGTCACTCGTTCGAAGTGACATTAGACGCTTTATTGTTCCTTACACACGCGTTCGATACCGGATCAAGCGCTTTATCTAAATGAGTTCGCTTGTTAAAAGTGACATTAAGCGCTCAATCTGCATCTCCACAACCGTTCGAAGTGACTTCAAGCGTTTCATCCTCTTTTGTGAAGTCGTTCGAAGTCGCATTCAGCGCCTAAACCCTATTTCTTCACATTCCTATCCGCCGTCTCTTCAGTTTTCGCGCCATTCAAGAATCATCAATTCCTGCCGCCATTACTTCTTTTCCACCTTTTCCACACGATCTCCCACGTCTCCCCTCTTCCCAACCTCTTCATCTTCTCCACTACTCCACTTCTTTAACCCTCTCTCTCTCTCATTAACCTCCATTATCACCATCAAAAACCTTTCATCTTCCATTTCCTCCTATAAATTCTAACCTTCTCTCTTCTCTCCTCATTCTGCCCATTTCATTTCCACCAGAAATTTTTTTCCATCAAACAATTCTCAGATGTCTTCTGCAGGTCCTTCCAAACGCCCCCGCAGTCACAAGCGAAAGCAAACCGCTAGGGTTGTTGAACCTCAACATCTCATTTCAATTCGTGAAAACCTCTCCAAGGAAAATTTTCCTTGGTTGAAAAAATTTGACTCAGAAATCAAGAATCCACCCTTTCATGCATAGAAAAGAGTGCATCTGTCAATGTACTCAAAACTGCTCTTTGAAGAATGGGACACAAACAATCGTCCCATCATCCCACTCAAATTGCTTCGTCTCAGTAATCTTTCTGAGACTAGCGATGCTTTTCAAATAGTCTCGTTGCTTGAACATCAAGGACGGACCTCTCTGTGGTCCAGAATGGACATGCAAAAATTCTCCCGTGAGCACACCAAGCTCTTCTATTCAAACATGTGGGTCACTCCACAATCTGAGTCTCAACCTTTTTTCATTCACACTGTTACTGACGGTACTCCTTTTAGCTTCACTGTCCCTGAAATCTGTGAAGTTCTGAGAATCCGAAACGAGGGATTAAGTGACTTCTTCGTATTTGACTGGATTAGAAAATACGGCGTCTGTGAGCAGGACGTAAAACTTGATCTGGGGTATTTCCCCTCAAAGAAGACTCAGAACATGCCCTTGGTGGATCGCATTCTGCTGGCTATGGTCACCTATTGCGTAAACGGTAAGTCCACTAGAAATCCAAGCAACATGGATTTCTATGTCACTTATTGTATCAAACATGAGACCCAGCTGAATCTTGCCTGGATCATTCTAGAAGTCATGTTTGCAGCTCTCCGAAAAGGGTCCAAAGCTTTACCTTTTGCAAATATTATCACAATCCTGCTCAAGTCAAAAGGTATTGCGATTTCTGATGCTAAACTGACCTAAGTTGCAAAAACTGACTTCTATGACAACTACAACATCGCCCAAGCCATTGATTCACAGAAACGGAAGGCCACTACCATTCCTGATCTTGCTGATTAGGTTGACGAAGGACCTCAGAAGGATGCCAATGGTAGCAGTTCATCTGAATTGCTATCACAAGTAGCCTCACTTCAACGGACTGTTCATCAGTTGCAGCTTCGTGATGCTGAGCATGAAGCTCGGCATGCACGCAATGAACTTCGCATGACTGCTGTTAAAAATGCCACCATGCAGATTTGTCCGTGGGCTCTTCCCCCCAATTTTGATAATTTAGGAGGAGAAAGTGGTGGTGCTGGCGGCGGTGGTGATGATGATGCTGGCGGCTCTGGAGGTGTTGGAGGATCCATGAGTGGATTCACTGACTTTGCTGCTAGTGGAGGTTTTGACTTTAGTGGGTTCACACCTCTAAGTGGAGGTGCTATGTAATTTTTTTTTGTTGTGTTGTTATTATGTGAAAATTTCAGTTTTTGTTTTTAAGAAAAATTGACTTGGTACATTGTGTAGAGAAAAGGGGGTTTGAGTGATTTCAAAATAAGTGACTTAAATGCATGATATATATACAGACATGCATGAGATATACATGTATGCATGATACTTTGCTATTACTTGCCTTATTTAGCTTATATATTATGTTGCCGTACTAACGAGCCATGAAGCGTTAAAGCTTACATCATATGGAAAACATTTGTTGTGTTTATACTATTTTCAGGTGCCACCATTAATGAACTAAACTTCATTAAGTGAAGTACTTAGTTTATTAAACTAAGTAGTTCATTAAAGAAAACCACATTTGGAAAAGGCACAAAGGCAACAAAGTTAAGGAAGGAAAGTTTTCTCCTCCTCTCCTTTTAATGTGTACACGCCATATACATATATATTACATATATTTTCAGATTTTTTGAAAAAGGCACATACACATGTATTCCCAACGTACTACCGACACGTTATATATTTTACGTACGTACGTTAACGTCACACCACTATACTTAACTCATATTTATGAGTATATTCAGGTCTTATATCATATGATATAAGTCATGGTGATGACAAATTAAATACGACACGTTAAAAGGTTCTAAACCTAAAATTGTCGTATCGGGCGAATATCGAAACTTCGCCAACGTGTCACGTACTTACCATAAATAAATGGCCAGCCCTTATACTTCAAAAATTGATAAAAATTTCGTGCACATGACTGTATATTCAGCCAAAAATACTTTCCATGTTGGCACACACAAATCACCCCACATTAAGGCCAAAATGTGAAGATTCCAAGTTTAATTTTGTCACATGTTAATGGTACCACTTTAGACCAGCCAAGTGCTGAGATTTAAAGTATATATTATATATATTATGTGTAACATAATATATATAACATGTGCAAGAAGTTGGAATTTAATTAGAGAAAAATCGGGTAATCGATAAATATCGAAAATTCGGTTTTCTACGCACACAACACATGGAACGTTTTTGGTACATCATGTGACACGTATCTAGACACTTTTTACATATGTTATACATCTTAAAGTGTTCTAGAAAATTAAATTAAGAGCTGATCGGAATATAACATGTGTGTATTATTAAATGTGCACTATTTTACAAAGTTAGCAAAAATAAATTTCAGCACATCCACATACTCATTGAAACGCCCCTATAGCTGAGATGGAGCTTATTTGGAGCCTTGTTGGCATATTGATTGGTCAAGGATAAATCATACAATGTTGGTGAATTAAAGAGAGAAGCTACAAATGGTAAGAATTCAAAATTTGTCTCTCTTATAACACATGCTAAAAAAATTTCAGCATGCTAACAAGGCTGGCCGATTTTGGCACATTAAATGGTATATTTCATCATCTCAAATTATGTGATTGATTGGAAGAAGAAATGGAAGCAATTTGAAAATTATTTAAATTAATAAAGTGTGATATTTTATATATCACACATTCTGAAAATTTTTCAGCATGTATGTAACTTGTGGTGGCCGAATTTATGAGCAAAATTGTGTCCAAGCTCATTTCTCATGTGATAGGAATATTTACCATCAATTGGTGATTCATTTCATAAAGAAAAATAAAAAAAAATGGTAATATTTTGAACTTTATCCCCATGTGTCACATGCTGAAAATTCAGCATGGCAATGTCACATAATGGCCGATTTTTATCTTAGCTAGAAAGGAATTTTTGTCTTGCAATTTATGTGATAAATCTTATGACTTATGGAAATTATTTTGTGATGATTTTGGCACATGTTTTAAGTGTTATTCGCAGATTTTTCCAAGTCATCAATGATGACAACATTCAACCAATCATGAAGTGCCAAGTAAGCAAAGCTTAAATGATCATCCAATAAGAAGATGACAAGTAAGCAAGACCATGTCACAATGATGTCTTACATCCTCCCAAGGACTTAGAAGATAATTTTCAAGAGGGAGACTACACTCTAGGGGGGCGGCCAAAACAAATTAAAAGGAGAGAAAGAAGAGCAAAACAAGTACAAGAACAAGAGTTGCAAGTTCAAGGATCAAAAGTATTCTAGCCTTCTTCTTCTACATTCTCTTTCTTTCTCTCTTCTTGTAAGCCTATTGTATTCATATCTTTCAATTATGAATAGGCTTGATATAGATCACCACTCATTATATATCTTTGTAAAAGATTGATCAAGGTGCGATCAATCTTCATTCTTGCGAGGTGGTGGTGTTCGTGCAAATTGTATTCACCGTACAAGGTTTGGAAAGGGTTGGAGTTAGGTGTAACTCTATCAACCCTGTAGTAAGGTGTGTTGTGTGTGTGATTAGTGTGAACCAAGGAAGGTGTTCCTTGAAGACTGGAGTAGGTTGTTTATAACCGAACCAGTATAAAAATCTTGGTGCAATTTACATTCAGCATTTACTTTTCAGTTACTGCACAGTTTACGCTTCTTGTTCACATTCGCAAAAATAGTAAACGATTTTCAAAAATCACAAAAATTTCCAGAAATATACTCACACGTTCTAAGGTTAATTTGGCACAAGTTTCAATCCTTTTGGATAAGTATAAGTCGATCAAACATCAAAAGTTCTGAGACTAGTGCAGTCTGATTTTCAGACTTGCAAAGGTTGAGACTTTGATTGTAGTTGACCTACGTCCCAAAAGAATTTTGCAAAACTGTTTCAACCCAATTAAATATTGTATATAAGGAGTTAGTGGTCAAATCTTCAAAGCATTTGGACATACACACAAATAGAAATAAATTTTTCAAAACCGTCTACCGTTTCTGGCAGAGTCGATCAATCTGATTACCAACGGTTTTTGAAGGGGTTAAAGGTTGAATTTTAATTTGAAATTTTTAGAGCACCCTCATAACATCTGCGGCTAAGTTCTCTCAAAATTTCAGAATTTTTGGAGACCTATAACCTAGTTTTAAAAACGTTTTAAAACTGATCCTGAAAACAGAATCTGTTTTCAGAAGTTGAGTTGTTTAGGTTTAAACAAATTTTGAAAACCACACTTTCCGCACCACCTATTCAACCCCCCCTCCTTCTAGTGGTGCCTTGAAGATCCTACACATTGGTAATTTCCAATTGATGTCGTTCAGTCAATTGCTTCATCACTTTGTTCTTTCCAAGTTATTTTTTTTCTTGCACCTAGTGAGGGGGAGCTAACTTTGATAAGTTATGCATGTTGTGAAATCATCAAAAAGAGGGAGAATGTTAAAACAAAGTTTAAGTTTTGATGATTTGCACAAGGTTGTACTTTGAACGAAAGATTAGGCGCTTCATGTCTTGTGTTGGAAGTCAGTATACTTCGAATGCTCACATTAGACGCTTAATGTGCCTTGGTGGAATCCAGTACACTTCGAACGCCTACATTAGGTGCTTCATGTGAAGTGTCTGGATGTGCGTACACTTCGAACGCCTACATTAGGAGCTTCATGTGAATTGTATGGAAGTCCAAACACTTCGAACGCCTACATTAGGCGCTTCATGTGTTTTGATGAAAAGTGCGTACACTTCGAACGCCTACATTAGGCGCTTCAAGTGTACCACCAAATTAACATAGTATCAGAGCCACGTTGATTGTTGAAGGGAGTGATTGATAACGTTCTTGAGTTTCTGTAGTGATGTATAATTCATATCAATTCGTTGGCGGTGATACAATTCAGCAATGGCTTCTAGTTCTAGCAATCAGAGGCCTAGCGGCTCACATTCATTGGAGAATCCAACTAGTAATCCGTTTTATCTACATCCTAATAACAGTCCTGCCATAATCTTAGCACAACCACCTCTGAATCATCACAACTTTCACTCTTAGAGCAGAATGTTTCAAATGGTGCTGATTGTCAAGAATAAAATTGGCTTTATTGATGGAAGTATCCAATGACCAGATGCAAATGATCCACAGTATTCTGCGTGGAGACAGGTGAACTCCATGGTACACTCATGGATTATGAATAGTGTGTTGCCAACCATTGCACAGAGTGTCATGTGGTATGACAATGCGGTAGAGGTATGAAATGATCTGAAACATAGATATGGAACTGGAGATGCTTTTAGACTGTCGGATTTACTTGAAAATTTCTACAGTATCAAGCAAGATAGAGACTCAGTAAATGATTATTTCACTAAAGTGATGGTTCTATAGGAGGAAATGAAGGCTCTTAGACCTATTCCAGTGTGTACCTGTCGTGGTTGCAGATGTGATGTAGGTACGAAGATGCATGAGTTTGTAAAAACTGAGTACGTTGTCAAGTTTTTGAAATGATTGAATGAGGAGTTTGATCCTGTTAAATCACAAGTATTTGCGATGGCTCCTTTACCTAAGATTGATGCAGTGTTTTCAATGGTACTGAAGTATGAAAGTAAACTAAATGGAGTGCGTACTCATACCTCCTTTAACAATAACCCAACAGTGTTAGTAACTGACAGTGGTGATGGTTCAACTATTGTGGCAAATGCCAGTACTTATGTCAATAGAGGAGGAAACGATGGTTATCGAAGAGGTAATGGCATATTTTTTCCAGATGCATCAAAATGGTCAGTATGCACGCATTGTGGAATGATTGGCCATGTTGAGAAACGTTGCTATAAGAAACATGGATATCCTCTAGGTTTCAAGCCTAGGAGCCAAGCAAATCTGACTGACGCAGTTGATACATAAGGTCAGGCTATCCAAGTGGATCAAGGAGGTGTGGAGTGTCAGACACCTTTGCTAACGTTGGAACAGACTCAAAGGCTCATGTCAATGCTGAATGTGAGTGATGCTGGTCAGCCAAGTCTGTCCCAATCAAGGCATGCTGGAAACCAAGCGGCAGTGATGTCTGCTCTTCTGAATAATGATGAAGGTAAATGTTACCATAATAATTTGAATATATGGATTCTAGATTCAGGTTCTACTGATCATATAGCTTGTGATCTCAATTTGTTTCATACACACAGACCAGTTGAACATATATCCATCAAACTGCCCAATAATGTATCAGTTCCAGCTACACACTTTGGATCAGTCATTGTGAATCCTTCTTTAATCAATCATAATGTGCTATTTGTTCCATCTTTCTCTTATAACATTCTATCACTCAGTAAGCTTCTTTCCATTCCTTCCTTACTCATACAGTTCCTGGGTACTTTGTTGTGTCATTCAGGAGCATACGTCTCTGAAGACGATTGGTTCAGCTAAACAACACAGAGGCCTATATTACCTTCATGGAATGCCTAAAGAGTCAGTCACTCAGTTTAAATGTTTGTGAGTTAATGTTCAAAATTCAGATGCTTCAATGCTTTGGCATTACATATTAGGTCACCTTCTAATGTCTAGAATAAAAGAGGTATAGAACATTGATAAGACTGTACCTGTTTGTGATCTTTCAAATAAATGTACAATATGTCCATTAGCCAAAATGAAAAGAAAGCCCTTTCCTGTTTCTGAATCTGTTTCCAGTTCTTCATTTGATCTCTTACATATTGATATATGGGGACTATACAAACACCCCACTGTGTATGATCAACGTTATTTTCTTACAATTGTTGATGATCATACAAGGTACACATAGGTATATTTGCTCAGACAAAAGTCACACACTAGGCATATCATTGAAAGTTGCTATCAATATGTCTTAACTCAATTTCATAAAACCATTAAATGCATTAGGACTGACAATGGCCAGGAATTTAAGATGAGCCAATTTTTCATGACCAAAGGGATCATACATCAGACCAGCTGTGTATATACCCCATAGTAGAATGGCATTTTTAAACGCAAACACCAACATATATTGAACGTAGCCAGGTCCCTTAAGTTTCAAGCCAATATACCTATCGGTTACTGGGGGGTTCTGCATCCAGTATGCAGTGTACCTCATTAACATTCTGCCCACACCCTTGTTACAACATCAAACACCTTACCAATGTCTTTTCAACACTATTCCCACATATAGTGACCTCAAATTTTTAGGTTGTCTGGCTTTTGCCAGCAACACTTCTCCATAGAAAACCAAATTTGACCCACGAGCCATTGCATGTGCTTACCTTGGTTTACCATATCACACCAAGGGTTATCTACTATTAAACCTTGATACCAGAAGAGTATTTATTTCATGAGATGTACAATTCCATGAACAAGACTTTCCATTTGTATCACCCTCCAACTACCTGTCCTCAACACCACCAATAAATTTTCCATCAGACATCCTAACACCTTTCAATCCTGAATCTTTACCTACCCCTATAGAACACTTAAATCAACCAACATCCTCCATGCCATCTGATACATCATCTTACCAGCAGAATATTAACACCGAACCTTCTCCTACTAATCCTCATGCCTCAGATACAGAAACACCTGAATCACCTGCTTCTCATCCTTGTACTGGGCTTGAGGTTCATCTGCCTATCACACAAGTACCTCAAAGTGAGAACCCCAGATCTACAAGAAACAAACATCCTCCCAGTGACATCAAGGACTACTACTGTAGCTTACTGTCTGCCTGTTCTCCATCTCTCCCCTCTTTTCATCATTCATCTCTATCTTCATCTTCTCAGCCTTGCACTCCCTATCTTATTGAGAATTACATGTCTTTTGACTCACTAACACCTAAATATAGAACATATGCTCTTAATATTAGTGTGCAATAGGAGCTTCATCTTATCAGGAAGCAGCCAAATCTGTTCATTGGCAGAAGGCAATGCAGGCTGAGTTGGCTGCATTGGAGGCCAACCACACATGGTCCCTGGTTTCTCTTCCTGCATGTAAGAAACCCATAGGGTGTAAATAGGTCTACAAGGTGAAGTATCAACCTAATGGTAGCATAGAGAGATATAAGGCTAGACTGGTTGCTAAAGGCTTCACACAGCAACCAGGCATTGATTACACAGATACATTTTTACCTGTAGCCAAACTTAACACTTCTAGTCGTATCTGGTATCAGACAGAGGGATGTGCATCAGCTAGATGTTAATAATGATTTCCTCCATGGTGACCTTAGCTAAGAAATTTATATGATCCTGCCTGAAGGAATGGATGCCCCTTCTCCAAACACAGTATGTAAACCGAACAAATCCCTCTATGGCCTTAAGCAAGCAAGCTGGGAATGGAATCTTAAACTGACTAGGTTTCTGGTGGAACAAGGCTACCAACAATCCAAGAATGACTATACCATGTTCATGAAACAGACAAACACCACTATTCTGGCTCTCTTGATTTATGTTGATGATATAATTGTTGCTAGTAACTCCTCTTCTCAGATTGCAGCTCTCAAAGACCAGTTACATCAAGCATTCAAGATTAAAGATTTAGGCCCTCTTAAATACTTTCTTGGCATAGAAGTGGCTAGGTCACAAGGGGGATCATGCTATTTCAAAGGAAATATGCACTGGAAGTAGTAGAACAGACGGGGTTCCTAGGATCAAAACCTGCAGACAGTCCCATGGAGCAGAATTCTAAGCTAGCTCGTAACGATTCATTGTTGATCTCAGATGTATCAGCATACAGAAGACTCATAGGTAAGTTGCTCTACCTTACAATCACCAGACCAGACATTTCATTCACAGTCCAGCAGTTGAGTCAGTTCTTGGACAAGCCTACAGAGTTGCATCTTAAGGCTGTGCATAGACTATTAAGGTATTTAAAAGGGACGTCTGGGCAAGGTACCTTCTATCCTAGTAATGGCAAACTGGAGCTGAAAGCTTTTGCAGATTCTAATTGGGCAGGATGTGTGGAGACAAGGAAGTCAACTACTGGATACTGTATGTCCTTGGGCAATTCACTAGTGTCTTGGAGGGCTAAAAGCAAAGCACTGTTTCCAAGTCTTCTTCTGAAGCAGAATACAGAGCCTTAGCTATGGCAACGTGTGAAGTGCAGTGGTTGTTGTATTTACTGGCTGATTTGGGCATAACACATTCAAAACCAGTGGAATTATTTTGTGATAATAAGAGTGCCATTTATATTATGGAAAATCCTGTGTTTCATGAGAGGACACAATACATTGAGATTGATTGTCACATTGTAGGGAAAAAATATCAGCAGGGAGTTATTCATCCTATGCCAATAAGATCTGAGATGCAGTTAGCGGATATCTTTACCAAAGCATTAGATTCGAGATCATTGCGAAACCTGACTGTAGCTATGGGAGTATGTAGCATCTTTGATATGTTAGGTTCGAGGGAGGGTGTTGCAGCAGCTGTTCATGAGCTGGAATAGGAGAAAGCACAATCCAAAGAGGAGTAGCATTGGTGAAGCAGCAACCGTTAGATTAAGCAACAAATTGAAGGTCAAGGTGACAAGAGGGTGAGCTGGTAATCCTGACAGAATGTTCAGTTGGAATGAGCGTGAAGAAGGTGCGAAGTGTTGGAAAAAGTACATTAAAGTACCTTTTCGTGTGCTCCAAACTTATATAGAACGCGTATGAGGTCGTTCGGGAGATTGATATGAAGCGTATAAAGCTGGAAAAACCTCTGTTGGACATCGATCTCTCACTTCGATCGATCGATGTATGTCGATTAATCGACGTTAGAGATCGACATGGATCTGAGGCTTGCTGAAGTTTACTGTCCGACTTCGATCGATCACATCGATCGATCGAAGTGACATCGATCGATCGATGTGATTGATCGATGTAGGACAGAATGAAAGATGAAGTCTCTGTCCGACTTCGATCGACCACATCGATCGATCGATCGATGTGCCAACGGACTGAACTTTTCACTGTGTGTTGCAACTTTTGGTCCAAGGATCATCTCCCTTCGATTATGAACGTTGCTCAACGGACTAGGGAGGTTTGAAAACTGCTGAAAGAGGTTTTAAAACATGGTTTAGTCTTCCTTAAAGCCTATATATACAAGGCATACCTATGTTGCAAAGTAAGAAAACTTTCTCTTGTGATTTCCTTAGTGCAGAAAATCTTCAGCAGTCTTTCTTCCTCTTTTCCTCTACTTTTAGACACTTCAACTTGCAAGTTCATTCCCTTTATCCTAGAGCAAAGGAACAAGGGAAGCCGTTAAATCCTGGGAAGCATTCGCTTGTAGTTCGCCTTGCTCACCGGTGTTGGCAAAATTGCTTTTAAGGACAGTGATTCACATCGCGTCTCGGCGATTATTTTGTGTGGTTCGTTTGTCATCTCTCTCAGATTTTTCTAACAATCTTAAAAGCAATTTGATGCAATGGCATCCAAACAATCTGCTGTTCCCGCTATGTTAAAAGTGGAGCCTTTTGATGGAAAATTCTTTAAGAGATGGTCTGCAAAGGTTCTCTTCTTCCTTGAGATGTTGTATGTCTCCTACGTGTTGACAAAGGAGAGACCTACTAGTGATGGAGAAGCTCTCAAGTATGATGCAGACAATATCATGTGCAGAGGACATATTCTTCACTTCCTTTCAAATTCGCTGTTTGATATTTATGTCAAATTTCAGTCAGCGAAAGAGATTTGGAAAGCTCTTCAGAACAAGTATGGTTCTGAAGATGCAGGAAAAAGAAAATATGTGGTTAGAGAATTTCTCAAATTTCAGATGGTTGACCACATATCTATCAACGATCAGATTCATCAGTTTCAACAACTGGTGGATAATATTGAACAGGAAGGTATCAAGATTGATGAAACCTTCCAAGCTGCTGCTTTAATCGAAAAGCTTCCCTCCTCTTGGAACAAATACAAGAAGAGGGGCAAGCATGACGACACCAAACTCTCTATGGATAGTGTAATCAAGCATATCCGTATAAAGAAAAACAACAGGCTTGAAGATGCAAGTTGAGATGAAGGACAAGTCAAAGCCAACGTCGTCGAACACGTTGCAAAGAGACCAAAGTTTTAATCCAACAAGCCTAAAGGTAAAGTGAAGTCGCAGGGACAATTCAAAGCAAAGCCAAAGGGCGCATGTTGGGTTTGTGGAAAGCAAGGTCACAAGGCGTTCTTCTGCAACAAGCAAAAAGGACAGTCGAGCGGACAAGCGAACCTTGTTGAAGGACGTTCAGACACTCAGAATGAAACAATCGCTGCAGTCGTCGTCGACGAGGTAAACCTTGTCGGAGGTGCAACAGAATAGGTGGTGGACACTGGAGCCACCAGACATATTGCAACCAGCAGAGATCTATTTCTTAATTATCAAGAGATAGAAAGTGGAGACCAAGTATTTCTAGGGGATGCACGAGCGACCCAAGTTATCGGGAAGGGGAAAGTGCTCCTCAAGTTGACTTCGGGTAAAAGGCTAGAGTTGAGCAATGTGCTACATGTTCCTACCATTCGGAGGAACCTGATTTCTGGAGCACTTCTGAACAAGGCTAATGTTAAGCTTGTTTTTGATTCTGATAAACTTGTGTTATCTAGGAGTGGGGAATTTATTGGGAAAGGCTTTTGTTCAGGAGGTTTTTTTGTTCTCGATGCTGTATGTTTGAGTAATAAGAATGCATCTAGTTCAGTGTATATTGTTGACTCTTTTGATTTTTGGCATGCTAGACCAGGTCATGTTAACGCTGACGCAATTAGAAGATTGAAGAATACCAATCTAATTGAAATAAGTAACGAGAACAGTCTAACGAAGTGTCATTACTGTACTGAAGGGAAGCATCATAAGAAGCCATTCAAGTCAGTAAATAGAGCAACGGAAAAGTTGGAATTGATTCATAGTGATTTAGGAGATTTTAAGAACATGATGAGTAAATGTGGTAAACGATACTACATTACCTTCATAGATGATTTTTCCAGGTTTACTAAGGTTTACTTGCTTAGTAACAAGGATGAAGCGGAAAGTATGTTTGTCAAATATAAAAATGAAGTTGAGAACCAACTAGGCAAGAGAATCAAAAAGGTAAGGTCGGATAGAAGAGGTTAGTATAGTACCTTATCTTTACAAAAGTTTTGCGAAGATAATGATATTATACATGAGTTTACACCTCCGTATACTCCTCAATCCAATGGCATTGCTGAAAGAAAGAATAGGACACTTAAGGATATGATGAATACGATGCTCTTAAGTTCCGGATTGCCTAGTAACACGTGGGGTGAGGCTATTCTTTCAGCATGCCATATTCTTAATAGAATTCCTCATAAGAAAACCAGTTTGACTCCATATGAACTCTGAAAAGGTTATGCACCCAACTTGAATTATTTGAAAGTGTGGAGGTGCTTGGCCAAAGTTGGAATTCCTGAGTTCAAAAGGAATAAAATTGGTTCTAAAACTAGAGATTATGTTTTTGTAGGATATGCCTTGAATAATGCTGCATATAGGTTTATGACCTTAGATAATGGTGTGATTATGGAATCTAAGGATGCAGAATTTTTTGAGCGTGAGTTTCCAATGAAGAAAGACAAGGAAACTAGCACTAGTTATGATCTTGGTGAGTCTAGCAGTAGAGCTAGGGATGAAATTGCTTCTACACCTAGAAGAAGCAAAAGGCAAAGGGTTGAAAAGCCATTTGGAGATGACTTTATTACTGCCTTTATTTGGGAAGAAGATCCTAAGACTTGTAAAGAGGCTATGAGTTCCGTAGATGTTAAGTTTTGGAAAGAAGCCATTAATAGTGAACTTGAGTCAATTCTTAGTAACAACACTTGGGAACTAGTAGAGTTGCCAAGAGGTTGTAAGCCTATTAGTTGTAAATGGGTATTTAGAAAGAAACTAAAGGCTGATGGGTCTATAGACAAGTTCAAAGCAAGGCTAGTAGCCAAGGGATTTAACCAACAAGAGGGTATAGATTACTTTGATACATATTCACCGGTAGCAAGAATAACGTCTATTAGAGTATTAGTGGCTTTAGCTTCGATTAACAAGTTAGTGATACACCAAATGGATGTTAAAACGGCCTTTTTGAATGGTGATCTGGATGAAGAGATATATATGCATCAACCGGAAGGTATGATTCTTCAAGGTCAAGAACATAAGGTGTGTAGACTTAAGAAGTCTTTGTATGGCCTTAAACAAGCCCCTGAACAGTGGCATGAAAAGTTTGATAATGCTATGATTTCCAACGGTTATATTGTGAATGAAAGTGATCGTTGTATTTATAGCAAAGTTGAAAGTTCTGGTTGTGTCATTGTATGCTTATATGTTGATGATATGTTGATTTTTGGGAATAACATGGATGTTGTGAATAGTACTAAATCATTCTTATCCTCCGTCTTTGATATGAAATATATGGGTAAGGCTGATTTAATATTTGGTTTAAAGTTAGTCGAGAATTGTGGGAGTTTTGCTTTATCTCAATCTCATTATGTTGAGAAAATGTTGAAACGGTTTAATTTCTTTGATGTCAAGCCCGTAAGTACACCGTATGATCCAGCAGTACACTTAAAGAAGAATAGAAGTGATAGTGTTTCACAAGTTGATTATGCTAGAATCATTGGAAGTGTTATGTATTTAATGAATTGCACAAGACCTGATATAGCTTATGCAGTGGATAGGCTAGCAAGATATACTCATAATACAAGTAATGAACATTGGATGGCTTTAGAAAGGTTAATGAGATATATCAAAGGAACAATGGATCTTTGTCTTGTGTTTAATGGTTTTCCGGCAGTTTCAGAAGGTTTCTGTGATGCTAATTGGGTGTCGGATAATGATGAGATTAATTCGACAAATGGCTATGTGTTCACTTTAGGTGGTGGAGCCATATCTTAGAAATCTTCTAAACAAACATATATAGCAAAATCAACTATGGAATCAAAATTTATAGCTTTAGAACTTGCTGCAACTGAAGCTGAATGGTTAAGGAATTTGTTGCTTGATATTCCTTTGTGGCATAACCCAATTCCTTCTGTTTCTATACGTTGTGATTCTCAGGTGGCAGTCGCTCGAGCGAAGAATAAGATCTATAAAGGGAAGAGCCGGCATATCAGATTGAGACACAATATTGTGCGAGATTTAATTAGTTCGGGGGTAATTAACTTGGAATATGTAAGAACCGAGTTAAATCTGGCAGACCCCTTAACTAAAGGACTAAATAAGAAGTTAGTCCAACAAGCATCTAGGGGAATGGGATTGGTTCCATTGTTGTGAACTTTGTATGATGACAACCCAACCCGCTATTAGTAGAGATCCTACGAACGGGGTTCAATGTGGTAAAAACAAGTCGTATAAAAGTTCTACAAGTACTATCATTTTGTCCCTTCCTATGGTGCTGTTGAAGATAGTACTTACTGCAAATTGAGGAGGGTGAGATTTTTAGAATCTCTTAATGAAGTTCATAGCCATGTTGTATGGTGGTGGGCGCAGTACACACTTAATGAACATCACCTATATAAGAGTGGAGGTGGTGCCGCTTCCTATGAGAGTTGGAACAACTCACTAGAGCTCTTATGAAAACCTGGGACTGGGTGCATGGCCGATATCGCACCACACCGCGAACTTGCCTGAAGTTAGACAATGACATGTCAGTTGTAAGTTTATATAAACAGTAGTGAGGTAAGATTCAAGACGTTTGTCATCTTATGTCCGTTTATATGCTTCTTCTTGCACTAAGTGGCAATTCAAGACGAAAGTCATTGTCCATTATGTGTCATTGTCTTTGTTAAAAAGTAGAGAGGTTAGTTGATTGACGTTCAAGAGTGTTTGTATATAAGTTTGGATCATGTGGGGGATTGTTGAAAAAAGTACATTAAAGTACCTTTTCGTGTGCTCCAAACTTATATAGAACGCGTATGAGGTCGTTTGGGAGATTGATATGAAGCGTATAAAGATGGAAAAGCCTCTGTTGGACATCGATCTCTCACTTCGATTGATCGATGTACGTCGATCGATCGATGTACGTCGATCGATCGACGTTAGAGATCAACATGGATCTGAGGCTTGTTGAAGTTTACTGTCCGACTTCGATCGATCACATCGATCGATCGAAGTGACATCGATCGATCGATGTGATCGATTGATGTAGGACAGAATGAAAGATGAAGTCTCTGTCCGACTTCGATCGACCACATCGATCGATCGATCGATGTGCCAACGGACATAACTTTTCACTGTGTGTTGCAACTTTTGGTCCAAAGATCATCTCCCTTCGATTATGAACGTTGCTCAACGGACTAGGGAGGTTTGAAAACTGCTGAAAGAGGTTTTAAAACATGGTTTAGTCTTCCTTAAAGCCTATATATACAAGGCATACCTATGTTGCAAAGTAAGAAAACTTTCTCTTGTGATTTCCTTAGTTCAGAAAATATTCAGCAGTCTTTCTTCCTCTTTTCCTCTACTTTTAGACACTTCAACTTGCAAGTTCATTCCCTTTCTCCTAGAGCAAAGGAACAAGGGAAGCCGTTAAATCCTGAGAAGCATTCGCTTGTAGTTCACCTTGCTCACCGGTGTAGGCGAAATTGCTTTTAAGGACAGTGATTCACATCACGTCTCGGCGATTATTTTGTGTGGCTCGTTTGTCATCTCTCTCAGATTTTTCTAACACGAAGTGCTTGGTGCACTTGCATGGTGCAGCAGAGATGGAGGAAGAAGGTTAAGCACAGGAGGTAGTAACTGTAGCGGGAAGTAGTTTAAAAGGTATGAAATGACGCTTTTAGCCTTAGTTCTATGCTTTTACGTAGAGTAATAGTAAGGGCAGAATTATAATTACAGTGGCTTTCTTTCTCCCTCCAATTATGCATTGAATAAAACGGTTGTGCGGCAGTTTGCTGCATCAGATTCTTCTGGAATAAAATTGAGGATTCCAGCCTTGTTCTCTCTATGCTTTTCTCTCCCAATTTTTCACTTCCGTTCAATTTTGCTTTCAATTCTTCAAATTAACAATATTTTCCATTTGTAGTTTAATTATTCAAATTACAAAAACCAGCGGTCAAAAAGGCACGAAAACATTGAGGAGAAATTTTGGAGTACCTTTGTGTCCGGAGGCCGAAGATATAAGCGAGTTTGGTGTAGAAGGGTATGGCTTCTGTGGGATCATCGCCTCTGCAGAATGTTTTCTGCAGGTAACGCTTTTTATAGAGCCTCTGATCATTCCCATGGTTTCTCTTTGCTCTTTTTTTTTTCTTTGAAAAAAAAAATTTCCGCCGCTCATCACCACTGTCTCAGCCACCTATTTATCGGTTTTTTATATCATGATAACCACGTTTATAGCATATGTCTACTATATTTTGGGAACACAAGAGAGGATTTCCTACATGATCGATCTTTAATGGGAATTTCAACCAATGGAAACTCTTAGTCGGCCAACCAAGGTTTTGTATAAGACCATAAAACATCTAGTCCTCTCTATTTTGATTGAAGTTGATAAAATAGATTGAGTTTAACTATCTACTTAGGTGAACTAATGAATCACCCATGTATTACTATGTCGCAAGAACAACATTGAAGTGATGGATGAACGAGTAACCATATGATAGGTATCTGAATAAATGAACAAACACACCTACGGATAGTAGGATTTTAAATTGTTTGAGATGGTGATTTTAATAGAATAGGATTCCCGGGTTATTTCTAAAGTAAGTCTCTTGTCATAGTACAATATAGTAACTAACATTTTCATTTGTTGGAAAAGCCTGAAATATCAACTCTTCTCGCCTCTAGGACAAAAAAAAAGGCCAACGTTTTTGTATTTTCTTGTCAATATGATTTCACCCGCTATAGGCGGTAGACTCTAAAGATAATAGGGTAATAAGGTATTGATGTTGTTGCATTGTCAATGTGGTTACACTTTTGAGGAATCTGTTATTGTTTCTTCAGTTTTATGTTCTTTTGAGTAGTAGATAGAAAAATCGCATGTGGATTTCCAAACTGAAGAAAACGTATTTGGAATTTGACGTATTGTGTATATCAGAATTACAAGAGTATTACACGTACATATAGTTAGAGATATAACTACAATCTCTACAACTAAGGAAGCTAGGATAAAACTTTATCTATAATGCTATCTATCAAGTGGTTAGTATCCTACCAAATATCTATCAAATATCTCAAGGTAGTTATCATCTAATATCTTATCACAACACTCCCCCTCAAGTTGAAGCAAGGATATTGACAATGCCCAACTTGCCCAAAAACTGCTGGAAAATCGCAGGGCCTAAATCTTTGGCAAGGCCATCCGCCAACTGATGTGTAGTCGAGACTTTCTGTGGCATAATATGACCATTCGAGTAATGTTGACGAATAAAATGGCAATCAATCTTAATATGCTTCGTGCGTTCGTGAAAAACAGGATTTGCCACAATATGCAAAGCAGCTTGATTATCACAATGAAGTGCTACTGGCGCATTGACCGTAACGCCAAGATCCACTAAGAGACGACGTAACCAAACAATCTCACTTGTCGCATAAGCCATGGCACGATATTTAGCCTCAGCAGAAGAACGAGAAACAACAGACTGTTTCTTAGAACGCCAAGATATAGGAACCGACCCAAGAAAAACCAAATATTCAGTAGTAGAACAGCGAGTAATAGGACAACCAGCCCAATCAGCATCACAATAAGCTATAAGACACAAAGAAGCTGCAGCCAAAAAGAAGAGTCCTTGCCCAGCGCACGTTTAAGATATCGTAGTAAATGAAAAACAGCATCAAGATGACATTTACGAGGCATATGCATAAATTGGTTGAGCGTATTAACAGCAAAACAAATATCAGGGAACGTAACCGTAAGATAAAGTAAACGACCCACAATATGACGATAAAAAGAAGGATCATCAAGGAGTGGATCAGAATCAGAAAACTGGCACTTTTGATCCATAGGAGTACTTGCAGGACGACAACCAAGGAGGCCACATTCCAGAAGAATATCAAGAACATACTTACGTTGATTTAACACCATGCCAGAGGGCGAACGAGCAACTTCAATACCAAGGAAATACTTTAGCGGACCCAAATTCTTGATCTTAAATTTATGATCAAGATAAGACTTTAAAGCATCAATACGTGTAAGATCATTACCCGCCACAATAACATCGTCAACATAAATTAAAACAGCAACAAAGGACGAACCAAGAGACAAAACAAATAAGGATGCATCAGCTTGGGACTGGATAGAACCGAGTGACGTAAGGGAGGTGGTAAATTTAGCATACCAATTGCGTGACGCCTGGCGCAAACCATACAAAGATTTTTGCAACTTAAAAACATTAGTCTCCCCCTGTCATGTAAAACGTTGCGGTATACGCATATAAATATCCTTGGTGAGATCACCATGCAAGAAAGCATTATTAACATCTAACTGATAAACATGCCAACCCCGGACAACTGCAACAGCTAAAAGACATCGAATAGTGACTAACTTGGCCACATGAGCAAACGTCTCATGAAAATCCACACCCTCAACCTGTATATAACCACGTGCAACCAAACGCGCTTTATAACGCTCAACAGTACCATCAGGATTGTATTTAATTTTGTAGACCCATTTAGAGTCAATAGTGCGTTGGCCAGGAGGTAAAGGTACAACTGTCCAAGTTTTGTTGGCTTCGAGAGCCGCAATCTCCCGTTGAATGGCTTCACGCCAATGTCCATGTTTAACAGCCTGTCTAAATGAAGTTGGCTCATCCCCGGTGGTGATGGCCGCTACATAAGCATGATAAGACTTGGATAAACGATCATATGAAATGAAACGGGACAAAGAAAATACCGTGGAGTTTGCTGTGGGAGTGGATGAAGCCGCTGATGGTACAAGAGAGGGAGGCAAACCAACATCAAAATCAGCAAGACGACGAGACAACTGGCGTGACCGCAAGCTACGCGTGGGACACGAGCTAACAGCCGAACTGGGAGAGGAAGACAGATGGCTAGCCGAAGGATCATGACCTTCGGCTGGGAGCATGGCTGAGGCTTCAGGTGAAAAATGTGCGGAATCACCGGGTGAAGACGAAGAGGGATCAGGCCGAAAAGAGGTGCTAGCAGGCTGCTCAACCGGATCCCAGGCAGGAATTACTGGACTAGGAACAAAACGGCTTAAGGCATCATGAGAAAACGACACAGCAAACGGGAATATAGTTTCATGAAATATGACATCACGACTGACATAGATTTTACGACTAGATAAGTCAAATAACTTATAGCCCTTTTGAGAATGAGGATAACCAAGGAAAATACAAGGAGCAGACCGTGAGGCAAATTTATCACGAGTGCCATGGTAAATATAGCCATAACACAAGCAACCAAAGACACGCAAATGAGAATAAGTTGGAACACAACCAAGCAGTAGCTCATGCGGTGTTTTTTGTTGAAGGATGGACAGAGGCATGCGATTTATAAGATAAACAGCAGTAAGAATGCATTCCCCCCAGAACATGATAGGCAAATGAGCATGAAAACGAAGGGCACGAGCAACTTCTAAAATATGGCGATGTTTATGCTCAACTACCCCATTTTGTTGTGGAGTGTAAACACAAGAGGTTTGAACATCTATACCATGATCATTATAACAAGCAAGTAGAGTAGCCTGGGTAAACTCTAAACCATTGTCACTACGAACACATTTAACGGTCGTATGAAACTGCGTGTGAACCCATTTGAGAAAATGCAATAAATAGTGACTAGTCTGGGATTTAGACTTCATCAGATAAACCCAAGTACTACGACTGTAATCATCAACGATAGTTAAGAAATAATGAGCACCAGACAAACTAGCTGTTTTATAAGGACCCCAAATATCGCAACGAATAAGATCAAAAATATTCGTAGTAGTAGTAGTGCTAAGAGAAAATGGCAAACGAGTTTGTTTTGCACCGCTACAAGCATCGCAAAACATGTCTTTAGTTGAAGTAACAACAGATGGAAGAAAATGAAACTTAGAAAAAGGAAGATGACCCATCCGGTAGTGCCAGATGGAGTCACTGCATCAGACGGACACAAGACTGCGACGTGAATGAGGCTGAAGGAAACAGTAGAGACCATCATGCTGCCTACCCACTCCAATAAGCTTCCTCGATGACATTTCCTGCACAAGACAAAAATCCGAGCCAAAAATAAGCGCACACTTCAAATCTTTGACCAACCGGCTAACAGAAATCAAATTGAAAGCAAATTCTGGAATGCCCAGAACATCATGCAGAACCAAGGAATCAGAGAGTTTTACTGTCCCAATAGCGCGAACGGCCACATGAGCACCATTAGGAATTTGTACGGTAGCTGCTATTTTATCAGAGACAATAGTAGTAAACAATGATGAATCATTGACGATGTGCGTATTGGCGCCACTATCAAAAAGCCAAGAAGAGGATGTAAAAGTATCAATACCCAAATCATGCTTGCCTGCCACGGAATTAGGTGGACCAAAATTACCTCTGTTCAACAGATCAACAAACTGGGCTAACTGATGCTACTGAGCAAGAGTAAGACCGACAAATGACGAAGGTATACTGGTGCCTGAAGTGATACGAGAGTCAAGCTGCACTGACCCAGCCGACGGCACTGCCACAACATGGACCATACTTCGGCCAGCTGACCCCTGTGCCCTCTTAGTGCGGTTGATATTACAGTCGGCAGGATAACCAATTAGATCATAGCATGTCTCACGCAAGTGACCTATCTTACAACAGTGTCTGCAGCGAGGCCGTTCTCCCTTGCCTCGTGGTTTACTGACGCGGCCATCAACAGGAGGCCTCCAGGCCATGGACCGACTGTCTCCAGGCCGATTGTCTCCAGGAGCCGTCCATGTGGCTAAAGCAGCAGCCTCAAATGACGGCTGCAGGCTTTAGGCAACAAATCGCTGTTTCTCCTCCTGTGCAACAATAGCATATACACGCGCAAGAGAAGGTAAAGGATCAATACTCAGAATATGAGAACGTACCGTATTGAACATCTCATCAAGACCCATCAAAAAATCGAACACCATTTCCTTCTCACGGACTCTCTCCAATTTCTTTGACAAACTACAGGTGCATTGCCCACAAGTACAAAGAGGAATTTCATCAAAAGACTGCAACTCACCCCAAAGAATTTTAAGGCGACCATAATAAACTGAAACTGTGCTTTTGTCTTGTCGGAGCGAGGCAATGGCACGCCTAAGTTCGTATACACGCGCATCAATGCCTTGAGTGAATCGCTCCTCCAGTTCAAGCCAGACATCACGAGCCATATCCGCATGTGCCACCGTCCCTTGCAATTCTTTGGCCAAAGAATTGGACAACCATGCTAACACAAGAGCATTACACTGCTGCCAAATAGAATAAAGTGAGGAAGTAGCAGCTGGACGTGAAATGGTACCATCAACGAAACCGGCCTTGTTTTTGGAACGCAAAGCATTAACGAAAGCTTTCCTCCAAACAAAAAAATTTTCACCATTTTCGCCTAATGGCTGAGTGACGAAAATTAGACCGGGATGATCAGAAGGGTGTAAATAATAGGGAGATTTGGGGTCAGTTTGATCGGAAGTTTGGTTTGCAGTTTGATTGGAAGTTTGATCGGAAGTTTGGTTTGCAGTTTGACTGGAAGTTTGATTTGCCATGGGAGAAAGATAAAACCAAAGGGAAATGTCGACTGCAGATGGAAAAGTCGACAACGTAGACGATCGGAAAAGGAACAAAATTTGACGCAACTGACGCGAGCGAGGATATCAACGGATAAATCAAATATCCTTCTTTGATACCATGAAGAAAACGTATTTAGAATTTGACGTATTGTGTATATCAGAATTACAAGAGTATTACACGTACATATAGTTAGAGATATAACTACAATCTCTACAACTAAGGAAGCTAGGATAAAACTTTATCTATAATGCTATCTATCAAGTGGTTAGTATCCTACTAAATATCTATCAAATATCTCAAGGTAGTTATCATCTAATATCTTATCACAATACAAACTCTAGAGGAATAATTCGTTCTTTTTGAGAAAAACAAAGAAGAATTTCTAGCTTAGATTTTAACATTGTTTATCAATCCTTTTGTACATCTAGTGAAATCCTTTTATCCATATTTTTGAAGAATACCTTGTTACAGTGGGCAGCTTATGTTTAGCTAATAGCTTTGTTATAGTCCATATGTTACCATTTGTCTTCTTAATAATTATTTGTTACTAATATAACGTGTGTTGTGGATGTGTTCAAAGCAGAAAGGACTCATGTCTTATTTAATTTGTCTATTTTTATTGATAAATAACGATAATATTGGTTCACTTTTAGATTATTTTATAATTTATATTGTTAGATAGATATCATTCAACGAAAAATAAAAAAAAGGTCACGTATGGTTGATCTTAATTAATATGAATTATAAATCAATATCTGCTTCTCCTTTTCTTTTTTTTCTTGATGTATTTTAATGTTTTACATATTCGATAATGTCTTATTAATGTTTGACTTTTCTTTCTAGTAAAACGCAAATGAAGCCTTGTTGTGAGGTCAACAAGATGAAGATTGGCTCATTTATTGTGTTGCACCCAGTCGCATTCTGTATCGCTTCGGTTAGTTAAATCTAAAGTTTTTCAAAGTAAATTTCTTATTCTAGATTTGTATATTCATTTATAGCCATTATTTATAGAATTTCAAGACTCGTAAATTGTAAAGATTAGTTTTCAATAGTTTGCCCGTAAACACCCCTCATTTCTCCATAAAAAAAATTAGTATTCTAAACAATGTAATAATAATTGTAACCATAAGTACTCATAATAATAATAATTCCAAGGCATGCACCTCTTGTTTTCTTTATTTTATTTTATTTGACATGAACATAATGTTATTTAATTTTATTGTTTTAACATTTATTGAGTTCTGATTATTAGTCTTTCTTATGCAGTCATGCATTGTGCTGCTTCTTCCTGCTTTCTTGGTTCCATTATGGATTACCAAAGTTCACATAATTGAAGATGAAGCAAACGCAATCACTCATCTTGTCCATCAAGGCCTCCTATCAAAAACAAATGAAACTGCTACTTTTGTTATGCCATCTAAATCAATCAACTTCAGATCTTGAAACACTTCCAAGATCATCAATTTCAAATCAAACCGAATACAAACTCAGATTGCTCTAATTTCTTACTACAACATTATTTGAATATAAGTAGAAAGAAAAAAAGTTGATAAATTTGTGACATTTGTGATGAATTAATCAGGTGGCTCTTATGATGTTCCAAGCCTTGTTAACAATACCCCACCTTTATCAAGTTTCATATATCGCACTCGATGGATTATTCTTCTCATTCTATGCGAAAGAAGATAACTATTTTGCGGTGTATCTAATATGTCATCTCCATTCTTTATGAACTCCACTCGGGATTATGCTCTATACACTCAACAGGGATATCGAGACTCAAGAGAGTTATATGGAGAAGCATTGAGGCCTTCTGTCTCTGTTAAAGATATAGTTGAAGATAAGAAGAAGAAAAGGCCTATGTTATAATTTGTCTTGGCATGGTCATGGCTTGGATGGCATGGTAAGGATGGTGCGTGAGTCCTGGCACGCATTGGCACGGTTGGCATACGATGGTGCATGTAGGCTTGGCGTGCTTGGGATGATTAGCGTGGTTGGCACGATGGCACGTTTGGCACGGTGGCACGCTTGGCACGATGGCACGCTTGGCATGGTGGCACGCTGGTTACATGTTAGATTTGGCACGGGTGTTGCATGCTGATGTGTCTGATAGCTCTGCTGCGTGTACCTCGGCTTCAATACTAGACGGAATCTTCTCCCACAAGCTAGCTTATGTTTCTAGATTGTTCCCTAGACTAGTATAAATACGTATGTTGTTTGTAGCACAAGAAGGTGAATAAACATTACAAAAATTCAGTTTATACTTCTCCTTCTTCTTCCTTGAGCTGAGGCTTTTAGTTTTGACGCCTTAATGCGCTTTTGTTCTCTTCTTGGAATTACTCTTATACATTGATGTATTTGATCGTTAGTTTTTGAATTCCATACGAATTTTGACATGGTATCAGAGCCATGACATTTCGCTATTGATTCATTGATTGATCCTCATCGAATTCTGCATCACCTCATTCTTCCTTTTCGTAAATCATTTTAACTGAAGTGTGAATATGGCGAATGCAAGTGCTGCTTCATCTAGCTCTCGAAATAATCATGTGAACAATGAAAATCCAACAAGTAGTCCGTACTACTTGCATCCGAATGACAGTCCAGCAATTGTTCTGGTTCAACCTCCACTCAATCCACACAATTTTCACTCGTGGAGCAGGACATTTCAAATGGCGTTGTTGGTAAAGAACAAGAGCTGTTTCATTGATGGATCCATGACCAAGCCTGCACAGAATGATCCTCAATTTCAGCAATGGAGGCAGGTAAACACCATGATCCAGTCTTGGATCATGAACTGTGTTTCTCCTTCAATTGCACAAAGTATAATGTGGTATGATAATGCGTTAGATGTATGGAACGATCTAGTTATGAGGTATGGAAGTGGTGATCCATTCAGATTATCAGATTTACTGTGTGAATTTTATGCGGTAAAGCAGGATAACCTCAGCGTAAATGATTATTTTACGAAACTGAAAGTATTATGGGAAGAACTGGCCTCCTTAATATCCATACCGAAGTGTGATTGCCTTCGTTGTGTGTGTGACATAACAAAGAAGATAAATCAATTCATTGAAAGTGATTATGTTATAAAATTTGTTAAAGGATTAAATGATGAGTTTGATCCGGTGAGGTCACAAGTATTTGTGATGACTCCGTTGCCGGATATTAAAACTGTGTTTGCAATGGCATTGAAGTTTGAGAGGAAAATCACCAGTAATGGTGCATCAGCTGGTTTTAACAATGCACCTACGGCTTTGGCTGCAAACTGTGATGATCAGGAAGGTTTTGTGGCAAATGCGTATGCCAATAAAAAGCAAGGTCAGTCATACAGAAGAGGAAATGGAAGGTTTTATCAAGAAGGAAATAAACGATTGCAGTGCAATCATTGTGGTATGATTGGACATACAAGTGACAGATGCTATAGGAAACACGGTTTTTCCCCCGGATTCAAGTTTAAAAATCAAGTTAATGCGGCTGAAGTGGTTGAAGAAAGTTATCAGAACTGTGATGCTGAGCTATCTGCGTCTGTTTCATTCCCCCCGTCTGCTCAGTCTCTTACTCAGAAACAGTTTAATAAACTTCTGAAATTGCTGGACATTGATGATGTTGTTTCAGGGAGCAATGGAAACAAGGAGGTGCAAGGAGCAGTTATGACTGCACAAACTGGTACATCCACAGGTAAGCAATCTGTTAGTACTGAGAGTGTGTGGATCTTGGATTCAGGAGCCACTGATCACATTTCATGCTCCTTGTCACTGTTCCAGTCTTATAATCCTGTTGATCATGTCTCTATTAAACTTCCTAACAATGTCACAGTTGAATCCACTCACAAAGGAGTTGTTATTTTGCATAGTGGTCTGGTTTTGAAGGATGTGTTGTACGTTCCTTCGTTTTCTTTCAATCTTGTTTCCCTCAGCAAGCTTACTGACTCTCCACATTTGCTTGTTTCATTTCATGACTCTGGTTGCTTGATTCAGGATCAGTTGTCCAGGAGGATGATTGGTTCAGCTAGGAAGCATCATGGACTTTATTACATACATGATTCCAGTTTAGCTTTGCAGTGTGAAGTGTCCAGTACATGTTTTTTTCCTTCTGCTTTGTCTTCTACTAGTCTTGACTCTGATGCGTATCTTTGGCATGCCAGACTTGGGCATGCCTCATCAGCTAGAATACAAGAGTTGCATAGACAGTATCCAGACATACCTTCTTTTAGTCAAAATAATGTTTGTACAGTGTGTCCTTTGGCTAAACTCAAAAGGTCACCGTTTCCTAATTCTGTTACGGTTTCTAAGCTTCCTTTTGATGTCATTCATGTTGATATTTGGGGCCCTTATAGGCACCCTACAATGTACAATCAAAGGTACTTTCTGACTCTAGTTGATGATTGTTCGAGGTATACTTGGATATATCTTCTTAAAGCAAAGTCTGAGGTCAGGCAAATTTTGCAGAGTTTCTTTCATTATGTATTTACTCAGTTTGGTGTTCATATCAAGGTTGTTAGGAGTGATAATGGACTTGAGTTCAAAATGTCTGAGTTCTATATGCAGCATGGGGTGGTTCATCAGACAACCTGTAACTATACTCCCCAGCAGAATGGGGTGGTTGAAAGAAAGCACCAGCACCTGTTGGTTGTGGCTAGAGCCCTTAGGTTTCATGCTTCACTACCTATTGAGTATTGGGGGTTCTGCCTTCAGCATGCCACCTATTTGATAAACTTGATGCCCTCACCTATACTTCAGAATAAGACTCCCTATGAGATTTTACATCAAAGTCAGTCTGTCTATACTCATCTTAGGGTGTTTGGGTGTCTAGCATTTGCTTGTGACACCACTCCTCACAAGGCAAAATTTGAACCCAGGTCTGTACCTTGTGTTTTTCTTGGGTTTCCTATGAATACAAAGGGGTATATCCTCCAAAGATTGGAAGACAAGTCTGTCATTGTGTCAAGAGACGTTCTGTTTCATGAGAATTCCTTTCCATTCTCCAATGTGTCTTCTGTGCCAGCAATGTCAGTCCCAGTGCATCATGCTGTGGGGGATGTTCCTTTGACATCCTGTTCACCTCCAGCTCAGCTGCATCCCTTACATGAATTGTCATCATGTCCTAATATTCATCATTCGAATGATGCTGGGTCTCCCTCAAAGTCATTTGTACCTTCAGCGTCATCCTCTCCTACTTCTCAGACATCAGGATCCCCCTCAAATGATCAGATACCTGTGACTCAGCTGGAAGTTCATTTGCCTCCAGTATCAGGCTCTGATCACAGATGTGCTAGACCAAGGCATGCACCATCCTACTTACAGGATTACTATTGCAATCTTAGTCAATCCTCTGACACTGTTGAATCCCTTGCCTCAGTGCCATATCCCATACAAGCTTATCATTCACTTGAGGCTCTGGCTCCTGAATACAGATCATATATCCTTAATATCAGTACTGAACAAGAACCTGTGACATATCAGCAGGCTGCTGGATCAGCAGCTTGGCAACAAGCTATGCAGATGGAATTAGCTGCCTTAGAGGCTACACATACATGGGATATTGTTCCCTTGCCACTGGGTAAGCAGCCTATTGGGTGTAAGTGGGTATACAAGGTCAAACGCAAGGCAGATGGCTCCATTGAGAGATACAAAGCCAGGCTTGTGGCTAAGGGGTACACCCAGCAACCAGGTATAGATTATGTTGATACTTTTTCCCCTGTGGCCAAAATGACTTCTGTGCGTCTACTTTTGGCTTTGGCATCTGTGAATCATTGGCATGTGCATCAATTAGATATCAATAATGCCTTTCTTCATGGTGATCTATATCAGAAGATTTATATGGAGTTGCCTCAATGTGTTCAGTCATCAATTCCTAATGCAGTTTGCAGGCTTCAGAAATCTCTTTATGGGCTTAAACAAGCCAGTAGACAATGGAATGAAAAGCTTACTTTGTATTTGTTGTCTCAGGGATATAAGCAATCTAGAAATGATTACACTCTGTTCACTAAAAGAACTTCAGAATCTTTTATGGCTTTACTCATTTATGTTGATGACATTATTGTAGCTAGTGACTCTTTGTCTCATATTCAGCATCTGAAGGAACATTTACATTCTACGTTTCAAATCAAAGATTTAGGTGTTCTCAGATACTTTTTGGGACTTGAAGTGGCAAGGTCTCAGGGGGGGATTATGATTTGCCAGAGAAAATATGCATTGGAATTATTAGAGGAGACAGGTTTTTTGGCAGCCAAACCTGTTCTAACACCTATGGAACAAAATTTGAAACTGGAGCACAATGATGCACCTTTATTTTCAGATGTGTCTTGTTACAGGAGGATTATTGGCAAGCTACTGTATCTTACCATTACAAGGCCTGATATCTCATATGCTGTTCAACAGTTAAGCCAGTTTTTAGATTGTCCCACAGAAATGCATATGAAGGCAGTTCATAGGTTGCTTAGATATTTGAAAGGTAATCCTGGTCAGGGACTGTTGTTTCCCAGCACAGGTTCGAAATTGCTTATGGCATATGCAGACTCAGACTGGGCTGGTTGCACTGAAACCAGAAGATCTGTCACAGGATATTGTATGTTCTTTGGTGATGCTCTGGTATCTTGGAAAGCAAAGAAACAGACTACAGTATCTAGATCCTCTTCAGAGGCTGAGTACAGGTCACTTGCTGCAGCTGCTTGTGAAGTACAATGGTTGCTGTATCTGTTAAAAGACCTGGGGGTAGAGCAGAAAGAACCTGTGGAGCTGTTCTGTGATAATAAGAGTGCCATATACATAGTGGAAAATTCGGTGTTTCATGAAAGGACAAAGCATATAGAAGTGGATTGTCATGTGGTTAGAGATAAATATCAAGAAGGAGTGATTAAGCCAATGCCAGTAAAGACTGAGTTCCAAGTAGCTGATTTGTTTACTAAGGCATTGAATTCACAGAGATTACAATTTCTGACTTCTGCTTTAGGGATCTGCAATATTTATAAGAAGTCAGAATTGAGGGGGGGTGTTAAAGATATAGTTGAAGATAAGAAGAAGAAAAGGCCTATGTTATAATTTGTCTTGGCATGGTCATGGCTTGGATGGCATGGTAAGGATGGTGCGTGAGTCCTGGCACGCATTGGCACGGTTGGCATACGATGGTGCATGTAGGCTTGGCGTGCTTGGGATGATTAGCGTGGTTGGCACGATGGCACGTTTGGCACGGTGGCACGCTTGGCACGATGGCACGCTTGGCATGGTGGCACGCTGGTTACATGTTAGATTTGGCACGGGTGTTGCATGCTGATGTGTCTGATAGCTCTGCTGCGTGTACCTCGGCTTCAATACTAGACGGAATCTTCTCCCACAAGCTAGCTTATGTTTCTAGATTGTTCCCTAGACTAGTATAAATACGTATGTTGTTTGTAGCACAAGAAGGTGAATAAACATTACAAAAATTCAGTTTATACTTCTCCTTCTTCTTCCTTGAGCTGAGGCTTTTAGTTTTGACGCCTTAATGCGCTTTTGTTCTCTTCTTGGAATTACTCTTATACATTGATGTATTTGATCGTTAGTTTTTGAATTCCATACGAATTTTGACAGTCTCCACAGTTATCACTGTAAGATGTTTCCAAGAAGCATTGAAGAGGAAAAATGTGTACTCTTCTTTAGGATTTGGGTGGGGCAGTGATCAAGAACGTGTTTTAATAAATATAATTGCGATTGGTGAAAGAGAAAGAGTTCTAACTCTTGGTTTTCAAGTGAAGCCATTAATCAAATACATGACAGCAGACCTAGCTGCTTTTGATGGGAGTTTGTATCTGGCTGCTAATGATGGTTCAGTTCTCAGTTCTGGGATCCAAAATACCCGCGTTGTGTTCACAGGAAATAGTGACTCAATACACATGTTCAATGTGGAGTACGATAAGTTACACTTTGCTGGTAATGTTTCGTGTTTACCAAATGATGGCATCCAGAGAGGAGAAGTTTTGGAAGTGGAGAAGATGAATTATGTTTTCTACTGCTCATCAGTTGATTTTGTTGGAATCCCATCGGCATGATAATCCTTCATATGAAATGAGCAATTACGGATTCGAATTTTTGTTTTTAAAGGAGTATAGTGTGTTTATTTGTGAAGTTTTACTCTTCTTCTTGCATTTTAGGTGTATGTTCTGGCCCTACCTTATAAAGGACTTGACAGCGCATTTGTGTTTCTCATGGTTATAGTGGCAGCCATTGTAGTTGCGATTTTGGTCTTCACTTCTGTAAATGTTGGTTATGCTAGAAGAGAAATACATCTTTGCACCGCCCTTATAAAGAAAATCGAAGCGACTCAACAAGCTGAAAAAAAGAGTATGAACAAAAGTGTAGCCTTATCTAGTGGTAGCCATGATATTCGCACTTTGGTAGCTGATATCATTGGTTTGATAGAGATATGTCATGTAAAGGTTACCCCAAGATCAGACATGGAGACGAATTTATTGCAAGCAACATCTTGTACAAAGGATCTTACACCTCAGTTTACTCTTTTTTTTTCTATCTTTGAATCTTATAACTATAAATGAATCAATTATTGACATTTGTAGCAACTTTATGTTGGGTATCCCTCCTAGTTGGAGAGTCCCAATGTTTGGAGTCAAAATACAATTACAACATTGGAGAGTTCCAATGTCTTAAGTCAAAAACAATTATGGCATTGGAAGAATTCCAACAAGGGAAGTTGGAATGATGTTGTGCTTCTCCAAGGATGTTTATTGCTTGGAAGACTTTGAAGGCCTTGTGCATTGGAAATGCACAAGATGGAGACTATAAATAGAGGTATTGTGTGGAACAAATAGTAAGAGAGAACAAGAAGACAAGAAGAAAAATAAGAGAGGCAAATACAAGTGAGGAAGAATGAATTTCGTAGGTGCTGGGCAGCCTGCCAGCCTCCGGAAAAATTGCATTTGCCGAGTATTGCACCGTTGGATCGTCACCAAATTTTGACAGAGTGTTCCCAAGACACATTAGTACATTCTGAACGGTGGAGATGTGTTTTGGAGGTGTCTAAGTGTGACCGATTCCTGCATTTCCGAGACTGAAATTTTCTGTCCGAAAATTTCAGTTTTGTATTCTTGGTTCCTCTCTTGTATCTTGTTGTGTTCCAAGATTGTTTGGTTGATCTTGATGATGTTGTATTCCTCTAGCTGAGCCTAGAGAGACTTGGTTGTACCCATTATTGATTATAGTGGAGATCGTTTAAGTGGCCTACGGGTCCCGTGGTTTTTTACTCCTACTTTGGGAGGTTTTTCCACGCTAAAATTGTTGGTGTTCTTGTTCTTGTTTCATTCGATTATTTCTCTATAGTTGCTGCATTTGGGAGAGATTATTTTCTATTCCGCTGTGCTATCTCGCGGTTTCCTCCCTACACTTTACTGTCAAGGATTTTGGAACTCTATTTTTGGATGAAAGTAAGATTGAAGCTGGCAAGATGCAACTTGAAGAAGAAGAGTTTTACTTGGAACAACTTCTTGAAGTTTCCGTAGATTTGTTTCATCCTATTGGCATGAAGAAAGGAATAGATGTCTTGCTGGACCCAAATGATGGCTCCATCAGAAAATGTCCACGAGTTAAAGTTGATCGTGGGAAGCTTAAACATATAATATGCAACTTAGCAATGCTGTTAAGTTTACATTTGAAGGATATTTTTCTGTCAAAGTTACTTCCCAGAAGCCTAGTTTTCCAAATATGATACTCACTCCAAAGTGGAATAAGTCACTTACATGCACACCTTGTTTCATCTTGCCAAGTGAGGGATCATATAGTGACTTATAAGCCGCGAGTAATCTCCAATAATATGAATATGTGATGTAGTTTATATTTGAAGTGAAGGACACTGGGAAAGGAATTCCAAAAGAAAAGCACAAAGCTGTATTTGAGAACTACATTCATGTCAAAGATACATCTTTTAGTCAAGAAGGAACTGGTTTAGGCCTTGGCATTGTGCAGTCTTCGGTACATTCAGTCTTACTCTCTGTGTCTCTCTTTCCCCTAGTCATTTGATTTTTTTTTCTATTGATGAAAAAAATTAGCTTCGCCAAAGTCTTTGAAAATCAACTTATTTGTGATGTTGATTACTATACGATCTGACTTTTTTTCCTTCTTCTGGCCATGAATAAGGTTCGGCTGATGGGTAGAGAGATAGCCATCGTGGAAAAGGAACTCGGTGAGAAGGGAACTTGTTTCTGGTTTAATGTTGTTAGAAATATGGAATGGGAATATGGAAACCACGAGAAAACAGAACCGAGACGTGACTAATTGTCAATGTCCTTAAAGCAATTTTGCTCCTACCAAAGAGCAAGGTAGTCTTCAAGCAAATGCTTCCCAGAATATAACGGCTATCTTCCCTTTGCTCTAGAGGAGAAAGATTGAACTTGCTTGCTGAAGATAGTAAAAGAGAAGAAGGAGATGAAGAAGAATGCTGAGAGTTTTCACTTAGTTTTTTGCAAGAATAAATTGTATATGTTGAAGATACCAAGATCACATATATATAGATCTCATGGTGTGTTAGAAAACCCTTTGGGAACCAGTCTCAGCCTTATTTCAACTTCCAAGAGCCGTTGATTACCGTTCATAGGCGAAGAGAGGTGATTCTTGGACCAAAAGCTGCAACTCAAAGTGAAAAGTCATGTCTGTTGGCACATCGATCGATCACATCGATCAATCGATGTCACTTCGATCGATCGATGTGATCGATCGAAGTCGGACAGAGACTTACACATATCATTCTGTCTTACATCGATTGATCACATCGATCGATTCGATGTCACATACATCGATCGATGTTGGACAGAATGCTTCCAGAACTGCAACATACCATATCGATCGATCGATGTACACACCGATCGATCGATGTCTCTTACATTGATCGATCCAAGTCCTCCAGAACAATTAACTTTATTCCAGCATTCACTTGGTTCGATCCATCCTAGACATGGATCGATCCAAGTGACCTATTTCAAGATTAAAGTGTTCATTACATCACTTCAAACTCTCAAACAACCTCATATAAGCTTTGTATAAGTTTGGAGCATTAAGAAAGAGTACTTTGACGTACTTTTCCAACAATCCCCTACATGATCCAAACTTATACATAAGCCTTCCATACGATAGTCAATGAATTTCTTCTCTATCAAACGAAGATAATGACACATAGCGGAGCAGTGACAAACGTCTTGAACTGTCCGGTAGTACAATTCGAAGTTATATAAACGGAAATAGGGTGACAATCGTCTTGAACCACTTATTTCACTATTGTTTATATGAACATACGAATGACATGCCAATATCTAACTTCATACAAGTTCGCGGTGTGGTGCATTAATGGCCCTGCACCCAATCCCAGAATTCATAAGCGCTCTAAAGAGTTTTTTAGACTCTCATAGGAAGCGGCCTACTTCCACACTTATATAGGTGATATTCATCAAGTGTGTACTGCAACACGCCACCATTTATAATGGCTATGAATCATCCATTAAGAGACTTAAATCTCACCCTCAAACATGCAGTCAGTACTATCCACATCAACATAGGAAAGGACAAATACGATAGTACTTTACAGAAATCTTCCATGACGTGTTCTTACCACATTGAACTCCGTTTGTAGGATCTCTACTAAAAGCGAGTTGGGTTCCTGTCATAGAGAATTCACATCCAACGGAACAAGTCTCATTCCTCTGATGTCCTCAGAACCATTTTCCGGTTCAAACCTTTAGTTAAGGGATCTGCAAGGTTTAACTCGGTCTTTATGTATTCCAAGTTAACCACACCAGAACTAATCAAGTCACACACAATGTTATGCATCAAACGGATGTGCCGGCTCTTCCCATTGTATATTTTGTTCCTTGCTCGAGCAATAGCCGCCTGTGAATCACAATGAACAAACACGGAAGGCATAGGCTTAGTCCACAAAGGAATATCAACAAGTAAATTCCTTAACCATTCCGCCTCTGAACAAGCAAGTTCTAAAGCAACAAATTCTGATTCCATTGTTGATTTAGCTTTACAAGTTTGTTTAGAAGATTTTCATGAAATGGCACCACCACCCAAAGTAAATACATACCCACTGGTGGAGTTTATTTTATCGTTATCTGTGACCCAATTAGCGTCACAATAACCTTCTAAGACAGCAGGACTTCCAGTAAAGGTAAGCCCTAAGTCCATAGTTCCTCTTAGATATCTCAATAATCGTTTCAAGGCATCCCAATGCTCTTTACTCAGACTATGAGTATATCTAGCTAATCGATTTACAGAATATGTAATATCTAGTCTAGTGCAATTCATGAGGTACATGACACTACCAATGATTTTAACATACTCACATTGAGAAACACTATCATGTTTATTCTTTTTCAATCTTATGGATGCATCATATGGAGTACTAACAGGTTTGACATCAAAATGATTAAACTTTCTCATAATCTTTTCAACATAATGAGATTGAGAAAGCATATAACCCCCACATTTCTCTATTAGTCTTAGACCAAGTATTAAATCTGCTTTTCCCATATCTTTCATTTCAAAAACAGAGGATAAAAACGATTTAGTACTATTCACAACATCAAGACTTGTGCCAAAGATTAATAGATCATCCACATATAAACAAACAATAACACCGTCAAGATTTTCAAATTTACTATAAATGCATCTATCACTTTCATTTACAACATATCCATTAGTTAACATGGCATTATCAAATTTCTCATGCCATTGCTTAGGCGCTTGTTTTAAACCATATAAGGATTTCTTCAACCTACAAACCTTATGTTCTTGGCCTTTAGCTATCATCGCTTCGAGTTGTTTCATGTAAATTTCTTCTTCTAAATCTCCATTTAAAAACGTTGTTTTAACATCCATTTGATGTAAAACTAATTTATAAATGGAAGCTAACGCTATTAACACCTTAATAGATGTTATCCTAGCAACTGGTGAATATGTATCAAAGAAATCTATTCCTTCCTGTTGGGTAAATCCCTTAGCTACAAGCCTAGCTTTAAATTTATCAATTGAATTCGTCTTTAGTTTCTTTCTAAAGACCCACTTACAACTGATAGGTTTACAACCTCTAGGCAAGTCTACGAGTTCCCAAGTATTATTACTAAGTATAGACTCAAGTTCGCTATTAATAGCTTCTTTCCAAAACTTAGAGTCTATGGACATAATCGCTTCTTGATACGTAGTAGGATGATTTTCTAAAATGAATACAGTGACAAAGTCATCTCCAAAAGACTTTTCTACTCTTTTCCTCTTACTTCTTCTAGGAGGAGTATCATTATTAGACCTTTTGATAGACTCACCTCTTTCATAATCCGAACTCTTCAATGACTCTTTCTTCATAGGAAAAATATGCTCAAAAAACTCAGCATTCTTAGATTCAATGATAGAACCATTATCCTCTAACATGAATCTATATGCAGCACTATTTTGAGCATACCCTATGAAAACACAATCATTAGTTTTAGGACTGATTTTACTCCTTTTGAATCCGGAATACCAACCTTGGCTAAACACCCCCGCACTTTGAAATAATTCAAGTTGGGTGCATAACCTTTCCAAAGTTCATAAGGAGTTTTATTGGTCTTCTTATGCAGGATTCTATTCAAGATATGACATGCAGAAAGGATTGCCTCTCCCCACATATTGTTAGGCAGACCTGAACTTATAAGCATCGCATTCATCATATCCTTAAGCGTTCTATTTTTCCTTTCAGTGACTCCGTTAGATTGAGGAATATAAGGTGGTGTGAACTCATGTATAATTCCATTATATTCACGAAACCTTTGTAAAGATAACACATTATACTCACCTCCTTTATCTGTCCTCAACCTTTTAATCTTTCTATCTAGTTGATTTTCAACTTCATTCTTATACCAGATGAACATGCTTTCAGATTCATCTTTATGTGCTAACAAGTAAACTCTAGTGAATCTAGAAAAGTCATCAATAAAAGTTGTGTAGTACTTTTTACCACCTTTACTTGTATAGCCTCCAAAGTCACCAAGATCACTATGAATAAGTTCTAACTTGTCGGTTGTTTTTTCAATAGACTTAAATGACTTCTTGTGATGTTTTGCTTCTACACAAAACTCACACTTTCCAAAGTCATCTTCACATGCATAGGAAATTAAGTTGGTGAACTTTAATCTCTTTAACGCATCCTTGTTAACATGTCCTAGTCTAGCATGCCAAACATCAAAGCAATCAACAACATAAGCAGAACTAGATGCATTCTTATTATTCATAACATAAATTGCATCCAATACAAGTAAACCCCTGGAGCAATATCCTTTCCCGACAAGCTCCCCGTTCCTAAAAAGAATAAGCTTATCAGACTCAAGAACAAGTTTAATATTAGCCTTGTTCAGTACAACTCTGGAAATCAAATTCCTACGCATTGCAGGAACGTGTAGCACATTATTCAATTCCAGCCTCTTGCCATAAGTAAACTTGAGGAGCACCTTTCTTTTACCAAGAACTTTGATACCATGTGTATCTCCCAAGAAGACTTGCTCGCCATCATCTATTGCTTGATATTCAAAAAATAGATCCTTACTGGTGGCAATGTGCTTGGTAGCCCCTGTGTCTACCACCCATTCCGAAGCACCACTGACAAGGTTTGCCTCAGACAAGACGACTACAGCGATGACCTCCTCGTTCGTCTTTGAAGATTCTACCACATGTGCTTGATTGCTTGGTTGGCCTTTTCGTTGGTTGCATTTGGCTGCTCTGTGCCCAAGTTTTCTGCACACCCAGCAAGCACCTTTCATCTTCTTTTGTCCTTGTCCCTGCATGAAAATCTTACCTTTGCCATTGTGTTGAACCTTTTGCCTTTTGGGCCTGTGTTCCACCACATTGGCTCGAGACTGTCCTTCATCATGTCCTTTGTCATCAAGTCTGTTGTTCTCTTCAATTCGAATGTGCTTGATGACTCCATCCAAGGTCAACTTGGCATCATCATGCTTACCTCTCTTCTTGTACTTGCTCCAAGAAGATGGAAGCTTTTCCAGCAAGGAGGCCGCTTGAAAGGTCTCGTTAACTTTTATGCCTTCTTGCTCCATATTGTCCACCAATTGTTGGTATTGATGAATTTGATAATTGATTGGCATGTGGTCCACCATTTGAAACTTTAGAAACTCACTGACCACATACTTTCTTTTTCCAACATCTTCAGAACCATATTTGTTCTGAAGAGCAGTCCAAATATCCTTTGCTGACGTTAATTTGACATAGATGTCAAATAAAGAATTGGAGAGGAATTGAAGAATGTGTCCTCTACAAGTTGTATTGTCAGTCTCGTATTTGACTTTTTCTGTTTCATCTGTTGGTTTGTCTCGTGTTAACACGTATGAAACAGAAATCATTTCCAAGAAAAACAGCACCTTGGCCGCCCAACGTTTAAAGAAATTGCCATCGAATGACTCCATCTTCGACATGTCAGGAACTGGTGCTTCTCTTGTTGCCATATTCTCAACAAAAATTGCTTTAAGATTGTTAGAAATATGGAATGAGAATATGGAAACCACGAGAAAACAGAGCCGAGACGTGACTAATTGTCACTGTCCTTAAAGCAATTTTGCTCCTACCAAAGAGCAAGGTAGTCTTCAAGCAAATGCTTCCCAGGATATAACGGCTATCTTCCTTCCCTTTGCTCTAGAGAAGAAAGATTGAACTTGCTTGTTGAAGATAGTAAAAGAGAAGAAGGAGATGAAGAAGAATGCTGAGAGTTTTCACTTAGTTTTTGCAAGAATGAATTGTATATGGTGAAGATACCAAGATCACATATATATAGATCTTGGGATGTGTTAGAAAACCCTTTTGAAACCAGTCTCAGCCTCATTTCAACTTCCAAGAGCCGTTGATTACCGTTCATAGGCAAAGAGAGATGATTCTTGGACCAAAAGCTGCATCTCAAAGTGAAAAGTTCTGTCCGTTGGCACATTGATCGATCACATCGATGGATCGATGTCACTTCGATCGATCGATGTGATCGGTCAAAGTCGGACAGAGACTTACACTTATCATTCTGTCTTACATTGATCGATCACATCGATCGATCGATCACATCGATCGATCGATGTCACATAGATCGATCGATGTGATCGATCTATGTTGGACAGAATGCTTCCAAAACTGCAACATACCATATCGATCGATCGATGTACACACCGATCGATCGATGTCTCTTACATTGATCGATCCAAGTCCTCCATAACACTTAACTTTATTCCAGCATTCACTTGGTTCGATCCAGCCTAGACATGGATCGATCCAAGTGACCTATTTCAAGATTAAAGTGTTCATTACATCACTTCAAACTCTCAAACAACCTCATATAAGCTTTATATAAGTTTGGAGCATTAAGAAAGAGTACTTTGACGTACTTTTCCAACAAATGTCTTCTTTACTACTCGCGCTAATGAAATCAGAGGTATTTCTAGAGATCATGATATCGAGTCCAACGCACCATTTCGTAGTCCTAAGCCTAAAAGTTTCACATGCAATAGTCTCTGTTTCAAGCAATGGAAGAAGCAAAATGTTACAGAAATGCATGGAAACTCGGGGGATAAAAGTCGATGTTGTAGATCAATATGAACAGCTTGCTCAAACTTTAAAAGGTGATCAAAGAATATCATGTCATTGCAAGCAATAGAAACAAAAGGGTAGCTAATTCATGTTCAAGAATTCACCGGCATATACTAATGTCAAGATTAAATGAACTCAGTCCCAAATCCATTGAGGAACCATCACATTCAACATACTCAAGAAGGAGCAAGCAAAACTTCTTTCTAATTATAATTGACACAAGTGGTGGACCATTCCATGAGATCAGTAAAGCGATAGTTGAGTTTCGAAGAGTACTTTTTAGTGCATCTAGTAGAGTGGTATGGATTGATAGGCCTGGAGCTCACAACCTGAATACACAAGGTCCTGATGCTGATAAACTACCTTCACAGACCTGATCTTTACCAAGCTTCTTCATGGCCCCCATGTGCATCAACTTATCGCGCTGCTGCCGGTATCAACTTATCGCGGTGCTGCCAGAATTTTGAGGTACAATAGTCACGCCGCTGCAGAAATTAGAATTCCTTTCTAGTAAATCTTTGGTACCTGCAAGATCAATACATCATTCGAGTGAAAATGTGTTGGAGACAATCAATCCTCTACTAAGACGCAGTCGTTCGGTGTGTGGGTATGGAAACAGTAAAATAAACTAAACCCAGGGCGAGTCGAGGACTATGTCCTTAAGACGTATTGCTCCAGTATACTGTGCCTAACCAGCATTAGCAACCGTCTCCCAGGATACGACGGGTAACTGTTCAGTTGAGCGGCACTGCTGAACTTGAACTACTACGAACCTTAGAGTGTCCTGACTTCTCTTGGACGTGATACAGAAAGTATAATGCTATGAATGCAGTATGCGATGAATGCCGAGAGCAAGGTGTCTGGATCGCACATCCTGCCCCTATTTATATAGGGGAGTCGGTTGGAGAATCAGTTATGCAGATGGATCTGTGACCGTCGGATCAAAACCGTAGATGAACCAGAGCTGTCGGATGAGAAACTATGCGTCATCTGTTGGACGGTTTGAACTTTCAAATGTTACCCGTCTGATGTAAACCAGAACCACACGATTCATCTTGGAGTGTCGGATGAAAACCAAAAGCGGTTGAGCGGTTAGGGCAGTTTGAATTTCAACCGTTGGATCAAAGCTGCCTTTTCGTCACCGTTAGATCAAAACCACTTGATCTTATCGCACACCGGAGGAGACCATTTAAAAAATAACCGTTCAATTTAAACCATAACCAAACAACCGAACGCCTGTTTAAACTGAAACACGTTTAGAACGCGTTTATCCGTTACTGGACGAGCATTTGGGTCGCTGCACAGCTAGGCACGAAGCCTTTTAACTATTTACAAAAAATAATTAATCCAAAAGCCCAAATGAATTTTCTCCAAAAAGATAAGAACGTGCACACGAGCCACGAGCCGAGCCGGCCGGACAGGCGGCGGCGCGCGTGCGTGTGGCACTTTCTAGGTCTTCCCTCCGGTCAAAAACTTCTCATGCCCCAAGGGCACATCTAAAGTGTCCATTCTAGCCATTTATAAGGTGGCTAAACATGTCCAAATATCCAATGTGCTATTATTCCATAAGGGTGATGTGGCCTCCTAAGAAGAGAAAATCTCACGTATTAGCCTAAGGTTTGGCTCATTACTCAGTTAGCAGCCTAACGTTGATGAAACTCACTTAACAACAACTCTTTTGTCGAAATGTCTCACTTGTAGCCAGTCACCGAAAGGTGACTTGCTACAGCAGGTTTCCTCTTTTTTTTTAAAAAAAAATCATTTCTAAAAAATGTTATTATTTGTAAAAATTCTAAAAAATTGTAAAAATTAATTAAAAAACATTTTAAAAATCAAAAAATTAGGAAAAAAATATAAAAATAATAAAAAATTACCCACAACGCTCCAGCACTCCACCCACCTACCCCCCCCCCATGCCACACCACCCCCCCTAAAATTTTTTTTAAAATTTTTTTTTCTTACTCACTCATAATGCTCCGACCACCCGGTCCACCCCCGCGTCCCCTCCCCCACCCCCTCCTCTCGTGAATTTTTAAAATTTTTTCTAACTCACCCACAACGTCCCAACCACCCCCGCGTCCCCTCCTCCACCCCCACGCACACCCCAAAAAAATTTAAATTTTTTTCAAATCACCCACAAAGCTCCGACCATCCCCCGTCACCCCAAACAATCCAACCCCCAGCCCAAAACATTGTCATTTTCTTTTTGGACTAGGGGGTTCGATTGTTTCGTGTTCTGGGGGATGGTTGGAGCTTCGTGGGTGAGTTGAAAAAAATTTAAAATTTTTTTGGGTTGTGCGCAGGGTGGGAGAGGGGACGCAGGGGCGGTTGGGACATTATGGGTGTGTTAGAAAAAATTTTAAAAGAATTCGCGAGAGGAGGGGGTGGGGGAGGGGACGCGGGGGTGGTCGGAGCGTTATGAGTGAGTTAGAAAAACATTTTAAAAAAATTTTTGGCCCGAGGGAGTGCGGGGGGGAAGTGTGTGGCGTGGGGGGGGTAGGAGCTTTGTGGGTGAGTTGAAAAAAGTTTAAAATTTTTTTGGGGTGTGCGCGGAGGTGGGGGAGGGGACGCGGGGGTGGTTGGGACGTTATGGGTGAGTTAGAAAAAAATTTTAAAAAAACAATTCGCGAGAGGAAGGGTTGGGGGAGGGGACGCGGGGGTGGACCGGGTGGTCGGAGCATTATGAGTGAGTAAGAAAAAAAATTTTAAAAAAAAAATTTGGCGCAGGGGTAGGTGGATGGAGTGCTGGGGCGTTGTGGGTAATTTTTTATTATTTTTATCTTTTTTTCCTAATTTTTCGATTTTTAAAATATTTTTTAATTAATTTTTACAATTTTTTAGAATTTTTAAATTCCTTTTAAATCACTGTATTTAAAAATACAATTTTATTTTTTAATTAAAAAGGGTCGCCACGTGTCAACTTCTGATTGGTCTGAGAAAGTCAACGGCTGGTCAACGGTTGGTCAACGGTTGGTCAACAGTCACCTGGCTACAAGTGAGACATTTCGGCAAAAGAATTGTTGTTAAGTGAGTTTCATCAACGTTAGTCTGCTAACTGAGTAATGGACCAAACCTTAGGCTAATAAGTGAGATTTTCTCCTCCTAAGAATATGACACATTACCCATTAACCATGTTTTCCATCCACTTTGAGTATTAATTTCTCATTCACCCGGTATCGTAATTGAGTGATTCTAAAGCCTAAAATTAACTACTCGTTACGTAGATAATTAAGGACCCATTAGTTTTCGATTTTAATTAACGAAAACTAATCATAATTAAGCTCAAAGTATGTTGGTAAACCAAGTTATGCAACTTTCCTTCATGGGCCAAAGCCCAAACTTTTAATTCTCCAACAAAATGTTCAGACAAAAGATAAAGCTGCAGAGGAAAATGATGTAGAAGGCAGGACTAAACCATTGGCAAGGAAGAAAATCTTGGTGGCAGAAGACAATATGGTGCTACGCAAACTGGCTATAACTGTTGTCTCCAAGCTTGGCTCGGAAAGCTTACCCTTGTGAAAATGATGAAGAAGCTCTAGAACTTATTCGCAAGCAAATGAGTGAGCAGAGAAAGCAGGGAGCTTATAACACCCTACCCTTTGATTACATTCTTATGGACTGTGAGGTAATCCGACGCAATTCTTTATCCATGATGATTTACAACTAAATAACCAAGACGTCTTTTCAGTCCTACAACTATGAAATGAATACAAGAGCATATACATATTATCTAAGAAACCATGGAAAATTCATTCTTATGCTTTCTTTGATGTTGGATACTATTGATAATTGATGGTTTGTCCTTTTATTGTATTTTTTATTTTTTATATTTTATTTTTTACGCTGGAGCAGATGCCAATCATCGATGGATATGAGGCAACCAAAAAGATAAGAGAAGAGGAGAAACATTTTGGCATTCACATTCCAATCATTGCACTAGTTGTTCATACTACAGATGAGGAAAGAAAGAAGATGATTGAAGTTGGGATTGATTTCTACTTATCCAAGCCATTGAAGGAGGAAAATTTTATGAAAATTTTGTTTGAAATCAATCAGAAATGATACTGTTGGATATATTGGAAGTTTGGACTTTGGCCCATTAAGGAAAGTTGCAAACTTGGTTAAGCAACATACTTTGAGCTTAATTATGATTAGTTTTCGTCAATGAAAATCGAAAACCAATAGGTCCTTAATTATCTACGTAACGAGTAGTTAATTTTAGGCTTTGAATACTCCACTAAACAGGTTGATATTTATATCAAAAAACTCCTTAGAATGTGTAGACGAATTTTCCAAAAGGCCCTGACCTTAAACAATTCTTGATAAATACAGAATTTAAGTTTTATCAAAACTGGTCAGATTGCAGCCAGATTGGAGCCGTTATCTTGCAAAGACTGAAAGACTAACTTTTCCTTGCTCAAATCATGTGATTCTTGTTGCAAATGAAAGCTAACAATCTGAAGTATAACTCCACCAAAAATCACGAATTTTGAAAGTGTTTAGCTATTTTTTCAAATTGTGAGAAGTTGTGTGAAAACTGCAGTAAAAACGGACAAAAAACAGAAATGAAGAAACAAGACAAGAACACCAAGGATTTATCCTGGTTCGGTCAATGTGACCTACTCCAGTCCCAAGGAACACCTTTCCTTGGATTTTACTATTAAATGAATCACCTTACAACAAGAACCAAGCTTGATCCTTGAGTTATACACCAACCCTATTCAAGACTTGGATAATCACCTTCTAAGCAACACTTAGTTGCAACACCTTTACCACCTATTGATGTAGCCTTATAAGAATGGCTAATCAATCTTACAAATGAAGCTCAAGAGACTTGTAGCTCAACAAAAACAATAAGAACACCTTTGCTACAAAGAATGGAACAAGAACAACAACAAGAAGAAGATGATAGCTCGACAATTCAACAAATGCTTGTAATCTTCAAGTGTGTTTCATCTTCTTCACCATTGCCTCTATTTATAGTGTGATTTGAGCCTTGGAGATAAGACTTCCAATGTGTCACCATCTTCATCATCAAGTCCAAATGTCTTCTCATCATTGGTTGGCTTTGTACACTGGGTAAAATAAGACAACATAATTGGTCCACCTTGGCAACTTCATTTGGCCGATTTTTTCAACTAAAAAAAGTCTTGGAATTATCTTGAAAATGTGAAGATAATATGGCTATAACAACTCCGTCATCTTTTCAACTCTTTGGCAAGATAATAGGCATGTGGGCATTTGTAAAATTCAAATAAAAAAAAACAGCTCTAAAACTTTGGCCTAGTAGCCGTTTGGCTACTTTCAATTTTCCAAGAAAAATTCTTTTAATTATCCTTTGTAAAATGAAGAAAATAAGAAAGGATAATACCACCAAAATATCCTCAACTCCAAGCACAAGAATAGGGCATGTGAAGTCTTCACTTTGACTCAAAAAATCTGATCACAACTATCCATATAGCCATTGGCTATATTTAGAAAATTCCAAGTTGGCAATTTTGCCAAGTAGCTCCTTTTTGGTTGGTCCACTTGTCACCAAGCCATAAAATGAATTACACCTCATACACAGCTATAATACATGTTTTTGATCATACATATATGTGTATCAACTCACATTTTTGAAGAAGAAATCAATAGATAATAATTGACAAGATTATGTCAACGTGTAACATAAATTCCCAATATTCCTTCTTAAATGTCGTGATCATTTCCACACATTTAACACCTTTGATATCTCTGAATAATGATGATAAATATGCTCTCATAACATATATAAGAGAGTCTTCAAGAAAAAATAGAATGTGACATCTCAAATCGTCACATATCTAGCTATAGTCAGTAATATCATCATGTGAGAGAAAAAGATAAAGGATCACCATATCATCTTTAAATTGATAATAAATCAGCTCCAGAATGAAGATAATAATATGCTCAAGAGATTCTTGAATGAAAATACCAAAAATACCCTCGGAGGTGAAATGACCAAAATACCCCTGGTATATGAAAACTCTAGAAATGACCCGGATGGTCAGAAATAATCATGATATCACCTTTGTCATGATAAACAGTATAAGAACACATCCTTGAAATATTTTCACCATGTGACGTTCCTACAAAACTCAAAATTCCAATTTTGCCTTTTTTGGTAAGTTGTAGAAACTTCCAAGGCACGTTAGTCACAAGACAATTATAATCACAAAAAACACATGATAATTTTTTTTTGAAAAGGATATTTGTATTATGAAAGACCCTCGCTTATGGCGGAGGAATACCTTATTACAACCGGAAAATCGAAAATAATAGTAACAGTATATGATTATCAACATCCAATCCGTATATGATATGCCGCATTAAAACCTTGCCAAGTAAAACCACCCTTGTGGATAAAACCTTGGCGAAGGAAAAAGCATACATATTTATAAAGATGGACTGTTGATATACGCTATTATGTAATGAAATAGAACTTGTAACCCTAGTATTACACCAACGTAAAAAAACAATCTGCCATAGGAACAGCCTCGCAGGATGAGTGCCCAGTGTCCAAACAGTAACCGCGCCAATGCTCAAGAAAAGGAGTACGAGCCATGATCCCGTCAATGTATCCAAACAAATAAGTGACCGACGTAGGAAACAAAATGGCACCGAAGATAGCTGCTTTCGATGAGGATGCCTGGTCCGAATGTCTGATTGCATCCAAGGCGCAACCCATGTCCTCGTCCACACATTGCAATAATATAGTGCTGAGTAAAGTAGAAAGCCACGACTTAATAATATTTGTGAGTTGAATTGAAGATAAAGCATACCTGGCCTGCCGGCACAACACAATGTGCCGGCAGAAGCAACATCTACACGCCAATCCATTTGGGAGACTTGCAATAGTAGGCAGCAGTGTGTTGGAATCCACGGCGTCAAGCTTAAATGGTGAGGATGTGATGCATGCGTATAAGTAGAGCTCATAGCAACGTTAAAAGACCACCAAAGTAAAGAGAGATGGGCACCCATGCGATGATGATTTAGACGTACCACCAAAACAATCCGGGTCATCATAGGGAAGAAAAGTACATGGAAAAACCAGTATAATAATGTAATAGTAAGCGTACCGAGTCTGCCTGTACTTAGGAAAGTGCAGGCAGGAAAACTTTGAAGTAGCCAATCCTTATGGAAGACGCTAGATGTACGAACTCGGCGATGTCGTCCCAAGTTGACGGCGTGAGTACGTTGACGAGCGTTGATATTGTGAGAAAAGAACACATTAAATATGTTTAAGATATGAAAGTTGCAGTAGTCAACTAAAAGAATGCAATGCGTACCATATCTGCCCGTAACCATTATGGAACGGGCAGAATATATTGAAAATTGCCAATCCATGAGGAAGACTAGAATGTCAGGACGATCGCAAGCTCGCCGATGTGAGGTCCAACGTGAGCGACGCACGAACCAAAGGTGGGAGATTGTGGCTGCCGAAAGCACTGGTCACAGGATGAAGCATTGCGTGTTGTGCAAGGTAGTGAGCGGGCATATTTGCTTCGCGATATGTGTGAATGATCTCTAGTCTATGCTGTTGAAGTAGGGTGTGTAGCAGTCGGAGATGATAGTTACCCGAAATATATTGTGTCTGATGTAGTCGTGACAACATTTGAGCACAATCAGATTCGATTATGATCATACGATAGAATGGGAGAAAATATAGCAAACTAAAAAGAGTAGCCTGAATCTCTGCCAACAAAGGTGTGCTCGTAGGCAGACGAAACGAAAGCGCGCGCACACAATTACCCTCGTGATCGCGCAATATTGCCCCACCCGTGGCGTAGTGGCGGCCAACTGCTGCATCAACATTGAGTTTGAGCCTACCTGAAGGCGGGGTTTGCCATCGAATAATGCGGAGACGCGGAGGGTGAATCCGGGGGATCCATGAAAGAGATGGAGTTGGCCCCGCTGCAAGTTTGGACCCCTGTATCTTCATTATCCACATTCGAATATCAAAATGTATCGAGTTTCGTAACCCCGTAGTTGAGAAGGTCGTAGTGTCCCCATATACCAATTGTGCATAGTTCCGCCATATATTCGAAACTGTAATGGCTGGAATGACAATTTTCAAAACCCCAAATAATGATGAAGTATTTGAACGATACCACCATGCTAGTAAATACTGACGCAGAGATAGTGATGTTGGGGGGATTCCATGCAACTCTGCAGCAAAAAAAACTCCATAAGTGGCTAATGCGGCTGCAGTAGATGAAGATATGATCCACTGTGGCTGAGTGCTCTCTGCAAAAAGGACACTGTGTGGGACGTGCCACCAAATACTGTCCGATATAGTCTTCAAATGGCATGGCTGAATGAAAGAGGCGCCACAACAATATTTTTGTGGAAGTGGAATGCTGCTTAAACCAAATAAATTTTGTAGAGAGCTGTGTTGGACGTGACATCCGACAAAGATCATAGGCCGACTTAAGAGTAAACTCGCCTGTGGGCGTAGATGCCCATAAAAGATAAGGTGACGTTCCAGTTGTCGCGGAGATGCAAGTATGGTGAATTCGACATATGAGCTTCCACACTGCTGAGTCGGGGAGTCGTGGATGATAATCACCCCGCCAGCCATATTTGTTGTGCATATACTGGCTCCATAAAGTATTTTGCTTATGATATGTCCACCAAATCCTACAGTGATATGCCTGCTGCAAGTGGATGAGGTTTCGAATGTCTAAGCCGCCTTCCTCAAATGGCATTGCGATTTTGTGCCATGCAATCCATGTTTTTCCCCCCAATAAAATGCTGCCATCTTCCTGTTAATCATTCGGATGACTGATTTGGGCAAACCACCTGCTGCCAAAGTATGAAGCGGAAGCGCTGCAATCACTGAACGTAAAAGTACAAGGCGGCCCGCTGAGGAGAGAAGACGGGCATGCCAGCCGTGTAGGCGGTCATCAATATGTTGTAATAGGGTTGCACAATATTTGGATCGAGTGATGCCTTTATGTAGATATGAGCCTAGATAGCGAAACGGCAGAGTTGTTGCCCGCATGCCTAATATACCTTTGAACATCCGACATTGTCTTGAGGTGACACTAGACGAAGGTATGAAACTACTTTTGTGAAAATTCACCTTTTGCCCTGATGCCGTTTCATACATAGTGAGAAATGTGTGGAAGCGTCTGAGATTGCGCTGTGTACCCCGGACGAAAATAAGAAAATCATCGGCATAGGCCAAATGTGAGATGGCCATTGGCATTCGTCCTAGACGAAATGATTGTATGGTGCCCGCTGCAACTAGCGCCTTTAGGCCTCTGCTGAACCCTTCAGATGATAGGATGAACAGCAAGGGCGACAAGAGATCACCCTGCTTGACCCCTCTAAATGGGCGAAAGGAAGTCGATGGCTGGCCATTGATCAATACTGACAGCTTTGTAGCACTTAAATGATTAATGACAATCCGGATGAAAAAATCCGAGAATCCAAACTTGCGCAATAATAGTTCAAGATATTCCCAACTTACCCTATCAAATGCCTTCATCATATCTAACTTCAGGCATAATTGAGATCCCCCTCTATCCATCATGTGGACCATTTCTCTGGCCAATAACACATGAGTCGAAATATCATGTCCGGGAAGAAATCCTGTTTGTTCCGGCGAAATTAACTGTGGTAGTAGCTGTCCCAATCGCGTGGCAATAATACGAGTACAAACCTTACTCAGAAAATTTGTAAGGCAAATAGGGCGAAAATCCCCAAAAGTCTGTGGTGACTGTGTTTTTGGGATCAATGTAAGCAAAGCAGCAGCCATGACCGTCGGCTGCGGTACTCCAATGAAAAATTCCTGCACCGCTTTTAAAACATCCAAATGTATGATAGGCCAGCATGAACGATAGAAATTTCTGTGAAAACCATCTGGGCCGGCAGCACTTTGTGGGTCTAAACTCCACACAGCTGCTTTTACCTCTGATTCCAGAGGTATCTGTGTGAGCATGAGATTATCCGCTTCAGAAACGAGTTGAGGAATGTGTGATAATATAGATGAGTGATTCTGCGTTGGCGCACAAGTGAATAAGTCCGTGTAAAATGCGACTGCGGAAGTCATAATTTCATCCGGATTTGTCAATAGCGTACCAGTCGAATCCCGAATCTGTCTAATACAGAGCTGGGAGCGCTTACCTTTGACGAGGGAGTGGAAGTAATGTGTATTAACATCGCCTTCTTGTAACCATTTTACCCGAGCCTTTTGTTTCCAGTATTGCAATTCTTAATTGGAGGCGAGCAAATAATGTGCTTTGGCCTTATAAAATGCCTCTCGGGTCTCTTCTGTGGGGCAGGTGTCCCAAGTATTTTCTGCTCTATTAAGCTACTCCTCTGCATTCTTCAGAGTGTCAAAGATATTCCCAAATGTAGTTTTATTCCAGTGTTGTATGTCTTTCTTGAGGGATAATAATTTTGTATAGAAACCACGCATGCCTCCTGTTGTGGGATATGAACCCCATACATTCTTCACATAAGAATGAAAATCCGGGTGTTGAAGCCATGCATCTAAAAAACAAAATGAGCGACGGGTAGGCTGACTGCTTAGCTGACATTGTATAAGAAGTGGAGAATGATCCGATGATGCTCGTGGCAAATGAGTAAGCTGCAAATTGTCAAATATATCATTCAACAGTGAGTTGATAAAGAGCCAATCCAGCCTCCGTCGAACACGTCCCAAACCACGGCCTTCAGCCCAAGTGAAACGCGATCCCTAATATGGAGGCGACATAAGTGAACATGCTTCAATACACTCATTAAAATCCTGTAGAGCAGATAGAGAAGGTGTGGAGCGGCCGTGATGATCATCAATGGAGCGAAACGTATTAAAATCGCATCCAACCAACCATAACCCTGTGGCAAAATCACATATTGAGCGCCATAAATGTTGACGCTGTGAAGCAGTATGTTTTGCATATACCAAAGAAAGTACAAAAGTCTGCTGCAGTGGAACCGATAGTAGAGTCAGGTGGACGACCTGATCTTCATCATGCATGGCAGGCAAACGGAATTCATGATCACGCCAAAAAAACCATATATGTTCCGAGTGTGAAGCATAACATTGCGAGAAACCAATACGCAAACCAAATCCATGTATTTGTGAAGGAGTATGCTTAGGTTCTATTAAAGCAACTAAATTTAAACGATGTTCTCGAATCAATTGTTTTAACCGAGGTAACGACGTGCGCATGCCTCGAATATTCCATATTAAGACATTCATTGAGTAAGGTTGGAAGAACTTCCCTGTATGATATGAGACGCACTACGTGTCAGAATGGTCGATGGTGGCAGGGGGGGGTAAATCCTTGCGAGCTCGACGTTTACGACGTGGAACATTGTGGCCCATGTTATCATATACAAATGAAAACAATCATTTAAACACTTTTTAGAAAAATATTTCTAAAAACCCTAGACATTGATCGATCGAAGTGCCTCCGCTTCAGAGATCGATGTCTCACAGAAAGGTTCAGATTTCGTCTCTGACCGACATCGATCGATCGAAGTGAGGGTTCGATGTACATCAATCGATCAATGTGTCTCAGGTTTAGAGATCAATGTCTCACCGTAAGGTTTTGAACTTTCACTGCCTTACATGGATCGATCGATGTGATGGATCTATGTACATAGATCGATCGATGTGCAACAACCTGAGAGACCGATGTCAACTTTTTTAACTTTTTCAACTTTTAATCAAATATAACATCATGTGTGACATTTTTAAGCATTCACCACTTAAAATCATGTCTTTGAAAATTATCCAAACATATTTCTCAACATTCTCCTCCTTTTGGATGATTTTCAAAATAACCTAACATGATTTTAATGTCACAACCTTACCAATTGTTTTCAAACTTTGTTTTCGAAAAACTTTAAAATAGTTCGCTCTCCCTCAACTTATACTCTCTCCCTTAACCTATACTCAACTTATACCAACCATATCATGACTTACCAACTAAAATCATGTTCTTATTCTATCTCCCCCTTTATTTTGCAAATCATGCAAAATATAGAACTATACAATGGTATCGTAAGTCATCATACCTAACTTGGCTCGTAAGTTTTCAAAAGTGGCTTGATTAAGGGGTTTGGTAAAGATATCAGCTATTTGGTGATCAGTTCTTATATGGTTTATAACTATATCCTCATTTTGAACATGCTCTCGAAGGAAGTGGTATCGCACCTCAATGTGTTTGGCCTTAGAATGAAGCACCAGATTCCGAGAAAGATTGATTGCACTTGTGTTGTCGTAGAAAATTGGAATCTTATTCATTTTAATGCCACAATCACTAAGTTGTTGTTTAAGCCAAAGTATTTGGGTCGTACATAAACTTAAGGCAATATACTCGGCTTCAATGGTAGAAAGAGCTACACTAGCTTGCTTTTTAGAAAACCAAGAGATCAAGTTGGTTCCTATGAATTGACAAGTACCGCTAGTGGATTTTCTATCTAATTTGCAACCACCACAATCAGCATCACTATATACGTGTAATTCCAACTTAACATTTCTATCATACTACAGTCCTAAGTGAGGTGTGTGTTTAAGATATCTAAAGATCTTTTTCACTGTATGGTAATGTGATACCTTAGGACAAGATTGAAACCTAGCACACATGCACACACTAAACATGATATCAGGTTTTGATGCAGTTAAGTATAACAATGAGCCAATCATAGACCTATAAAGTGTGTCATCAAAAGGTTTACCATTTTCATCCTTATCTAGTTTGGTGCTAACACTCATGGGTGTAGGTGTTGGTTTCAACTCTTCAAAGCCAAACTTCTTAATCATATCATTGACATACTTAAGTTGGCTAATGTGAATTCCTTGAGCTGTTTGTTTTATTTGAAGGACTAAGAAGTAGTTCAATTCTCCTACCATTGACATTTCAAATTCTGACTTCATACACTCTTCGAAGTCTTTTACTAAGGTAGGGTTGGTTGAACCAAAGATAATATCGTCTACATATATTTGAACTATTAACAAGTCATTATCTTTTCTTCTTAGAAATAATGTGTTGTCGATGGTCCCCCTTTGATAATTATTTGCAATAATAAAGTTTGCAAGTCTATCATACCAAGCTCTTGGAGCTTGTTTCAAACCATATAGAGCTTTCTTAAGCTTGTAAACATGGTTAGGATTCTTTGGATCTTCGAATCCAGGGGGTTGTTTGACAAACACCTCTTCTTGGATGTATCCATTCAAGAATGCACTCTTGACATCCATTTGGAAGAGCTTAATATTGCTTAGACTTGCAATCGCAAGTAACAATCTAATTGCTTCTAGTCATGCAATGGGTGCAAAAGTTTCTTCATAATCTATACCTTCTTGTTGATTATAACCTTGTGCGACTAGTCTAGCCTTATTTCTTGTAATATTTCCTTGTTCATCCATTTTTATTCCTAAAGACCCATTTAGTTCCTATTATAGACTTGTCTTCAGGTTTAGGTACTAAGTCCCATACGTTGTTCCTTGTGAATTGGTTCAATTCCTCATGCATGGCTTCTATCCATGATATGTCACCTAAGACTTCCTTAACATTCTTAGGTTCTATGTGTGAGACTAAGTTATGTCCTGCAAGTTGACTTATGTTTCTACATGTTCTAACCCCAACACTTGGATCCCCAATGATTAATTCTCTAGGGTGCCACCAATTCCTAGATTGACTAGGTTCACCCTCATCTTGTTCAAATGTTTCATTAGTATTAACATTATCATATGTAATTTGATCATTAGTTGTATTATCTTCTAATTGCAAAGTTTCTTCATTTATTTCATCTAAGGGTTCATGCATGTCTTGTTCAGGGGGGGTTAGTTCTAGATGATCAAGTACAGGCTCAAGTAATACATCATCATCAAACATATTTTCAACATTAGTGTCTTGTTTATGTTGATTTTTATCACTAACTTCAAAGCATACGTGTATAGATTCAATTATTTTTCTAGATACAGGATTATAACACCTATATGCTCTAGAATTAGTTGAATAACCACAAATATACATTCAATAGACTTTGGTTCAAATTTGTCTAGATTATCCTTAGTGTTCAACACAAAACACTTACATCCAAATACTCTAAGACAATCTATTTTAGGTTGTCTATTGTTTAACAACTCATAAGGTGTTTTATTTAATTTCTTTCTAATAGAAACCTATTTATTATATAGCATGCACAACTAATAGCTTCAGCCCATAAATATTTAGGTAATTTATTTTCACATAGCATAGTTCTAGCAACTTCTTGAATTGTTCTATTTTTGCGTTCAACAACTCTATTGAGTTATGGTGTTCTTAGTGGTGAGAATTCATGTTTTATTCCATATAGTTCACAAAACTTGATTATATCTTTGTTTTTAAATTCTCTATATCTATCACTTCTAATTCGTTTAACATTTTCTTCGTAAATGTTTTCAAGTTGCTTAATAAGTGTTTCAATTGCTAATGGAGCATCGTCTTTGTGTGTTAAGAACAATGTCCATGTGTAGTGTGAGTAATCATCTACTATGACACACACATAGTAGTGTCCACCTAGACTTCTTGTCCTACTTGGACCAAATAAGTCTAAGTGAAGCAATTCTAGTACATGACTAGTACTCACTTCATGTTTCGGTTTTAATGTTTCTTTAGTGTGTTTTCCTTTAATACATGTTTCACACAGTTGAAAATTATCTAAGTCTAACTTAGGCATTCCTCTAATTAAATTCATCTTAGATAATTTCTTAATGGTTGAAATTCTTATATGGCCTAATCTTCTATGCCATAAATTCACATTTAAGTCATGTGATATTAGACACTTAACCTTAGCATCTAACATGTTATCTAAGGTAAGAGTACAAATATTACCATCTCTATTTCGTTCTAAAACCATTTCTCCTTTTTCATTTATTATATCACAAGAATTGGGAAGAAAAGAGACATTATAACCACAATCTATAAGTTGAGAGATACTAAGTAAATTATAAGAGAGATTGCTACTAACAACACATTTCGTATTTGAAATATGTTAGGGTCCCTAAATGTTCTTTTTCCAACAACTTGTCCTTTGTTGTTGTCACCGAATTTACTTTTCCTCCATTCTTGATATGTTCCAATATGATGAATAGTTTGGGGTTTCCCGTCATATGCCTCAAACATCCACTATCTAAAAACCATTTGGTTTTTAGATTCTTTGACTTTGCCTCCTTCTTGCATTCCGTACATTTTTCCTGTAATAGAGACAAAGTTTTAGGTACCCTTTATTTGGGTCCTTGAATGTTAGGGGCACTATTCTTGTTTAGATATCCCTTAGGTATCCAAAATTAAACATACCTTTTAGGCACATTTTTAGCATGATTTTAATTTGGAAATTAAGAAGGATTAGCATATATATGATCATTCCACATAAGTGAAGATGCATTGTTATACACGTTACGCCATGGTTGATAATCATTATATGATGGCCGATTTCTATAATGTGTATAAGGCATACGATTTTATTTCTTGAATGACGCTATATAAGTGTGTTCATAGGCATTTCTATAAGACTTATATGAGTTTTGCCTATACTTAGGTTCATAATAGTTTGGATGCATTTTATTCTTTCTGTTGGACCGTGCACCTGCAATAAACACCACTAGAGGGGGGTGAATAGTGGTTAGCGGAAATTACACTACAACCCTTTGTTAAAATCCCCTTTGAAAACAGAATCTGAGACCACCTCAGATTCAGAACCCGTTTTTAAAAAATTCACAAATAATTGTACACAACTCCAAAAATTATGAAACTTTCCAGAATTGAACTTCAATGAGTTAACAAGACTCTGTCCAAAAATCAGACAAAAAGAAGATCGTTTGACCCTTCCAACAAATAAAAAGATTCAGATGGTCAATCTGGACAGAATTGGACAGAATGTTGCTGATTTTGCAAATAGTGTTTCTCTTTGAATACTCAACCAAACAGGTTGATCTTTATATCAAAACACTCCTTAGGATGTGCAGATGAAGTTTCCAAAAGGACCTGACCTTAAAAAATTCTTGAAAAATACAGAATTTAAGTTTTCTCAAAACTGGTCAGATTGCAGCCAGATTGGAGCAGTTATCTTGCAAAGACTGAAAGACTAACTTTTCCTTGCTCAAATCAAGTGATTCTTATTGCAAATGAAAGCTAACAGTCTGAAGTATAACTCCACCAAAAATCATGAATTTTGAAAATGTTTAGCTATTTTTTCAAATTGTGTGAAGTTGAGTGAAAACTGCAGTCAAAAACGGACAGAAAACAGAAATAAAGAAACAAGAGAAGACCACCGAGGATTTATCCTGGTTCGGTCAATGTGACCTACTCCAGTCCCAAGGAACACCTTTCCTTGGATTTCACTATGAAATGAGCACCTTACAACAAGAGCCAAGCTTGATCCTTGGGTTATACACCAACCCTATTCAAGACTTGGATAATCACCTTCTAAGCAACACTTAGTTGCAACTCCTCTAACACCTATTGATGTAGCCTTATAAAGATGGCTAATCAATCTTACAAATGAAGCTCAAGAGGCTTGTAGCACAACAAAAATATCAAGAACACCTTTGCTACAACAAAACACAACAACAAGAACAAGAAGATGAATATGAAAGCTATAGAATGCTTGTGAGCTTCAAGTGTGTTTCATCTTCTTCACCAATGCCTCTATTTATAGTGTGATTTGAGCCTTGAAGATAAGAATGCCAATGTGTCATCATCTTCATCATCAACTCCAAATGTCTTCTCATCATTGGTTGGCTTTGTACACTTGGCAAAATAAAACACAATGATTGGTCCACCTTGGCAAAATGATGTTGGCCGATTTTTTTCCACCTAGGATAGTCTCATTTATCCTTTGCAAAATGTAGATAATAAGAAGAAGATAATGCACCAAAATACCTCAACTTCTAGCTTGAGAATAGGCATGTAGGAGAAGACCATTTCAAACTTCAAAATTCAGCTCCTTACCCACTTAGTAGCCGTTGGCTACTAGACATATTTTCCAAAAAATTCTTTTGATTTTCTTTAATATAATAAGGAAGGATAATACCACCAAATTATCCCCAACTTCAAGCACCATAATAGGACATGTGAAGTCTTCATTTGACTTCAAAAATATGCTGAAAACACCCAAGAAAAACAATATAGCCGTTGGCTATTTTTAGTAAACTCCAAGTTGGCAATTTTGCCAACTAGCTCCTTTTTGGTTGGTCCACTTGTCTCCAACTCATAAAATGAACTCCACATCATATCCACCAGCATATTCACGTTTTTCAACATATATATATGTGTAGCAACTCAGATTTTTTGAAGAAGAAATAAATAGATAACAATTTGACAAGATTATGTCAACGTGTAACACAGAAATTCCCCAATATTTCTTCTTATATGTTGAGATCATTTCCACACCTTTGACACCTTTAATATCTCTGAATAATGATGATAAATATTCTCTTATAACATATATAAGAGGGTCTTCGAGAAAAATTAGAATGTGACATCTCAAATCGTCACATATCCAGCTATAGTCAATAATATCATCGGTTGAGAGAAAAAGATATAAGATCACCATATTATCTTCAAAATAATAATAACACAGCTCCAGAATGAAGATAATAATATGCTCAAGAGATTCCTTGAGTGAAAATACCAAAAATACCCTCGGGGGTAAAATGACCAAAATACCCCTGGTGTGAGAAAACTCCAGAAATGTCCCGGATGATCATAAATAATCATGATATCAACTTTGTCATGATAAATAGTATAAGAATATGCTCTTGAAATATTTCCACCATATCATGTTCCTACAAAACTCAAAATACCAATTTTGCCCTTTTTGGTAAGTTGTAGAAACTTCCAAGGCATGTTAGTCACAAGACAATAATGATCACCAAAAACACATAATAAGAACATAATGAACATGTATAAATCATGTACAAATGAAAACAACCATTTTATCACATTTTAGAAAATTATTTCTAAAAGCCCTAGACATCGATCGATGTACAACAACCTGAGAGACCGATGTCAACTTTTTTAACTTTTAATCACATATAACACCATGTATGACATTTTTAAGTATTAAACACTTAAAATCATGACTTTGAAAATTATCCAAACATATTTCTCAACATTCTCCCCCTTTTGGATGATTTTCAAAATAACCTAACATGATTTTAATGTCACAACTTATAATTAAAAATTTAACCAAATGTTTTCAACTTTTAAATAGTATGTTGCTCCCCCTAAACTCATACTCTCCCCCTTAACCTATACTCAACTCATAACCAATTGAAACTTATCATTTCAAACCAAATGATGACTTACCAACTAAAATCCAAAATCATGTGCTTATTCTATCACCCCCTTTATTTTGCAAATCATGCAAAAGATAGAACTATACAATGGTATCGTAAGTCATCATACCTAACTTGGCACGCAAGTTTTCAAACGTGGCTTGATTAAGGGGTTTGGTAAAGATATCAGCGATTTGGTGATCAGTTCTTATATGGTTTATCACTATGTCCTCATTTTGAACATGATCGCGAAGAAAGTGGTATCGCACCTCAATGTGTTTAGCCTTAGAATGAAGCATCGGATTCCGGGAAAGATTGATTGCACTTGTGCTATCGCAGAAAATTGGAATCTTTTTCATTTTAATGCCAAAATCACTAAGTTGCTGTTTAAGCCAAAGTATTTGGGTAGTACATAAACTCAAAGCAATATGCTCGGCTTCAGTGGTAGAAAGAGCTATACTAGCTTGCTTTTTAGAAAACCAAGAAATCAAGTTGGTTCCTATGAATTGACAAGTACCGCTAGTGGATTTTCTTACAACCACCGTAATCAGCATCACTATATGCGTGTAATTCCAACTTAGCGTTTCTATCATACCACAGTCCTAAGTGAGGTGTATACTTAAGATATCTAAAGATCTTTTTCAAGGCATTGTAATGTGATACCTTAGGACAAGATTGAAACCTAGCACACATACATACACTAAACATGATGTCAGGTCTTGATGCAGTTAAGTATAACAGTGATCCAATCATAGACCTATAGAGTGTGTCATCAAAAGATTTACCATTTTCATCCTTATCAAGTTTGGTACTAACACTCATGGGGGTAGTTGTAGGTTTCATCTCTTCAAAACCAAACTTCTTAATCATATCATTGACATACTTAAGTTGGCTAATATGAATTCCTTGAGGGGTTTGTTTAATTTGAAGTCCTAAGAAATAATTCAACTCTCCTACCATTGACATTTCAAACTCCGACTTCATACACTCTTCAAAGTCTTTTACTAAGGTAGAGTTGGTTGAACCAAAGATGATATCGTCAACGTATATTTGAACTATTAACAAATCATTACCTTTTCTTTTTAGGAATAATGTGTTGTCTATAGTTCCCCTTTGATAATTATTTGCAATAAGAAAGTTTGTAAATCTATCATACCAAGCTCTTGGAGCTTGTTTCAAACCATATAAAGCTTTCTTAAGCTTGTACACATGGTTAGGATTCTTTGGATCTTCGAATCCAGGGGGTTGTTTGACAAACACCTCTTCTTGGATGTATCCATTCAAGAATGCACTCTTGACATCCATTTGGAAGAGTTTAATGTTACTTAGACTTGCAATCGCAAGTAATAATCTAATTGCTTCTAGTCGTGCAACAGGTGCAAAGGTTTCTTCATAATGTATACCTTCTTGTTGATTATAACCTTGTGCGACTAGTCTAGCCTTATTTCTTGTAATGTTTCCTTGTTCGTCCATCTTATTCCTAAACACCCATTTAGTTCCTATGATAGACTTATCTTCAGGTTTAGGTACTAAGTCCCACACATTGTTCCTTGTGAATTGGTTCAATTCCTCATGCATAGCTTCTATCCATGTTATGTCACCTAAGACTTCCTTTACATTCTTAGGTTCTAATTGTGAGATTAAGCTATGTCCTTCAAGTTGACTTATATTTCTACGTGTTCTAACCCCAACACTTGGATCCCCAATGATTAATTCTCTAGGGTGCCACCAATTCCTAGATCGACTAGGTTCACCCTCATCTTGTTCAAATGTTTCATTAGTGTGAACATTATCATATGTAACTGGATCATTAGTTACATTATCTTCCAATTGCAAAGTTTCTTCATTTATATCACCTAAGGGTTCATGCATGTCTTGTTCAGGGGGAGTTGGTTCTAGATGATCAAGTACAGGCTCAAGTATTACATCATCATCAAACATATTTTCAACATTTGTTTCTTGTTTATGTTGATGTTTATCACTAACTTCGAAGCATGCATTTTCATTGAATTTTACATGTATAGATTCAATTATTTTTCTAGATGCAGGATTATAACACCTATATGCTCTTGAGTTAGTTGAATACCCAACAAATATGCATTCAATAGACTTTTGTTCAAATTTATCTAGATTATCCTTAGTGTTTAGCACAAAACATTTACATCCAAATACATTAAGATAATCTATTTTAGGTTGTCTATTGTTTAGCAATTCATAAGGCATTTTATTTAATTTCTTTCTAATAGTTAGCCTATTTATAATATAGCATGCACAACTAACAGCTTCAGCCCATAAATATTTAGGTAGTTTATTTTCACAAAGCATTGTCCTAGCAACTTCTTGAATCGTTCTATTTTTACGTTCAACAACTCCATTGAGTTGTGGTGTTCTAGGTGGTGAGAATTCATGTTTAATTCCATATAATTCACAAAATTTGATTACATCTTTGTTTTTAAATTCTCCACCTCTATCACTTCTAATTCTTTTGACATTTTCTTCATAAATGTTTTCAAGTTGCTTGATAAGGGTTTCGATTGCTAATGGAGCATCGTCTTTGTATGTTAAGAACAATGTCCATGTGTAGTGTGAGTAATCATCTACTATGACACACACATAGTAGTGTCCACCTAGACTTCTTGTCCTACTTGGACCAAATAAGTCTAAGTGAAGCAATTCTAGTACATGACTAGTACTCACTTCATGTTTCGGTTTTAAGGTTTCTTTAATGTGTTTTCCCTTAATACATGTTTCGCACATTTGAAAATTATCTAAGTTTAACTTAGGCATTCCTCTAACTAAATTTTTCTTAGATAATTTCTTAATGGTTGAAATTCCTATATGGCCTAATCTTCTATGCCATAAATTCACATCTAAGTCATGTGATATTAGACATTTAACCTTAGCATCTAACATGTTATCTAAGGTAAGAGTATAAATATTTCCATCTCTTTTTCCTTTTAATACTATTTCTCCTTTTTCATTTATTATATCACAAGAATTGGGAAGAAAGGAGACATTATAACCACAATCTATAAGTTGAGAAATGCTAAGTAAATTATAGGATAGATTGCTTACTAATAACACATTTCGTATTTGAAATGTGTTAGGGTCCCCGATTGTTCCTCTTCCAACAACTTTTCCTTTGTTGTTGTCACCGAATGTCACCTTTCCACCATCAATATGTTCAAGTTCCATGAATAGTTTGGGGTTGCCTGTCATATGCCTCGAACATCCACTATCTAAAAACCATTTGGTTTTTAGATTCTTTGACTTTGCCTCCTTCTTGCATTCCTTGCGTTTTTCCTACAATGCAGACAAAGTTTTAGGTACCCTTTATTTGGGTCCTTGAATGTTAGGGGCATTATTCTTGTTTAGATAACCCTTAGGTATCCAAACTTGAATATACCTTCTAGGTACATTTTTAGCATTGTTATAATTTTGAAAATAAGAAGAATTAGCATATATATGATTATTCCACACAAGTGAAGATGCATTGTTATACATGTTGTGCCATGGTTGATAATCATTATAGGATGGCCGAGATTTATGATGTGTATAAGGCATGCGATTTTGTTTCTTGAATGGTGCAGTATAAGTGTGTTCATAGGCATTTCTATAATACTTATAAGAGTGTTGCCTATACTTAGGTTCATAATATGTTGAATGCATTTTATTATGTCTCGTTGCATTTGTATACATATAGGCATAATTTCTAGGTTGTCTAGATGCAAAGTTTGGCCTAGATGTATAGTTATGCGTGTGTGTTTTTATGGGTGTATGCTGCATCTTTATCTTTGAATAAGTAGAAGAAGGAGTAGAAGAAGATTTAGCAGAAAAAATTGTTTTTATAACTTTATAAGGTTGTTTCGTAGTTGATGATACAAACTTAGTCTTTTTATCTGATTTGTCATCTTCTTCTTTATATCCCAATCTAGTTTTATCATTTCCATACTTTTGTGATGATATAAGTGTATCTAACATATTTGCACCAGATTTAAATTGTTCTATCATTTTTTCTAAGGTAAATTTAGAAGACTTAAGTTGCACTATTTCATTTTCACAACTTTCTAACTTGGATTTTAACATTTTATTTTCCATTTGTAACTTTTGTTCATCTTTCATATATGATTCAATTTTATTCTCTAAAGAATCAAGAGTATTAGTAGACTCTTGTTTAAGAGATTCTAGTTGATCGGAAAATTCCAAGTTGGACGTCTTCAACTTGTCATTTTCTTCAACTAGTTTCTTCTTTTCTTTAGAGTGCCTCTTATAGTGGGCATGCATTCTTAGGAATTCTTCATACATTTCATCAAATGTCATGTCACTATCAGAATCACTATCACAAGAAGAACATACCTCGTTGGATACGAAGCAGACTTGAGCTTCCTCAGTTTCAGATTCTGAGTCGGATGAATCGCTCCATGTGCTCACCTTCATTGCTCGTTTCCCTTTTCTTGCCTTAGACTCCTTTGTCTTTGTCGTTTGAGCCTCCTTGTCCTTGGCTTGTTTATTATTGTTGTGGTTATTATTATTTTTCTTCGTGGGACAGTCGTATGAAATATGTCCTTTTTGACCGCATTCATAACACTTTAATTCTTTATTATACCATTTGTTTGTGTTATTCTTCCTAGGTTGAGAAGAAGAAGAAGAATTACGTTGTCTATTCCTGTTTGGACGTTTGAAAAACTTTCTATGTTTTCTAGCGATCAATATCAAGTCATCGTCTAATTCAGTATCACTATTGCTATCATCGTTACTGGCATGTGTTTCGGTTGTTTTGAAAGCTATTGACTTACCAGATGACTTAGAAGATTCAGACTTTCGTTGGTTTAGTTTTACCTCATAGACTTTAAGAGACCCGATCAATTCATCCATCATGGTGATTGACTTTGTCTCCTCGATTGCCGTCACCTTTGGATCCCATTCAGCAGGGAGGCTTCGTAGCACCTTTTGAACCTTTTCACTGTTCGAAAATGACTTCCCTAAAGCTTCAAGGGTATTGAAAATATTAGTAATCCTCAAATTCATAGATGTTATGGATTCGTTTGGCAACATATTGAAAGTCTCTAATTCAGTCATAAGCATGTTTATTTTTGACTCTTTAACACCACTAGTACCTTCATGCTTTAATACAAGTGATTTCCACATGTCGTGTGCGCTTGTGCAATTTGACACATATCCTGCTTCAGAAGTTGTAAGTCCATTTAAAAGTAATTGCATAGCTTTAGCATTCATGGACATTTTCTTTTTATCATCCGATGACCATTCACTTTTATATTTTTCAACCTCTTGAGTTACTCCACTAACTTGTATAACTTTCGTTAGAATGTACGGCCCATCTTCAACTATAGACCATAAATCGATGTCTATAGCCATTAAGAATAGCCTCATTCTTAGTTTCCAATGAACAAAATTATTGCCATCAAAAAGAGGAGGGCGTTGTGTAGACATACCTTCCAACTCACCTTTGTGAGAAACAATAGCCATAGTATGTACCTTGGATTTGAGACAAGCAGTATATAAAGAATTGTTGTTTCTTGGCCTTGTATTGTACGTACGGTGTTGAATCTTGCTTCTTTTGAGTGGTGTTGGTCTGGCTCTGATACCAAATGTTGGACCGTGCACCTGCAATAAACACCACTAGAGGGGGGTGAATAGTGGTTAGCGGAAATTACACTACAACCCTTTGTTAAAATCCCCTTTGAAAACAGAATCTGAGACCACCTCAGATTCAGAATCCGTTTTTAAAAAATTCACAAATAATTGTACACAACTCCAAAAATTATGAAACTTTCCATAATTGAACTTCAATGAGTTATCAAGACTCTGTCCAAAAATCAGACAAAAGGAAGATCGTTTGACCCTTCCAACAAATAAAAAGATTCAGATGGTCAATCTGGACAGAATTGGACAGAATGTTGCTGATTTTGCAAATAGTGTTTCTCTTTGAATACTCAACCAAACAGGTTGATCTTTATATCCAAACACTCCTTAGGATGTGTAGATGACGTTTCCAAAAGGACCTGACCTTAAACAATTCTTGAAAAATACAGAATTTAAGTTTTCTCAAAACTGGTCAGATTGCAGCCAGATTGGAGCAGTTATCTTGCAAAGACTGAAAGACTAACTTTTCCTTGCTCAAATCAAGTGATTCTTATTGCAAATGAAAGCTAACAGTCTGAAGTATAACTCCACCAAAAATCACGAATTTTGAAAATGTTTAGCTATTTTTTCAAATTGCGTGAAGTTGAGTGAAAACTGCAGTCAAAAACGGGCAGAAAACAGAAATAAAGAAACAAGAGAAGACCACCGAGGATTTATCCTGGTTCGGTCAATGTGACCTACTCCAGTCCCAAGGAACACCTTTCCTTGGATTTCACTATGAAATGAGCACCTTACAACAAGAGCCAAGCTTGATCCTTGGGTTATACACCAACCCTATTCAAGACTTGGATAATCACCTTCTAAGCAACACTTAGTTGCAACTCCTCTAACACCTATTGATGTAGCCTTATAAAGATGGCTAATCAATCTTACAAATGAAGCTCAAGAGGCTTGTAGCACAACAAAAATATCAAGAACACCTTTGCTACAACAAAACACAACAACAAGAACAAGAAGATGAATATGAAAGCTATAGAATGCTTGTGAGCTTCAAGTGTGTTTCATCTTCTTCACCAATGCCTCTATTTATAGTGTGATTTGAGCCTTGAAGATAAGAATGCCAATGTGTCATTTCTTTCTAATAGAAACCTATTTATTATATAGCATGCACATAATAAATACTCTAAGACAATCTATTTATAGTGTGAATATAGCCTTGAAGATAGCCTTGAAGATAAGAATGCCAATGTGTCATTTCTTTTCCAAATACTCTAAGACAATCTATTTTAGGTTGTCTATTGTTTAACAACTCATAAGGTGTTTTATTTAATTTCTTTCTAATAGAAACCTATTTATTATATAGCATGCACAACTAATAGCTTCAGCCCATAAATATTTAGGTAATTTATTTTCACATAGCATAGTTCTAGCAACTTCTTGAATTGTTCTATTTTTGCGTTCAACAACTCTATTGAGTTATGGTGTTCTTAGTGGTGAGAATTCATGTTTTATTCCATATAGTTCACAAAACTTGATTATATCTTTGTTTTTAAATTCTCTATATCTATCACTTCTAATTCGTTTAACATTTTCTTCGTAAATGTTTTCAAGTTGCTTAATAAGTGTTTCAATTGCTAATGGAGCATCGTCTTTGTGTGTTAAGAACAATGTCCATGTGTAGTGTGAGTAATCATCTACTATGACACACACATAGTAGTGTCCACCTAGACTTCTTGTCCTACTTGGACCAAATAAGTCTAAGTGAAGCAATTCTAGTACATGACTAGTACTCACTTCATGTTTCGGTTTTAATGTTTCTTTAGTGTGTTTTCCTTTAATACATGTTTCACACAGTTGAAAATTATCTAAGTCTAACTTAGGCATTCCTCTAATTAAATTCATCTTAGATAATTTCTTAATGGTTGAAATTCTTATATGGCCTAATCTTCTATGCCATAAATTCACATTTAAGTCATGTGATATTAGACACTTAACCTTAGCATCTAACATGTTATCTAAGGTAAGAGTACAAATATTACCATCTCTATTTCGTTCTAAAACCATTTCTCCTTTTTCATTTATTATATCACAAGAATTGGGAAGAAAAGAGACATTATAACCACAATCTATAAGTTGAGAGATACTAAGTAAATTATAAGAGAGATTGCTACTAACAACACATTTCGTATTTGAAATATGTTAGGGTCCCTAAATGTTCTTTTTCCAACAACTTGTCCTTTGTTGTTGTCACCGAATTTACTTTTCCTCCATTCTTGATATGTTCCAATATGATGAATAGTTTGGGGTTTCCCGTCATATGCCTCAAACATCCACTATCTAAAAACCATTTGGTTTTTAGATTCTTTGACTTTGCCTCCTTCTTGCATTCCGTACATTTTTCCTGTAATAGAGACAAAGTTTTAGGTACCCTTTATTTGGGTCCTTGAATGTTAGGGGCACTATTCTTGTTTAGATATCCCTTAGGTATCCAAAATTAAACATACCTTTTAGGCACATTTTTAGCATGATTTTAATTTGGAAATTAAGAAGGATTAGCATATATATGATCATTCCACATAAGTGAAGATGCATTGTTATACACGTTACGCCATGGTTGATAATCATTATATGATGGCCGATTTCTATAATGTGTATAAGGCATACGATTTTATTTCTTGAATGACGCTATATAAGTGTGTTCATAGGCATTTCTATAAGACTTATATGAGTTTTGCCTATACTTAGGTTCATAATAGTTTGGATGCATTTTATTCTTTCTGTTGGACCGTGCACCTGCAATAAACACCACTAGAGGGGGGTGAATAGTGGTTAGCGGAAATTACACTACAACCCTTTGTTAAAATCCCCTTTGAAAACAGAATCTGAGACCACCTCAGATTCAGAACCCGTTTTTAAAAAATTCACAAATAATTGTACACAACTCCAAAAATTATGAAACTTTCCAGAATTGAACTTCAATGAGTTAACAAGACTCTGTCCAAAAATCAGACAAAAAGAAGATCGTTTGACCCTTCCAACAAATAAAAAGATTCAGATGGTCAATCTGGACAGAATTGGACAGAATGTTGCTGATTTTGCAAATAGTGTTTCTCTTTGAATACTCAACCAAACAGGTTGATCTTTATATCAAAACACTCCTTAGGATGTGCAGATGAAGTTTCCAAAAGGACCTGACCTTAAAAAATTCTTGAAAAATACAGAATTTAAGTTTTCTCAAAACTGGTCAGATTGCAGCCAGATTGGAGCAGTTATCTTGCAAAGACTGAAAGACTAACTTTTCCTTGCTCAAATCAAGTGATTCTTATTGCAAATGAAAGCTAACAGTCTGAAGTATAACTCCACCAAAAATCATGAATTTTGAAAATGTTTAGCTATTTTTTCAAATTGTGTGAAGTTGAGTGAAAACTGCAGTCAAAAACGGACAGAAAACAGAAATAAAGAAACAAGAGAAGACCACCGAGGATTTATCCTGGTTCGGTCAATGTGACCTACTCCAGTCCCAAGGAACACCTTTCCTTGGATTTCACTATGAAATGAGCACCTTACAACAAGAGCCAAGCTTGATCCTTGGGTTATACACCAACCCTATTCAAGACTTGGATAATCACCTTCTAAGCAACACTTAGTTGCAACTCCTCTAACACCTATTGATGTAGCCTTATAAAGATGGCTAATCAATCTTACAAATGAAGCTCAAGAGGCTTGTAGCACAACAAAAATATCAAGAACACCTTTGCTACAACAAAACACAACAACAAGAACAAGAAGATGAATATGAAAGCTATAGAATGCTTGTGAGCTTCAAGTGTGTTTCATCTTCTTCACCAATGCCTCTATTTATAGTGTGATTTGAGCCTTGAAGATAAGAATGCCAATGTGTCATCATCTTCATCATCAACTCCAAATGTCTTCTCATCATTGGTTGGCTTTGTACACTTGGCAAAATAAAACACAATGATTGGTCCACCTTGGCAAAATGATGTTGGCCGATTTTTTTCCACCTAGGATAGTCTCATTTATCCTTTGCAAAATGTAGATAATAAGAAGAAGATAATGCACCAAAATACCTCAACTTCTAGCTTGAGAATAGGCATGTAGGAGAAGACCATTTCAAACTTCAAAATTCAGCTCCTTACCCACTTAGTAGCCGTTGGCTACTAGACATATTTTCCAAAAAATTCTTTTGATTTTCTTTAATATAATAAGGAAGGATAATACCACCAAATTATCCCCAACTTCAAGCACCATAATAGGACATGTGAAGTCTTCATTTGACTTCAAAAATATGCTGAAAACACCCAAGAAAAACAATATAGCCGTTGGCTATTTTTAGTAAACTCCAAGTTGGCAATTTTGCCAACTAGCTCCTTTTTGGTTGGTCCACTTGTCTCCAACTCATAAAATGAACTCCACATCATATCCACCAGCATATTCACGTTTTTCAACATATATATATGTGTAGAAACTCAGATTTTTTGAAGAAGAAATAAATAGATAACAATTTGACAAGATTATGTCAACGTGTAACACAGAAATTCCCCAATATTTCTTCTTATATGTTGAGATTATTTCCACACCTTTGACACCTTTAATATCTCTGAATAATGATGATAAATATTCTCTTATAACATATATAAGAGGGTCTTCGAGAAAAATTAGAATGTGACATCTCAAATCGTCACATATCCAGCTATAGTCAATAATATCATCGGTTGAGAGAAAAAGATATAAGATCACCATATTATCTTCAAAATAATAATAACACAGCTCCAGAATGAAGATAATAATATGCTCAAGAGATTCCTTGAGTGAAAATACCAAAAATACCCTCGGGGGTAAAATGACCAAAATACCCCTGGTGTGAGAAAACTCCAGAAATGTCCCGGATGATCATAAATAATCATGATATCAACTTTGTCATGATAAATAGTATAAGAATATGCTCTTGAAATATTTCCACCATATCATGTTCCTACAAAACTCAAAATACCAATTTTGCCCTTTTTGGTAAGTTGTAGAAACTTCCAAGGCATGTTAGTCACAAGACAATAATGATCACCAAAAACACATAATAAGCACATAATGAACATGTATAAATCATGTACAAATGAAAACAACCATTTTATCACATTTTAGAAAATTATTTCTAAAAGCCCTAGACATCGATCGATGTACAACAACCTGAGAGACCGATGTCAACTTTTTTAACTTTTAATCACATATAACACCATGTATGACATTTTTAAGTATTAAACACTTAAAATCATGACTTTGAAAATTTCCAAACATATTTCTCAACACTTTCTAGTTGTATTCGTATATATATAGGCATAATTTATAGGTTGTCTAGATGCAAAATTTGTCCTAGACGTATGTTTATGCGTGTGTATATTGGTGGGTGTGTGCTGTATTTTTGCCTTGATAAAAGTACAAGAAGGTGTAGAAGAAGATGTAGCAGGCAAAGTTGATTTTGTTGTATTATATGGTAACTTTGTACTAGATGAAACAAATTTAGTCTTTTTATTTACTTTTTCATTTTCTTCTTTATAGCCTAAGCCGGTTTTATCATTACCATACTTTTGTGATGAGATTAGTGTATCTAACATATTAGCACCCGATTTAAATTGTTCTAACATTTTTTCTAAGTTAAGTTTAGAAGACTTAAGTTGTATTATTTCATGTTCACAACTTTCCAACTTAGACTTTAACATATTATTTTCCGTTTTTATCTTTTGTTCATCTTTACTATATGATTCAATTTTATTCTCTAAAGAATCAAGAGTATTAGTAGACTCTTGTTTAAGAGATTCTAATTTATCGGAAAATTCCAAGTTGGACGTCTTTAACTTGTCATTTTCTTCAATTAGTTTCTTTTTTTCTTTAGAGAGCCTCTTACAGTGAGCATGCATTCTTAAGAATTCTTCATACATTTCATCAAATGTCATGTCACTATCAGAATCACTATCAGAAGAAGAACTTACCTCGTTGGATACGAAGCAAACTTGAGCTTCCTCAGTTTCGGATTGTGAGTCAGATGAGTCGCTCCATGTGCTCACCTTCATTGCTCGTTTCCCTTTCCTTGCCTTAGTCTTTTGTCTTTGTCATTTGTGCATCCTTGTCCTTGGCTTGCTTATTATTGTTGTTGTTATTATTATTTTTCTTCATGGGACAATCATATGAAATATGTCCTTTTTGACCGCATTCATAACACTTTAATGCTTTATTATACCATTTGTTTGTGTTATTTTTCTTAGTTTGAGAAGAAGAAGAAGAAGAACGTTGTCTATTCCTATTAGGACGTTTGAAAAACATCCTAAGTTTTCTTGCTATTAATATCAAGTCATCATCTAACTCAGTATCATTATTACTATTATCATTATTTGTATGTGTTTTAGTTTTTTTGAAAGCTATTGACTTACTTGATGATATAGATGACTCGGACTTCCGTTGGTTTTGTTTTACCTCATAGACTTTAAGAGACCCGATCAATTCATCCATCTTAGTGACTGACTTTGTCTCCTCGATTGCAGTCACCTTTGGATCCCATTCAGCAGGAAGGCTTCGTAGCACCTTTTCAACTTTTTCATTGTTTGTGAATGATTTGCCTAAAACTTCTAGGGTATTAAAAATGTTAGTAATCCTCAAATCCATAGATGTTATGGATTCGTTTGGCAACATTTTGAAAGACTCTAATTCAGTTATAAGCATGTTTATTTTTGATTCTTTAACACCACTAGTGCCTTCATGCTTTAATACAAGTGATTTCCACATATAGTGTGCACTTGTGCAATTTGAAACATATCCTGCTTCAGAAGTTGTAAGCCTATTCAAGAGTAATTGCATAGCTTTTGCATTCATTGACATTTTCATTTTATCTTCTGATGTTCATTCACTTTTACACAATTCAACCTCTTGTGTGACTCCACTAACTTGTACAACTTTCATTGGAATGTACGGCACATCTTCAACTATAGACCATAAATCAATGTCTATAGCCATTATGAATAGTCTCATTCTTAGTTACCAATGAACAAAATTATTGCCATCAAAAAGAGGAGGAAGTTGTGTAGACATACCTTCCAATTCACCTTTGTGAGAAACAATAGCCATTGTATGTACCTTGGATTTGAGACAAGCAGTATATAATGAATTGTTGTTTATTGGCCTTGTATTGTTCGTATGGTGTTGAATCTTGCTTCTTTGAGTGGAGTAAACCTCGCTCTGATACCAATTGTTGGACCATGCACCTGCAATAAACACCACTAGAGGGGGAGGGTGAATAGTGGTTAGCGAAATTACACTATAACCCTTTGTAAAAATCCCCTTTGAAAACAGAATCTGAAACTGCCTCAGATTCAGAACCCGTTTCTGAAAAATTCAAAAATAATTGTACACAACTCCAAAAATTCTGAAACTTTTCAGAATTTAACTTCATTGAGTTAACAAGACTCTATCCAAAAATCAGACAAAAATAAGATCGTTGGCCCTTCAAACAAATAAAAAGATTTAGATGGTCAATCTGGACAGAATTGGACATAATGTTACTGATTTGAAAATAGTGTTTCTCTTTGAATACTTAACCAAACAGGTTGATCTTTATATCAAAACACTCCTTAGAATGTGTAGACAAAGTTTCCAAAAGGCCCTGACCTTAAACAATTCTTGATAAATACAGAATTTAAGTTTTATCAGAACTGGTTAGATTGCAGCCAGATTAGAGCAGTTATCTTGCAAAGACTTAAAGACTAACTTTCCCTTTCTTAAATCATGTGATTCTTGTTGCAAATGAAAGCTAACAATCTGAAGTATAACTCCACCAAAAATCACGAATTTTGAAAGTGTTTAACTATTTTTTCAAATTGTGAGAAGTTGTGTGAAAACTGCAGTAAAAACGGGCAGAAAACATAAATGAAGAAACAAGACAAAAACACCGAGGATTTATCCTGGTTCGGTCAATGTGACTTACTCCAGTCCCAAGGAACACCTTTCCTTGGATTTTACTATGAAATGAATCACCTTACAACAAGAACCAAGCTTGATCCTTGAGTTATACACCAACTCTATTCAAGACTTGGATAATCACCTTCTAAGCAACACTTAGTTGCAACACCTTTACCACCTATTGATGTAGCCTTATAAGAATGGCTAATCAATCTTACAAATGAAGCTAAAGAGGCTTGTAGCTCAACAAAAACAACAAGAACACCTTTGCTACAAAGAATGGAACAAGAACAACAACAAGAAGAAGATGATAGCTAGACAATTCAACAAATGCTTGTAAGCTTCAAGTGTGTTTCATCTTCTTCACCATTGCCTCTATTTATAGTGTGATTTGAGCCTTGGAGATAAGACTTCCAATGTGTCACCATCTTCATCATCAAGTCCAAATGTCTTCTCATCATTGGTTGGCTTTGTACACTGGGCAAAATAAGACAACATAATTGGTCCACCTTGGCAACTTCATTTGGCCGATTTTTTCAACTAAAAAAAGTCTTGGAATTATCTTGAAAATGTGAAGATAATATGGCCATAACAACTCCGTCATCTTCTCAACTCTTTGGCAAGATAATAGGCATGTGGGCATTTGTCAAATTCAAATAAAAACAGCTCCAAAACTTTGGCTTAGTAGCCGTTTGGCTACTTTCAATTTTCCAAGAAAAATTCTTTTAATTATCCTTTGTAAAATGAAGAAAATAAGAAAGGATAATACCACCAAAATATCCTCAACTCCAAACACAAGAATAGAGCATGTGATGTCTTCACTTTGACTCAAAAAATCTGATCACAACTATCCATATAGTCGTTGGCTATATTTAGAAAATTCCAAGTTGGCAATTTTGCCAAGTAGCTCCTTTTTGGTTGGTCCACTTGTCACCAAGCCATAAAATGAATTACACCTCATACACAGCTACTAATACACGTTTTTGATCATACATATATGTGTAGCAACTCACATTTTTGAAGAAGAAATCAATAGATAATAGTTGACAAGATTATGTCAACGTGTAACATCGAAATTCCCAATATTTCTTCTTAAATGTCGTGATCATTTCCACACATTTAACACCTTTGATATCTCTGAATAATGATGATAAATATGCTCTCATAACATATATAAGAGAGTCTTCAAGAAAAAATAGAATGTGACATCTCAAATCGTCACATATCCAGCTATAGTCAGTAATATCATCATGTGCGAGAAAAAGATAAAGAATCACCATATCATCTTTAAATTGATAATAAATCAGCTCCAGAATGAAGATAATAATATGCTCAAAAGATTCCTTGAATGAAAATACCAAAAATACCCTCAGGGGTGAAATGACCAAAATACCCATGGTATATGAAATCTCCAGAAATGACCCGGATGGTCAGAAATAATCATGATATCATCTTTGTCATGATAAACAATATAAGAACACATCCTTAAAATATTTTCACCATGTGATGTTCCTACAAAACTCAAAATTCCAATTTTGCCATTTTTTGTATGTTGTAGAAACTTCCAAGATACGTTAGTCACGAGGCAATTATAATCACCAAAAACACATGATAATCATATAGTAAACATGTATAAATCATATACAAATGAAAACAATCATTTAAACACTTTTTAGAAAAATATTTCTACAAACCCTAGACATCGATCGATCGAAGTGCCTCAGCTTCAGAGATCGATGTCTCACAGAAAGGTTCAGATTTTGTCTCTGACCTACATTGATTGATCGAAGTGAGGGTTCGATGTACATCAATCAATCGATGTGTCTCAGGTTTAGAGATCGATGTCTCACCGTAAGGTTTTGAACTTTCACTACCTTACATGGATCAATCGATGTGATAGATCTATGTACATAGATCGATCGATGTGCAACAACCTAAAAGATCGATGTCAACTTTTTAAACTTTTAATCAAATATAACATCATGTGTGACAGTTTTAAGCATTCACCACTTAAAATCATGTCTTTGAAAATTATCCAAACATATTTCTCAACACAGAGTTGCTACATCATTGCTACCCAAGGTAATGAGGCAGTTCAGTAAGTCAGCCTTGATGAACTTATACCTTTAGAGGAAGAACATTTGCAGTCAGATGATGCAGTGCAAGACTTTGTCCTTGAACCGAGGCGACCTGAAAATGTTATAAAGATTGGGACATGGATGTCGTTCGAGCTGCTAGCTCAGCTGCAGAATCTGCTGAGAGAATTTGCAATTATCTTCGCATGGACTGCCGAAGATATGCCTAGCATCCTCTCACATTTTGCTGATCACAAATTGAATGTTGATCCTCAGATAAAGCCAATAAAACAAAAAAAAAGCGGAATTTTGCTCCAGAAAGGATCAAAGTCATTGAAGAGGAAGTCAAGAAACTCTTGACTGCAAAATTTATTGTGGATGTACTTTATCCAATCTGGTTGGCTAACCCGGTGGTGGTCACCAAGCAAGATGAATTATGGAGGATGTGTATAGATTACACCGACCTCAATAAAGCATGTCCAAAAGATTGTTACCCACTTCCTAAGATTGATAGGTTAGTGGATTCAACACTTGGACATGAGATCTTCGATTTCTTGAATGCCTTCAAGGGCTATCATCAGATTGTCATGACAAAAGAAGATCAAGAAAAAACTGCATTTATAACCGAGTCAGGTACTTATTGTTATGTAACTATGCCGTTTGGGTTGAAGAATGCTCGGGCCACCTACCAACTTCTAGTCAATCCTTTGTTCAGCGAACAAGATAATAGAAGTTTATATTGACGATATGCTCATCAAGAGCAGGTCCCTTGATCAGTATATTCATAACTTAAGAGAAGTCTTTACTGTGCTGAGAGACTCACACATGAGGCTAAATCCGAAGAAGTGCACGTTCGGGGTACGCACTGGAAAGTTCTTGGTATATATGGTTTCCAAGGAAGGGGTGCAGGCAAACCCTGCTAAAATTGAATTTTTACAAAACATACATCCCCCTAGGAATGTAAAAGAAGTGCAAAGGTTAACCGGCAGAATTGCAGCGCTGAGCAGGTTTCTCTCCAATTCTGCCGAAAGATCTTTTCCCTCCTTTCAAATTCTAAAGAAGAAAGCTTTTCAATGGGATGAGCAGTGTCAAAAAGCCTTCGACGAGCTGAAGTCCCATCTAGCTGAGGTGCCGATGCTAACTTCACCTCTGCCCGGAGAAGAACTTTATGTGTATCTCTCGACGTGTAAAGAAGCTGTGAGTGCAGTTTTGCTCAGGGAGCAGGATAATGTGTAGAGGCCCATCTACTTCGCAAGTAAAATCTTACATGGGCCAGAAGTGAGATATCCCAATGTTGAGAAGGTGGTCTTAGCACTCATAATGGCTACAATAAAGTTCAGGCCTTACCTGCAAACTCATCCAATCGTAGTGGTCACTGATCAACCTTTGAGACAAATTCTATCAAGGCCAGACACTTCTGGCCGAGCTGCCAAATGGGCTGTAGAGCTTGCAGAATACGATATCCAATACAAGTCAAGGACTTCTATCAAAGCCCAAGCATTAGCAGACTTCTTGGCTGAAGGGATATCCGTGGAGGAAGATGTTAAGCCAGTGGCTGATTGGACTCCATATATTGATGGGTCTTCCTCCAAGGATGGATGTGGAGCAGGTCTCCTAATAATCAACCCCAACAAGGAAGAATTCGAATATGCCTTGAGTTTCGACTTTGAAGCAACTAACAACGAGGCAGAATATGAGGCCCTAATAGCTGGGCTGGGCCTCGCAAGGAAGTTAGGGGCAGAACGAATCATTTCTTGAAGCGATTCACAGTTGGTCGTTTCACAGATCAATGGAGATTATGAAGCCAAAGAGGGAAAACATGAAAAAATATTTGGCCAAAGTGCTGCAGCTCGACCAAACATTTGAGCACTTCAGCATTGAACATATCCCCAGGTCGGCTAATAAGAGAGCTGACGCTTTATCTCGGCTAGCTTCATCCACTTCAACCACTTTGGGAAAAAAGATAGTCGTGGAGCTAGTAAAGCACCGTGCTTATGATGCTAATAATTTGTTGCAAGTTGACTATGGCAATACCTAGATGGATGAGATTGTTAGCTTCTTGCAGCATGGACTTCAGCCCGAGGATAAACGGACAGCTCGACGTCTTTGATTGAAGGCAGCAAGGCATGCTCTCTTTAACGACCACCTCTACAAAAAACCGTTTTCACAACCTTGGTTGAAGTGTGTAACTGAAGAAGAAAGATACTACATCCTTCGGGAGGTGCATCAAGGAATCTGTGGAAACCATTCTGGTGCGCGGTTGTTAGCACAAAAATGCTACCTTGATGGATATTACTGGCCCACTCTGCGTCATGATGCAGAGGAATTGGTTAAGAAATGCCAAGCATGTCAAGTCCATGCTCCAATTTCACATCTGCCTAGTCAAGAACTCACTACAATCGCAAGTCCCTGGTCTTTTGTGCAATGGGGAATAGATCTTGTTGGACCTCTGCCCCAAGCTCCAGGTTCAGTCAGATTCTTGGTAGTTGCCATTGATTACTTCACTAAATGGGTGGAAGCAGAGCCCTTAGCTACTATAACGGGGAATCAAATTAAGAAGTTCTTGTGGAAAAAAGTCATATGCCGCTTCGGCCTTCCACAAGTTCTCATCTCAGATAACGGAAAGCAATTTGCTGATGACCCTGTCAAAAGTTGGTGTGCCGAACTCAATATTGAACAAAGATTCACTTCAGTGGCACACCCTCAAACAAATGGGCAAGTTGAATTGGCAAATAGAACAATCAAGGATGGCTTAAGGAAGCGTCTTTACAAAACTGGGGCAAGTTGGGTGGATGAACTCCCAAGTATATTGTGGGCATACCGAACTACTCCTTCTACTTCCACTAAGGAAACACCTTTTTCCTTAGTTTATGGCACTGAGACAGTCATCCCAGCTGAAATTGGATCCAGATCTGCTCGGGTAAATCATTATTCTGATCAGACCAATGACCAGCGGCTGCGATTGAATTTGGACGAGTCGGAGGAGAAAAGGGAGCAAGCCCATGTTCGCATGGCTCAGTACAAAAATTTAGTTGCTCGGTACTATAATTCTCGAGTACGACCAAGGTCTTATCAAGTAGGAGATTTAGTATTGCGCAATAATGAATCAAGTCATGCAGCACCAATAGGGACTTTTAACCCCAAGTGGGAATGTCCTTATCGAATAGTCGAGGTGAGATCAGCTGGAGCTTACAAGTTACAAACCTTGGAAGACAAGACTTTACCAAGGACTTGGCATTCTACTCACTTAAGACTTCTGCATCAGTGATGTGCAAGTATTTCACCTCAGCAGGGCTGAGCTAGTTGAGCAGGACTCAATACTTAGTGGAACAGGCTTCCCTACAAGTACCGCACCTCAGCAGGACTAAGTTGGCCAAGCAGGACTCGATTAAACAAGAACTCAGCAGGCCCGAGGCAGATGCCCATTCAGGGTCAAAATTTAGTGAACAGGATTCACAATTATCACCTACTAGCAGGACTAGGAAAAATGTAAATCATTTGTATAATTATCAGCAGTACTGAAGTTGAATAAAACAGTATTTTATGTCAATGCCAGAGTTAAATTATGCAAAGCATTCTCTTACCTCTTGCTTAAACAGATCAAATGAAGTAACATGTTTACTTTATTTTGAACTTTTTGTCTCAACAATGGCAAAGTTGAAGCCCAGCAGAGCTGCAGCCCAGTCAAGCAGCACAAGACCCTTGGCAGAGCCAAGGGTCGAAGCCGAAGTCAAACACTTAAACATTTATGGAAAGACTCAGCAAGATTCAGACCGGAAGGCAATACAAGAACCTTTGGCAGAGCTGGGGTCAAGCACTTGCATTATGAAGAATGATGTTAAAAACTCTTTGCAGAGCCAAAGGTCGGAGCTGAAGTCAAATACTTACGTTATGAAACCAAGAAACCAAACATAACGGATAGTCTTTGGCAGAGCTGAAGTCAAAAGCAGAAGTCAAATACTTGCACAAATTATGCAAATAATAGCAAGGCAAGATAAAGAGCACAAGTTGGACGAAAGGATATTTTCATTCAGAAAATGTGACTATTACAACTACTGAAGAAAAATACAAAAGAAAAAGTCCTATTCTAATTGTCATCCTCTTCTAGGTCCCTGAGATCAGCCCCACTCTTGAACAATTCCAGTTGATTATCAAATAAGCTTTCAGCTTCACCGTTGTAGAGATCTGCAATTTGAGGATGATCCTTGTCCAAAGCCGGATAAATTTCAGAGCAAGTGTCTATAGCACAAGTCTGGCCAATAGCCAACACTGAGCCCTGCATTTTCAAGAGGTTGTCTGTGAAGTATTCAGACTGTCTGAACTCAGCAACTGCAGCCTTCTTGATCTCTTCAGCTTGAAGCTCAAATTGGAGAATGAGCTCAGCCTTGCTTTTCTTCTCTGCTTCTAGCTGCTGGGTCAGCTCAGCCTTGCTCTTTCGCTCTTCTTCCACTTGATTCTTGCTATTGGACAGCTCCTGCTCACAAGTGCTGAGCTCCTTCTGGTAGAATTCCAGTTCAGCTTGGGTCTTGGTGGACACCAACTATATATTAGCCACCACTTCTTTTAGCTCGTCCACTTAGAAGTTGACAGTGGCTAGCTTGGTGTCAGAGTCTTCTTTTTCCTCACGAAGTTTGGAATTCTCTCCAGAAAGGGTAGACACCTCTGACTTCAGACTATTCACTTCTGCCTCAAGTTCCTCCAACCTTGCGTTGTTTGGCTTTGCCACCTCTGCCAACTCATCATAAGCATTTCTCAAGTTGGCATTGTACTCATAGAGTTGGACGAACCTCTTGCGCATCTCTTCAGCCCGCCTGAGCATATTATATTCTTGAACTCGATACTGTAGCAATCAGATTAATTAGGAAGGAGTCTACAAGTAATCAAGCTGAAAAAGATAGATATTGTCAGAAAAGCTTACCAAGGACATGTTGCTCACATATGATTTCAGGGTTGTATCCCAGTCCGGACTGCCAAAAATTTTCCAATCTTTGGGCAGCACTGATATCTCAGTCAATTTCCTAGCTACGCCAGGATGGATGGCAGAATCAGTATAAGAGAACTCCATTGTTCTCTTACCCCGTCGGTTCGGGTGGGAAGATTCTCCCTCCTCGGAGGTTATTCCCTGAGCATATTGCTGGGAAGCCCCCTCAACATTTCTTCCCCCTGAAGTTTCTTCCATAACTTCAACAAGAGGAAGAGCCTCGTAAGAAGCCGGCCCTGGCTGAGGCACAGCTTCTTCATCTTCGACAACTGGAGGGGGAAGGGCTAGGATGGTAGCCTCAAATCCCCCAACCTTATCCGCTGGCTGAGCTGCGGCTTGGACAGGAATTTGAGTTACAGCTCGGATGGGGTCAGTGGAAGTTCCAGCTGCAGCAAAAAGCAAAGGTCAAGGGACTAAATGAAAGCAAGAAAACACCTTAAATCCCAACCAGTAAAGGATAGAGTTATACCTGGAGCTCCAGCCTCGGCTGGACTGGGTTCAGCAGGAATCACCTGCACATTGGAAGAGCCCTTGGCAGAAGTCTGCTCCAAGGAGGAGTGCTTCTCTTCAGCCCTCTTCCTCTTCTTGGGAACCATTTTCTTGAACTTTGTAACAGCTTCAGATACCATGGCTCCTGCAAGATTCTACAAACAAATTGATCAAAATACATTGAAACATTAAGACAAATCAGAGATATTCAGAAAATCTGCCACATACTCTGAACTATTTTCAAAGCTGCTGGGCTGAGGGGCCGAAAATTATGTTCAGGCCATAAGTGTTCCAGGTCGGCAGCTTTTACAACCGGCCTGCCCACCTTTTTTCAGTCTACAGCCATGGGCAGGTTTAACAATCTGGAGGCTTCATCGCAAGATTTATCGCTTGGTCTCGTGTTATCTGCTTTGCCGGATTTCCAGTAGTTTCTTTCGGGTAATCATATACTTTTACAAAAAAGAAACGACCCTTCCAATTCTTAATGAAGGTGAGGATGTTGATGGCATGGTTGATTTCTCTATTTGGGTACCTCCTACTAAAATAAAACCAACTGTCTTTGTGCTTGCACACAAGCATCCCCCTAAAAATAAGAAGGTAAAACTCTTTCTCAGCAGCTCTCAGGTAGAGCAGGTAACTGAGGACAACTTTTAGGCCATTAGGCATTATTTGGGGCAGCCTAAGGTTGTAGAAATCTAAGATATGGAATAAGGGTGCTGGAATGGGAGGTTGAAACCAGATTTAAAGTACTCGTCATAGACTGTTGCATACCCTACGGGTGGGTCATATGTAGTCTGATGTGGAAGAGGAAGAATAAGGGCAAAGGAACTCCTATCAACATTGTAAAATTGACAAAACTGGGAAAGCTCAATGGCTTTCAATGTGCACATTGAGCTTTGCATCATTGGAGATGGTGCACCTCTGTCAACAGACGTTGAAGGTACCATGGACTCTGGGGCAACCATGGAAGGTTTGCCAGCACGGCGCAACCTCCTCAAAAGACGGTTGTCCCTGCTAGACTCCGACCTTTCATGAGCAAGGGAGTGACTCTCATCATTACCCTCGAGCTCAGCAAGGTAAGAATGGAAGGACCTATTTTGAGAGTCAGAGGAAGATGAGACAACGAAAGCCATAGAAAGAGAAGGAAAGCTTAAAAAGATTTGAAGGCAGAGCACAGAAGGCTCGCCGGAGTTGGGTTGGAGGAAGGCTGATAATGAAGAAGAAAGATAGAGCAACGTTTGTAGAGCAGAAGAAGAGGGAGAAGAAATAATGGGGGCAGTTACCCCTATTTAAAGGAAGAAAAATGAAAAGTTGCAACTTTTCAGTTAAAATTCAAAAAGGGACGACGGTTCAATGTTTTCCCCCCTCTTCGATTATCGCAATCGCCGGAAAAGCATTTATGAGGTGCTTTGGAACTGGCGCTGACACTAAAAGTAGATAAAGGCACAATTATGAGGATAACTGCCCAATTAATGATGGACACGTCACCGGTTCACCAGAACAGATTTGTCCGCCCTCTCTGGTCAGCTCGACCGCACGAAATCTAGGGGCAAAATTATAAACCAAAAATATGCCTCTGTCAGTCAATAAACAGTCAACGGCAAGTTCATGTTTAAGAGATTAACTCCTGCAGTTTGGCCAAAAAGAACCTCTGCTCGGCCATATTGCACTTCAGCTTGGCAAGGTACTGCTCACCAAAGCATCGAATTCTAATCAGAACATATTCTAAGGGTTTCACCTCGGCACCAAGCTCTAGCCTCGGCTTCAGTTAAAAAGAGGTGCTCAAGCTCACTTCAGCCAGACCCAACTTTGCACCTTGACTGGGGAGTCAAGCGCAACTCCGCTTGATTAATTGTGGAACCATCTGGCAAATGTGCAGCATAAAGAAGGGATACACATCAGACTTTACAACCTACGCATGCCAAGGTCACATCAGCAGACCTGACAGTCCTATCAGCAGACCTACTGGTCCCATTAGCAGACCTATAAGGTCATAGTCTTACTGCCCAAGTAATGGTCCCATCCGTCGTCAGAGGCAAGGGACGGAAGAAAAGCAACAAAAGCAAGACAACGGACATCAAGAAAGGGGATCGAAACATTTTCATCTCTCCCAAAACTAATTCACAGAAAATTTCCGAAGACAAAAACTGTGAGATCTTCATAACTTTTCATACACAAATCATATCTCAGTGAGAATGGCCCAAACTGACTTGAGCGTCAGAGGGTTTTACCCGGGGTCATACCCCCGGGACCTCTGACTTCTGCTTTCTTGTGCAGGACACCCAGGAAGTTCTTCCATTTTGCGGATTTAATTAAGCTAACGACGGTTATTTTGGATCATCTCTGATCCTTGGTGAAGATCCGGCTTCATCAAAGCCAATGATCATTACCGAGTGAACCAATATTCGGGAAGGAGGAATTTGCCCACATCCCTTATCAATAAGTTGGGTGCTTACTCTCACCATTAATTAGTAAGGCGATTTGTAGTGTAATTTGATTTTGAATCTTGAACTTCAAAAACAAAAATTTAGGTCAATATTGATTAAATTAATTGAATTATGTAAATTTAGTGTCTATCACTTGAGCATATTTCTTAATGAATTATCTTATTCTTTTTAACATTTATCTAATTAATGAATTTTATTATTCTTTTTAACATTTATCTAAAAAGTTTGTAATAGAAATAGAAAACAACACAAGAAAAGTAGAGTTGAAAATTTCTAACACGACCTACTAACCTAATACGAACCAAATCCGTTTTCCGATGATAGAGTTGGCTATGTGGGTTCGGTTAGAATCAGGTCAAAAATCGTTTCACCCATAGAATGACCTGTTTGACCGATCAAACATGACAATTACGACACGAACCGACTAGTTAAACCTAAAATGACCCGGCAACCCGTTACGTCCACCATAAAACTGACACATTAAACCTATCAAACTCGGACTTTTAGACCCACCAACCCATCAAATTTGATACACCAAACCCATCAAATTTAAAAATCAGGTTGTCATGTGAACCCAAACTCGGCCTACCAGCTTGATAGTTATGATTTGTGTTTGTTTTTTCAAACCTGCAAACTTGTTAATCCGTCAACTCGAATCTAAGTTGTTTGTCACCTCAAAAGGAAAAGGTATCTATATATTAACAAGAAAATCATTTCGTAACCAAATGTTTACTAGTTTTCTCAAAAAATATCAAAACCTAATTTTATTATAAGTTTTATCCGAACCTTCTGCGAAATGCTCACAAAAAGTCAGGTAACCTGCTTTTGACTTGATCTTGCTTGTTGCCCCACTAAAACATCGCCTCGGCCACTCGAAAACACCTTCACGAATCACGATCACAACCAAACCACTACTCAACCATCACGAATCTATACCAGAAAAGGACAGTGGCGGTGGATCTACACTGACGATGACCGACTCCCTTCTTTTCATCCTCCTCATCTCGTCCCCCTCAAACCATAAGGCCCAAAACCCACAAGACACCAAAGTCAGAAATCATCTTCACCTTTTCCTCCACCATCTAAACATCATCCTTTCTCTCCTAGATTTATCTTTTCTCTTTTGTAATTATCCTCCAAATGACCTACCCATGGTCTTGTTTTCAGTTAAGTATAGAATTTATAAGGTCTTTGGCCGCCCTTGTGACACTTTACGGGGTCACTAGAAAATTTCTAGGTTTTTGGATCTATGGTGGATGGGAAGGAAATGGGTGGTTGTTTTATTTTTGAAGAAGATTATGGAGAAATGGATGAAGAGAGGGGGTTAAAGAGGGGGGTTTGAGCTTCAAGAGTTTGCAACAAATGGAAGAGGATGTCGTTTGGATCATCGGTATAAAAATGGCAGTTTTGTTGATATAATGCCTTTGTGGTTTCACTCTGGTGGATTCTCTCTAGGGAAGGAGGAGATGACATGGTGGATCAAGATTTCATAGGGAGAAGTATGGTAAGAAGAAAGAGAGAGAGAGAGAGAGAGGGAGGGAGAGAGAGAGGTGAGGCTTAAGATGGAGGGAAAGAGGAAGGGGGCAGATTGTAGAAGAGAGAGGAGGAGGAGATAGAAGGAAGAAGATGAAAGAGATATGATGCTTAGGGTGGCGGAGAAAGAGAATGGAGCAGGCTGTATAGGCGAAGGAAGGAGGAAGAAGAAAAGAAGAATGATAGAGGGAGAAGAAAGGGAAGGGGAAGGAACGGCAGGGCAGAGATAGAGATGACAACCTGCAATAGTATGTCAACAATAGGTCATTTAACTTTTTGTAAATATTTTATGTAAGATTAATTATAATAAAATTAAGTTTGAATATTTTGTAAAAAAAACTAGTAACTTGTTTGTTGCTAAATGTCTTTCTATAATAAACAAATACTCATGTTTGTTTTTGCGTACGACAGCAAATTCAGAAAGCGAAGCATAACCGGAGTAAGATTCATTCGGTTCAAAACCCATGTATGGTCGAATTTTTGCTCCTTCTGCTGATAATCTAGTCTTGGTGATTTTCTTTCCCCTAACCAAATTATTTATCCTGCTTTTCGTGGTATTCATCTGTGTATTCAGATGTAGTGCTTCTCCAGTCCTAGTCTGATGAATTAAGGTACCGTGGGTGGTTTATGGGTCATGCAGTCAAACTGTTTGATAAAATGTCAGAGGAACCATACGCGTTTGAATACTGTGTGTTATTGACATTTTTCCGCTGATGCATCCAAACATTTTCCATTTTGTTCTTTCACCTGCTCTTGGAACATATAGTGAGAGAGATTGTCCAATCTACCGGCAATAATGGATATTGCCGTATGAATTATTAGTTTTATCATTGTGATCGGATTAGTCATAACTAGAGGATGCTCAAGAAAGTAACTTTTATTTATCATATTAGATGGCTACAAAGATTTCAGATAGGACTGCTGGAAGGGACCTTTTAGTTTTCATATTTGCTGGTTACAGAAGCTCCTTGGGGTAGGACTTTTTATTTTCTTTTTTTTAAAAAAAAATGGAACCTCTAGACCTAAAAGTTTTTTATACCTTCAGATAATATTTCAATTGATTAAGACATCGATGTTTGCGTGTATCCAATCTCCTAAAATATTTAATATGAGTTACATACTGGGTCGACCATAAAAAATAATAATAATAACAAAAAAACTTTCATGTGCATTGACTATGCAAAGGAAATTCTCAGTCAAGCTTTATGTGATGCATTGTGCTAATGCTAGAAATATTTCTCATATGGAATGTACCGTATGGTCTGAGTGCGGTGTCTTAGATATGACTGTTGTATCTTGTTACGCCCCGTACCCTCCGTAGAGTAATTACGGGATAAAACGAGAATTAAAGGTGATTAAGGACAATTAATGATAATGAATTTAGAATTAAGTATGAGAATTAATTGAGAGGATTAAATATAGAATTAAGTAGCATTTAATTTTAAAATTGAATATTAAAGATTTATCCTTTAAGATAAATAAGAAAATAGGATATAATTTAGAAACTCCAAATTTTTCCCCTTTCCATATAAAAACTGACAGAACGTCAGTTTTCTCATTACGCAGAGAAAACCGACGCTCATCTCCCCTCATAGGCGATTCCTCTCCTTCTTCAGCAACCCTAGGAGAACTCTCTCAAGATCCTCAATCCAATCTTCGTTCGTTCTTCATTTCTTTCTTCAAGCAATCAAAGGCAAGTCATCTACTTATAAGTTTTTACGATTTGCGAAAGAGAATGGGCCTATTTTGATATCAATTTGGATCACCATGCAGTAATTTCTCTATGTGAATCTACTTGTGAGATCTATGTGTTTTGGTTGAGATTTGGCCATTATATGTTGAAATCTTGTTCGTTGATTGTTGTTTATATGAGATCATGTAAATCCCAATCCCTTGAACCCTACTTTGTTGATAATGGTGGTTGAAGGGAGGGGAGAGTGAAAAGATTTGATCTTTGGGTTGATTTGATAAGTACTTTGAGTGCTAGGTTTGAATCCGTGAATCGTATGCTAAAGATGTTGTCTTGGGTGATTTTAGGATGGATTGATAGTGGGAAATAGGCTTGGAATGGTTTTGAAGGAAGATGGGGTCGAATTGGGGGTTATTTCTGCAGTTTCTGCAGAAAATTGCAGAATGGTGTTCTGGAACAGGGACGTCGATCGATCGACGTCAGGGTATGACGTACGTCGATCGATCGACGTATAGCAAGTGAGGGTATGACGTGCCTCAGAAGGACGTAGATCGATCGACGTAGGATGAGTGAGAGTTCGACGTGCCTCAGATGAACGTCGATCGATCGACGTAGATTGAGTGAGAGATCGACGTGCCTCAGATGGACGTCGATCGATCGACGTCAGGGTATGACGTACGTCGATCGATCGACGTCAGGGTATGACGTCAACCAGTTTTGTGGGAAAGCAAGGGAAGAAAGAGGGAAGCTAGGGGATCCTTTGGGTGACCTTAGGGACTTCTTAGGACCTGATTATGACTAGTCTAAGTCTTGGGAACATGACTTAAGATGGTGAATCAAGTTTGGAGAATTTGAAGGGTATTCGAATCGGAGTTCAACGTGGATGACTTAGAAGGGTTAGGAGATGAACGTACGAGATGATTGAGAGTTCAATGATGGATGGTTAGGGATACTTGCCTTAGGTTGTAAACCCTAGAATCAAGATTAAGGGTTGACGAGAGGGTTGAAGCCTAAAGTTATGATGTGTAAGTTAGTGAAAGCTTGTGTGTTACTTATACTTGCGCATGTGCACATGAACTACTTATGTGAACGAGATACGAGAATGAAACGAGGAGTCTTGCATCATGGCACTTGCATTTGCATATTGGTTTGAAAAGAGATGTGCTTCGGCACAGATTTGCGAAGGTGACCTGCAATGTTAACCGGGATGGAAATTTAAGCCGGGGTGCATTGCAGGGCACAAAAGACTGTAACGTTAACCGGGATGGAAATATAAGCCGGGGTGCGTTACAGGGTATAAAGTCCTCTACAATGTTAATCGGGATGGAAATATAAGCCGAGGTGCATTGTAGAGTTTTACGAGTCTGTGATGTTAATCAGGATGGAAATATAAGCCGAGGTGCATCACAGAGCATAACGAGCCTGTAACGTTAACCGGGATGGAAATATAAGCCGGGGTGCGTTACAGGGTTACGAGTTACGAGACCGGACATTGTGACATGCATTGCACTAATTTGAAAGGAAAGGGCTCATGCATTTGTGACTGAGTAGTGTAGTGCATATTTTGACATGCATCACGAGAGTCAATGTGGTATGAATGTGAGTGTTATTTGATTGCCAATGAATTGTTATTTGCATGCAAACTGCTGTACTTGCTTATACGTTATTCGTTTTTATATTTGAAAGTTACAAGACATGTTCCCCACAATTCCCTTGAATTATATATATATATTACTCATGTCTTGCCATGTGTTGATCCCGTATGTCTTATAAGCGGGTTACTTGCTAGCGTTTTTCGCTAAGGGTACTGCCTTTGTGTTACAGGAGAACACGAGTACGATATGATCTTTATTAAGGATGACGGCGAGGGGGCTGAATGGGATACATAGAGGCATGTTGGGAGCTAGATGAAACAGTTGTTAATTATTTCAGTTCTTTCATACACTTGAGGATTAGTTCGTTATTACTGTGACAACCCTTAGAGATGTTATTATCATTTGATGTATTGAATTGTTGGTGATGATTTAAGTTCGTGAGATATGTTTCCGCACTTGTTTCTCTTACGTCATTGCTGATTTGTATTCGAGAGATGAGACGTCTTGTAGTCTTCTCAGTAAGCTACGACGGGTGTACCGGTTCGGATTCCGCTGTCCGGGTCGGGGCGCTACAGGTGGTATCAGAGCCTAGGCTTCAGATCTACCTCGGAGACCTAGGTTATGACATGTAGAGTCTTAAGTTATGATTTTCACCCTAAGTTGATCTTTAGGTCTAAGTATGTGATCCTATACGTAAGTATGATTGGGATGGGTGTGTGCGAGCGTGATAAAAATAAAAAAATTAATAAATGTTACTTTATTCAGCGTACAAATTCCATCTTGTACAACGCATATGGGCCTTCAGTACTTACTTTTGGAATTGCTGAATGCTAATAAGCGTTGATTTTGCAGAAAATGCCTCCCAAGAGAGATAACCAAGGAAACGGTGGTAATGGGAACGAGAACCCTCCACCACCACCACCACCACCAGTGTTAGTACCTAGGCACTGATAGACGCTATCACAGTGATAGCGCAAAGCGTTGCTCAACAGCAGCAACCACCCCTCCTCTACCACCGCTTTGGCGGGACATAAGGTATTACACTGGGGAGATGCGAAGCGTGGATGTCCCAACCTTTGAGGGAACCACTCTGAGGATACGGCCCCATCGCACGCCGTGCTTCTCCAGGCCCTGATGTTAGAAAATCACTTACGATTTTTCCTTAAGACACAATCTTATACCTAAGTGATGATTTGAACTTAAGGCGATGATCATGAACATAGGCACTGACCTCAGTTATAAGCGATGATTCTGAATATAAGTCACGATTTTAGACGTAAGTAATGACAGTGAGTACGAGTTGACTTTATACATAAGTATGGAATTAGTAATAGGTGTTGATTATGTACTAATTATGATTGGGAGATAAAACGCGATCTTAGAGGTAATAATGGTGATGCTAAGAATGATCCTAGAGATAAGTTATGATCCTAAACTATAGAGGGACAACGGTTTTGGACGCACGTACATCTAAGATACCCCATACAATTCTCCCTTATCTAAGGATGATCACAACTCTCTAAGTCGTGATCTTAGTAACCCTAGTTGAATAGTATATAATTGATTCGAATGAATTATGATGTCAATCAGAACATCCTAGTACAAACCTTAGATCCATATTACCGGGTCAGGCAGTAACTCGGGCTACCTTACCAAAATTGCAATATAGTACTTGACACCATTAGGGTAAACTAGAGAAGGTCCATATTCTTACCTGGACGGTAATACCATAGTAGGCTTAGGTTTAAGTTGGGACCATAGCTACTAAGAAATGAATTGTAATAGTAGAGTAAATACTAAGGGATGATTTATAGTGGGGTAATAGAAACTAAATAACGATTAGCGTTATGATCAGTAGAGTTAGTGAGAGATATTGTCAACGGAGTTTATAGTTTACAATTAAGATGCCAATCTTAGAATTACCAGAATAGGCCGATCATATTAGTCTTATTAGCGATACTGATCGGTAGCGACATACGAGAACCGACTATATTAGACACCTTGGAACAATAAAGTGTCACAAAATCTTTTGCTAAGTGATGAACCCCTAGAAACAATGAGTCACTTGGCTTGAGTCGGATAGGCTTGAAATTGCAAGGGAGCAAGCATGAACAAGTAATGATTGCTTTTCAGGTGAGATTTAACGGAATTAGCATTGCGGTTAAAAACAACCCAACAAGAAGTGCAATGGATTAGGGTGGCTCATGGAGGTACGATGAATGAGAATACCTTAAGACGATTAATATTTAGTTTGCCATGCTAGGATTGGACAGTTTCAGTTAAAAATGTTAGCATGAGTAGACGAACATTAGACCTATAAGTTACGGTACTTAGGTAGATTTATCCTTGACCGTAAGGGTGGATTACAGAAATTATACGAAGTATGGACAACTATTTTTTTTTCAAACGGTTAAGTATTTATACATGAGCACGTACACCAAGATATACCCTATATTTCAAGGATTTCTCAATTTTTCTAAGTATTTTAACTAGTTTGTTTATTTATTCAGTCTGCTAACGTAACAATGCTATATTTTCTTCTGGATTCGTATTTCAACCTGATGGAATTTCAACTACTACTGACAACTCTGAAAAAAAAATAGATACATTTTAAAATGTTGATGATTTGACGAGCAAAATGTCTATATATATTTCTTATATTATTCCACAAATTTTCGTAGCTATATTTATTTTGTTAAAATAATTTGAGTTGTCAACTGTGGATATTGCAAGCATTTTAATTTTGGAATTATCAACCGCTTGCAATGAAGTTACCTAATTTTGCAAAACAAAAGTAGTTTCAAAACATTCATTTTTCATAGAAAGAGATATGCCATTTCCAAATTGCTTTATAAAACTTTACGTCGTTAAGTTCCAAATGGTTTTAAGGAGGTCTTACCTAAAACACTTTTGTGAGTAGGTTATACTCATATTTTTTTCCCTTGTTTGAGACACTCTTGCGAACAAGTTAGTCATTCCTTTTATAAGAGGTCACGCGAAACAACACCTGCGAGAACGATTTTATAATACTTTAGCTCGCATGTTTACAAAAAAAAAAATTTTTTTTAGAGATACTGTATAAATAATTGAAGCTATATGTTGAATTATAGCCATTTAAACTACATTTTATTTAAAAGGAAGCATGTCCATACATATATTTCGTATACCAGGCTTATGACTGTGTCTCTGAGAAATTAAGAGCAGGATCATAGAGCTGGTTGGTAAGTATATAAGAACTGCTTTAAAGACTCAGTCGTGTTAAGGAGGGGTACCGATTACCATCCTGGCATACACAAGGATGTCAGTATGGTTGAGCATCTGAGTGATAAATCATATGAGATAAGTTTATGAATCTGGTATTGTAGGTTACAATAAGTTGGGTGAAACACGTCAAGTGGTGTAAGTGGAAGTTGTAATCACTCATTATCGAGAACTAAGTAAGGATGGAATCTCATAAGGATGAGATCACCTTGAAGGAGGTTAGTATTGACTAAATTAAATCGTACTAGAGTACAACGTATTTCGAAAAATACATATGGCTTCAGGGATGAGTCTTGCGAGCAAGGCGTTAAGTTAAAGATTGTAATACACTTAAGAACTGATTTTAGAGGGTTGGTCAGGATGGCAAATATAAGTACGATATAGACCGACGATTAAGTCATGAAGCGAGTATATTGACGTTACCCTTAAGGTTGGTTCGAGAACTATACAAGAATAGGCTACGATCTATCAGACGGAGGACAAAGGATTTAAAGAGTAAATTGTGTGTATACACACTGAATGATTTGAGAACTTAGTCCTGTACCGAGGAAGGGAAATGGGTACCATACCGAAATACGCGTGGGATACTAATTTCGGTCATGATCTAAGCAAATAATTATAAGGGGCTATACTAAGTCATTGATTCCGTAACGCACAAGTTTCGAGTACGAAACTTTTTGTAAGGGGGTGGAATGTTACGCCCCGTACCCTCCGTAGAGTAATTACGGGATAAAACGAGAATTAAAGGTGATTAAGGACAATTAATGATAATGAATTTAGAATTAAGTATGAGAATTAATTGAGAGGATTAAATATAGAATTAAGTAGCATTTAATTTTAAAATTGAATGTTAAAGATTTATCCTTTAAGATAAATAAGAAAATAGGATATAATTTAGAAACTCCAAATTTTTCCCCTTTCCATATAAAAACTGACAGAACGTCAGTTTTCTCATTACGCAGAGAAAACCGACGCTCATCTCCCCTCATAGGCGATTCCTCTCCTTCTCCAGCAACCCTAGGAGAACTCTCTCAAGATCCTCAATCCAATCTTCGTTCGTTCTTCATTTCTTTCTTCAAGCAATCAAAGGCAAGTAATCTACTTATAAGTTTTTACGATTTGCGAAAGAGAAAGGGCCTATTTTGATATCAATTTGGATCACCATGCAGTAATTTCTCTATGTGAATCTACTTGTGAGATCTATGTGTTTTGGTTGAGATTTGGCCATTATATGTTGAAATCTTGTTCGTTGATTGTTGTTTATATGAGATCATGTAAATCCCAATCCCTTGAACCCTACTTTGTTGATAATGGTGGTTGAAGGGAGGGGAGAGTGAAAAGATTTGATCTTTGGGTTGATTTGATAAGTACTTTGAGTGCTAGGTTTGAATCCGTGAATCGTATGCTAAAGATGTTGTCTTGGGTGATTTTAGGATGGATTGATAGTGGGAAATAGGCTTGGAATGGTTTTGAAGGAAGATGGGGTCGAATTGGGGGTTATTTCTGCAGTTTCTGCAGAAAATTGCAGAATGGTGTTCTGGAACAGGGACGTCGATCGATCGACGTCAGGGTATGACGTACGTCGATCGATCGACGTATAGCAAGTGAGTGTATGACGTGCCTCAGAAGGACGTAGATCGATCGACGTAGGATGAGTGAGAGTTCGACGTGCCTCAGATGAACGTCGATCGATCGACGTAGATTGAGTGAGAGATCGACGTGCCTCAGATGGACGTCGATCGATCGACGTCAGGGTATGACGTACGTCGATCGATCGACGTCAGGGTATGACGTCAACCAGTTTTGTGGGAAAGCAAGGGAAGAAAGAGGGAAGCTAGGGGATCCTTTGGGTGACCTTAGGGACTTCTTAGGACCTGATTATGACTAGTCTAAGTCTTGGGAACATGACTTAAGATGGTGAATCAAGTTTGGAGAATTTGAAGGGTATTCGAATCGGAGTTCAACGTGGATGACTTAGAAGGGTTAGGAGATGAACGTACGAGGTGATTGAGAGTTCAATGATGGATGGTTAGGGATACTTGCCTTAGGTTGTAAACCCTAGAATCAAGATTAAGGGTTGACGAGAGGGTTGAAGCCTAAAGTTATGATGTGTAAGTTAGTGAAAGCTTGTGTGTTACTTATACTTGCGCATGTGCACATGAACTACTTATGTGAACGAGATACGAGAATGAAACGAGGAGTCTTGCATCATGGCACTTGCATTTGCATATTGGTTTGAAAAGAGATGTGCTTCGGCACAGATTTGCGAAGGTGACCTGCAACGTTAACCGGGATGGAAATTTAAGCCGGGGTGCATTGCAGGGCACAAAAGACTGTAACGTTAACCGGGATGGAAATATAAGCCGGGGTGCGTTACAGGGTATAAAGTCCTCTACAATGTTAATCGGGATGGAAATATAAGCCGAGGTGCATTGTAGAGTTTTACGAGTCTGTGATGTTAATCGGGATGGAAATATAAGCCGAGGTGCATCACAGAGCATAACGAGCCTGTAACGTTAACCGGGATGGAAATATAAGCCGGGGTGCGTTACAGGGTTACGAGTTACGAGACCGGACATTGTGACATGCATTGCACTGATTTGAAAGGAAAGGGCTCATGCATTTGTGACTGAGTAGTGTAGTGCATATTTTGACATGCATCACGAGAGTCAATGTGGTATGAATGTGAGTGTTATTTGATTGCCAATGAATTGTTATTTGCATGCAAACTGCTGTACTTGCTTATACGTTATTCGTTTTTATATTTGAAAGTTACAAGACATGTGGCCCACAATTCCCTTGAATTATATATATATATTACTCATGTCTTGCCATGTGTTGATCCCGTATGTCTTATAAGCGGGTTACTTGCTAGCGTTTTTCGCTAAGGGTACTGCCTTTGTGTTACAGGAGAACCCGAGTACGATATGATCTTTATTAAGGATGACGGCGAGGGGCTGAATGGGATACATAGAGGCATGTTGGGAGCTAGATGAAACAGTTGTTAATTATTTCAGTTCTTTCATACACTTGAGGATTAGTTCGTTATTACTGTGACAACCCTTAGAGATGTTATTATCATTTGATGTATTGAATTGTTGGTGATGATTTAAGTTCGTGAGATATGTTTCCGCACTTTTTTCTCTTACGTCATTGCTGATGTGTATTCGAGAGATGAGACGTCTTGTAGTCTTCTCAGTAAGCTACGACGGGTGTACCGGTTCGGATTCCGCTGTCCGGGTCGGGGCGCTACATATCTGGGGAGGGACTTGGATGTAGTGTCAAACAAGCAACGGTCCCCATCGCATCATCCGAAAGTAGCGACAATTAAGCTAGTGCCGCTGCATCTCATAGAGAAATTGGTAAAGGTAAAGAAGAGACAATCTTATGAATGAACGGTGCACAAAGTAAGATACATATCCATCATATTTATAGACTAACAAGAGATCAATCTAATTTTTGTATTTATGACAATTATTTGATGAGATCCATATGATCTCCCGACATTTGGAAAGCCTATATTCACTCTTTATGATTATGACTACCTTGTCTGAATATGGTAACACATATATTCTTCCTTTATCATCTATATATATCCGTATATTTTCTACACCTCTCATCAAGCTTAGTTGTAGTTATTAAAACAACTAGGCTTGGACAATAAATATCAAACGTCTTAATTGATATTGGTTTGGTTAGAATATCAGCTATCTGTTCTTTTGTGAGAACATGTTCCATGCTGATAAGTTTTTCTTCGATCTTTTCTCTGATAAAGTGTTTATCAATGTCCACGTGTTTATATTTGTCATGTTGAACTGAATTCTCTATCATATTGATTGTTGACACATTATCACAGAATAATTCAATAAGATTAATAAACTTCTGTCCAAGATCTTCTAAAATTGTCTTGAGCCACATTCCTTCATATAAACCTAATGCCAGTGTCCTCAATTATGCTTCTGCACTACTTCTGGCTATGACTTCTTGCTTCTTGCTTTACAAGTGAGTAAGTTATCCCACACATAAGTACAATAGCCTGTAGTAGACCTTTTGTCTGTTCATGAGCCGGCCCAATCTGCATATGTATATATTGTTATGCTTCTATCATGTGCCTTCATGAAGTGTAGACCCTGTCTATGTGTATTCTTCAGATACCTGCAAATTCTTATAGCAGCTTTAAGATGCCCATTCATTGGACTGTGCATAAAATAGATAATGAGCTTACAACATAACATATATATGGTCTAGTGCGAGAGATATGTATTAACTTGCCTACCAGTTTTTGATATATTAGTTTGTTAACTAGTGTAGTGTCCCACATTGCTTTATGTTTATAACCTGGTTCTACTGGTGATGGCCTGGTTTGCATCCTAGCATGTCAGTTTCTTTTAATAACTCAAGGATATACTTCCTCTCTATATGCACACACCTTCCTTATTCATTGCTACTTCTATTCCAAGGAAGTATTTGAGTTCTCATAGGTCGTTGACCTCAGGTTTCTTTGATAATTTTCTTTTGATTTCTTGTATTTTTGTTACATTATTTCTTATGATAATCATATCATCTACATAGACAATGAGTACAATTAGCTGGCCAGTTTCAGAACTATGTAGGAACAAAGTATGATCAACAAGATATTGTACAAACCTTGACTTTTGACTTTTTTGGTAAATTTTTGGAACCAAGCCCTATGTGACTGTTTGAGGCCATATAACGATTTATCTAATTAACAGACCATACGTTTATTGGTTTTAGCTTTGTGCTTATAAGCATCTTTTTATAATTTTTCATTTAGGAATGCATTCTTTATATCCAGTTCTTATAGTTTCCAATCTAAGTTAACAACTATAGAGAAAAGAACCCTCCGTGCAAAAGTTTTTAAATAATCTACACCATAAGTTTGAGTAAATTCTCTAGCTACTAGCCTTTTATGGTAAAAATCCATCTGCAGCTGACTGCTTAACCTCTTTTGGTAGTGGTGTCAGCTTCCATGTGCTGGCTTTTGTTAGTGCCTGCATTTCTTTATTAATTGCTTCCTTCTAATGTGGTATTGATAGTGCTTCATTAATGTCTTTATGAACAAGATGGGAGTTTAGATTACTTGTAAATGCTTGAAATGTTGTACTTAATCTAGTTTCATAGAGTATGACATGAAGTTGTATAAGTAATGCTTTGTGCATTTTCTAACTTCTTTTTTAAGGGTTATAGGCCTATCATCTAATATTTGTTTTCCTGGGCTCTTTTCACCGTATTGTCCAGTAGTCGTTTTCTTCATATTTTATATTTTGATGAGTGGGTTGATCAGATTTTAATGTGGTTTTGTGGGCATAGAAATTGAGACTAGGTAGTCTACCTTGTATACCTGGTTATTTTTCAGGTGAAGGTTCAGACGTCGTTGGTCCTTGTCGTGTGTTTGTGGTATATCTAGGTCTGATTAATCATGGAAGGCTTGAGTTTCATTGAAGGTCATATCTAGTGTAGCGTAAATGTTTCTAATATTTGGACAATAACACTTGTATTCCTTTTGCGTCCCAGAGTATCCTATAAATATGCACTTTATGGCTTTAGGATTTAGTTTGGTTTTGTTGTGTGCATGGACATATGCTGTGGAACCAAAGATTTTCAGAGGTAGCTCAGAAAGTAGGTTGACATGTGGATGACTATCAATCAGTACTTGTCTAGGTGTTTCAAAATTTAAGAACCCTAGATGACGCCCTGTTTATAAGATAAGTAATAGTTAACACTGCCTCACCCAAATACTGTTTCGGTACTTTCATTGAGTTCGTAAGAGCTCTAGTAACTTCTAACAAGTGCTTATTTTTTTCTTTCAACATCCTTATTTTGTTGAAGTGTGTTAACACAAGAGGTTCGATTGTGAATATCCTCTTTTGCCATATAGGCTTTTAATGTTTTCTCTAAGTATTCAAATGCATTAACATACCTTAGAGTCTTGATTTTAGTTCCAAACTGATTTTGTGTAAGATTGTTGAAAGTTCTGAAGATTCTTCTTACTTCAAACTTGCGTTTCACTATATATATATATGTATATATATATGTATATATATATGTATATATATATATGTATATATACATATATATATATAGGTTAGATATTGAAAATTTGGATGACCTAGCATCCTATGCTAGAGTATGATCTGGTTAGAGGTTGTACATTTATTTGCACTTAGTAGACTAGGGAATTTACGCCCTTTTAGTCTTGAAAATCACTATGTGCTCTTGCAGAAATAGTAAGTCCTTGTGGATCATGTTTGAGCAAGAACAATCCCCTAATGTACTTACCGTTGCCAATCCTCATTTTCAAATTAGCGTCCCGAAAATGACATGTAGTAGCTGAGAATTCAACAGTGCATCTAGAATATCAATTAGTTTACCCACATAAAGTAGGTTAAATCTTATGTCAGGTACATGTAACATAGCATTTAGTATTAGGTTAGGATTCAGTCTCACTGATCCTTTCTCTATAATCTTTCTAGAAGTACCATAAGCTAGTTATATATATATATATATATATATATATATATATATATACACACATATATATATATACATACATATATATATATATACATACATATATATATATACATACATATATATATATATATAGGTGTAATAAGCTTAGTATATTCGGTTATATCTCACCTTCATTGGTCATGTGGTCAAAAGCCTCGGAATCAATAATCCATGGTTGATTTTGATCACATAGATTGCTTGTGTTGGCCATGGATGCTTGAACATGTTCGTGAGAATCTCCTCCCTTTCGATTGATGAATTATTGTAGTGTCTCAATCTGGTCTTTAGTAGGGAGGTTAACACCCTCAAAGTTATCAAGAATGGCCTTATTACCATAACTGTTGGAGGGATCTCTAGTCCTGGATGACCTCCAGCTGATGCTGTTACTAGTGCTGGGCGTTTTCCTGTTGGTTTTGGTTTGTCTACTATCTTTTCAATTTGCCTTTCTGTTTCCAGCATTCACTCACTATGTGTCCATACTATTTGCAATAATTGCAATAGGGTCTGCCACTGACCCTATAATTGCAATAGGGCCTACACATACACACACAAACATACCTATATACATACATTAAGAAAAGAATATACATAGAAATTTCACCTTAAAGAACAAGTATAGAAAGAAAATCGTGGCTATCATGAAAACAATTTCAATTCTAAATGTAAATATTATGAGAAAATAATATTTTAATGTACTATTAAATTAATTCATTGAAAAATTAATCTTAATTTAATTAATTGTATTTTATGTTCAGAAAATAAGTAATCATTAAAATAGTTTTTATGGCAATCTAAAGTTTTCAAATTATTGAGAATGGTCTTTTTCCTGTCTCTAATTTCTGTTTCCCTTTTTTCCTTTATAATAACTATTAAATGATTGCACATTCTTTTATACTATTCAAACTTTAGTGGTTTAAACCCAAAATTTGCCAGATCAATTTTCCATCTTAATTAGTGATGATTTGTCCCCCTAACTTTTAGGCAACAAGGGAAAAAATAATTTAAAAACGTTTACTTTAAACCAGCGTGGCTGGCGTGGTGGTTCAGCACCTCGTCCTTTAAGCAAGTGGCGACGGTTCGATTCCCCCTGATGCAAGAATCGCTCCCTCGCTTCTGTGCGCATAGAAGGTGCCAGCTGGCCAGCCCTTTACCACTTCGTGTGCTGATCCGAAGGCGAGGGAGATTTAGTCTGGCTAATGCCGGGATACCTCCTAAGGGGCAACCTTTTAAAAGAAAAACGTTTACTTTAACTTGCAAACAAGTATTCTTTAAACCCCTAAAAAATCCTGCAATCCTTCTGTATCTCTCAATACTGCTCCGGCGTTCCCCGTCCCTACTGGCGTTTCTGCTGACTTTCCGGCGCTCACTGAAGGCTGCTGTCTGCTCATACTGCTCTCCTACCTGACGCGATTCTCCAATCTGGTATGTTCTCAATGCTATACTCTTTTGCCCTAGGTTTCTCATTTTCCTTAGTTTTAACTTTTTAGTGATAAGGATACCTTCCTGCTATTACCAAAATTTTTGGGACTTTGATTTCTTGTTCTCTATTAATGAGTTAAAGAAAAGAGTGTTTAAGTCCAAGAGTCAAAATTTTCCTCCTTTCCTTTTGTAATTTTGATGGTGTTTCACCCTTTTCCCTTTCCGTTCGAGAAATCTATGTTCCGAAGCTTTGCTTAGTTCCGCAGTGTGTTTTCAGTTACTTCGGTAATTATTGTATGGAATTGTTAATAGCTGCCGGTTAGAGTAGGAAAAAAAGGCATTGAGCGTGGAAATTTTGACAGCAATCGGCAATTATGAATTGTTATGGATTTGCAAACCTGCTACTTGTTTTTATCCTCTATTATTTTATCTTCTAGTTAAAGGGTAAATTGATTATCCTGTTGTCATCTGAAGACGCAACTGGGTAAAGCAAGCACAGTAGTTCCCTTGCAGGCTGAGGTAGCCATTTTATGATTAACGGAAGAACTGATGCTGTTTAACATTGAGGAGAGAGAAAATTTGCTCAAATGTTTGGTTAGTCTACAAGTTTCGTTGTCATTTTTCCATGAATTCATCATACTTGAAGGCTTGTAACCAAAACAGCTTCAGTTGAATGAGGTCACTGACATAACTTGGTCGCAGTGTCAGTCGAACCACTTAAATCTATTTTGGCTAGTAAGTTAGCAACTCATGTTCTTTATATGTTTCTAGGATGTCTTATGATCAATAATGTATTTCCCCTGTTACTTTTCTTTCGGCTGACTGAAATTTGATATTTTCGTAAGCATGTCATGATTAATGTTTCCCTGATTTGAAGTTACTCAGTATTCTGGATTAACAGTGGTGGCCACAGTAAGCATAGCCATTCAAGATTTCTATGTATATATGCTAGATTGATGAAAGTACACTTTTCTTTTTATCTTGGCTCTGTGCTTCTTGTATCATTCCCATCATCATCGGTATGGGTTTGCCATTGTGGTGGCTGAGTGTTCTGTATGCTTCCATTTTTTGGGGCATCAGAATGGTCCGCGTTAGCAGTGAGAAGTAGCAGCTATCTTTCCACGATAAGGTCTGACCACATTACTTGGAATCGATAGTGAGATTGGCGCAGTCGGAGTCGGTGTTGAACATTTATACGTTTTTTGTATCACTAGTGCTCCACAATACATGGAATGATTACATTTCTCATCGTCTTATTTCTCATATATTTAGTACAATCGTTAATATGTTTGTGTTTTTTTAATTGATCCGAGTGTGGTATACCTTTTTTGAAGAATAGAGTTCGTATTTTCCCACAATAGTAGGAAAATATTTTTCTTTTCAATTTGTTATGGGATGGCTTATAGTGGGGGTGGGGATGGGGTAGGAGTTCACTTGAGAAAAAGCTTGTTCTTGGTTATAATTTATAGTTTAGGTGATACTGGCAGAACCTTTTCTTACTGCTGTGTAATTGACGTTATCTACACGCATACTTGTGTATGTATATATGTAAATACATATGTAAAAGGTTTATTTTACAGTGCAAGTATATTTAAATTTTTGTTGTCGTTTTCCGGATGGAAGGAACTGGATTTGATTTCTATATTGCTTTGGTATTTTCATTGAGTCCATAAGAGCTCCAGTAACTTCTAATCAATGCCTATTTTTCCTTTTAGCGACCTTAATTTGTCGAGGTGTGTTGGCACATGAGGTTTGATGGTGAATACCGTCTTCTGCAACATAGGCTTTTAATGTTTTGTCTGAGTATTCAAAAGCATTATCAGATCTTAAAGTATTGATTTTAGTCCCAAACTGATTTTGTATAAGTTTGTTGGAAGTTCTGAATATGTTTCCTATTTCAGACTTGTGTCTTATTAGGCATATTTAGACACTTGTGTGATCGTCCACAAAGGTGACAAACCACCGTGTTCTACTATTATTGGTAACACCAATGAGGAACCTGAATATTCGCTTGGTCTCAGTAATTTCTTTGTACCTTGTGCATCAAGGGCACAGGTCCAAGTATAAACTTCAAAGGCATCAAGTTGCTGTCATGCCCTGGTTAACTGGGTGAAGTACTTGGCGACTGTCATGTCACCTTGCTCTATATCCTGAAGTTAGGCCTCCATACCATATAACTCTGATGTATTGTCTTTCTTTGGATACATCTCCTTTGCGGCTGTCCAAATTTCATGAGTCGTCAAATAAAAAAGAGAGTCTTCATTTATATCCGAAGTCATAGACGCAACCATCCATGTCATGATCATGCTGTTGTCAGCTTTCCAGCTTTTATATTTAGGGTCATCTGTTGCTGGTGGTTTATGTGTGCCAAAGAGATAGTCCTCTTTTCCTTTTTCTGTAATAAACATTTTCATAGCTTTTGACCATAATAGGTAATTATTACCATTAAGTTTATAGCCTGAGATGACTATTGGAATATCATCATATGTGGTAAAATGAGACTCTGCCCCAGTTTCATTACCTGGGATGGAAGAGTATTCGCAAACACCATAGATGGCTGAGATTTCTGTAGCCATACTAATTACGTGCAAAGTAGTGATGCAACTCTAAGGCTCTGATCCGATATAGGTAAAGAAGAGCAACTTATTATTGATTGTCTTAAGGAAAACCGGTGTACCAAGTAAGGTACATAGTCATCCTATTTGTAGACTGATAAGCGATCACTCTAATATCTATAAAGGACGTTCCTGGTGCACTAGGCTCCCACGTTTGGCAGTGTCCGGGGAGGGGTCGGATCGCTTTGCGATATGATGTACGCATCCTTATCCTGCACTTTGTGCAAGAGGCTGTTTCCGCGCCTCGAACCTGTGACCTCAAGAAGCAGCAACATTACCAGTTGCTCCAAGGTCCGCCCTCATCACTCTAATCTCTATATTTATGGTATATATTTAATGAGATCATGTGCTCCCAACTATGAAAAGCCTATATTCACTCTTTATGACTATTACTACTTTGTCCATATCTGGTAACACATTCTTTTCTTTATATCAATAATACCCGTATAGTTTCTATAAATAGGATTTAGGCTACGACTCAAAAAAATAAAAATAAATAAATAAAATGCAAGAGAAATGATTGATCCATATATCCGATTCTACAAATTGAAAAAAGGCCTAAGTAGTGTTGTTGTATTCCTTTTGAAATCCTTCATGCAGTTCTTATATCCGCTTTAACTACTCTCATGAATGTCATGGTAAATTCCTTGTTGCTTTATCTCAAGTTTTTGCTCTGTTTCTACTTCATTTGGTGCATATGGGATATACTTGCTAGACTATGGCGACAAGAAGCATGTAGAATAGAAGGTATGGAGGAGGCTTCCTCTGTTTTTTACTACATGGGCCATGAATACATATTGTGCCTTTGATGTACAGTGTCTGTATGTGTACAAATGTGTAGATGAATGTATCAGTGTATCTTTGCATGTAAATGCGTGTGGATAAAAATCCGTTGCAGGTTACATTTGTGTAAAACGGCAAGCTTGTGTAATAATATAGTGAATGTGTGCGTAGACGACAACTTGAGTGTATAATTGTGGGAGCGTGTGGATAAATGTTTCTGTAGGAGAGAGATTCACAATATTATACAAGCTCTCGCCCTTCTACACATGGGAGCTAAGAAAATTTTTGTTGAATATGTATAAATGGAATATATTTGGCTAAAAGGTTAATGTGGTATTTACTAACATTCATACATCTAGGTTCATGCTATAAATGGGTCTAAAAGAATTTGATGTTCCATCTTTCTGATAGTCATCTATCATCCATTATCCATTTTGCCACCTGTAAATGTCACTGCTATCTCTCTGTTTAATTAATTTGGTATTGATTAGAACATTACTTGTAGATGATTTGATATATTTCTTACTCAAAAAGTGAGTTGATAAAAATATCGCTTATTTTTATTTTTATTAAAAAATAAATGTTATTGTTTCTCTATATACCAGATGGCTAGATAGTTCTTACTCTCTGCAATTGCCCTCCGCCGATTCTACCACATAATCCTTCATTCTCCAATCTACTATCTTCACTTACTCATCCTTTTTCCTTCCTCTTACCTTCTACAATTGCCCCCGCCGCGCCAGCGCCCCTACCTTATAGCCATTCATTCTCCATTTCTTCTCTCTTCACTCAGTCTTTTCACTTCGCCCGGTCGACCGCCCCTACCCATAGACTATTGGTTCTGGACATATTGTTGTTTCAATGATACATTGTAATAGTAATTGGTTTAAATACATAAACCTGAAAAATACACAAAATGACCCGTACACGACCTGAAATATTTATACTTGTCAAGTTTGTAGGCATACCTGATACACAACATGAAACCTAACATGTACATGTTTGAATATCTACTTTCGTACACACGAAGAAAATGGTCAGGTATGGGTCTAGTACTTTGATAACTTAAACCCAAAAAACACGAAACACAAAACACTACCTGTATGCCACCCCTAAATCATGTTTCACCATTTAAAAAAAAAAGAAAACGAAAAAAAAGAGAGAAAAATTGCGGACAACGTGATTACATAGATTTGGAAGGTTACGATTTACGAACTACCAAAGTCAGCAGTCTCCTCTTTTTTCCTTTTTCTCCTTTACTAATACATTTCTTGTTTCTGAAATTTCTGCTTCTTTAGCTCCATTCCGGCTGGGAAAGTTAAGAGGATCATTTTAATTTGTTGGGTTCTTGTGAAATCAAAGGAAATGGTCCGTCTTGATGATGTTTTCGACTTCATCCTCAAGCTTCTTCTGCTCCAAGATTAGTTCTTTCTACTTGGGTGGAGGTCCCAACATTTTTTCATCTCCAAAAGCCGGAAAATTGCAGCTAATAAACTAACTAGGTATGCCCTTATTGGGCTATAATTATGCTCTAGCTTTTGCTTAAGCAAGGTCCTTTATTTTTGTTCTTCCTCCATGATGTCACATGTTTTCATGTGCCCATGATCTTTTCGATGAAATGCTTTGGATCTTTTCGATGAAATGCTTTAGTTCTTTAGGGTAGCAAAGTAGCAAGTGGTTTTCCAGTATTCTGACTCTACGCATTTGAGAGACTTGTGTGCTTTACAGTTCCTATAAAAGCTAGCTATTTATGATGCCTGAGTGCTGGATTTTCTTACGTGGTATGGCACATTTGTTAAGTTGCGTACTTCTGAACTTACGACCTTGTAGGGCACTTGGGAGATTGTCACTGATGTTACTGCCTTCATCTGGATTGGATGAAGAATGATCAATAAACCACTCTCAACTAGGTCATTGAATATATGCATTTCATCCTTGTGTAAAGCTAAAAAGTTGCAGTCAGCAGAAGCGGTTTTGATTGATGGTATACGACTAGGAATTTTACCAGACAAGGTCACATATAATGTACTGATGGATGGCTATGGTCGCCTTTGTGGTTTTGACGCAGGTTATGAAGTTCTTGGACGAATGAAAGAAGCTGGGATACATCCAAGTGTCATCACATATAATACACTATTAGCTACTGCCATTAGATGCAGTTTATTGCATCGGTCACTTGATTATTTTTGAGGAAATGCTTGGATTAGGCATTGTTCCCAATGTTTGGAGTTATAACATACTAATGCATTGCTACTTCAAGCTAGGAAAATCAGATGAGGGCTACAGAGTTTATAAGGAAATCATTACAAAGAATGTTCATCCTTGTCCAACTACATTTAACATCATAATTAATGGACTCTGCAAGAATTCTTACATCGATAATGCTATTGGATTGTTTAGGAATCTGCAAGCTAATGGATTAGTGCCTGAAGCTGTAACTTACAATATCCTCATTAATGGCTTGTGTAAGTCAAGAAGGTGGTCGACAGCAACAAGGTTTTTGAAGGAGATGGTTAAATTTGGCCATAAGCCAAATGCTATTACTTATACAACAGCATTGAAATGCTATTTCAAAGCTCATCATTTTTATCAAGGTCTAGAATTTTTCAAAGAGATGAAGGCCATGGGATACACCTTTGATACTTTTGCTTACTGCACGGTTATTGCGGCTTTACTGAAAAGAGGTAAAACGAATGAGGCTAAGGTATGTGTGGCAAAACTTTTCACAACTGGTGTTGATCTTGACTTGGTATGCTACAACACCTTAGTTAATTTGTTTTGTAAGGAGGGTAAGTTGGGAGATGCGTATAAATTAATAGAAGACCTGGGAGATAAAGGCTTGGAATGTGATAAGTATTCCCATACTACTTTTGTTGATGGATTGTGCAAGGCCGGTCAAATCGATTTGGCTCAGCATTATGTAGAGACCACATGAAATGCAATGCAAATCAGGTTACTTGGAATTGCTATTTTGACGGACTGTGTAAACATGGTAATGTTGATCATGCAATTGAAGTGTTCCGATCTATGGAGACAAGGGATGGTTTTACCTTTTCATCTTTGGTTCATCGTCTCTGCCGCGCTCGGCGATATCTTTTAGCAGCTAAGCTACTCTTTGCGTGTGTTAGAGGTGGGATAAGGTTTTTAAACTCTGATAAAAGAGCTGTTATATCTGGTCTTCAATCTATTGGCCAAATTGGCAAAGCAAGGCAGCTCACGTCCGAAATTCGATTGGCCAAATCATTAAATTTTCAGGCATTGTGAACTTGGTTGGTTATAGAGCATGGTTGAATGCAATAGTTTGTGGAGAAAACTATGCATGGAACTTTTTTCTGTGTTCAGACTCATATATTCTTCAGAATGAAAGAGAAGTCTTGGATGAATATCTTACATGTGAACACAGAGAGGTAAGTCCATTTTTTCCCCTTAAACTCCTCTTTTACTTCTTTTGGAAATTTTTTTTAAAGGGCGTCAATAGTTACCTCTGCAATCAGTTGGGAAGATACGAATTTTACAATTTAGATTAAAGAAAGATCCATAACGTTTAAAAAGCTTAAATCTTTGTAAAATTCTTTTGGCCTGCCCTCGAAGATTTTTTCTACCTAGCGTCATTCATATGAATCTAGTTTGCTATTAGGAGTACTACCCCCCTCTCAAATGTATGGAGTCCTTTGCTTTTGAATGTAGAAGTTTCAATGGCTGACAGTTGTATATGGATAAACCACTGTCGACAATAATCCTTGTAAATCTGCCTAATTAGGCTCTTATATAAAGTTTTAGCTTACAGAAAAAAAGTTATCTCCAAAAACATACTTTATTATTTATTTATATATTTTTGTAGGTTTTTTTGTAAAGTAAATTCACATATGAGCCAAAATAGGCGAATTTACAACATGTACTATCGACCAAACAACTGAGTATTTAGTTAAAGAAAATTAGGACTATATGTGGCTTACAATATGATCCCTGCAGCTAATGCCAACCTTTACAAAAGGTGGTCTTATGTGACCACGGTACTAAGGTCCTAGAGCTAAAACACAAATAGAAATAGAAATTGCCAACCCATACCAAGTTGCCTGAGGCTATATCGAGTAGGTGGCTTACAAAAACTACCAAATGTTAAATTCATTTGGAACAATAAGATAGAATGGTGGCAAGGACTAGTGTTAAAATTGAAGGTCATAACAGCCAAGCCATCTCAGGTTAGGATTGGAATAGTAAACACAATAGTAGTACCACCCCATAGAGATTTCTTGAACCATTGTCCAACTATAGCTAATCCCAACAACAGTTGTGATAGATAAAGATCTAAGTGAAAAGAAGGCGAGTAGAACCAGAACCCTTCTTGGCTTATCCAAAATAATAGCAAACTGTCGGTCGAAAGGCATTCCAAGCTGTGGGAACCATCGCGGAGATTGCTGCCAGCAGTTTTACCGCCAGCAGCATCAAACGGCTGCAACATAGAAGGATGAAAGATTTTAGGACATGTGATATTTTGTATTTAGTGTGTTGTAAATGCATTGCCTAATTGTAGGAGGATAATTAGGTGTAGTAAATAGGAAGATTTTTCAGTTTTGTAATGATAGCATTATTGCTGTATTTATGACATTAAAGATAGAAATAGACTATCCCTTGAATTGTGGGATGAATAGGTGAAAGTAAGATATATATGGTTGTAAACAATTATGGAAATGTTAAGGAGAAAAATTCAGTTTTCCCTCTCACCTTCTGCTGGCCGAAACTTTACATGGTATTAGAGCCAAAGCAGTAAACACTAAACCACCCAAACTCATCCTCAATCCTGTCCGAGATGAGCTCCCAAATGCCCACATCCGCTGTCGCACCATCCACCTCCTCTAACGCCGCCGGCACCACCCCAACAGTGCCCATTAGCGACACTAGTCTTCAGCAAACTCTCAATGAAAGCTCTTCCCTTCAAATTACCAATCACAAATTGAATGGTAAAAATTTCTTGTTATGGTCCCAGTCTGTCCTAATGGTCCTACGGGGCAAAGGAAAACTAGCTTTCATCTCCGGACAAGCCACAAAGCCGGACGCTAGTGACCCACGCTACCCAACCTGGGAACTGAACAACTCACTGGTTATGTCATGGCTCATCAACTCAATGGAGCCGCATATTAGTCGAACCTATCTTTTCTTGCGAACTGCTAAAGCCATTTGGGATGCTGTACATGAACATTATTCAGATCTTGAGAATGCTTCTCAAGTCTTTGAAATCAAGAATAGACTCAAGGAGATTCGTCAGGAAGGTATGAGTATCACTGAATACTACAACTCATTACAAACCTTATGGCAGGAACTTGATCTCCACTATGAGGCTGATTGGGGAGATTTAGAAGGAAACATCAAATTCAAAGAACACTTGGAGAAAGAACGATTGTATGACTTCCTTGCTGGACTGAACAAAGAGTTGGATGAAGTGAGGGGCCGCATATTAGGTAGGAGGCCTTTGCCCTCACTAAGTGAAGCATTTGCTGAGGTACGAAGGGAGGAAAGCAGGCGGCGAGTTATGCTTGGAGAAAGAAGGGATGCACATGTTGAACGACTGTGCGATGCCTCCGCCCTAGCTGTTAAAGGTGTTGGTCCTCGTACGAACAATCGACCCCGGTGTTCTCATTGTAACAAGCTTGGACACACTCAAGACAAGTGTTGGAGTTTACACGGAAAACCACCTGACTTGAAAAACAAGAAGGTATCTCAATCCTATGGCCGAAGCCTTGCTGCCGTTGACGAGGACAGCCCGCCACCTGTCAGTACTGGCCAAGTCACACTAAATCAAGCACAACTTGAACAACTGATGTCACTCTTAAAGGCTCAACCTAATGTGTCATCCCAGGCTGGTACAAAACCCTATCATGGTACGGTTAATTTCGTGGAAACATCACCTTGGATTCTAGACACAGGAGCCACTGATCACATGACAGGTAATATATCCTTATTCACAACATATGTACCGAGTTCTGGAATCTTAAGAGTTAGAGTGGCTGATGGGACATATGCGACAGTTGTTGGTAAAGGTTCAGTAAAAGTGTCTCCCTCTCTCGTTCTTGAATCAGTGCTATATGTTCCAAAGTTGATGTGTAATTTAATTTCTATTAGTAAACTCACAAATGATGTGAGTTGTGTGGCCAAGTTTTCTAATCAATCTTGCGTTCTGCAGGAGCAGGGATCGGGGAAGACGATTGGCATTGCTAGAGAAAAGAGTGGCTTATATCAACTCGAGGAAGACAACGTCCCCGACACAAAGAAACTTGTACTTCAAGCTTCTCTCCCTATTTCCATTCCCGACGCCCTCTGTGACCCAAAAAACACTGATGTACTTCTACTTCATCGAAGAATGGGACACCCTAGTCTCAATTACCTCAAACAATTATTTCCATTAAATAATAAACAGTTGTCCACTCTAAATTGTGATGCATGTGTTTTCGCTAAACAAGTTCGACACAATTATTCTCCCAAAGCATACACTGCATCCGCCCCCTTCCACCTTGTGCATAGTGACCTTTGGGGACCATCACCTGTAAAAAATATTTCCGGTGCAAAATGGTGTATCACATTCATAGATGACCATACAAGGGTATGTTGGGTTTATCTTCTAAAAGACAAAACCGAAGTGACAACCATCATACGAAACTTTCATTCGATGATAAAAACCCAGTTTCAAACCACCATTAAAGTTCTTCGCACCGATAATAGCACTGAATATTTCAACAACGCTCTAAATTCTTATCTCGCCTCTGAGGGCATTATTCACCAAAGTTCTTGTCCAGATACACCACAGCAAAATGGTGTAGCTGAACGGAAAAACCGACACTTACTAGAGGTGGCCCGAGCCCTAATGTTCACTATGCATGTCCCAACATACCTATGGGGAGAAGCAATCCTCACTGCATGTCACCTAATAAATCGTCTTCCATCCAAACCTCTTCAATACAAATCGCCCATGTCTGTCCATCACCGTACATATCCATTATTCCAAGGAGGGTCCACTTTACCACTCAAAGTGTTCGGATGTGTAGTGTTTGTCCATTCCCGTAGTCCTACATCTTCCAAGTTGGACTCACGCTCAAATAAATGTGTCTTTATTGGGTATTCACCTACTCAAAAAGGTTACAAGTGCTACTCTCCTACTCTTCGTCGCACTTTTGTTACCATGGATATTCTCTTCCGAGAACAAGAGTCCTTCTTTCATCCGTCCCAAAGAGACTCGGATGACCCCTTTCACCTTGATGTTCGACCAAATGAACCGCTGCCTCTCCCCCCATTTCCCGGCAGCGTTTCAGGGGGAGGCCTTCCATCCTCATCACAACCGAGTCAGACAGGTTCAAACCCGAGCCAAAACAGCCCAGACCCGAACTAGCCGAACCCCTCACTCAACCAGCCGAACCCATCGAACAACCCATCAAGCTCACCCGATAGTTCCAAAACACCAAACATAATTGTCTACTCACGAAAAGCCCAAACCCGAGTTGATAAAGACACGGGTATTCCTCCAGCGTGCCAATCCCCAGAACCGGTTCCTGTCTCCTGCAATGAGGAGGATACATTGGAGAAGGAGAATTCGACTGATTTGGATCGGCCTATAGCCCTACGGAAGGGGAAAAGAGTATGTACTCAACATCCTATTTCTAGTTTTGTTTCTATTGCTAAGTTGTCAACCAAGTTTGCAGCATTTTCTGCAAAGGTAACGAATGTTCAAATTACTAAGAATATTGAGGAGGCACTGGCAGACAAGGATTGGAGAAATCAGTTCAGGAGGAATTGAGGGCATTGGAAAAGAATAACACGTGGAGAGTGGTAGAACTACCTGAAGGAAAACGACCAGTTGGCTGTAAATGGGTGTTCTCAGTAAAATTTAATGCAGATGGGAGTGTTAGCAGGTACAAGGCACGGCTAGTGGCTAAAGGCTTCACTCAGGTGTATGGTATCGATTATAATGAAACTTTTGCACCAGTGGCTAAGTTAAATTCCGTAAGAATTCTACTTTCCCTAGCAGCATGTTTGGATTGGCCACTCCAACAATTGGATGTTAAAAATGCATTTTTAAACGGTGATCTTCGTGAGGAAGTATATATGGACTTACCACCTGGATACTCCAGGGGGAGTAATTTGGTTTGCAGGCTGCAGAAATCATTAGATGGTTTAAAACAGTCTCCTTGTGAATGGTTTGGAAAGTTCACTCAGGCAGTTAAAACTCACGGATTTAAACAGTCTCAAGCGGACCACACTATATTTTACAAACATACTTCGAATGGTACTCGTGCTATTCTCATAGTTTATGTTGATGACATTATCTTAACAGGAGATGCTCATGATGAGATCGATTCATTGAAAAAGTATCTTAATAGTAGATTTGAGATGAAAGACTTGGGCTCACTAAGGTACTTCCTAGGAATGGAGGTAGCACGAAACCCATCAGGTATTTTTATCTCCCAGCGGAAGTATGTGTTGGATCTATTGCAGGAAACTAGGATGTTGGGTTGCCGGCCTTCAGCGACACCCACTGAGCCTAACGTCAAGTTGGACCTTAACGGAGGCGAGAACGTGGACCGTGAACGGTATCAACGACTTTTTGGTAAGCTTATTTATTTGTCACATACACGTCCAGATATTGCTTTTACTGTAAGTATGGTGAGCCAATTCATGCATGCGCCAAAAACGCAACACTATGAGGCCGTGCTCCGGATTCTAAGATACTTAAAGAAAACTCCTGGTATGGGACTGTTTTTCGGCAAGAAGAAGGATAGGAGCCTAGAAGTGTACACTGACGCGGATTGGGCAGGCTCATTAGTAGATAGGAGATCTACCTCCGAGTATTGCACCTATGTATGAGGAAACTTGGTTACATGGCGTAGTAAAAAACAAACTGTAGTAGCTCGGAGTAGCGCGGAGGCTGAATTTCGGGCATTAGCTCACGGAATGTGCGAAGGACTATGGTTAAAAAGGCTGTTGGAAGAGTTACGTGTCATGGTCAATGGTCCGACCCGGCTATATTGCGACAACAAGGCGGCTATAAGCATTGCTCATAATCCTGTTCATCATGATTGTACCAAACATGTTGAGGTAGATCGTCACTTTATTCGAGAAAAAATTGATGACAAGAGTTTTACAATGAGTTATATTCCCACCAAACAGCAAGTGGCGGATGTGTTAACAAAGGGTCTACATGGACCAGCGTTCGAGGGACTAACTGGCAAGCTAGGTATGAGCAATGTCTACATTTCAGCTTGAGGGGGAGTGTGGGAACCATCGCCGAGATTGCCGCCAGCAGTTTTACCGCCATCAACATCAAACGGCTGCAACATTGAAGGCTGAAAGATTTTAGGACATGTGATATTTTGTATTTAGTGTGTTGTAAATGCATTGCCTAATTGTAGGAGGATAATTAGGTGTAGTAAATAGGAAGATTTTTCAGTTTTGTAATGATAGCATTATTGCTGTATTTATGACATTAAAGATAGAAATAGACTATCCCTTGAATTGTGGGATGAATAGGTGGAAGTAGGATATATATGGTTGTAAACAAGTATGGAAATGTTAAGGAGAAAAATTCAGTTTTCCCTCTCACCTTCTGATGGCCGAAACTTTACACAAGCCGCTATCAATCTCAATCTCCTGGAGAAGGTACCTGCACAACAAAAAAAAGCAAGCAAGGCACAATATTCTGAAGTTTAAGCACATGTACACCAGGCAAATAATAACTTCCAATCATTACAGTGAGATAGGCAAATTAGTTCTGTAGAGGTAGCTCCACTCCAGAGTGGAGAGAACATGACAAACTAGGGGAAGAAAACAGTCATCGGAATTCACAACAATTTTCCAATTTACTTGAGTCTTTCTGATTCTATGTCATGAAGTGGCAGCAAGGCTAATGTTCTGTAAGACATCTCCAATAACAATCTGCTCGTTTCTCTGAGGAAAATTGTGAAACATGTGATTACGTTCTCTCCAAACAAAGTAGACTACCGCCGATAGGTCAACCAAAACCATTTCGTTTTAGAAGTTGGAGCACCATTGGTATGAGAAGATGATGGTTTTACAGTTTAGCCTAAGAAGCACGTCCTTCCAAACAACCATGGAAAAGAAGCAATTGGAAAACAAGTGTTCCTGATGCTCAGGTTGTCTATTACAAAGCAGACACAGGTCAGCGTCCATAGTACCCCATTGGGCAAGTTTTACTAGAGGAGACAACCTCTTCCAAAATCTAATCCAAAGAATAATTGTATATCTACGAAGATGATGCCTACTCCAAACAATCTTTGCCCATGGAACTGGTTGGGAGGGGAAACTTTTACCCTTGAGGCACTTCACATCGAAAATTTGGCAGAGATCTATTTCCAATAATCTTCATTAACAGTGATTTGGATGTTTCTGCAAGCATTGTAGAAACTTATTACTTGGGTATCCAACCTCTAGCAAACGGCAATATCTATTGGCCTCCATGTATCACATCAGACACCTTAACTTCCAGTCTAATATTTAATTTTTGTTTCAAATCAATATACTCTATGGATACCAGGGGTCAAACCAGAAGGAGGTGGTAGTTCCTTTGCTAATAATGCGCTTAGTGAATTGCTCATATTGGTCTCTTACCCAAAGAAGCCTTTTCCACAACCAGGAATCTTGTTGCTTTGGCTTTACTTCCCATAATGATTTACCTTTGAGTATGACTGAGTGAACCCACTTTACCCATAGGGATTCCTTGCTTTCACAGATATACCACACTTGTTTCATGAGGTATCCGTTGTTAACCTGGGTTAAATTTGATAATCCTAAGCCCCCTTCCTCTTTTGGCTTACATAACTCTGACCATTTGATTTCTCCCTTCTTTGTACCACCTCCAAGGAAAGATCTTAGAAGACTTTCAATTTCCCTAATAACGTTCCTAGTAAGAAAATAGGAAGCTGTCCAGTATCTAACAATAGCCACATACATTGAGTTTATCAACTGAAGTCTACCTCCGTAGGACAATTTTGAGACTGTCCAGCTAGGGATTTTGGCCTTTAATTTCTCCAGTAAGCGACAATAGTCAGAGTAGGCAAGTTTCCTCTTTATGAGTGGAAGACCTAGGTATTTGATGGGGAGAGAGCCTAATGGCATTCCAAGTATACCAAAAATATCGTTTTTTTAGCATCTGTGGTCCCAGTCACAAAGACTTCACACTTATTTAAATTGGGGGTCAGACCTGATAAGTTTTCAAAGGTGTCCAGAGTATCTTTGATGGTTTTGATGGAGGATTCATCTACACTGGACAGGATGAAGAGATCATCCGCAAAGGCAAGGGAACTAAGCTTGAGGCTGTCACATCTTGGATGATATCTAAATGTGGAGAGTCGGATTTTAGCTTTGAGGAGTTGAGTGAAACCTTCCATAATAAGAATAAAGAGGGCAGGGAAAAGTGGATCGACTTGTCTCAAACCTCAAGAGGCCTTAAAGTTGCCAGTTAGAGAGCCATTTCAGTTGATTGAGAAAGAGGCAGCAGACACACATAGGAAAATCCAGTGCCTAACCTTCTCTAGGATGTTCATTTGGGTTAGGATGGTCATTAGGAAGCCCCATTTGACAGTATCAAAGGCCTTCATAATATCCACATTAATTGTACAACTACTAGGCCTCCTATTTTCTGATATCCCTTAACTAGATTATGCATAAGGAGAATGCTATTCTGAATACTTCTACCTTAGACAAATGCCGATTGGTTCTTATCTACAAGAAAAAGAAGCATATGTTTTATTCTATTGTCAATAATCTTGGAGATAACATTGTATCATACGTTAGCAGGAGATTGACCTAAACTCTTTCATTTTAACTGGACTGTCTAATTTAGGTATTAGGGAGATAGCAGTAGAGTTAACTGGATAATAAAGAAAGCTCTGTGAGAAGAAGTATCCTATTGCATCTAATACATCCTTACCAACAAGGTCGCAGTTGGATTTAAAGAATTCTATTGTATACCCATCAGGCCTTGGAGCACTGTCATTTTTCATCGAGCTGAGGACTTCCTTAATCTTCTTGTGAGTTACGTGGGTCATTATAGAAGAAACCAACTCATTACTAAGGGCCTTACCAGTCCAATTCAGTGGAAAAGATGAGTTAAGATTATGTTCAGTGAATAAAGATTCAAAGAAGCTCACTGCTAAAATCTTAACCTTTTCATAATCCTTTGTCCAGTGACCATATTCATCTTGCAATCTCAAGTTTCTAATCCTAGCAATATGAGCTTTGGCTGTTTTATAGAAACATTGTTTATTTTTGTCTCCTTATTTCATCCACTTGATCCTGACTTTCTCTCTGAACAATGACTCCTCAAATGTAGAAAGTGTAATGTATTCTTCAAGTGCCTTTTTCTCTTGTTGTAATGCCTGACAATTGCTACTATACCCCGTGGCTTGTAATCGAGTCATTTCCAACATTTGTTTGGCATTTTGTGCTTTTATTGAGATGTTAGCAAAATACTTTGTATTTAGCTTTTTCAGGGGCTCCTTTAGTCTCTTTAATTTTTTGACTAAACAAAGTTGAGGGTTGCCTTGGTTGGGAGCACTCCAGCTTCCTTCCATGACTTTCTTGAATTTTGGATGTTTCATCCATCCTTTGATAAATCTAAATGGTTTGGGGCCAAGGTTCTTTGTCATCTTAACAGAAAGAATTCCAGGAAAGTGGTCTGAAAGACTAGGGGCTTCATAATCTAGTTGATAGTTTGAATATTTGTTATTTCGCCCCTTCTTGCAAAACACGTGGTCAATTCTGGTGTAGATCCTACTACTTTCATCTCTTTTGTTTGACCATGTAAACTCAAAGCCCCTTGATGACATATAAAGGACATCTATCTCCTGAATGCATTCCTTAAATTCCTTTATTGCGTTCCTATCTATTTTCTTGTGTCCCTTCTTTCCCTACTTCCAAAATGATGTTAAAATCACCCATAATGAGCCATGGTTGTTCACTACAAAAAGTACTTTGGTATCTCAAAGATTTCCGTATATGTCGTTCTCCTACTTCTTTCATTAAATCCATAAACAACGTTAAGGATAAATGATTTTTTATCATGTGTTTTGGTAGAAATCCTGCAGGTTATACATTGTTCCTCTGAATGTATCACTTGAGCTTGAAATAAGTTAGGGTTCCAACCCACCCAGATTCTAACGACTGAATTGGGAAAGATGTTATGGACCATTTCCCGATTTCTGAAGATTTTCTTGGTTAAATTTTTAAAATTCTGTTGTTTGACCTTTACTTCCACTAGGCCAATAATGTTTATCTCTTTATTAACTATATATGTTTTAACTTCTTTTTGTTTTAAAGGGGAGTTTAGACTCCTGATGTTCCAGCAAGCTAACTTTATCATCTTTTTGTTTTTAGCCCCTCTAGGTCTCCCTCTACTTATATTCTTGCTGGATCTTCTAGTCGAGGAGCTGGAGTTGTCAATCCTATGGGAGTCTATTTACTGTTGGTCTAAACTAATGCCCTCAGGGTCTTTGTCCTTTGAGAGATCTCCCTTAATAACTACTGATTTAATCCTAGAAGGTAGGACCCATTTTGTTTGTGATTTTTGCTTTCTTTTGGATGAAGCCGCTTTGCAGTTATCTTCCTCAGCACCAGAAGAGAAGTACCACCTCGAGTCGTTTTGGTGTCTGTCCAGCTTAGCATTAATGTTCCTTATGTGTTCTGCTAGAGCTTTGTCATACTCCACATCTAACCTCTCTTCATCCTCCATCTCAGAGTCCTGGTTCATAGTCAGTTTCTAGGTTGAAATTTGGGGCATTTTGTTTCTTCGGGACTAGTGCACATGTGAAAGCAAAGTGGTTGCTACTTTGTTCCCTATGTGGTACAGGGCTTACAAAGTCCTCTGTCTTCACTTTCCATGTCCAGTGATGATTCAAACTTATTGTGGCTAGTTGGGTCCTCATGGCTAGTAAGGTGTGTAGAAAATATTCAGCTTAAATATATTGTAAATAACAGGTTTACTGATAAATTACTGTAAATAGTTAGGATAATGTTTTTATAGCCGTTGTACCTCTGAGTTAGTCAATATAGCCGTTGTGGCTTATGATGTATAGTTAGGAAGTATATATATACCGCTATCTTCAGCCTGTTGAAGTAAGCTTGTAGAACAGTTACTTGAAATAATAGTTGTTCATTATTCTTCAAGAGAGAATAAATAGATCTCGGTTATATTTGAGCTTCAAGCTCCACATTTATTAAAGCAGTCAAGAATTCTGTTGCTACTAGTTTTTTTCCTATATGGTATCAGAGATGAGGAAAAGAAGAAGAGACTGCTAATCATAAATCACTTCAAATTGTTTTTTGCAAAGCTTTGAAGTTGCGGGAAAAAATTTCCTCAGTCGAAGAACAAGTGCAGACAAGAGAATACACCTCAGAGAATACACCTCATGTGAAGGAGACGAAGCTGTTTACTGTTCAACAAGAAAAACTGGGCTACACGTGTCTACACAAAAAGGAAACAGCTGGTGATATATGTTCCTACTTTGCACCCACGAAATTTTTTTTCCCACTTGCACAATTCCTGAGTGGGAAATTTTTTTAATAATAAACAAAAGGCTTGGGTCTGGTGTAAAATAGTACACCGAGTATATCGAGGAAAGCTGGCTCACAGTTTCCGTATCATTCATATTTTTTTAAATTTTTAGCTTCCCGAAAATTCTGCTGAAGTGGGAAAGTGATAAAAATAACACGAAAAGGGGTACAAGAAACAAGACACGTTGAGGTCGTCTGGGGTAAGCTGTGACACGTCTACTGCCTATGCACTAATGCCGAGATAGTGGAAAGGAAAAATCCAAATTGTGTCAAAAAGCAAGATCTGTTGTGTCAAAAAGCAAGATCTGTTAAGAGATTTTTTTTCTACCTTGACTAAAACAATTGTCCTTGCATCTCTAATTTCACCATCAAGAGTTTACATAATCGTCCTTGCATCTCACATTTCACCATCAACTTTTCACATTGAACCACACAACTGTCCTTGCTTGTTCCTTCTTACTGTCTTCTTCTAATTTCCTTCTTCGCTCAATCTGTTCAAAAATCACAGTTCATCCACCAAAACCTTCATCCGTAATCAAAAAACCCCAATCATCTAAATCTCCAAGTTTTTCAAATCATCATGACAGATCAAAGTGAGGTTACATCTAGTCTGGAAAAATCTGTTCCACCGCCTATGATGGACACAGCTCCATCCAATATAGTCAAATTAAACGGAAACAATTATCTTGCATGGAGCCGTGCAATCGAGCTCTTTATCACTGGAAAAGGGAAGAAGGATTATCTTCTGGGAAAAATAACAGTCCCGTCTGAAAATGATGCCAAGTTTCAATCCTGGGAAGCTGAAAATTCTATGCTCATGTCCTGGATTCTTGGATCCATGAATCCAGAGATAAGTGAAACTTTTATGCTTTACCAGACGGTGGAAGAAATATGGAAAGCAACCAAAGAAATGTTTTCAAAGAAGGATAATATTGCTGAGCTATACGAGCTAAAGGCTCAACTGAAGGAAATCAAACAAGGAGATGCAACAGTAACAAAGTACTATGGACTTCTCACACACATATGGCAACAACTCGACTCATTTGAAGTCTATAGATGGAGTACTCATGCTGATGAACAGACATATAAGGGATTAAAGGAAACGGAGAGAATATTCAGTTTCCTTGCTTGTCTGCACAAGGATTTCGATGCTGTAAGGAGCAGGATTCTAGGAACTAAACCACTTCCTAGTATGAATGCAACATTTTCACAAGTTAGACAAGAAGAGAGTAGGATTGAAGTGATGATGGGAACCATTCCCACCATTACCTCTGAATCCTCTGCTTTGACAATTGATTCTCATCCTCAAGGAAAAACTTTAACAGATTCTCAAACATCTTTGTCCCAAAACACCACTGGTTGCGTTGTCAGGAAAAATGGAGGTAAGAAATTTTGCAGGCATTGTCAAAGAACAGGTCACCTGTTTGAAGAGTGCTACAGGCGTCCTGGCTCAACCATTAAGCCACCATTCAGCCAGAATTTCTCCAGATCTAATCAGTTTTGGAAGCCTGAACCCAACATGTCTAGAGCTGATTCTAGCAATACTTGGAGGAACTCTCGTGGAAACATGGTTACTGTTCAAGAGAACAGTGGGAACTCTAGTGCAGGAGAGACATGCAATCAGAACCTGAACCAGAATCTGTCCAAACAACAGATTGAAGCGTTGTTCAGACTCCTCAATCAACAGTTGAATGAGGAAAATTCTACTCATGTCAGAGCTACTATGGCAAGTACTAGTATTAATGGTAAGAGTTGTTCCTGGATTATTGATTCTGAGGCAACTGATCACATGACATGTAGTAGGAATTTACTTAGTGCATATGAATCTGTTCATCACCCAAAAACAGTTAAGATAGCAAACGGTACATGTTTACAGATTATAGGTAAAGGAACTGTGCGTCTCTCACAAAATCTTATATTTAAGAATGTGTTGCATGTGCCTCAGTTAGACTGTAATCTTATATCTGTGAGAAAAATCATGGTTGATAACCACTGTTTGACTGTGTTTTCTCCCACTAACTGTTACTTCCTACCTTCTCATTGCTTTCAGGAGAAAGCATTGAAGGAGGAAGTGGACAAGGGGAGGACTGGATTTGGTAGACTTCGAGAAGGACTGTTTCTGCATGAATCAAGTTTTTTTAAGACTTTTCTAGGTCATATTCTTGCATGAACACCATATCTGAAGATACTCAAGGTGTTCCTAGAATAGAAGCTCTGAGTACTGACTCTGCAGCAACTAGAAAGAGTCTTATTTTGCTATGGCATTCTAGGATGGGTCATCCTAATTTTTTGTACCTTAAACATTTAAAACCTGATCTGTTTACATGTGTAAGTCTTGATTCCTTGCTGTGTGAAACCTGCTTGTTGGCTAAACAGACTAGAAGTCCTTATGTTTCAAGGGTCTATACTCAAAGTAGTCCATTTAATCTCGTCCACTCAGATATTTGGGGACCCTCTAGGGTCTCCAATGTGAATGGCAGTCGATGGTTTGTGATTTTTGTTGATGATCACACTAGACTAACCTGGGTCTATCTTATGAAATTTAAGTCAGAGTTTAGTAAAATATTTAAATTGTTTGTTACCTTGGTTCAGAATCAGTTTGGTCAGACAATTAAGACTCTAAGGTCTGATAATGGCATGGAATATTTAGATTCTGATGTTAAATCCCTTATGTCTGAACTTGGTATTCATCATCAGACTTCCAATGCTTATACACCCCCAGCAAAACGGGGTAGCTGAAAGGAAGCACATGCATCTTTTAGAAGTTGCAAGGGCACTGATGTTCTCTATGAATATTCCTAAATATTTGTGGGGAGAAGCAGTTTTGACTGCAACATATTTAATTAATCGGATGCCTTCAAGAGTACTAAAATACAAAACACCCAGACAATCATTACTTGAAATATATCCACACACTCATCTTGTCTCTGAGCTCCCATTTAGAATTTTCGGTTGTGTTGCATATGTTTTTCTGCAGGCGCATACCAGGAGTAAGTTGGATTGTAAATCAGTGAAGTGTGTGTTTATTGGATATTCCAATACACAAAAGGGATATAAGTGTTACAATCCCACAACAAAGAAGGTATTTGTATCTCTAGATGTCATCTTTGATGAGTCTCAAGCATACTATGCGAAGTCCCAGAATACTGAAACTGAATACTGGAATTTAATTGATAATGGTTCTGTACCTAATATGCTCTCCCCAAATGTTTCAGATTTACAGGTCTCTTCAAGTCCTTCGAATGCACCTGTCGACTCTGAGAGTCAGAGAATGAATGACCAGGGCGTTGAGTCAGGAAGTCAACTACCACATGTTAAAGTTTATCAGAGGAGACAACGGAATATGGAATCAATAGCTCAGCCAGTTCAACCTGTTCAACCCCAACTGTCTCAACTGCCAACTGTAAGTACAGTTCCAAGTACTCCTTCATCTCCAGGTACTCCTTCATCTCCAAGAACTTATTCACCTCCAAATCATAATTCTTCCACTTCACCGTCTGATCTAGTGAGTAATGACAATCTACCTATTGCTCTATGAAAGGGAACTAGACAATGTACACAATTTCCATTACATACGAAAATTTTTTATGGTTTTGTAAGTACTCTGTCAAGGTCTACTAATCATCCTCTATGTAAGGTTATGTCGTATCAACATCTAACACCACCATTCAAGGCTTTCACTGTGAGTTTGGACAGTGAAGCTATCCCTACCAATATTGAACAGGCCCTGAGGGAACCCAAGTGGCGAATGGCTGTAAAGGAAGAGATGGATGCTTTAATTAAAAATAATACATGGGAGCTTGTTCCAAAAACAAGCTCACAGAAACTGGTTGGTTGCAAATAGGTCTTCTCCATTAAATACAATTCGAATGGCTCTGTAAACAGGTATAAAGCTCGTCTTGTAGCTAGGGGTTTTACTCAAGAATATGGCATTGATTATATGGAAACATTTGCACCTGTTGCGAAACTAAACACTATTAGAATCATCTTCACTATTGCTGTAAATCTGGAGTGGAAACTTTTTCAGCTAGATGTTAAAAACGCATTTTTGAATGGTGAACTTCAAGAAACCGTGTTTATGGATGTACCTCCGGGTTACAAAAATCCGAACAATCAGTCATTAGTATGCAAGCTTAAGAAATCTATATATGGCTTAAAACAGTCCCCTAGAGCATGGTTTGCTAGATTTACAAAAGTTGTCCTGAAATATGGTTTCAAACAGGCTCACAGTGATCACACTCTCTTCATTAGTCACAAAAATAATCTCATAACAGTCTTAATTGTGTATGTAGATGATATTATTTTGACTGGGAATAATGAACAGGGAATTAAGGACATTAAAGCACAACTATCTCATGAATTTGAACTTAAGGATCTTGGCAATTTGAAATATTTTCTAGGAATGGAGGTTGCAAGAACTTCACAAGGACTATGCATTTCACAAAGAAAGTATGTTTTAGATTTATTAACAGAGACTGGCATGTTGGGTTGTAAACCCGCCTATACCCTTTTGGAGCCCGGAAAATCAGCTGATCAAGACAAGGTAGAAATCAGTTCCTCTTCACGGGATGTTGGAACAGATGTTGATAGATTAAGTTATCAACGATTGGTAGGTAAACTCATTTATCTCTCTCATACACGTCCTGATATATGTTATGCAGTTAGCTATGTTAGTCAATATATGCATGATCCTAACAAAAGACACTTGAGTGCTGTAATGAGAATTCTTAGGTACCTAAAAGGGACTCTGGGACAAGGCCTCTTCTTTAGGAAGACGAAAGACAGAACATTGTGTGTTTTCACAGATGCTGATTGGGGAGGCTCAAGAAAAGATATGCGGTCAACATCTGGATATGCTACATATCTTTGGGGTAATCTTGTAACGTGGCGTAGTAAAAAAACAAACGGTTGTGGCAAGAAGTAGTGCTGAGGCGGAACTAAGGGCGTTGGCTCTTGGTATTTGCGAAGGATTATGGATAAAGCGAGTCCTATCAGATTTGGATTATGGAAAAGAAATGAGTATGCTGGTACGGTGTGACAATGTGTCTGCTATTAACATGGCAGAAAATCCTATGCATCAAGACAAGTCAAAACATGTGGAAATTGATAGGCACTTTATCAAAGAAAAAATTGAAGACTACAGTTAAAATCCAATATGTTCCTTCACAAGATCAAGTTGCTGATATTTTGACAAAGTCCGTATCCATCTCAATATTTCAAAAATTATCAGCCAAGCTTGGATGCATCAATATCTACTCCAAACTTGAGGGGGAGTGTAGAAAATATTCAGCTTAAATATATTGTAAATAACAGGTTTACTGATAAATTACTGTAAATAGTTAGGATAATGTTTTTATAGCCGTTGTACCTCTGAGTTAGTCAATATAGCCGTTGTGGCTTATGCTGTATAGTTAGGAAGTATATATATACTGCTATCTTCAGCCTGTTGAAGTAAGCTTGTAGAACAGTTACTTGAAATAATAGTTGTTCATTATTCTTCAAGAGAGAATAAATAGATCTCGGTTATATTTGAGCTTCAAGCTCCACATTTATTAAAGCAGTCAAGAATTCTGTTGCTACTAGTTTTTTTTCCTATAAGGTGGCCTACGAAGGGCTAAAAGGAAGCCTTACTGCCTCTGTATCCTTAGGACTACTTGGGTTGCTAGTCAGAGTTATATTCTTGGAACCATGTTCCTGAATGCCAGAGTTGGTGGTTTTGTGTTCTGGTGGAAATGGAAGTCTCTTGCTCGATTCTATACTCTTCTTCCTTTGAACCCAGCGACGGGTAACCTTTGCTTTCAGCCTTTTGGTCTTTTTGGTGAGTATTATCTAACAGCAATCTACCATCTGCTACTGTGACCTTTTGTAGTGGGGAACTAGCACACAGTTGTGCCCAAATGTCTTGCATTAAGACATTGGGAGGGCAGCCACTCATAGATGACTTCCTGGGTGCAAGGTTTCCCATCTTCATCAGTAAACTCACATATTTAGGTAGGTTATCTCCAGGTTTTATTTCTACACATTCTAGTGAAAGCAACACGATTCTGTGATGCGGTGTGTTTATCCATGAATAAAGGTTTCTCTACCAGAGAGCATAGTCCACTGAGCACATGAGCGTTAAAATAGTGTAGACGAAGGTCAGAGAATTTAATCCACACTGGAACAGTGTCCAGATTCAAACGTTGAATAGGTTTGTCTGAGGGCCCGTGTCCATAGAAAAAGTACTCTATTGCCGAAGGGAAGGGGTGAAAGATCTAGGATGCTTTGTTTCTAGTCTTTAGACTGGAAAAGGAATACAAAAAGATATTCGTCCTTCCTCTGAACTTCGAGTAGTCCCTTCGAAGTCTAGTGTTCTTCGGCAAATTTCTTCATATTGAAGAAATAAGCCGCATTACCCATTACCTGGCCGATGATGGCAGAGCTCCATTTGTGCTTTGAAACCTCTACCTCTTCTGGGCTGATGGCGAAGGACTTCTTACCATTGTCGATGTCAAGATGTGCTTGCATGAGCGTAGACGAAGCTTCGGGTACGAAATCAGACTTGAGCAGTGAAGCCATAGCAAATTTGCCTTAACCAGTTGTTGCATGTTGAGGTTATGGAGAGGATAGAAATAATCCAGCCATAACTTAAAAGAAAGTATAGCTATTTTTATCTCTGACCGCTTGTAGGCGTGGCTGGAGTGGCCAAAAAGGCTTGCGAAGGCTTTGGAAGGGTTTGCCGCTCTAGGTTTAGTCAAGTCAGGAGAGAGAACATGAGAAATTTGAAGGAGAAGAATGAGGAGTGAGAAAAGTAGACCGTTGGCGGTGGAGGTGGACGATTTGGGTGACTGTTGGCAGCGGGGTAAGGTGGAGAAGAGGAGAGAGAAGGGGTTAGGTGGATTTTTGTTACTGTTGGCAAGTCGGGTTTTTTAGAGAGAAGGTGCACAGCCAGTGTAAACCTTTGTCACTAAACATGATTATGGATCAAACAAGAAATAACGCTAATGCTAGGATGTTTCCCATATGAATGCACTGTATAGTCCGAATGCAGTGTCTCAGCAAGGATCACTGCATTTGGAGGGCTTGGATATAGTGTCAAATAAGTAAGGGTCCCCGTCACATAGTCCAAGTGCGGTGACAATTGAGCTAGCGCCGCTACATCTCTTAGAAAACTTGGATGTATTGAAAAATAAGCAAGAATTTTTAGGCGGTAAGTTAGATACTAAGCGAGAAAATAATAGGTTAGGTAAAAGAATTAGACTAGGAACATGGAACATTGTAATTCTAATAGAGGAGACAATGGAGATATTAGACATAATGACAAGAAAAAAGTAAATGTTTTATGTTTTCGAGAGACAAAGTGGATAGGTGAAAAAGGTAGGTCATTGGACAATGCAGGATTTAAACTCTGATACGCGAATAATACAAAATGGAGTTAGGGTTATTAAAGATATCTTATTAAGAAATGTAGTAGGTGTTATTATGAAAGGAGATAGAATTACAGTCATTAAGTTGATGCTTGAAAAAGAAACCATCAATATTATTAGCGTTTATGCTCCTCAAGTGAGTTTAGAGAAGACTATAAATGTTCATTTTTTGGAAAAATTTAGAAGTATTGCGTGAAATTCCAATATATGAGAATATCTTTAGAGAAAGAGATTTTTAAATGGATATGTAGGTAAAGATAATAAGGATTACAATGAGGTACACAGTGGATTTTGTAGCGCCCCGTCCCGAACCCTAAGGTCAGAATCGGTACGTCCGCCGTATTCCGCAAAGGGATATACAAGGCGTCTGTACGAATCCCTACACTTATCAAAGCGACAGAGTATTCGATTGCGGAAGCAACATAAATCAACTCAAAACCCTAAATTGAAAGTAAAATCCCCAAAATCATATATAGTCAAAATCAAGTCATAATCCCTTAAACGACATCGTAAAGTAACTAAATAAGAAATCCATAAGCTATGTCCTCAAATGAAATAATAATAAAATAAACTTCTCTATTTCTCGATCCTCAATCTCCAATCAGTCTCTACGAGTTCCAGTGAGCTCACTCAGAGCCTTCTCCAACCCATATATAATTGTACCCTGATTCGTCTGCAAGAAAACATAACGAACGATGTGAGCGACAAAAACGTCACTCAGTAGGTACCCTGCATGCATCTGCCCAATGAGATCATACATGCTAGGACAGTAGTGAAATACATATAAGTACGGTAATACGAAAGTAGAGTGTCCACGTTTTCACAAATACATCTAACGGTCATAACTTCTTAAAACAACCAAAACACATAATCATGCGAAATGAGCGTGAAATGCAATGTCATATACATGATGCATGATAAGCCTATATTCTCGGAAACATACATACTATCGTGCAATGCATGACCCCGGGACCTAACAGAACGAAACGGAACAGAACGGAACAGATATGCGATTTAGGTCTCGCATATCTTAACAAAACAGAACAGATATGCGACTTAGGTCTCGCATACCCTAACATAACAGATATGCGACTTAGGTCTCGCATACCCTAACAGAACAGAATAGATATGCGACTTAGGTCTCGCATACCCTAACGAAACAGAACAGATATGCGACTTAGGTCTTGCATACCCTAACAGAACAGAACAGATATGCGACTTAGGTCTCGCATACCTTAATGCAATGTCGTGATGCATGAATGCACAAAAATCACATACACAGACTTTCCTTTATTTTCCTTTTCTTTTTCTTTTTCCTTTATTTTTCCTTTTCTTTCACTCACAGATTTCGTCAACTTCCTTTCGTTAAATTTCCTCCTGCCCTCAAATTCTTCAATTCTTGCTATTCCTAATTATGTCGCCTCTGATTGTCAACCGATGCCCCCCTTTCACTCCCTCACCTGCACACCCCCTCCAGCACACTCCCCAACCCCCGACTCCCCCAGCCTCCCACAGCGCAGCCCCCTCAACCCCCACCCCTAGCCGCCACCCCCTCCCTCAGCCTCGCCAGCCGCCTCTCTCCTCCACCACCACTCGCACTGCAGCACGTGGCCACAACCCACCACTACCGGCCACGCGCCGCCATCACCACGTCTCCAAACCGATTCCGTTATTCACAAATACATCAAAAGTGAAATCTTTTCATGCTATTCATACGAAAATAATACCATACATATATACGGGTATACAATTCATCATATACACCTATAATCAAATAACAGCCATCTATACAATCACAATTACTATTGCACGATCTCGGTTTCGTAAAGAAATTAAGGATTGTACCGTTTTCATACAAAGGATGTTAAGGGGCACCTACCTGGTAATTGCTTCGCGTTTGAAAGGCTTGATCGAGGCGGTGGTGATCCGCCCTCTCTCCTAGCCGGCGGCCTTGGAGCTTAAAGAAGAAGAAGAATCGTTGTTTTTTTTTCTTTTGAAGGGGCGGCCGCTGTGTATATGTGGGGAGGGAGATGAGTTCACGTGATTAAATAGAAATTTGATTAGGGTTTAGGAAGAATTTTCCTAATCAAATTTGGTTTACTAATTAATTAGGCCTTAATGACCCTTTTGCCCTTTTAAAAAAATGGGATATAACAGATTTGGTCTTGGAAACAGGAAAGATGAAAGAAGATCGTATTTATATTTCGCAATGGCGTAGGACCTTATTGTGACTAATGCATTTTTCTAAAAAAAAAGATGAACAATTGATTGCATTCAAAGTTAGGCCAAATAAGTTACAGATAGATTATTTCATGACTTGAATGAGAGATAGAAGGGCTTGTAAGATTAAAAGTTGATTCAAGGAAAAAGTTTAACATTGCAATACCATCTTATAATGTTGGATGTCCGTATACGCCATAGAAGATTGAGAAAACAAAGGTCTATAGAACCCAAAATAAAATAGTGGAATTTGAAGGAAGCTAAGCAAACAGATTTTAGAAAAGTAGTGTTAGAGCAACAAATCTTAAGAAATTCAAGTGGCAATGCAAACAAAATGTGAGAGAATGTAGCATTAAAGATAAAATAAAGTAACGAGAACTATACGTGGTGAGTCAAACTGCAAATGAGGAGTTTTTGTGGTGGAAAGAAGAAGTGCAAGACCAAGTAAAAAACCAAGAGAACTAGTTATAAGATACTTTAACTTTGCAGAAATCAAGAGAATTAGGAAAAATCTAGACTTACTAAGAAAGAAGCTAAACATGTCATAAATGAAGCCAAATCAAAGGCGTCTGCAGATTTTTATAAGCAGTTAGGCACGAAATAAGGTGAAAGATATATGTATAAAATTACTAGAGCGAGAGAGATTTGACTCAAGTTAAATACATTAAACACGATGATGGCAAGATTTTAGAAAAGGAAAAGGCAATAAAAGATTGATGGAGAAGACACGTTGAGAATCTTCTAAGAAATCCGTGAGAGATAAACTCGTATTACGCAAGTTAAAAGATGCTTTGAAAAATAAGAAATAGTAAAGAGATTGGACCTGACGTTATTCCAATTGAGACTTGGAAATACCTAGAGAAAGAAGGTATTTTGTATCTCACAGATCTTTTTAACAATATTATGAAGACCGAAAAGATGACTGACTAGTGGAGGAAAAACACTTTAGTATATTTGCATAAAACAAAAAAGATGTACAAGATTGTGCAAATTATAGAAGAATTAAATTAATGAGTCATATAATAAAGCTCTGAGAGTGAGTGATTGAGGAAACGACTTCGCAAACAGACTAGTGTATATGAAAATAAATTTGTATTTATGCCATGAAGGTAAAAGATGGAGGTCATTCATCTCTTGAAAAGATTAATAGAGAGATACAGAGAGAAGAAGCAGGATTTGCATATGGTTTTCATTGATTTGTAAACGGCATATGATAAAATTCTATAAGAAATCCTGTGGAGAATGCGTGAAAAAAAAGGTGCTAGATTAGCATATATATAAATTATTAAGAACATGTATGAGAACGCAATGACAAGTGTAAGTACTCTAGAAACACTAAGCGAATAGTTTTATATTATAGTACGTTTACACCAAGGATTTACATTAAGTCAATACTTATCTGTTTTAGTTATAGATGAGTCACTCGACACATTCAAGATAGAGTTCCGTGGAACATGTTATTTACATATGACATTGTGTTGGTGGATGAGACTAGTGAAGCAGTCAATTAAGTTGGAATATATGACGGAGACACTAAAAGAGAAGTTCTTAAAATTGAGTCGAAAGAAGATAGAACATATGATATGTAATTTTAGTAACAAAATAATGACCATGGAACCTTGTGTGGAATTAGAAGACCAAGAAGTTCAAATGAGTGAGATTTTTAGGTATTTAGTATCTATACAATAGAAGGATGGATAACTGACAATGATGTGAATCACAAGATATATGCGAGGTGGTTAAAGTGGAGAAGTGTATCAAGTCTTCTTTGTCATAGGAAATTGCCTTCAAAGCATAAAAGAAAGTTTTACAGGACATCAGTAAGAACCGCACTGCTGCAGGGGTCTTAATGATAGGTGGTCAATTGTGAGCATGAACAAATGGTGCAATCGACGAAAATGAGAATATTAAGATGGATGCATGAGCATATAAGGAAAAATAAAATAAGAAATGAACTTATAAGGAGAAAGGCCAGGGTGACTCCTATAAATGAAAAGATGAAGAATTCAAGGTCAATATGGTGTGGGCATGTGCAAAGGCGTCCTGCATATGCACTTGTTAGGCTATGAGAGACAATGAATGAGGTACATGTTAAACGTGGTTGAGGGAAACCAAAGAAGATATGGAGAGAGACTATAAGGATATGACTTATATGACGATTGGGGGGCATATGATCAATGACAGAATACAGTGGAGATAGTTGATTCATGGCCGATGTCATATGGAGGGCATAAGATTTAAGTGAGAATTTTAGGTACTTAGACCGAAATCACAGTTGAGATGATATAACAGTTTTGAAAGAGGTGTATTTTAAATACGTTTATTATGTATTAGGTATTAAGAGACGGATACGGAGGGTAGGTTTTAGGCTATGACTCAAAAATAAATAAATAAATAAAGCGCAAGAGAATGATTGATTTATATAAGCCGCATTTAGTGGGAAAAGGTTTGAGTATTATTGTTCTTTCTGGTTCCTTTCTGGGAATTTACAAAAAACCCTAATGTTATCTACCTGTCTTAAGCTGGCCTCATGGCCCATCTTATGGTAAATTCTCTCGTTCCCCTCTCTCCAAATATTATGAATGCTCACTTTAAGGCTGAAAATTTTCAGGTCTATTTGAAAGTTAGATTTCCAGCCGTCTTGGTTAAGGCATTCCAAAATAGTCTGCCACTAGTATGATCTTTGGTCACCTAATGCCTCCTTCAAAAGAAATATCTATATCCTTGTAGAATATAGGCATGTGAAAATATATGATCTTAATCTTCCTGACATAGTTCACTCAGTATATTTATTGCCTTGAATAAGCTACCATCCGAAAAGCCATCTTGTGTGGTTACTTGCTAATTATCACAACTTATCCAGGTACGTAGTATTTAGTCCAGACAATTGCTGGCTGGGAAACATCTCTAGCTGACTTGGTATAAAATTTCTCGCCTCGCCCTGTAGGCAGTCTGGCATGAGTAAACAAAATCAGAATTTTCTCCCCTCAGCCCCTCTTGGAGTATTTTCCATTTCCACCTCTCTGATACCTGATCTGCGTGGCATTTATACCCGCCTTAAGTCTTCTCTTCGTTGATAGACCACACCTTTGATCCAACGTACCTCAATGATGCCGTGGATCAGACGAGAAGGATGTGGTCTTCCCCTGTTCAGTTACTTTTTTAAAGTTAGGAAAATGGAGATCTCTGGCACCTAAAATCTTTTTCCACATCCATAAGCATTTTCTCTGGGTTTCACTTGCCATAACGATCATGGTGATAATCTAAAATCAAGTAGGATTACCGGATAAAATTGGCATATCAACAACATTATCATGGTCACAGCTAGCATTCCGCAATGGTAAGTTAGTTCATGAGTCGAAATGATATGTTGACCATTGACATTCCTATCATGTTTGTTATCCACTTAAAGTTTAAACAGTCCATACAACAATACCAATAGATTTGAATCAACAAAATGTATGTCAACATTTCTACATTTTAACGAGTGCTAAAATATGTATTTGTATCCATAATAGTCAAGTCAGTTTATGAATTTTATGCATTAAAGTATGTTAATTTTTTAGAAGGCAGCAGAGGTTTTGTTTTCAATTGATTATGTAGGGTTAGAATACGAAACATTTTCCTAAAGGGCCAACAACTGGACATGGTTATTGCAATCTTAATTTTCAAGAATTCTCATTGGAAGGAGAGAGTGAAAGGTCACAAATGGCTCGCAATCTTTTTTTTTGATTATCCTATCTTCGTAAATCTTTCCTACTATACAATGTATTTACAATTGAAACTTCACTTTTAGAGAATTATTCATTTCATGTTCTCTTCCATTTCTTTGTACTTCTATTTTATGTTAATGGTTTCTTTGTTAGTTTATCATCTTTCATGTCTTCTCAGCACAAATTTCCATCACAAGTTTCTACGTTCAGAATCTGCATGTGTAAACATTGAGATCTATAATGTTGCACGGTTGCGTGATCTGCCTATTGGCACCACGCCTTTAATGATCAATCATTTCCCCCCTCCTTTGGTTATGAATAATCCCACAATGAGCTCTGTTGCATTTAATGATCAATCATTTTCCCCCTCTTTTGGTTATGAATAATCCCACAATGAGCTCTGTTTTGCTTCATATATGTCGCCTCTTAGGCCATCTTCAGGGGATCCTAAATGTTGGAATCAATGTTTTGGAATGCCTAATGGAAGCGAGTTAAGGGGTTTCTTGATGAGCCATGATGGAATGTTGCAAGATCAGAGTGAAAAATGGAAGCTTTACGGGTGATGATTGGAAAAAAGAGTAAGTGAAGGTTGAAAACTATTTTACAGAGGCTCATGGATAAGCCCTTTTCATGAACATACCAAAATGTCCTCAGAAAAGAGCACACTTTCTGATGAACTTTCAAGATTGGAGGCTCAATCAAAAGGGACGGACACAAATGTTTCAATGATATCAATGATGGAGCCTATTCCATCAGAGGTTGCAGCTAATTTCAAGAAAGGGTTATATTCAACTGCAGGGGAGGATTATGGGAGCTCGGTTTTTGAGCATTGGGGTGAAGGAGAAGATGGATCTAGTGGTTTGAGATCGAAAAGCATGACATGGAGGAGGAAAGATCGAGTTACTGAGAAAATGGTGTGTCTGCATAGCAAGAAAGCGTTGTCTAAAAGAAGAAGGCATTCGGATGTTGGAGGACTATTTTCGTGTTTTGGAAGAGGTTTCGAGTTGGCATTTGTATGTGGACCTAGCAGCATAAAGAAAAACAGGAAGAAGCTGCATCCTTATCACCATCACCATCAATTTTAGCCATTCTGGCGATAGCATCCACAGGTTCTTCAAATGAGAATGTGAAGGTGTAAAGTCACCATTCATAGAGTACCGACCTCTGTTCATAATCTTGTTCAAGAATTAGTAAGAGACTTGTGTATATGTTTCCCTTTTTTTCTTTTCTTTTCTTTTTCTCTTTGTCAATAATGGTTTGTACTTCTTAGTTCTGTTGATTGGATAAAGCAAAATGACTTATTAAATTGGTTGCGCTTCTTCTATTGTGAAGTAGCAGTTGATCGACACAGCTTGACGCAATTTTCATTATAGGTCATTGGGGAAGAACTTCTGTATGTTTCTAACACATCTGTATAGTTGCGTACATCCGACCTCTCATACCCTGCTATAGGTAGGGGAGCCTCTAAAGCAATGAGGTAATGTTGTAGTAGCAGTTCTGCTGATTGAAATAGAAACTAAAGTTTGCATGGTCATTGAGCTCTTGTGTTCCTTCTCTGAAGGTTAACTGGCATGTTAACAAAAGATATGATTGTAGGATATGGACTGGAATACTATAACATATGGGAAGGGGAAAAAAGGATAAAGGATTGATTGTCAGATATTATTTCTACGTGATGAGTACAATGGATCCGCCCCCCTAAAAAAAAGGGAAAAAAACCATACTATCAAATTTTCTGCCAAGCAAACATGGGAGGATCTTCACTTGTGTTGTGGGATGTTTCAGACTTTTTTTTCCCCTGAAGGATGCAATTCAAGGACTTCGTAGAGGGTCGTCCATCCCATTTCTATTCTCGTCCAAGAATGCTATAGCTCGAAAATCTGATCAGATCCGATGCATTGATACTGCCATGGTCATACTTACTTATAAAGGCCTTTGCCTTGAACTAAACTTAAAATCTAATCTCACTCTTTGCAGTAGTTATATCCACCATAAGTCTCAATCCAGCTAACAAAAGTTGTGCATCTTGTCCGAGCTTTAGCTCAATATTCAGAACTTTGCAGTCATATCAAAAGGTAGCCTTTTAGAATAGTTAAAAGCAGGAGCTGAAGATGCAATACTTGTAAATGTGATGTGCTTATGGCTAAATAATTTCAATGGAGGTCTCTAAGTTAAGAATACTTGTCATTTTCTACTTACCATCTTTGTTCTTCATGCGAGACCTGCAGAAATAGCACAAGCCAACTCCTATAGAGGCAGCAACAATCCCACCAATGACATTGCTACCAGTTTAGTTGAATTACCACTGAAAAACGGGTAATGTTGCTGGTTTGTGACCTTGAGGTCACGGGTTTCAGATGCGAAAACAGCCTCTTGCATAAAGTGTAGAGTAAGACTACATACATCAGATCGCGAAAGGATTCGGCCCCTCTTCGGACCCTGCATAAACGCATGAGCCTAGTGCACCAAAAACGCCCCTTTTACTTGAATTACCACTTCTTGATTCATCTGCAAAAATCAAAAAAACGCAGGAGCGTAGTGCACCAAAAAGCCCTTTTACTTGAATTACCGCCTCCTGATTCATCTGCAAAAATAAATAAAAAAAGGTCAATGGATGAGTAAGCAATAAAGCCAAATCAGCATTAGTGTTCAAGATATTAACTTCCATTCAATTCAAATGTTTAAATCAAGTATTTACGCCTAAGTGAAGTACTAGAGGTCTGATAGTGCTAAACGTCAACTTTTTGGGCATTGCTCACACTTACCCGTATGGCTAATCCAACTTGACTCAAATATTATGTCAACTTTCAGTCCTTTTCCTATGTGGGACAAGGGTGTTACATCAACTATCAAAATCATTGATAATATATCAGAAATAAAATTCATTGGGAAGCTTTCCTACCAAGAAAACTTCCTATCTGCAAGCTTATACTTTACAGTGTGATTTCATAATAACTAAGGTAATTCTTGGGCTTATAGAGATGGATAGAAGGAGAACATTTTGTAAACAAAACAGCTATTAAGTGTAACAAGAAAACAAGAAAAAAAAAAGATCAGTTGTCCTTTAAATTTTACCATTACTCAAGCCGCCATTGATCCCATTGTTGTTATAGTACTTGTTGGAAATTTTGTCTTGGAGATATGAAAATGATAAATCAACTACATAAATAGAAGTCTAAGAAATAGAACATCAAAGATGTAAATTTTAAAAAGATGAGATTCCGCTTGTAAAAACACAAGATTATATGAAAAAAATCACAAGGTATGATAATCAAATATAAAAAAAGTGTAACAAAAGTATCTGAATAGCCGAGACGCAACAAATGTTACATTGTCCTTAAAGTGAAATTTCCTCCGCTATTGATCAAGGTAGACCATGCGGTAAACGTTTCTCAAGATTCAACGACTTCTTCTTTTCGTTTGCTCTATAAGAGGAAGATTATATTTGTTTATTTGAAATATTTAATACTAGACGAAGAAGAAGAGAGAAGAGGAAGAAATGCTGCATGTTTTCAAATGAGACTCCAAAAGGATTTTTCAAAGCACATGAAAGGCATATTGAAAAGTATATTTTCAAAACCTTTTGATCCTTGTATTTATAGACTTCAAATCACAAGAAAGAAGTTAATTTGACACCTCTCTGCGGAATTTAACTTCTAAAGTTAGTTTATGATCATTCAAGATTGAAAGGAGGTGCCCTAAGTTACAAATGTTGCATCATTTCATCAAAAGACAGCATAAATTTTCTACTGTTTGCACTGACTGAACGTTTGGTCAATTTGACCGAATGCATGATTCGAAATTCTTGAGCGTCGCAACTCAAAACTCATCATTGAACTTAGGATTAAACATTCGTTGAATGGCTTTATCGAACGTTTGGTGTTGCCTTTGGTGACTGGACAAAAACTTCAGAATCGAACCGAACTTAGAACTCATCACCGAACGTTCAGTCACCTCAGAATTCAAAAAATTCAGGATATCATCTCACCCATCCAATTTTAGTTTCCACTTCATCCTCCGATCATCCTTCTTACAATATAAATTTAGAACATATTCTAATTCACTTTTGTATGTTTTTTTTCTAACAATACTTTAGATGATGTAGCAACCACCCATGTAGATTTCTGGAGAAACTGAATCAACACATTGTTCTTGCACAATGTCCATTGCAGTGTTTACACATTGAATGTAATAAATGCACCGAGTCATATTTCAGACCACAATATCCTTGACCCTCCCCGGAACACATTCTTGAATGGCTGCAAATGTTATGAAAGTAAGGAAACAAGACAAATAACAAGAGAAGAAGATCAAAAAGAAGCTTGGCTTGAGGCGTGAGAATCACTTTCCGAAAGGAATATTTGCCCCCACTAGTTGCTGCAAGGTTGTAAGCAAATTTCCTCCTATGATACAACAACAAACAATCTCTTATTCTCAGCAAAAGAATAGAGATTCAATGAACTTTCAAGAACAAGAGTGAATTTGAGTAGGAAGAAAAATATAGAAAGCTTGTATGAAATAGATTGCAAGATGTCTTGAAAAGTGGGTTGTAATAGCCTATTTATAGGCTCTCAAACTCCATTCAGACGTTTCTTGCAGTTGCATGGTGATCGGGTATGTCCCTTGGTGCATAAGTTGTGATTTTTCATGAAAAGTCACTTCTGTTGGGACATCGATCGATGTCTCACAGTAAGCTCCAGCACCACTTCGATCTGTCACATCAATCGATCGAAGTCACTTCGATCGATCTATGTGATCGATCTATGTTTGACAGAAAGTTCCAACTCTGCACCTAGGATACATCGATCAATCGATGTGACCGATCTATGTGATCGATCTATGTCCGGCAGAATACTCAACTTCATTTTCAAGCCACATGGATCCATCCATTTGATACATGGATCGATCCAAGTCATGAGTCAATCTATTCTTGCTTATTTCAACACCATTTCACCCACATTCTTCATCTCATTGCCTTTACAAACTATTATAACAATCCCCCACTTAGTTTGTAAAGAAATTTATGATATTTCATGCATTTAAGAAGTATCTTTCGATTTGAACCTCTTATTAGTATAACACTTCAAAGTTTTAACGAAATCATGATAGCTAAAAATCCTTGAATCAGATTTCTATGTGTTAGAATCAGAAACATTATACACATGAAACCACACTCTCTTTAGAAGTCCATTTTAAACCACACTTTATGGCCTTATGCTACCCCCAGTATTCATGAACATTTCAAGATCATTGCTTGTCAAAGCGGCACCACTTCCTATGTTCATATAAGTGAAGATTAAGATAGTTCCTCTTAATCCTTCATTAAGAGTGCACAAACACTCACCCTCCTTTAACACTAACATTCCAATTTTTTAAAGATCAATGTCGAGAGGGCTGATTCTTTAAAGATCAATCGTAGTGATTTAATACCTCACTTTGTGACTTGTTGTTACCCATTGAACCTTTGGCTATTTGTATGCTAGACAAGGTTGGGTTTCTATCACAAGTGAACTTATTCCATACGTCTTAATCCCATCCCTAAAGATGTACTTTGTACCAAGTCTTTTGAAAGACTCTTTGTCAACGGATCTGCCAGGTTATTGCAGGATCTGACGTATGCAATGGCTATTACACCATCAGTTATTAATTGCCTTACATAATCATGCCTAAGACTGACATGTCTAGATTTTCCGTTATAGATTTCACTATAAGCTCTAGTCATCGTTACTTGGCTATCACAGTGTAAGGAAATGGCTGGCATCGGTTGTGGCCACAACTCTATATCCAATAATAAATTTCTCAGCCATTCCGCTTCCTTACCTGCAGATCCCAATGCTATGAATTCGGGTTCCATTGTAGAATGAGTTATGCATGTCTGTTTCTTTGAAGCCCAAGAAACAGCACCACCATCCAATGTAAATATCCAACCCGTAGTAGATTTGTTATCACCAATGCTAGTTATCCAACTAGCATCAGTATAACCTTCTAACACGGCTGGAAAATTATTATAGAACAATCCGTAACTAATAGTCCTCTTCAAGTACCCAAATAATCGCTCAATTGCCTTCCAATGGTCTATACTAGGATTACTAGTATATCTTGATAATTTACACACCGCAAAGGCAATATCCGGTCTAGTGCAATGCATAGCATACATTAAACTACCAATTGCACTACCAATTGTGCTACCGCTCTACCGGTATGTCAAGTCAATTTGTATGAGGCATCGAACGGTGTGTTTGCTTCTTTGATCTCCAAGTGTTTGAACTTATTCAACACTTTATTTATGTAATGAGATTGACAAAGAGCAAAACCCCCACTATGTTTGGACACATTAATCCCTAAGATAGTATCTACCTCACCCAAATCTTTCATTTGGAATTGTAAAGTTAAATACTTCTTAGTTTCATTTACTTCTTCCATATTAGTACCGATAATTAGCCTGTCATCCACGTACAAACAAATAATGACACCATATTTGTCTGTAAACTTGGAATATACACACTTATCTGCATCATTATGCCGGAAACCATTCTTTAAAATGGTAGTGTCAAACTTTTCATGCCATTGTTTCGGTGCTTGTTTTAATTCATACAATGACCTTATCAACTTGCACACTTTGTGCTCATTCCCCGGAAGTACAAAACCTTCCGGTTGTTCCATATAGACCTCTTCGTCTAATTCACCATTGAGAAATGTAGTCTTAACATCCATTTGATGAATAACCAGGTTATTTATGGATACTAACGCTATCAACACTCTAATGGATGTTATTCTCGCGACTGGAGCATATGTCAAAATAGTCTATCCCTTCTCGTTGTCTAAAGCCTTTCGCTACTAATCTAGCCTTGAAAGTTTGAAGTGAACCATCCGAATCGTATTTTGTTCTAAATACCCATTTACATCCAATTGCTTTAGAACTTGGAGGCAAATCAGTGAAAACCCACGTATTGTTAGACAATAACGAATTCATCTCATCATCAATTGCTTCCTTCCAAAATGATGCATCTCTCGATTGCATCGCCTCCTTAAAGGATTTTGGATCATCTTCCACGCTTAGTACAATAGGTATTTGATTAAACACTTTTGTCCTATTACCTTCAACTAAGAGAGTAATGGATTGCGAAGAAATGAAGTCCGGATGTAAATACTTTTCCTTTCTAGCATGTTGACTTCTCCTAATCTCAGTTGGAGAATCTTGATTTTGATCATCAACACTAGAAAGATCATTGGAGAAATCTCCAACAATAGGTTCATTCAAATTCTCACTTGTTGAACTTTGATTTGAATCAGTTCTCAAGAATTTGTTCTCAAGAAATTCAACATCTCTAGATTCAACAACCACATTGGATTTTAAATCTAGAATCCTATATGCTTTAGAGTTTTCGGCATATCCAATAAACACACCTTTAAGAGCTCTTGGCCCCAACTTAGCCCTCTTCGGATCCGGAGCTCTATAATAGGCTAGACAACCCCAAACTCTAAGATAATTTAGATTCGGTTTTCGTTTCTTCCATATTTTGTATGGAGAAACTTTGAACTTTTTAGAAAGAATTCTATTGTAAATATGACAAGCCGTCAACAAGGCTTCTCCCCACAAATTCTTTGGCAAACCAGAGTTTATTAACATTGCATTTAGCATGTCAACTAAACTTCTATTCTTTCTTTCAGCCAAACCGTTTTGTTGGGGTGTGTGTGGAGCACTTTTCTGGTGTACAATACCATTCTCCTCACAGAATTGATTAAATTCAAGAGGAAAATATTCACCACCACGATCACTCCTTAGAACTTTGATTTTCAATCCTGATTGATTTTCAACTTCCATTTTATAAACTTTGAACATGTCAAAGGCTTCATCTTTATGCCTTAGTAAATATACATAAGTATATTTAGAGGCATCATAAATGAAAGTTATGAAATATCGATTTTCCACCTCGAGTTAAAACTCCGTTCAATTCACAAATGTCTGAATGAACAAGTTCTAAGAGATCTGTTTTCCGTTCTACTTTCGGAAATGGTTTCTTTGTCATTTTAGCTTGTATACATACTTCACATGTTCTTTCATTTCCATCTTTGCAAGAAATTAAGGCATGCTTAGACATGAATTTAATAGTAGTACTACTAATATGTGCAAGTCTATCGTGCCACAATGGAAAAGAAGAATCAACAGAGTAAACAGAAACCGCGGAATTTTTATTGACACTTAATTTAAACATCCCGTCGTAAGCATAACTCTTGCCGACAAAGATAAGATACCATTCTTGGACAATATATTTTTGTCCCCCTCCATTGCAATCTTGAATCCATTCTTACAAACAAGACTAGCAGATACAAGATTCTTTGAAATCTCATGTACATGTAGAACGTTGACTAATAATAACTTCTTTCCAGAAGTAAAGTCTAACTCTACACTACCTTTACCCAAGACTTTTGTGGCACTGTGGTTTCCCATCAAAATCTGTTGGCTATCATCCACAACTTGATAGGTCTTAAACAAAGCGCTATTGTTGCATACGTGTACAGTTGCACCCGAATCAAACCACCAGTCATTTGTGATTTCATTCGTAGCCATATGAAGTTCTGTTACCATACCAACATGCAATCCGGAAACCATTGCTACCAGCTGATCACTCTCAATGTTTACCATGTTCGTATTGTTGGTAAGTTGAGAACTACCACCCTGCTTTTGTTTCTTTCGAAACCAACAGTCCATCTTGAGATGTCCTTTTTTACCACAATTATAACATCTCTTGCCTTTCTTGGATTCTGCTTTGTCTTTGGATTCAGAAAAATCGGAGTTCTTTCTTTTGTTTCCAACCGAACTCCCTGTTTTTCCTTTGACATAATGCACTCTAGGTGCATCATCAGAGACATGTCTCTTTACAAGACTCCTTGTCTCCTCTTCAATTTGCAAATGCTTTTGAATTTGTTCAAGGGAAAAGGATTCAGTTGAGTGTAGTAATTTCTTCCTGTAGTCATTCCAACTAGGGGAAGCTTCCCAATTATCCCTCCTACATGTAATGCCTCAGAAACTTCTACACCCAACTCTTTCAGTTTAGACACAATGACCTGCAACTCGTGCACTTGGTCCATGATTGACAAATTTTCAACCATTTTAAAATTAAAATACTTCATCACCTGGAATTTGTGCGCGTCTTGTTTCTCGTTGTTGTATTTAAACTCCAAGGCATTCCATATCTCCTTTGGTGATGAAGTTGTCGCGAACAGATCGTAGATACGATCTGACAGGTTGTTGAGAATATACCCATGACATAGCATATTATCCTCATGCCTCTTCCTCCAAGCGGCTTTGACCTCCTCAGAGTCCTCTTCTTGTGGGGTTGGCAAATCTTTCATATTTGGGTCCAGAAAATACCCAATCTGAAGCGCAGTCAGGAGGAACAACATCTTGTCCTTCCACCGTAGATAATTGGTGCCATCGAAACGATCAAGCTTCATGCTCTCTTGGTTCAAGAATGCTTTGAATCCATCTTCAAATATTCCTTTCGATTGTTATGAAAGTAAGGAAACAAGACAAATAACAAGAGAAAAAGATCAAGAAGAAACTTGGCTTGAGGCGTGAGAATCGCTTTCCGAAAGGAATATTTGCCCCCACTAGTTGCTGCAGGGTTGTAAGCAAATTTTCTCCTATGATACAACAACCAACAATCTCTTATTCTCAGCAAAAGAATAGAGATTCAATGAACTTTCAAGAACAAGAGTGAATTTGAGTAGGAAGAAGAATATAGAATGCTTGTATGAAATATATTGCAAGATGTCTTGAAAAGTGGGTTGTAATAGCCTATTTATAGGCTCTCAAACTCCATTCAGATGTTTCTTACAGTTGCATGGTGATTGGGTATGTCCCTAGGTGCATAAGTTGTGATTTTTCATGAAAAGTCACTTCTTTTGGGACATCGATCGATCGATGTGATTGATCGATGTCTCATAGTAAGCTCCAGCACTACTTCGATCTGTCACATCGATCGATCGAAGTCACTTCGATCGATCTATGCGGTCGATCTGTGTTGGACAGAAAGTTTCAACTCTGCACCCAGGATACATCGATCGATCTATGTCCGGTAGAATACTCAACTTCATTTTCAAGCCACATTGATCTATCCATTTGATACATGGATCGATCCAAGTCATGAGTCAAGCTATTCTTGCTTATTTCAACACCATTTCACCCACATTCTTCATCCCATTGCCTTTACAAACTATTATAACAGCAAATGCCGCGGCTCTTTGCTCTTGGATCACGATATTTGAGCCTGTTTGATGATTACATGTCTTGTGAAGCAGTTGAAGCTTAGAAGTTTGAAAGATCCCATCATCTTGGTAACGAATATGGCAACCTGCAAGCTGAACGCGAGCTGGAAATGCTCTAACCACATAAGTTTCTTGAAACTTGAGGGATTTTTTTTCCAACATTGGTTACTTAGATCACCTCTACATTGAAACATGTCTGAAATGGCCATTTGATCATCTCCAGCATTGGTTTCAAAGAACTTGGATTGCGATGATTCTTGCATAATCTCCTTAAGTAAAGCCGATATGGTTGATAATCGTGATAATCATAATCACGCTTTGAGGTCTAATTTTCATAATGCTTGTAGACAAGCTGATTATAGTCTGAATTCGATGCGAAAACCCGAGGGAAGAAAGATGATATCAGAAGAAAAATGGAGACTGTAAATTCGTGATCTATTTTGATGAGATCAAATAAACATAATCGTAAAAAGAGGATGTGCAACGGGATGGAATGGAAGAAGCATGTCCGTACAATTTTGCATGACCTAGTTTTCGGCTGTTAATACATTTGGAGTCATATTACATGTTTGTAGGGTGTTTTTAGGATTAAAAACGTTGGAGAAAAGATAAAAAAAATAGGATTTCCAAATTTGAAAAAAAAACTCCTAAAAAGTAGGGTTCTCACAAAATGACATTACATCGAATTTTGGCTATAACTTTTTCATATGACGTCTTTTTAAGGTGATTCAAAATGCTATAGAAACTAGACATCCGGAGCTACAACTTTTTAAAAGACTTTATTTACAGATTAGGCCCCTAGATAACCGAGATAATACGTGGAAAATTGATGAGATGCTGAAATGATAATGTTCAAGTAGAAGTCCTATCATATCCCATATAAATTAGGTTTAGCATTGTATGGTTATATGTATGAGCGGCCTGTCTCCTGGAGAAACAAATAATTGAGTGAGAAATAACATTTTTTGGCCAAAGACGCAAGGTATTCCTTTGTGTTTTTCTTTGATCATCGATCAAAACCAGATTCTATATCAATGTCTTAAGAAAAATTGTGGGGGAATCGAATCATACTGTCATACCCGTGACTTTTAAGCACGACTTTTAATACTTAAAGGTCAACTATAAATGCAATTTAATTAATGATGTAGGATGTGAGACTTAGTTACTTAAAATATAGGAAAATAAGAAAAGAGGTTAAAAGTAGAATTAAAGGTAATTAAAGAAAATTACCTAAAAGGTCCCTACTAAAGGATTGGGGAGTTACACAACACTTAGTATAACTCCCCATCTCAGCCTAAGGGGACGGTTATAACACCAAAAAGGAGAGGAGAAAACGCAGGAGAAAGAGAGAGAAGAGAAAAGGAGAGGAAGAAGAAGAAGAGAAGAAGGAAAAGTAAGGAAAAGGTCAATCTAGGTTCAATCCTTATCAAGATTCTGCAGTAAATTCGTAAGGCTAACTAGAAACAAAGGCAAGTAATCTTTCTATACGCTTTACGCAAATTTTGATACTTTAGGCCCTATGTTCATACAAAGAGAAAACTTGGATCACATATTAGTAATCTTGACTTGTCTATGTTAAATGCTTTACTATATGTAATTGTTGTTGCTAGTTGCGTAAAGTCTTGTTCTTTGGGCCATATTTCTGAAAATAGTTATGTGGTGCTTTGTTGTTTGTCAAGCATGCCCATGAAAGTGTATTCTTGATATGTGTATTGTCTTGTTCTAGTCTTGTGTTGGTTGTCTACACCTAGATGTTTGAGAGTAAGTGTAGGGAATTGAAGGATGAATGATGGCATTGTTATAGACTTGTTGTGTTGGGAATGTTGATGATATCTGTTGAGGTTGTGAATGATAGAAGGTTAAGAGTGGATATTATTATACATAATTAAGCATCAATTCATGTTAGATGTGTGTTAAGTATAATGAATCTGGAGGGTAAGATGGATCTTGAGAGGTTTAACATGAAAGGGTTGAAGGAGGAAGGAGAAGGGAGGAAGTTACTGCAGAAAAACTACAGTTTAGAGCCGTCAGAACACTTCGAACACCTATATTAGGCGCTCGATGTCACATTAGGCGCCTAATGTAGGCGTTCAATGTGTCCCAGAGTATCCCCGCACACTTCGAACACCTACATTATGCGCTCTATGTCACATTAGGCGCTTCATGTAGGCGTTCGATGTATACGGCACATCCCCAAACACTTCGAACGCATAGTATAGGCGCTCCATGTCCACATTAGGCGCTCCATGTAGCGTTCAAAGTATACTGGAAGTCTTTTTGACCTTTTAGGCGCCCTATGTATGTGTAGTAACTTTATACACTCCTTATGAACATAAAATGCAAGGGTATTTGAGGTGTAATTGAGGTGTAGATGGTAAGTTTGATTAAGTAAGAATAAGATTGAATCCCAAGTGAATTAGTGAGGCGAACGGACTTGGAAAGATACGAACATGGAGTGTTTGAGGTGCAAGACCGTATACTTGATATGTAAGATGTACGTGTGTGTGTTACATGCTTGATACGAAGTTACATGTGCATCCTGTATCATGACATGGGCACTTGCATTTGATTTGAGAATTGCTTTGCGAAAGAACATGTGTGTATAAGAGAAGTTTAAAGTTTTCGAAAGACAAAATGGCGGCTGGTTGATCGCAGGGTATAAAAGTCACGCCTGCGTAAGCAGGGTATAAAAGCGTGACATGTGAATCAACAGTAGGGTATAAAATATGTTATGGGGCCGTGGACCTATCAGCACGGAAAAATAAAGTATTTTATGGGGCCGTGGACCTATCAGCACGGGGTATAAAGTTACATGACTTACGATATCATTGCGTAGTTCTATCTTTTGCATGATTTGCAAAATAAAGGGGGAGATAAAATAAGTACATGATTTTAATTGGTAAGTCATGGATTTTAGTTGGTAAGTCATGTTAATCATATGCTAAGTTTTGATTGGTATAAGTTTTGGAGCATAGGTTAAGGGGGAGAGTATGAGTTGAGGGGGAGCAACATACTATTTAAAAGTTGAAAACATTTGGTTAAATTTTTAATTATAAGTTGTGACATTAAAATCATGTTAGATTATTTTGAAAATCATCCAAAAGGGGGATAATGTTGAGAAATATGTTTGGATAATTTTCAAAGTCATGATTTTAAATTGTTAATACTTAAAAATGTCATACATGGTGTTATATGTGATTAAAAGTTGAAAAAGTTGACACATCGATCGATGTCTAGGGTTTTTAGAAATAATTTTCTAAAATGTGATAAAATGGTTGTTTTCATTTGTACATGATTTATACATGTTCATTATGTTCTTATTATGTGTTTTTGGTGATTATTATTGTCTTGTGACTAACATGCCTTGGAAGTTTCTACAACTTACCATAAAGGGCAAAATTGGTATTTTGAGTTTTGTATGAACATGATATGGTGGAAATATTTCAAGAGCACATTCTTATACTATTTATCATGACTAAGTTGGTATCATGATTATTTCTGACCATCGGGATCATTTCTGGAGTTTTCTCACACCAGAGGTATTTTGGTAATTTTACCCCCAAGGGTATTTTTGGTATTTTCACTCAAGGAATCTCTTGATCATATTATTATCTTCATTCTGGAGCTGTGTTATTGTTAGTTTGAAGATTATATGGTGATCTTATATCTTATTCTCTCAACCGATGATATTATTGACTATAGCTGGATATGTGACGATTTGAGATGTCACATTCTATTTTTTTCTTGAAGACACTCTTATATATGTTATAAGAGAATATTTATCATCATTATTCAGAGATATTAAAGGTGTCAAAGGTGTGGAAATGTTATTGACATATAAGAAGAAATATTGGGGAATTTCGGTGTTACACATTGGCATAATATTGTCAATTGTTATTTATTTATTTCTTCTTCAAAAATCTGAGTTGCTACACTTATATATATGTGGAAAAACGTGATTGTTAAGGTGGATATGATGTGGAGTTCATTTTATGAGTTGGAGACAAGTGGACCAACAAAAAAGGAGCTAGTTGGCAAAAATGCCAACTTGGATATTTTAAAAATATACCCAACGGTTATGTGCTTTTCTTGGGTATTTTCAGCAGATTTTTGGAAGTCAAATGGAGCTCTCACATGCCCTATTATGGTGCTTGAAGTTGGAGATAATTTGGTGATAATATCCTTCCATATTTTTATTTAGAAAAAGCAAAAATTATTTTTGCAAAAGTGCATGGTAGCCAACGGCTACATTCAAAGTTGGAGCTGAATTTTTGTTTTGAAATGGTCTTCTCCCACATGCCTATTCTCAAGCTAGAAGTTGAGGTATTTTGGTGCATTATCTTCTTCTTATTATCTACATGTTGCAAAAGATAATTATGATAAATCCAAGGTGGAAAAATCGGCCACATCATTTTGCCAAGGTGGACCAATCATGGTGTTTTATTTTGCCAAGTGTACAAAGCCAACCATTGATGAGAAGAAATTTGGAGTTGATGATGAAGATGATGACACATTGGCATTCTTATCTTCAAAGCTCAAATCACACTATAAATAGAGGCATTGGTGAAGAAGATGAAACACACTTGAAGCTCACAAGCATTCTATAGCTTTCATATTCATCTTCTTGTTCTTGTTGTTGTATTTTGTTGTAGCAAAGGTGTTCTTGATATTTTTGTTGTGCTACAAGCCTCTTGAGCTTCATTTGTAAGATTGATTAGCCATCTTTATAAGGCTACATCAATAGGTGTTAGAGGAGTTGCGACTAAGTGTTGCTTAGAAGGTGATTATCCAAGTCTTGAGTAAGGTTGGTGTATAACCCAAGGATCAAGCTTGGCTCTTGTTGTAAGGTGCTCATTTCATAGTGAAATCCAAGTAAAGGTGTTCCTTGGGACTGGAGTAGGTCACATTGACCGAACCAGGATAAATCCTCGGTGTTCTTCTCTTGTTTCTTTATTTCTGCCCGTTTTTGACTGCAGTTTTCACCCAATTTCACACAATTTGAAAAAATAGCTAAACATTTTCAAAATTCGTGATTTTTGGTGGAGTTATACTTCAGACTGTTAGCTTTCATTTGCAACAAGAATCACTTGATTTGAGCAAGGGAAAGTTAGTCTTTCAGTCTTTGCAAGATAACTGCTCCAATCTGGCTGTAATCTGACCAGTTTTGAGAAAACTTAAATTCTATATTTTTCAAGAATTTTTTAAGGTCAGTGCCTTTTGGAAACTTCATCTACACATCCTAAGGAGTGTTTTGATATAAAGATCAACCTTTTTGGTTGAGTATTCAAAGAGAAACACTGTTTGCAAAATCAGCAACATTCTGTCCAATTCTGTCCAGATTGACCATCTGAATCTTTTTATTTGGTTGAAGGGTCAAACGATCTTATTTTTGTCTGATTTTTGAACAAAGTCTTGTTAACTCATTGAAGTTCAATTCTGCAAAGTTTCATAATTTTTGAAGTTGTGTACAATTATTTGTGAATTTTTGAAAAACGGGTTCTGAATCTGAGGTGGTCTCAGATTCTGTTTTCAAAGGGGATTTTAACAAAGGGTTGTAGTGTAATTTCCGCTAACCACTATTCACCCCCCTCTAGTGGTGTTTATTGCAGGTGCACGGTCCAACATTTGGTGTCAGAGCCAGACCAACACCACTCAAAAGAAGCAAGATTCAACACCGTACGTACAATACAAGGCCAAGAAACAACAATTCTTTATATACTGCTTGTCTCAAATCCAAGGTACATACTATGGCTATTGTTTCTCACAAAGGTGAGCTGGAAGGTATGTCTACACAACGTCCTCCTCTTTTTGATGGCAATAATTTTGTTCATTGGAAACTAAGAATGAGGCTATTCTTAATGGCTATAGACATCGATTTATGGTTTATAGTTGAAGATGGGCGGTACATTCCAACGAAAGTTATACAAGTTAGTGGAGTAACTCAAGAGGCTGAAAAATATAAAAGTGAATGGTCATCGGATGATAAAAAGAAAATGTCCATGAATGCTAAAGCTATGCAGTTAGTTTTAAATGGACTTACAACTTCTGAAGCAGGATATGTGTCAAATTGCACAAGCGCACACGACATGTGAAAATCACTTGTATTAAAGCATGAAGGTACTAGTGGTGTTAAAGAGTCAAAAATAAACATGTTTATGACTGAATTAGAGTCTTTCAAAATGTTGCCAAACGAATCCATAACATTTATGGATTTGAAGATTACTAACATTTTTAATGCCCTTGAAGCTTTAGGGAAGTCATTTTCGAACAGTGAAAAGGTTCAAAAGGTGCTAAGAAGCCTCCCTGCTGAATGGGATCCAAAGGTGACTGCAATCGAGGAGACAAAGTCAATCACTAAGATGGATGAATTGATCGGGTCTCTTAAAGTCTACGAGGTAAAATTAAACCAACGAAAGTCTGAATCGTCTAAGTCATCCGGTAAGTCTATAGCTTTCAAAACAACCGAAACACATGCTAGTAACGATGATAGCAATAGTGATACTGAATTAGATGATGACTTGATATTGATCGCTAGAAAACTTAGAAAGTTTTTCAAACGTCCAAACAGGAATAGACAACGTAATTCTTCTTCTTCTTCTCAACCTAGGAAGAATAACACAAACAAATGGTATAATAAACAATTAAAGTGTTATGAATGCGGTCAAAAAGGACATATTTCATACGACTGTCCCACGAAGAAAAATAATAATAACCACAACAATAATAAACAAGCCAAGGACAAGGAGGCTCAAACGACAAAGACAAAGGAGTCTAAGGCAAGAAAAGGGAAACAAGCAATGAAGGTGAGCACATGGAGCGACTCATCCGACTCAGAATCCGAAACTGAGGAAGCTCAAGTCTGCTTCGTATCCAACGAGGTATGTTCTTCTTCTGATAGTGATTCTGATAGTGACATGACATTTGATGAAATGTATGAAGAATTCCTAAGAATGCATGCTCACTGTAAGAGGCTCTCTAAAGAAAAGAAGAAACTAGTTGAAGAAAATGACAAGTTGAAGACGTCCAACTTGGAATTTTCCGATCAACTAGAATCTCTTAAACAAGAGTCTACTAATACTCTTGATTCTTTAGAGAATAAAACTGAATCATATAGGAAAGATGAACAAAAGTTACAAATGGAAAATAAAATGTTAAAATCCAAGTTAGAAAGTTGTGAAAATGAAATAGTGCAACTTAAGTCTTCTAAATTTACCTTAGAAAAAATGATAGAACAATTTAAATCTGGTGCAAACATGTTAGACACACTCATCTCTTCACAAAAGTATGAAAATGATAAAACCGGCTTAGGCTATAAAGAAGAAAATGAAAAAGTGAATAAAAAGACTAAGTTTGTTTCATCTAGTACAAAGTTGCCATATAATACAATAAAATCAACTTTGCCTGCTACATCTTCTTCTACACCTTCTTCTACTAATATCAAGGCAAAAATACAACATACACCCATAATAGCACACACGCATAAACATACATCTAGGCCAAACTTTGTATCTAGACAACCTAGAAACTACGCCTATATGTATACAAATGCAACTAGACATAATAAAAAGCATCCAACTTATTATGAACCTAAGTATAGGCAACACTCGTATAAGTCTTATAGAAATGCCTATGATCACACTTATACTGTGCCTTTCAAGAAACAAAATCGCATGCCTTATACACATTATAAGATTCGGCCATCCTATAATGATTATCAACCATGGCACAACATGTATAACAATGCATCTTCACTTATGTGGAATAATCATGTATATGCTTATCCCTCTTATTTTAACCATGCTAAAAATGTGCCTAAAAGGTATGTTCAAGTTTGGATACCTAAGGGTTATCTAAACAAGAACAATGCCCCTAACATTCAAGGACCCAAATAAAGGGTACCTAAAACTTTGTCTCCATTGTAGGAACAACGCAAGGAATACAAGAAGGAGGCAAAGTCAAAGAATCTAAAAACCAAATGGTTTTTAGATAGTGGATGCTCGAGGCATATGACGGGTAACCCCAAACTATTCACGCAACTGGAACATATTGATGGTGGAAAGGTGACATTCGGTGACAACAACAAAGGAAAAGTTGTTGGAAGAGGAACAATCGGGGACCCTAACACATTTCAAATACGAAATGTGTTATTAGTAAGCAATCTATCTTATAATTTACTTAGTATTTCTCAACTTATAGATTGTGGTTATAATGTCTCCTTTCTTCCCAATTCTTGTGATATAATAAATGAAAAAGGAGAAATAGTATTAAAAGGAAATAGAGATGGAAATATTTATACTCTTACCTTAGATAACATGTTAGATGCTAAGGTTAAATGTCTAATATCACATGACTTAGATGTAAATTTATGGCATAGAAGATTAGGTCATATAGGAATTTCAACTATTAAGAAATTGTCTAAGAATAATCTAATTAGAGGAATGCCTAAGTTAAACTTAGATAATTTTCAAATGTGCGAAACATGTATTAAGGGAAAACACATTAAATAAACCTTAAAACCGAAACATGAAGTGAGTACTAGTCATGTACTAGAATTGCTTCACTTAGACTTATTTGGTCCAAGTAGGACAAGAAGTCTAGGTGAACACTACTATGTGTGTGTCATAGTAGATGATTACTCACGCTACACATGGACATTGTTCTTAACACACAAAGACGATGATTAGCAATCGAAACCCTTATCAAGCAACTTGAAAACATTTATGAAGAAAATGTCAAAAGAATTAGAAGTGATAGAGGTGGAGAATTTAAAAACAAAGATGTAATCAAATTTTGTGAATTATATGGAATTAAACATGAATTCTCACCACCTAGAACACCACAACTCAATGGAGTTGTTGAACGTAAAAATAGAACGATTCAAGAAGTTGCTAGGACAATGCTTTGTGAAAATAAACTACCTAAATATTTATGGGCTGAAGCTGTTAGTTGTGCATGCTATATTATAAATAGGCTAACTATTAGAAAGAAATTAAATAAAACGCCTTATGAATTGTTAAACAATAGACAACCTAAAATAGATTATCTTAAAGTATTTGGATGTAAATGTTTTGTGCTAAACACTAAGGATAATCTAGATAAATTTGAACAAAAGTCTATTGAATGCATATTTGTTGGGTATTCAACTAACTCAAGAGCATATAGGTGTTATAATCCTGCATCTAGAAAAATAATTGAATCTATACATGTGAAATTCAATGAAAATGCATGCTTTGAAGTTAGTAATAAACATCAACATAAACAAGAAACAAATGTTGAAAATATGTTTGATGATGATGTATTACTTGAGCCTATACTTGATCATCTAGAACCAACTCCCCCTGAACAAGACATGCATGAACCCTTAGATGATATAAATGAAGAAACTTTGCACTTGGAAGATAATGTAACTAATGATCCAATTACATATGATAATGTTCATACTAATGAAACATTTGAACAAGATGTGGGTGAACCTAGTCAATCTAGGAATTGGTGGCATCCTAGAGAATTAATCATTGGGGATCCAAGTGTTGGGGTTAGAACACGTAGAAATATAAGTCAACTTGAAGGACATAGCTTAATCTCACAATTAGAACCTAAGAATGTAAAGGAAGTCTTAGGTGACATAACATGGATAGAAGCTATGCATGAGAAATTGAACCAATTCACAAGGAACAATATGTGGGACTTAGTACCTAAACCTGAAGATAAGTCTATCATAGGAACTAAATGGGTGTTTAGGAATAAGATGGACGAACAAGGAAATATTACAAGAAATAAGGCTAGACTAGTCGCACAAGGTTATAATCAACAAGAAGGTATAGATTATGAAGAAACCTTTGCACCTGTTGCACGACTAGAAGCAATTAGATTATTACTTGCGATTGCAAGTCTAAGTAACATTAAACTCTTCCAAATGGATGTCAAGAGTGCTTTCTTGAATGGATACATCCAAGAAGAGGTGTTTGTCAAACAACCCCCTGGATTTGAAGATCCAAAGAATCCTAACCATGTTTACAAGCTTAAGAAAGCTTTATATGGTTTAAAACAAGCTCCAAGAGCTTGGTATGATAGATTTGCAAACTTTCTTATTGCAAATAATTATCAAAGGGGAACTATAGACAACACATTATTCCTAAAAAGAAAAGGTAATGATTTGTTAATAGTTCAAATATACGTTGACGATATCATCTTTGGTTCAACCAACCCTACCTTAGTAAAAGACTTTGAAGAGTGTATGAAGTCGGAGTTTGAAATGTCAATGGTAGGAGAGTTGAATTATTTCTTAGGACTTCAAATTAAACAAACCCCTCAAGGAATTCGTATTAGCCAACTTAAGTATGTCAATGATATGATTAAGAAGTTTGGTTTTGAAGAGTTGAAACCTACAACTACCCCCATGAGTGTTAGTACCAAACTTGATAAGGATGAAAATGGTAAACCTTTTGATGACACACTCTATAGGTCTATGATTGGATCACTGTTATACTTAACTGCATCAAGACCTGACATCATGTTTAGTGTATGTATGTGTGCTAGGTTTCAATCTTGTCCTAAGGTATCACATTACAATGCCGTGAAAAAGATCTTTAGATATCTTAAGCATACACCTCACTTAGGACTGTGGTATGATAGAAACGCTAAGTTGGAATTACACGCATATAGTGATGCTGATTATGGTGGTTGTAAGTTAGATAGAAAATCCACTAGCGGTACTTGTCAATTCATAGGAACCAATTTGATTTCTTGGTTTTCTAAAAAGCAAGCTAGTGTAGCTCTTTCTACCACTGAAGCCGAGTATATCGCTTTGAGTTTATGTACAACCCAAATACATTGGCTTAAACAGCAACTTAGTGATTTTGGCATTAAAATGAAAAAGATTCCAATTTTCTGCGATAGCACCAGTGCAATCAATCTTTCACGGAATCCGGTGCTTCATTCTAAGGCCAAACACATTGAGGTGCGATACCACTTTCTTCGCGATCATGTTCAAAATGAGGACATAGTGATAAACCATATAAGAACTGATCATCAAATTGCTGACATCTTCACCAAACCCCTTAATCAAGACACTTTTGAAAACTTACGAGCCAAATTAGGAATGATGACTTACGATATCATTGCGTAGTTCTATCTTTTGCATGATTTGCAAAATAAAGGGGGAGATAAAATAAGTACATGATTTTAATTGGTAAGTCATGGATTTTAGTTGGTAAGTCATGTTAATCATATGCTAAGTTTTGATTGGTATAAGTTTTGGAGCATAGGTTAAGGGGGAGAGTATGAGTTGAGGGGGAGCAACATACTATTTAAAAGTTGAAAACATTTGGTTAAATTTTTAATTATAAGTTGTGACATTAAAATCATGTTAGATTATTTTGAAAATCATCCAAAAGGGGGAGAATGTTGAGAAATATGTTTGGATAATTTTCAAAGTCATGATTTTAAATTGTTAATACTTAAAAATGTCATACATGGTGTTATATGTGATTAAAAGTTGAAAAAGTTCACATCGATCGATGTCTAGGGTTTTTAGAAATAATTTTCTAAAATGTGATAAAATGGTTGTTTTCATTTGTACATGATTTATACATGTTCATTATGTGCTTATTATGTGTTTTTTGTGATTATTATTGTCTTGTGACTAACATGCCTTGGAAGTTTCTACAACTTACCATAAAGGGCAAAATTGGTATTTTGAGTTTTGTAGGAACATGATATGGTGGAAATATTTCAAGAGCACATTCTTATACTATTTATCATGACTAAGTTGGTATCATGATTATTTCTGACCATCGGGATCATTTCTGGAGTTTTCTCACACCAGGGGTATTTTGGTAATTTTACCCCCAAGGGTATTTTTGGTATTTTCACTCAAGGAATCTCTTGAGCATATTATTATCTTCATTCTGGAGCTGTGTTATTGTTAGTTTGAAGATTATATGGTGATCTTATATCTTATTCTCTCAACCGATGATATTATTGACTATAGCTGGATATGTGACGATTTGAGATGTCACATTCTATTTTTTTCTTGAAGACACTCTTATATATGTTATAAGAGAATATTTATCATCATTATTCAGAGATATTAAAGGTGTCAAAGGTGTGGAAATGTTCTTGACATATAAGAAGAAATATTGGGGAATTTCGGTGTTACACATTGGCATAATCTTGTCAATTGTTATTTATTTATTTCTTCTTCAAAAATCTGAGTTGCTACACTTATATATATGTGGAAAAACGTGATTGTTAAGGTGGATATGATGTGGAGTTCATTTTATGAGTTGGAGACAAGTGGACCAACCAAAAAGGAGCTAGTTGGCAAAAATGCCAACTTGGATATTTTAAAAATATACCCAACGGTTATGTGCTTTTCTTGGGTATTTTCAGCAGATTTTTGGAAGTCAAATGGAGCTCTCACATGCCCTATTATGGTGCTTGAAGTTGGAGATAATTTGGTGATAATATCCTTCCTTATTTTTATTTAGAAAAAGCAAAAATTATTTTTGCAAAAGTGCATGGTAGCCAACGGCTACATTCAAAGTTGGAGCTGAATTTTTGTTTTGAAATGGTCTTCTCCCACATGCCTATTCTCAAGCTAGAAGTTGAGGTATTTTGGTGCATTATCTTCTTCTTATTATCTACATGTTGCAAAAGATAATTATGATAAATCCAAGGTGGAAAAATCGGCCACATCATTTTGCCAAGGTGGACCAATCATGGTGTTTTATTTTGCCAAGTGTACAAAGCCAACCATTGATGAGAAGAAATTTGGAGTTGATGATGAAGATGATGACACATTGGCATTCTTATCTTCAAAGCTCAAATCACACTATAAATAGAGGCATTGGTGAAGAAGATGAAACACACTTGAAGCTCACAAGCATTCTATAGCTTTCATATTCATCTTCTTGTTCTTGTTGTTGTATTTTGTTGTAGCAAAGGTGTTCTTGATATTTTTGTTGTGCTACAAGCCTCTTGAGCTTCATTTGTAAGATTGATTAGCCATCTTTATAAGGCTACATCAATAGGTGTTAGAGGAGTTGCAACTAAGTATTGCTTAGAAGGTGATTATCCAAGTCTTGAGTAGGGTTGGTGTATAACCCAAGGATCAAGCTTGGCTCTTGTTGTAAGGTGCTCATTTCATAGTGAAATCCAAGGAAAGGTGTTCCTTGGGACTGGAGTAGGTCACATTGACCGAACCAGGATAAATCCTCGGTGTTCTTCTCTTGTTTCTTTATTTATGTTTTCTGCCCGTTTTTGACTGCAGTTTTCACCCAACTTCACACAATTTGAAAAAATAGCTAAACATTTTCAAAATTCGTGATTTTTGGTGGAGTTATACTTCAGACTGTTAGCTTTCATTTTCAACAAGAATCACTTGATTTGAGCAAGGGAAAGTTAGTCTTTCAGTCTTTGCAAGATAACTGCTCCAATCTGGCTGCAATCTGACCAGTTTTGAGAAAACTTAAATTCTATATTTTTCAAGAATTTTTTAAGGTCAGTGCCTTTTGGAAACTTCATCTACACATCCTAAGGAGTGTTTTGATATAAAGATCAACCTTTTTGGTTGAGTATTCAAAGAGAAAAACTGTTTGCAAAATCAGTAACATTCTGTCCAATTCTGTCCAGATTGACCATCTGAATCTTTTTATTTGGTTGAAGGGTCAAACGATCTTATTTTTGTCTGATTTTTGAACAAAGTCTTGTTAACTCATTGAAGTTCAATTCTGGAAAGTTTCATAATTTTTGGAGTTGTGTACAATTATTTGTGAATTTTTGAAAAACGGGTTCTGAATCTGAGGTGGTCTCAGATTCTGTTTTCAAAGGGGATTTTAACAAAGGGTTGTAGTGTAATTTCCGCTAACCACTATTCACCCCCCTCTAGTGGTGTTTATTGCAGGTGCACGGTCCAACATTTGGTATCAGAGCCAGACCAACACCATTCAAAAGAAGCAAGATTCAACACCGTACGTACAATACAAGGCCAAGAAACAACAATTCTTTATATACTGCTTGTCTCAAATCCAAGGTACATACTATGGCTATTGTTTCTCACAAAGGTGAGCTGGAAGGTATGTCTACACAACGCCCTCCTCTTTTTGATGGCAATAATTTTGTTCATTGGAAACTAAGAATGAGGCTATTCTTAATGGCCATAGACATCGATTTATGGTTTATAGTTGAAGATGGGCGGTACATTCCAACGAAAGTTATACAAGTTAGTGGAGTAACTCAAGAGGTTGAAAAATATAAAAGTAAAAAGAAAATGTCCATGAATGCTAAAGCTATGCAGTTAGTTTTAAATGGACTTACAACTTCTGAAGCAGGATATGTGTCAAATTGCACAAGCGCACACGACATGTGAAAATCACTTGTATTAAAGCATGAAGGTACTAGTGGTGTTAAAGAGTCAAAAATAAACATGCTTATGACTGAATTAGAGTCTTTCAAAATGTTGCCAAACGAATCCATAACATTTATGGATTTGAAGATTACTAACATTTTTAATGCCCTTGAAGCTTTAGGGAAGTCATTTTCGAACAGTGAAAAGGTTCAAAAGGTGCTAAGAAGCCTTCCTGCTGAATGGGATCCAAAGGTGACTGCAATCGAGGAGACAAAGTCAATCACTAAGATGGATGAATTGATCGGGTCTCTTAAAGTCTACGAGGTAAAATTAAACCAACGAAAGTCCGAATCGTCTAAGTCATCCGGTATGTCTATAGCTTTCAAAACAACCGAAACACATGCTAGTAACGATGATAGCAATAGTGATACTGAATTAGATGATGACTTGATATTGATCGCTAGAAAACTTAGAAAGTTTTTCAAACGTCCAAACAGGAATAGACAACGTAATTCTTCTTCTTCTTCTCAACCTAGGAAGAATAACACAAACAAATGGTATAATAAACAATTAAAGTGTTATGAATGCGGTCAAAAAGGACATATTTCATACGACTGTCCCACGAAGAAAAATAATAATAACCACAACAATAATAAACAAGCCAAGGACAAGGAGGCTCAAACGACAAAGACAAAGGAGTCTAAGGCAAGAAAAGGGAAACAAGCAATGAAGGTGAGCACATGGAGCGACTCATCCGACTCAGAATCCGAAACTGAGGAAGCTCAAGTCTGCTTCGTATCCAACGAGGTATGTTCTTCTTCTGATAGTGATTCTGATAGTGACATGACATTTGATGAAATGTATGAAGAATTCCTAAGAATGCATGCTCACTGTAAGAGGCTCTCTAAAGAAAAGAAGAAACTAGTTGAAGAAAATGACAAGTTGAAGACGTCCAACTTGGAATTTTCCGATCAACTAGAATCTCTTAAACAAGAGTCTACTAATACTCTTGATTCTTTAGAGAATAAAATTGAATCATATAGGAAAGATGAACAAAAGTTACAAATGGAAAATAAAATGTTAAAATCCAAGTTAGAAAGTTGTGAAAATGAAATAGTGCAACTTAAGTCTTCTAAATTTACCTTAGAAAAAATGATAGAACAATTTAAATCTGGTGCAAACATGTTAGACACACTCATCTCTTCACAAAAGTATGAAAATGATAAAACCGGCTTAGGCTATAAAGAAGAAAATGAAAAAGTGAATAAAAAGACTAAGTTTGTTTCATCTAGTACAAAGTTGCCATATAATACAATAAAATCAACTTTGCCTGCTACATCTTCTTCTACACCTTCTTCTACTAATATCAAGGCAAAAATACAACATACACCCATAATAGCACACACGCATAAACATACATCTAGGCCAAACTTTGTATCTAGACAACCTAGAAACTACGCCTATATGTATACAAATGCAACTAGACATAATAAAAAGCATCCAACTTATTATGAACCTAAGTATAGGCAACACTCGTATAAGTCTTATAGAAATGCCTATGATCACACTTATACTGTGCCTTTCAAGAAACAAAATCGCATGCCTTATACACATTATAAGATTCGGCCATCCTATAATGATTATCAACCATGGCACAACATGTATAACAATGCATCTTCACTTATGTGGAATAATCATGTATATGCTTATCCCTCTTATTTTAACCATGCTAAAAATGTGCCTAAAAGGTATGTTCAAGTTTGGATACCTAAGGGTTATCTAAACAAGAACAATGCCCCTAACATTCAAGGACCCAAATAAAGGGTACCTAAAACTTTGTCTCCATTGTAGGAACAACGCAAGGAATACAAGAAGGAGGCAAAGTCAAAGAATCTAAAAACCAAATGGTTTTTAGATAGTGGATGCTCGAGGCATATGACGGGTAACCCCAAACTATTCACGCAACTGGAACATATTGATGGTGGAAAGGTGACATTCGGTGACAACAACAAAGGAAAAGTTGTTGGAAGAGGAACAATCGGGGACCCTAACACATTTCAAATACGAAATGTGTTATTAGTAAGCAATCTATCTTATAATTTACTTAGTATTTCTCAACTTATAGATTGTGGTTATAATGTCTCCTTTCTTCCCAATTCTTGTGATATAATAAATGAAAAAGGAGAAATAGTATTAAAAGGAAATAGAGATGGAAATATTTATACTCTTACCTTAGATAACATGTTAGATGCTAAGGTTAAATGTCTAATATCACATGACTTAGATGTAAATTTATGGCATAGAAGATTAGGTCATATAGGAATTTCAACTATTAAGAAATTGTCTAAGAAGAATCTAATTAGAGGAATGCCTAAGTTAAACTTAGATAATTTTCAAATGTGCGAAACATGTATTAAGGGAAAACACATTAAATAAACCTTAAAACCGAAACATGAAGTGAGTACTAGTCATGTACTAGAATTGCTTCACTTAGACTTATTTGGTCCAAGTAGGACAAGAAGTCTAGGTGAACACTACTATGTGTGTGTCATAGTAGATGATTACTCACGCTACACATGGACATTGTTCTTAACACACAAAGACGATGATTAGCAATCGAAACCCTTATCAAGCAACTTGAAAACATTTATGAAGAAAATGTCAAAAGAATTAGAAGTGATAGAGGTGGAGAATTTAAAAACAAAGATGTAATCAAATTTTGTGAATTATATGGAATTAAACATGAATTCTCACCACCTAGAACACCACAACTCAATGGAGTTGTTGAACGTAAAAATAGAACGATTCAAGAAGTTGCTAGGACAATGCTTTGTGAAAATAAACTACCTAAATATTTATGGGCTGAAGCTGTTAGTTGTGCATGCTATATTATAAATAGGCTAACTATTAGAAAGAAATTAAATAAAACGCCTTATGAATTGCTAAACAATAGACAACCTAAAATAGATTATCTTAAAGTATTTGGATGTAAATGTTTTGTGCTAAACACTAAGGATAATCTAGATAAATTTGAACAAAAGTCTATTGAATGCATATTTGTTGGGTATTCAACTAACTCAAGAGCATATAGGTGTTATAATCCTGCATCTAGAAAAATAATTGAATCTATACATGTGAAATTCAATGAAAATGCATGCTTTGAAGTTAGTAATAAACATCAACATAAACAAGAAACAAATGTTGAAAATATGTTTGATGATGATGTATTACTTGAGCCTATACTTGATCATCTAGAACCAACTCCCCCTGAACAAGACATGCATGAACCCTCAGATGATATAAATGAAGAAACTTTGCACTTGGAAGATAATGTAACTAATGATCCAATTACATATGATAATGTTCATACTAATGAAACATTTGAACAAGATGTGGGTGAACCTAGTCAATCTAGGAATTGGTGGCATCCTAGAGAATTAATCATTGGGGATCCAAGTGTTGGGGTTAGAACACGTAGAAATATAAGTCAACTTGAAGGACATAGCTTAATCTCACAATTAGAACCTAAGAATGTAAAGGAAGTCTTAGGTGACATAACATGGATAGAAGCTATGCATGAGGAATTGAACCAATTCACAAGGAACAATGTGTGGGACTTAGTACCTAAACCTGAAGATAAGTCTATCATAGGAACTAAATGGGTGTTTAGGAATAAGATGGACGAACAAGGAAACATTACAAGAAATAAGGCTAGACTAGTCGCACAAGGTTATAATCAACAAGAAGGTATAGATTATGAAGAAACCTTTGCACCTGTTGCACGACTAGAAGCAATTAGATTATTACTTGCGATTGCAAGTCTAAGTAACATTAAACTCTTCCAAATGGATGTCAAGAGTGCTTTCTTGAATGGATACATCCAAGAAGAGGTGTTTGTCAAACAACCCCCTGGATTCGAAGATCCAAAGAATCCTAATACAGCACGCACCCACCAATATACACACGCATAAACATACGTCTAGGACAAATTTTGCATCTAGACAACCTATAAATTATGCCTATATATATACGAATACAACTAGAAAGTGTTGAGAAATATGTTTCGATAATTTTCAAAGTCATGATTTTAAGTGTTTAATACTTAAAAATGTCATACATGGTGTTATATGTGATTAAAAGTTAAAAAAGTTGACATCGGTCTCTCAGGTTGTTGTACATCGATCGATGTCTAGGGCTTTTAGAAATAATTTTCTAAAATGTGATAAAATGGTTGTTTTCATTTGTACATGATTTATACATGTTCATTATGTGCTTATTATGTGTTTTTGGTGATCATTATTGTCTTGTGACTAACATGCCTTGGAAGTTTCTACAACTTACCAAAAAGGGCAAAATTGGTATTTTGAGTTTTGTAGGAACATGATATGGTGGAAATATTTCAAGAGCATATTCTTATACTATTTATCATGACAAAGTTTATATCATGATTATTTATGATCATCCGGGACATTTCTGGAGTTTTCTCACACCAGGGGTATTTTGGTCATTTTACCCCCGAGGGTATTTTTGGTATTTTCACTCAAGGAATCTCTTGAGCATATTATTATCTTCATTCTGGAGCTGTGTTATTATTATTTTGAAGATAATATGGTGATCTTATATCTTTTTCTCTCAACCGATGATATTATTGACTATAGCTGGATATGTGACGATTTGAGATGTCACATTCTAATTTTTCTCGAAGACCCTCTTATATATGTTATAAGAGAATATTTATCATCATTATTCAGAGATATTAAAGGTGTCAAAGGTGTGGAAATGATCTCAACATATAAGAAGAAATATTGGGGAATTTCTGTGTTACACGTTGACATAATCTTGTCAAATTGTTATCTATTTATTTCTTCTTCAAAAAATCTGAGTTGCTACACATATATCTATGTTGAAAAACGTGAATATGCTGGTGGATATGATGTGGAGTTCATTTTATGAGTTGGAGACAAGTGGACCAACCAAAAAGGAGCTAGTTGGCAAAATTGCCAACTTGGAGTTTACTAAAAATAGAGAAGTATCCTCAGCTCTTTAACTAAGGTACGTAAGTTTCGAGGACGAAACTTTTTGTAAGGGGGGTGGAATGTCATGCCCGTGACTTTTAAGCACGACTTTTAATACTTAAAGGTCAACCGTACATGCAATTTAATTAATGATATAGGATTACTTAAAATATAGGAAAATAAGAAAAGGGGTTAAAAGTAGAATTAAAGGTAATTAAAGAAAATTACCTAAAAGGTCCCTACTAAAGGATAGGGGAGTTACACAACACTTAGTATAACTCCCCATCTCAGCCTAAGGGGACGGTTATAACACCAAAAAGGAGAGGAGAAAACGCAGGAGAAAGAGAGAGAAGAGAAAAGGAGAGGAAAAAGATTAAGAGAAGAAGGAAAAGGCCAATCTAGGTTCAATCCTTATCAAGGTTCTGCAGTAAATTCGTAAGGCTAACTAGAAACAAAGGCAAGTAATCTTTCTATACGCTTTACGCAAATTTTGATACTTTAGGCCCTATGTTCCTACAAAGAGAAAACTTGGATCACAGATTAGTAATCTTGACTTGTCTATGTTAAATGCTTTACTATATGTAATTGTTGTTGCTAGTTGCGTAAAGTCTTATTCTTTGGGCCATATTTCTGAAAATAGTTATGTGGTGCTTTGTTGTTTGTCAAGCATGCCCATGAAAGTGTATTCTTGATGTGTGTATTGTCTTGTTCTATTCTTGTGTTGGTTGTCTACACCTAGATGTTTGAGAGTAAGTGCAGGGAATTGAAGGATGAATGATGGCATTGTTATAGACTTGTTGTGTTGGGAATGTTGATGGTATCTTTTGAAGGTTATGAATGATAGAAGGTTAAGAGTGGATATTATTAGACATAATTAAGCATCAATTCATGTTAGATGTGTGTTAAGTATGATGAATCTGGAGGGTAAGATGGATCTTGAGAGGTTTAACATGAAAGGGTTGAAGGAGGAAGGAGAAGGGAGGAAGTTACTACAGAAAAACTGCAGTTTAGAACCGTCAGAACACTTCGAACACCTACATTAAGCGCTCGATGTCACATTAGACGCCTAATGTAGGCGTTCAATGTGTCCCAGAGCATCCCCGTACACTTCGAACACCTACATTAGGCGCTCTATGTCACATTAGGCGCTTCATGTAGGCGTTCGATGTATACGGCACATCCCCGAACACTTCGAACGCCTAGTATAGGTGCTCCATGTCCACATTAGGCACTCCATGTAGCGTTCGAAGTATACTGGAAGTCTTTTTGACCCTTTAGGCGCCCTATGTATGTGTAGTAACTTTATACACTCCTTATGAACATAAAATACAAGGGTATTTGAGGTGTAATTGAGGTGTAGATGGTAAGTTTGATTAAGTAAGAATAAGATTGAATCCCAAGTAAATTAGTGAGGCGAACGGACTTGGAAAGATACGAACATGGAGTGTTTGAGGTGCAAGACCGTATACTTGATATGTAAGATGTATGTGTGTGTGTTACATGCTTGATACGAAGTTACATGTGCATCATGTATCATGACATGGGCACTTGCATTTGATTTGAGAATTGCTTTGCGAAAGAACATGTGTGTACAAGAGAAGTTTAAAGTTTTCGAAAGACAAAATGGCTGCTGGTTGATCGCAGGGTATAAAAGTCACGCCTGCGTAAGCAGGGTATAAAAGCGTGACCTGTGAATCAATAGCAGGGTATAAAATATGTTATGGGGCCGTGGACCTATCAGCACGGAAAAATAAAGTATTTTATGGGGCCGTGGACCTATCAGCACGGGGTATAAAGTTATATGTTATGGGTCCGTGGACCTTTCAGCACGGGGTATAAAGTTCTGTTTGCTGTGGACTGATCACCCACAGGGTATAAAGTTCTGCTACGCGAAGAATATGATAAGAAGAGTTATGAAATGCTTTGTGAAATGACACGCATCACATGTTTATGAAAGAAGACAAATGCATGGGTGTTGTGTGTGGTTTGAAAGAAGTACATGCATCATGATACACGAAGCATAAGACTTGACATGCAAGATATGTGATTAGTCTATGTCTTATTTATATGATATGTTGTTTAATACATGTTTGTCCTCGTATCCGCATGTCCTTTATGTGATTTATCTGTTTTGAAGAATTCTTAGAAAGATGCTATTTGCTAACCCGAGCACCTTATTTTGGGCAATGACTTGTACACTGGTGACTCGTCGTGTGTGATCCCGTAAGGTGTATAGACGAGTTACTTGCTGGCGATATTTTCGCGAAGAACAGATACTGTATTCCTTTTCGGGTGAGCCAGAGTATGAGATGATATTTATCGAAGACGATGGCGAGTGGGCTCAATGGGATGACGGGCATGAAAATAGATAGACGTTTGATTACTCTCTTTAAGTTTGGAAACTCAATGCTTATTATGTTGTACTGGAACTCATGTTAGCTAGAAGAACAAACATCTTTTATTTTCGTTGTACTTTCTGGTTGTATTAATGATGATGAAGTTTTAAATTTTATGACGTTTCCGCTGATTCATCTTACGTCATGAATGAGGTACGCTTGATCTGCTTGACGCTTCGTAGTTCTCATAGTAGACTACGGCGGGTGCACTGGTTCCGATGGCAGTATCGAGCCGGGGCGCTACACATACCGTCTTGAAGACACGTATCAGGGGTGGTTCGATGTTCTTGGACCACGAACAAGCTTCAAGGAGACGGATATAGCTCAGTCCAAACAAGAGACACGCGATCAAGGGTTATTGTTGAACCGTTCTTGTCACTGAACAAGGTTTGTGGAAGACACGCTTAGAACGAAGGAAAGATTCGTTCTTTTGAAGTGAGACACGCATCACATTTTCTTTAACTCATGTTGGATAATCTCAAACTTAATTTGAGAAAGAATTGATGTAATTATTTTAAGGCAATGAGGTAACGTTGTTGTTGTATTCTAGAAAGAGAATTAATAGTATTTTTTTTCATATCCATTTTCTTTCTTAACTTTGTCTACTTTAGGTAACTTGGGAAGAATGTTATCAAATTCTTGTACAAGGAACAGAAAAGGACTTTTTTTTAAAAAAAAAAAAGGAACAGAAAAAGACAATACAATTCTTTGAACCAAACAATGACGGAGTTGGGAAAACTTGAGGAACCCATAACTGTGTCCTGAGGGTGGATGTAAAATCATTTGAATCTAATTTTGAAAAGCTTATGGGTCATCGGGAAACAAACTCCATGTGTTTCTAACATATGGGTATGGTTGCGTACATCTGACTCTCCATACTTCGTCATAGGCGGGAGCCTCTAAAGCAATGAGTAATGTTGTTGTTGTTTGAAAAGCTTACTTTTACGTGCATGATATGATCATATTTCAAGCACCAAAATTTCTTTGAATATTATAGGTAGCTTTGACTGAGATGCAGCAGTTTGTTCAATATTTTAGAGCATAACCTTCTACTACCATCCGTCCAAAAGAAGCAAGAAAAATAGAATGGAAAACCTCCATAAGTGTTGTCCAGACGACGGGAAGTGATTTTCTGTCCAACTTCATATTTCATTTTCATGTTTCAAGAGTAAAAAGTTGGTATGTTAATTTTTTCCAATATAATCTTGGTTTTGCTAATGAGACAGAGAAGTGGAATAGGAAACTGAACCAGAAAATCTCATTCTAGAGGCACCATTTACCACTTTCTTTATAGTTCAATAATATTATAAAATTCTATCGGTAAATTTATGGTGTTAAATGAATGACTATTAGACAATTATAAATTAATAAAATAAAGAATAGTTGACATGTGGCAGCGATTGATGTGCAAAGCCGGATGCCCGCGTCCAATTATTATGTTTCTTATTGATGATTGAGTAGCTGATATGATTTACTCAATGACATACTGAAATGGAGCAAAAAACGACAATACTGTCTCAGACGTGGATTCTGTCTTGAGCCGCCATCTATTGAAGCACATCATTTGATTTGTTTCTGGTCTATGGTAGGAGAACACGGTTCGAAAAAGGGTTTCTGAGGCTCCAAAAGGAGGAAGGGAGGAGCGGGGGGGGGGGGGAACTGGTCCGTTAGACTAGGCCTGTCAAAACTTACCAGATATCCGACATCCGAATTCGAATTCGGCTTTCCGAATCGAATATGGTAAGAGCTGTACATTCGTTTCACCGTATTCGAATTCGTATCCGAATAGTATTAGAAAAACAAATACGAATATGGTATAGTCATTACCGTATCCGAATATCCGTATCCGAATAGATATTTTTAAAATTAAATAAAAATATATAATAAAATATATAATAATATATAAAAAAATATGTAAAAATATTTATTTTTAAAATTTAAAAAAAATATATATGAAAATATGTATACGGCACTGTTGTAAATTTGCTGGTTTCGAATTCGGATATCCGGATTCGGATATTCCAACAAATTTGAAATAGATATAATACGGATTCGGATATCCGGCACCGAATTCGAATCCGAACAAATTCGAATTCGGATGACTTCCTAAATATCCATCCGGATTCGGATACGAATTCGGATATAGTTAGACAAAAACGAATTCGAATACGGATACTGTGTTACCGTATTCGTTTTATCCGTTTGACATCCCTACGTTAGACCAAATAATAATTACAGATGCAAATTTGTTTTAGGGAAAATAGTAGGCATAATTTAGTAGTGAAGATTATTTAATAAATTATCATTAATCTCAATCGTCAGAATCATTTTATTTTCTTAACCGATTTACGATTTATCACCCTAGCCATTGATTAAGTTCCAATATGATAAATGCACGATTTTATTTCGGTATTTGGTTAATCATTTATTACAATAATGTATGTTTACTTATAATTATCTCAACGTAAGTGGAGTAGCAAATATTCTGGGTTCCTGTTTTAGTGTTTTAAAATGTGTCTTTCCTAGGGTTAACTTCTAATACTAGTATTGGAGTAATTGTATGTAAGCAATTTCATTAAGTAGTTTAATAGCTGATATTCTATTTGTATTTTTGTATTTACTAAATTCCTTCAATAGTGTACTACCACACCATATTCTATTATTGTGTCATTAGTGTATGTATATATATAGAACCGCGGTTCTCACTGGAATCAAACTTTCTATCCATTGGAATGTAGGTATTGTTTGTATGTATCTCACCCTCTCCAGAACTTCGTTACATATACTGGACATGATTGTTGTCGTTGTAGTAGTTTAAATAAAATAGTAGGTTTTTATAGAATAAACTTGTAAGAAGACATGAAACTCCATAATTGTTGTCTAGGGAGACTCCACCACCAGTATAAAGTCTAACCTATTTATAATTTTCAATGGTTAAAATCTCTGTACGAAAGCGCTTCTCTAGGGAAAATACTGAAACATGTTCATTGTGGTTATTATCCAGTGAGTTAATGGCCATAGTTTTGGTGTTTAATTAAGTATTCATTATCGTAGTGATTGGTTGAGCGCGGCAGGCCTGAGAGATTACTGCTTCGTGACCTTGAGGTCACATGTTCGGTTTCGGAAACAGTCTCTTGCACAAAGTGTAGCGTAAGGATGCGTCAATCAGATCGCAAAACGATCCGGCCCCTCCCTGCACCCTGCAGGGTTCAAACAATAGAAATACCCTCTTACACAAAGTGTAAGGTAAGAATGCGCACATCAAATCGTGAAGCGATCCGGTCCCTTTCTAAACCCTGCATAAACAGGAAAGACTAATGCACCAAAAATGTCTTTTTTATGGTAGTGATTGGTTGCCGACCAATAATTTGAAACATATAGAGTAACCAATATTTTCCGACCAAACAGGAAATACATCAGATACTTTTCTTTTCTATCATTGCATAATTCTTATTTCCTAATTGGCTATATTAATATAGTTTAAATCTCTCATCATAACGCTTTTTAATTATTCACTTGAATACTGTGTATACTAACTAATAACTCTATATACAATATGAAATCTATAAAAATACTGTAAAAAACTATATGAAGAGATCCAAAGTAAAGTAAAATAAAATATATTATATCTTAACCCAACTTGAGGAGTTTTCTCCTAGATTGTGGCGCAACAAAAGACAAAAGTTTGTCTGAATGTGTGGCTGACTGCTGACATCAATATTGATGCCAAAAATATAATAACAAAATAACAGTGAGGCGAATTTTTATTTTTATTTTTTTGATTAGTATAGTGAGGCGAATTTGATGGGGGAACTACAAATTCGAGATATTACAGCGGGCTGGGATCTCCTCACCCCTTTGTGACCACACGACACGTGACAGCAAAGGGTGACCACACGACACGTGGCAGCAAAGGGGTGGTGAGGTTGGATGAGGGTCACTTGCATCTAGTCTCACCATCCCCTTGCTGTCACGTGTCGTGCGGTCACGCGTCACCGTAATCCCTTGCAGTGAGGTGATCCTATCGCTCCATCCCTTGTCATCTTATGATTTCACAATGGACCCAAAATACGGTTCTTTAGCAAGTTTCCCGCCTATTGGAGAAGCAAGGTCCACCGCACATGCATGGGGAATCACAAATTCCCCTCTAGTCCTTTCCTAGAGAGAGATAACAAGAAAAACCCGAGAGATAATTTACTACAGGGATTTTAGAAAATTAATAACCTTCCTATTATTACTACTATTTTTACTGAAGGGTGGTTAAAGGTTGTTTTTATCAGTTGTAGGTAAGGCTGTTGAACGAACAGAACTGTTCGCGAACTGTTCGAGTTCGGTTCATGTTCGTTCAGTAATTATTTGTTAACGAACCGGATTCGAACATGTAATTGGATTCGTTTAGTTAAACGAACCGAATTATTTGCAAACAGTTCGGCTCGTTTAAACAGTTATAAGGTTATCGAGCTGCATTCGAACTAATTTTACAGTTTGTTTAGCTAAACGAACCGAGACAAACAGTTCGTTTAGCTAAACGAATCTGAATTCGTAAACCTAGTATTCGGTTCGTCGCGGTTCGTTAACACCCTGGTTGTATCTTTCATCTTTTTATTCATCTATTACAATCATGACATATATATTGATTTGGAAAAAACCTAAACGTACATTACATGACTCTATTAGTTAGAAAATATGAGTAAAAGATGAGTTAGATCATCTTTTTTCTCCTTGGCAAGAAAGGAAACATGTTTTTTTAAAGAAATGATCTTCTAGCTCCTAGATAGTATAACAAAAGATATCAACTCGGTTCTTAAATTATCCAATTACAAACTCAAATGCTTATTTATTTGGCACTTTTCTTCGTCCAAAAAAAATATGATACTAATTTGACTGAGTATATTTTACTTGAACCATGCTAAGTCAAACTATGTTAAGATTTTTTGGGGCGTATGAAAAACAAATTTTATATTCTTGGTTACTACAATAGACAAACATTAGTCATGTTATATACATTCTTAAATATGGATTTATAGCTAAAATCTGGAATTCATGCATATTTAATTAATATATATATATATATATATATATATATATTAAACATTGGTAGTTTTACGTACAAAAAACATATTTCTATTTAAGAGGAGGGTTCAAGAAAGAATAATTTAGAAGTGAGTCTTTACCTATTACATACAAGATCTAGATGAGCTTATTTTTGGAAGGACAATATACATTAAAGGTGATGAAACAGATTTTTGTTATATAACATATATGTTTTTATTAACGAGGTTTTAGTTTAATAGTTAAATGACGCTTTAAAAGTAAAGGTACATGAGAAATAATGCCATATTTTCCCCTAATAGTTTAAGGGCATGAATACAAATTGTGAAAATACAAAGGGCTTTGGAATATTTTGAGGCAAAAGCTGAAATTTATCATCCCATATATTCATCGTCCTATTTCTAAAGAACATATATAGAAGATGTCAATCAGCAACACTCTTATATTGAGCTTTGGAATATTTTAATTCCATCTTCATCAATCATTTGACTGATTGAAATTGGAAAGTCAGAATTGGTTCATTAATTGCATCTCTGTCATCATCTCTCTTTTATTGCTCAGCTTCTCCAAATACAAATCCGAACAGTTTCTCTGTGCAATCACAATCTTTGCAGGTAACAAGTACTCTTACAGCCCATCAAAATTCCCTCAGCAGATTTCCTTTTTTGATTAACTCTTCTTCTCACTGCACTGCTGTTCCATCTTTTCTGGCTTGATATGACATTTTTTTTTGTTTAAATGATACGATACCCAGTTCTTTATTTGAGCTTTTACACATGCATTCACTTGTATGTGTGAATGATGTTGTGGGTGCATAAAGAGCTGATCGGTTTTTGTAGGAATACCCATTTTGGTTACAAGGGATGACCCGTTTTTGTGTGGATTAAGTTATGTAAATCTTCCTTCTTGTTCTTCATTCTGTTGATATAGTCTTGTCGGTTTTCATTTGTTAAACTCAGAAAGGGTCGCCTTAAATATTGTATAGGATCAGATATAACTGTTTTTTCCTTTGATTTTGTACCTTTTTTTCCAATCTGCTTCGAATTTCTAATCTGAAGGAATTTTCATGGAGTAACTTGCTAAAATCGAGCTGGGTTTTCTTTCATCCGTAAGAAGACTTAATGGTTGTGTGTGAATTTGTTGTCCAGTCTCCATAGAAAGAAATGGGTTTCTCCAGGCTAAAGAATAATGAAGGTAGGGGCCAAAAAAAGCTTAGCTAGCTCCTTGTATACTTGCATTACTCTAGGAACCGGCCAGCAATCTGATATCCTCCTGAAAGAAACTCTCTTCTGTCTGTTATGAAAATGAGGAAACAAGACAATGAACAACAGAAGAAATTCGTGAAGAAGCTTGGCTTGAGGCGTGTATACCACTTTCCGTAAGAAATATTTGCTCCCACTAGATGCTGCAGGGTTATAGGCAAACTTCCTCCTAGGATACAACAGCCAACAATCTCTAATCCTCAGCAAATAGGATTGAGATTCAATGGACTTTCAAGAACAAGAGTGAAAATGAGTAGGATGAAGAATATGGAATGCAAGAACAACTCTAGATCAATATGTCTTGAACAATGGGTTGTAATAGTCTATTTATAGGCTCTTCATCTCCATTCAGACAGTTTTTAGACGTTGCAAGGTGGTTGGAGGAGGTTCCATGGTGCAAAAGTTGCAACTCTAGATGAAAAGTTACACCTGCTGGCACATCGATCGATTGATGTCTCACAGTAGCTTCCAACTTTCCATCCAACCCACTTCGATCGATCTATGTATCGATCTATGTTGGATAGAAAGTTTTAACTTTGCACTCAGGGTACATCGATCGATCGATCGATGTGATCGATCTATGTTCGGTAGAATACTCAACTTCATTTTCAAGCCACATGGATCTATCCAATTGAGACATGGATCGATCCATGTCATGAGTACATCTATTTTTGCTTATTCTAACACCAATACACCTTCATTCTTCATCCCATTGCCTTTACAAACTATTATAACAATCCTCCACTTAGTTTGTAAAGCAACTTATGACATTTCATGCATTTAAGAACTATCTTTCGATTTGAACCTCTTATTAGTATAACACTTCAAAGTTCTAATGAAATCATGATAGCTAAAAAGCCTTGAATCAGATTTCTATATGTTAGAACCGGAAACATTATACACATGAAACCACTCTCTTTAGAAGTCCATTTTAAACCGCACTTTATGGCCTTGTGCTACCCCTAGTATTCATGAACATTTCAAGATCATTGCTTGTCGAAGCGGCACCATTTCCTATGTTCATATAGGTGAAGATTAAGATAGTTCCTCTTAATCCTTCATTAAGAGTGCTATGGACACTCACCCTCCTTTAACACCAACATTCCAATTTTTTAAAGATCAATGTCATGCGGTTTGATTCTTTAAAGATCAATCGTAGTGCTTTAATACCTCACTTTGTGACTTGTTGTTACCCATTGAACCTTTGGCTAGTGGTATGCTAGACAAGGTTGGGTTTCTATCACAAGTGAACTTATCACATACGTCTCAATCACATCCCTGAAGATGTACTTTGTACCAAGTCTTTTGATAGACTCTTTGTCAGCGGATCCGCCAGGTTATTACAGGATCTGACGTATGCAATGGCTATTACACCATCCATAATCAATTGCCTTATATAATCATGCCTAAGACTGACATGTCTAGATTTCACATTGTAGATTTTACTATAAGCTCTAGACATCGTTGCTTGTCTATCACAGTGTAAAGACATGGCTGGCTTCGGTTGTGGCCACAACTCTATATCCAATAAAAGATTTCTCAGCCTTTCCGCTTCTTTACCGGCAGATCTCAACGCTATGAATTCGGATTCCATTGTAGAATGAGTTATGCATGTCTGTTTCTTTGAAGCCCAAGAAACAGCACCACTACCCAATATAAATATCCAACCAGTAGTGGATTTGTTATCACCAACGCTAGTTATCCAACTAGCATCAGTATAACCTTCTAATACGGCTGGAAAACTATTATAAAACAATCTGTAATTCATAGTCCTCTTCAAGTACCCAAGTACTCACACGATTGCCTTCCAATGGTCTATACTAGGATTACTAGTATACCTTGATAATTTACATACCGCAAAGGCAATATCCGGTCTAGTGCAATGCATAGCATACATTAAACTACCAATTGCACTAGCATATTCCAATTGTGCTACCGCTCTACCGGTATGTCCAGTCAATTTGTATGAGGCATCGAATGGTGTGTTTGCTTCTTTGATCTCCAAGTGTTTGAACTTATTCAACACTTTGTTTATGTAATGAGATTGACAAAGAGCAAAACCCCCACTATGTTTGGACACCTTTATCCCTAAGATAGTATCTACCTCACCCAAATCTTTTATTTGGAATTGTGAAGTTAAATACTTCTTAGTTTCATTTACTCCTTCCATATTAGTACCGATAATTAGCATGTCATCTACGTACAAACAAATAATAACACCATATTTGTCTGTAAACTTGGAATATACACACTTATCTGCACCATTATGCCAGAAACCATTCTTTAAAATGGTAGTATCAAACTTTTCATGCCATTGTTTCGGTGCTTGTTTCAATCCGTACAATGACCTTATCAATTTGCACACTTTGTGCTCATTCCCCGGAAGTACAAAACCTTCCGGTTGTTCCATATAGACCTCTTCGTCTAAATCACCATTGAGAAATGCAGTCTTAACATCCATTTGATGAATAACCAAGTTATTTATGGATGCTAACGCTATCAACGCTCTAATGGATGTTATTCTCGCAACTGGAGCATACGTGTCAAAATAGTCTATTCCTTCTCGTTGTCTAAAGCCTTTCGCTACTAATCTAGCCTTGAAAGTTTGAAGTGAACCATCCGAATTGTATTTTCTTCTAAATACCCATTTACCCATTTACATCCAATTGCTTTGGAACTTGGAGGCAAATCAGTGAGAACCCACATATTGTTAGACAATAACGAATTCATCTCATCATCAATTGCTTCCTTCCAAAATGATGCATCTCTCGATTGCATCGCCTCCTTAAAGGATTTTGGATCATCTTCCACGCTTAGTACAATAGGTATTTGATTAAACACCTTTGTCCTATTACCTTCAACTAAAAAAGTAATGGATTGCAAAGAAATGAAGTCCGGATGTAAATACTTTTCCTTTCTAGCACGTTGACTTCTCCTAACCTCAGTTGGAGAATCTTGATTTTGATCATCAACACTAGAAGGATCATTTGAGAAATCTCCAACAATAGGTTCATTCAAATTCTCACTTGTTGAACTTTGATTTGAATCTGTTCTCAAGAATTTATTCTCAAGAAATTCAACATCTCTAGATTCAACAACCACATTGGATTCTAAATCTAGAATCCTATATGTTTTAGAGTTTTCGGCATAGCCAATAAAGACACCATTAAGAGCTCTTGGCCCCAACTTAGTCCTCTTCGGATCCGGAACTCTATAATAGGCTAGACAACCCCAAACTCTAAGACAACTTAGATTTGGTTTTCGTTTCTTCCATATTTCGTATGGAGAAACTTTGAACTTTTTAGAAGGATTTCTATTGTGAATATGACAAGCCGTCAACAAGGCTTCTCCCCACAAATTTTTTGGCAAACCAGAGTTTATTAACATTGCATTTAGCATGTTAACTAAACTTCTATTCTTTCTTTTAGCCAAACCGTTTTGTTGGGGTGTGTATGGAGCACTTTTCTGGTGTATGGTACCATTCTCCTCACAGAATTGATTAAATTCAAGAGGAAAATATTCACCACCACGATCACTCCTTAGAACTTTGATTTTCAATCCCGATTGATTTTCAACTTCCATTTTATAGACTTTGAACATGTCAAAGGCTTCATCTTTATGCCTTAGTAAATATACATAAGTATATCTAGAGGCATCATCAATGAAAGTTATGAAATATCGATTTCCACCTCGGGTTAAAACACTATTCAATTCACAAATATCTGAATGAACAAGTTCTAAGAGATCGGTTTTCCGTTCTACTTTCGGAAACGGTTTCTTTGTCATCTTAGCTTGTATGCATACTTCACATGTTCTTTCATTTTCATCTTTGCACGAAATTAAGGCATGCTTAGACATGAATTTAATAGTAGTACTACTAATATGTGCAAGTCTATTATGCCACAATGAAAAAGAAGAATCAACAGAGTAAACATAAACCGCAGAATTTTTATTGATACTTAATTTAAACATCCCGTCGCAAGTATAACCCTTGCCGACAAAGATAACATTCTTGGACAATATAATTTTGTCTCCCTCCATTACAATCTTGAATCCATTCTTACAAACAAGACTAGCAGATACAAGATTCTTTAAAAACTCAAGTACATGTAGAACGTTGACTAATAACAACTTCTTTCCAGAAGTAAAGTCTAACTCTATACTACCTTTACCCAAGACTTTTGTGGCGCTGCGGTTTCCCATCAAAACTTGTTGGCTATCATCCACAACTTGATAGGTCTTGAACAAAGCCCTATTGTTGCATACGTGTGCAGTTGCATCCAAATCGAACCATCAGTCATTTGTGATTTCGTTCGTAGCCATATGAAGTTCAGTTACCATACCAACATGCAATCCGGAAACCATTGCTACCAGCTGATCAGTCTCAATGTTTACCATGTTCGCATTGTTGGTAATTTAGGAACTACCACCCTGCTTTTGTTTCTTTCGAAACGAACAGTCCTTGAGATGTCCTTTCTTACCACAATTATAACATCTCTTGCCTTTCTTGGATTCTGCTTTGTCTGTGGATTCAGAAAAATCGAAGTTCTTTCTTTTGTTTCCAATTGAACTCCCTGTTTTCCCTTTGACATAATGCACTCTAGGTGCATCATCAGAGACATGTCTCTTTACAAGACTCCTTGTCTCCTCTTCAATCCGCAAATGCTTTTGAAGTTGTTCAAGGTAAAAAGATTCAGTTGAGTGTAGTAATTTCTTCCTGTAGTCATTCTAACTAGGGGGAAGCTTCGCAATTATCCCTCCTACTTGTAATACCTCAGAAACTTCTACACCCAACTCTTTCAGTTTGGACACAATGACCTGCAACTCGTGCACTTGGTCCATGATTGACAAATTTTCAACCATTTTAAAATTAAAATACTTCATCACCTGGAATTTGTCTGCGCCTTGTTTCTCGTTGTTGTATTTGAACTCCAAGGCGTTCCATATCTCCTTTGATGATGAAGTTGTCGTGAACAGATCGTAGATACGATCTGACAGGTTGTTGAGAATATGCCCACGATATAGCATATTAGAGTAAATTGCAGTTAGCACCCAAACTTTGGTCACATTTTCCAGGAGTAAATTTCAGTTAGCACCCAAACGTTTGTCACATAATCCAGTTAGCATTTAAACGTTCCGAAACCTCAGTTGGCATCCAAACGTGGTCAAAATTGATTCAATTAACACCAAATTACCGGCTGCGACCTTTGACTTTTTAAATGAAACCGTTGACTGACTCATTTAACATTGAAATACCAATTTTACCCCTGAATTTATGTCATTGGCAGTAAAATGTGGCAACTGTCTGATTCTTGCACCATTTCCCCCCATTTCCTGGCACCAAAAATGGCAGACTCTTTAGTCTTCACCTCGTAAAGCTCATATCCTCCATCAACTCTCACCCCATTAAAATGATTCCTAACAGCAACCACAACCTCAACCACCTGAAAATGCCCCTGTGTTAATTGCGAAGAAGAACCAATTGAAGAATGAGTATTTCTTTTTGGCTTCTTTCGTCGGATTCGTCGAATTGGTCGGCGCCGAAGCTGGAGACGCAGGGCTTTATGCCGCCGGTGTCGAGGGCAATGAGAGAGAGGGCTATGTAAAGTAAGGTTGTTTGGAGAGTTAGCCATTCTGAAAATTTTCCACCAAGCCCACGCCAACAAGAAGAAATGAAGAAAAAGTAAAACTAAAATAAACATTAAAATCGCTTGGGGAAATCGAAGAAACAATTGCGGAAAATAATCCAACCCCAGTCCACAAAACAAGCCAATGTGCCCCACAAGTTTATACTTTGAAACCTGTAGCAACCTTCTTCCTTCTCCTTTTGCAGAAGCAATCTGCAGTTGTTTGGTTGATTGTTTTGGAGGAGCAATCTTCAATTGGAGAACTGACTCCTCCCTCGTCCTCGTCCTCTTCTTCTACCCCGTCGTTAGTCCTCCTCTTCGTCACTTAGATCTACAGATAATGCCTGTCGTCGTAGGTCCGTACTTCATCCTCTGCCTGAGAAGAAATCGGCTGATAGAATCCCGGTAAATCGTCGGAGTTTGTATCGGAATCGCTTCGCCATCGGCATTATCTTCGATATAACCGTTCGCCGCGTTCATTGAGGCGGCAACGATCCAAACTCCAAATCTTCTCCTTTTCTTGAGGCTGTCGATGGAGGGTGATAGTGTTAATGACACCATTCCATGTTACACATTATGGAAATATTCGAAGATTGGTCATGTTCAATTAAAGAGGCGATTTTCCCTCTAGGTCATTCTGGAATCGTTTGATGCATCTCTGTATACAAATAACTCACCATGGAACTGTAGCAGTATAAGGGAGGGAAATGGATGACGTTGATTTTGGGGAGAAACTTTATTTGGCGCTAAAATTTGATGAAACCGGCTGCAGCAGGTCAGCAGCCGGTTTCTGGTGTTAATTGAATCAATTTTGACCACGTTTGGATGCCAACTGAGGTTTCGGAACGTTTAAATGCTAACTGGATTATGTGACAAACGTTTGGGTGCTAACTGCAATTGACTCCATTTTCCAGTTAGCATTTAATCGTTATGAAACCTCAGTTGGCATCCAAACGTGGCCAAAATTGACTCAATTAACGTCAAAAACCGGCTAATGACCTGCTGCAGCCGGTTTCAGCGAATTTTACCGCCAAAAAACGATTCCTCCCAAAATTAACATCTTCTCCTTCCTTCCCTTCTGCTGATACTGTTCCCTGCTGGTTTGCCTCCATAAATTAACCTCCCGATTCATAAAATGACCTGCCGTTGAATCTATTGTTGCTCAAATCAAGCTTGTTAAGATTCTTGGGCCTAAGAATCGATAATGGTACATCTCTAAATAGATTATTTCCAGAAACAATCAGTTTCTGTAGATTGACAAGTTGGCCAAATTCTGGAGGAATTGTTCCACTGAAACCATTGGAGGCCAAATTAAGAAGGCTAAGGTTAGTACATTGCAGCAAAAAAATTTGGGTTTCCTTGTTTAACCAACAAAATTGGGACGTGAGCTCAACGGCCACCATCATTTATGCACTCACGAGCGAAATGGCCTTCTTCTCCACATTTGTAGCAACCACTTCCTCCACCTCCATCGCCGCTACTGCTATTTTCTCCTAATTCTCAGCTTCCAATCTGTTCCAGGCCACCGAGAAAAAAGAAACACAAAATTTCCATTTAATAAATCTTCACTTTTCTTCAATCTACAATTCTCTTTTTGTTACCAAATTACATAATCAATTGAGCATTATTTCAAAGAAAAACACACTGGAAAGCCAGGGCATGGCTGCTTGTGGTATCCTTGACCACATATTTGAGAACCCATTACAAGAAAATCCAGCTCTCCTTGAATCTTTTTCACCATGGAATCAAATCAAATCAATCAAACACAATCTTGATGATCATTCTTCTCTTTACACAGAACTCTTTGGTGAACTACATTTCAAGAAACACAAAACTCTTGAATCCGCTGCTTCCTCCTCTGCATCTTTCTCCGTTTTTCCAATTCAAGAAACTCGAGAAGAATGCGCGAACGAGACGAGTAAAAAGGAGAATTACCAGAGCCCAGATCACAATGAGAGAGAAACAAGCCCAATAGGAAGCCATTACACAAGTAGGAAACAATATATGCATATTGATAACTTTTCATCAATGAATTCAGAGAGTTTATCATTGTGTACAGAGGGCCTTGAGTTTGAATCCTCTGATTATATAGAGGAATTGAAGAACAATGACCGGAATTGTTGTTCTTTTGATTTTCAGTCTCAATCTATCAAGATAAAATTGAGGGTTGTTGGAAAGAATCAACGAAAAGATTAAGAACAAATAAAGGTCACTTTTGAGTAGAAAAATGAAGACTGTTGCATTTAAAAAAGAATCAGGGGTAAAATCGGTAAATCATACTGGTTAAAATCAATTTTGGGTCAGTCAACGGTTGCATTTAAAAAGTCAAAGGTCGCAGCCGGTTTTTTGGTGTTGATTGAGTCAATTTTGGCCACGTTTGGATGCCAATTGATGTTTCATAAAGATTAAATGCTAACTAAAAAATGTGACCAACGTTTGGGTGCTAACTGCAATTTACTCTAGCATATTATCCTCATGCCTCTTCCTCCAAGCGGCTTTGACCTCCTCGGAGTCCTCTTCTTGTGGGGTTGGCAAATCCTTCAGATTTGGGTCGAGACAATACCCAATCTGAAGCGCAGTCAGGAGGAACAACATCTTGTCCTTCCACCGTAGATAATTGGTGCCATCGAAACGATCAAGCTTCATGCTCTCTTGGTTCAAGAATGTCTTTGAATCCATCTCAAATATTCCTTACGATTGTTATAAAAATGAGGAAACAATACAATGAACAAGAGAAGAAATTCGTGAAGAAGCTTGGCTTGAGGCGTGTATACCACTTTCCGTAAGGAATATTTGCCCTCACTAGATACTGCAGGGTTATAGGCAAACTTCCTCCTTGGATACAACAGCCAAAAATCTCTAATCCTCAGCAAATAGGATTGAGATTCAATGAAATTTCAAGAACAAGAGTGAAAATGAGTAGGATGAAGAATATAAAATGCAAGAACAACTCTAGATCAATATGTCTTGAACAATGGGTTGTAATAGCCTATTTATAGGCTCTTCAACTCCATTCAGACAGTTTTTAGACGTTGCAAGGTGGTTGGAGGAGGTTCCATGGTGCAAAAGTTGCAACTCTAGATGAAAAGTTGCACCTGCTGGCACATCGATCGATCGATGTCTCACAGTAGCTTCCAAATTTCCATCCAACCCACTTCGATCGATCTATGTATCGATCGAAGTGACATCGATCGATCTATGTGATCGATCTATGTTGGACAGAAAGTTTTAACTTTGCACACAGGGTACATCGATCGATCGATGTGATCGATCTATGTGACATCGATCGATCGATGCGATCGATCTATGTCCGGTAGAATACTCAACTTCATTTTCAAGCTACATGGATCTATCCAATTGAGACATGGATCGATCCATGTCATGAGTACAGCTATTTTTGCTTATTCTAACACCAATACAGCTTCATTCTTCATGCCATTGCCTTTACAAACTATTATAACACTGTCTGCCATCGATCATTCAGTCTTGTACCTTCTGCCTTCAATTATGTTAGGAAAAGGGTAAATTCTTTTGACGTGTAACTTTTTCCTCGAGGAAATTTGCTATCTAACCCCTCTTTATTTTCAATACAACTTTTATTAAGCCATCAATTCACATGTTACTTTCTGCTTCGAGGCAATAAAATTTCCATCGAATGGGGAGCATACCAAAGTTTTCCATGGCGTTTGAGCTGTTGAATTACATATATTAGATATGATGTTCTTGAAGGTGTATGTAATACTTTCCTTTTCGTTTCTTAACTTTTTTTCCGACAGTTTATATGTTGTGTTATTGCAATGGTGTTATACATTGTCACCTACTTTACCAGCAGATGCTACAAGCTAGAGATTTGGAGTGAGAAGATTAGAGTGTTGCACCAGTTGGGAATTTGGGAAGGGTGTGTTATCAAGAGTAATTCGGATAAAAGAAATTTTTGTTGTATTTCTTTCAATTAATTTGTCCGTATACAACCCTCCCTTTATAGTATGATACTACGTCTATACATGGTAACTCAATCAATCAACATAAATACAAATTGTGCACTAATTACGCTACAAATCTTGTACTAATTACAAACATATCTAATCCCTGATTTTCTTCCTGATTTGTCTACACTCCCCCTCAAGTTGAGTGGTGGGTCAACAACACTTAACTTGCACAGAATGTCTTCAAAAATCCTTCCGTTTACTGCCTTAGTTAGTATGTCTGCTAACTGATCTTCAGATCTGACAAAAGGTAGCTCAATCACCCCGTTTTCTAGCTTTTCCTTGATAAAGTGTCGGCCGATTTCCACATGTTTCGTACGGTCATGCTGCACTGGGTTTTTAGATATACTTATCGAAGCCTTGTTATCACACAGCAACGGAGTTGGTAGCTCAACCTGTACACCAATGTCTCTGAGTAGTTTCTGAATCCACAAGACTTCTGTGATTCCTTTTACTATGCCTCGGAACTCTGCTTCAGCGCTAGAGAGAGCAACGACCTTCTGTTTCTTGCTTCTCCAAGTCACGAGGTTACCTCCCACGAGTGTCAAGTACCCTGATGTAGATTTCCGATCTGTTAGATTTCTGGCCCAATCTGCGTTAGTGTATGCTTGGATCTTCAGGTGTCTATTATTCCGAAATACAATTCCCCTACCCGCTGTCCGCTTCAAGTAATGTAGAATTCGCCAGACTGCATTCATATGATGTTCATGGGGGTTATGCATAAACTGACTCACCAGGCTAACCGCGAAAGCTATATCTGGTCTCGTGTGTGACAAATATATTAGCTTGCCAACCAATCGCTGGTATTGTCCTTTATCTGCCAAGGGCGCCCCATCGACTATTTGCAGCTTGTGATTTGGTATCATAGGTGTCTCACGCGGTTTGCAGTCAAGCATTCCGACTTCTGTTAGGAGATCCAGAATATACTTACGCTGAGAGATATATATACCTTTAGTTGACCTCAGAACTTCGATACCTAAGAAATACTTCAATCCTCCAAGATCTTTCATCTCAAACTTGGTAAACAGGTGTCTCCGGAGCTGAGCTATTTCTTCGGTATCATTCCCTGTTATTACCATGTCATCCACATAAATAATTAAACAAGTGACAAACTTACCTCTCCTCTTGGTGAACAAAGTGTGATCTGCATTGCTCTGTTTGTACCCGTCTTGCTTCATGACTTCTGTAAATCTGCCAAACCAAGCTCTAGGTGACTGCTTTAACCCATATAAGGCCTTTTTCAACCTGCATACCTCCCCTGGTTTATAGTCAGATGAGAAACCCGGTAGCGGTTCCATATATACCTCTTCCTTTAGGTCGCCGTGTAGGAATGCATTCTTGACATCAAATTGGTGAAGAGGCCAGTTTTGATTTGCCGTAACCGAGAAAAGTACCCTGATTATATCAATTCGCGCCACGGGCGAGAAGGTTTCTGAGTAGTCCACTCCATACGTCTGAGTGTATCCCTTTGCTACTAATCGGGCCTTGTACCTTTCGACGCTTCCATCAGCCTTGTACTTAACCGTGAACACCCACCTACATCTGACAGGTTTTTTTCTGGGGGGCAGGAGACATTTTTCCCAAAGTTTGATTTTTTTCAAGGGCGTCCATTTCTAGTATCATGGCTGCCTTCCACGCCGGTTGCGTATATGCTTCTTCAGCATTCTTTGGGACCTGTTCTGAACACAAGGATACAAGAAAACTTTTAGCCAAATCTGATAACCCTTCTGTAGGAGGACTTACCGGATACCTGGACCCTTTTGAGATTCGTTCTGGTGAATATCTTCTTGGAGGAACACCACGCTTTCCCCGAGGTGGTAATACCCGGACCTGCTGTCTTTTCCTGGAAGTACTAGAGTCCCTGCACGTTTCTGGGTTAAGGTCAGAGACTGTGTCTATTTCATTGTCTGGGTCATTTTGTGGTTCACAAATAGTGTTATGATCTGATGGAGTAGAAATCTCAGGATTAGTCACAGGATTAGATTGTTCATTTAATGTATCAGAATTACTTACCTCAGATGCGTCATTCATTCCAGAAGGATCATTTGGTAATGGTACTGTTTCGTCAGGTGGTACCTTGTTGGGAGCTATAACACAATCGGCGCCATCTACTTGCCCTGTTGGAACAACAGTCGAGTAGGTAGGTGGTGGTACCAGCCAATCGAGAGTTCCTTCACTTAGTGACTCCCCCTGAACCGAAGATTGGTAGTATTATGAGGTCTCAAGAAAGACGCAGTCCATGGTGACATGGATGCGGCGGGTATGAGGGTTATAACAGCGATAGCCCTTTTGGTTAGTAGCGTAGCCAACAAAGATACACTTTTCGGCACAGGGGTCTAATTTAGTGCGGTCTTGTTTTGGAGTATGGACAAAAACTGTGCATCCAAATACTCGTGGTGGTAGTGTATAGAAGGTAGGTATTTGGTAATAGGTGGATAGAGTTTGAAGTGGAGTGGCATAATTAAGGGCTCTGGTGGGTAATCGGTTAATAAGGTAGGTGGCTGTCGATACGGCCTCCGGTCAAAAACTCATCGGGACATGAAAGTCGAAAAACATAGCTCAGGTCATTTCCAAAAAGACACGATTTTTTCGTTCGGTGACCCCATTTTGTCCTGGAATGTTGGGGCAGGTGGTTTGATGAATAATCCCATTATGATGAAGAAATTGACTCAAATCTTTACTCATATATTCCCCCCGGTTGTCGGAGCGTAGGATCTGAATTTTTTTTTGCTGAACTGTGTATTTATCATGGTGTAGAAATGAACAAACTTTTGGTGTACCTTTGATTTATGTTTCATGATATATAACCAAGTCATTCGTGAACAATCATCGACAAATATGACGTAACAATGAAAACCAAGGGAAGTATTATATGGGGAGGGACCCCAAACATCAGAATGTATCAAATGAAATGGATGACTCACCCGAGTATTATTAGCTGGGTAAGATGCCCGAGTCTGTTTTGCCCGGAGGCACGTATCACAAGTAGGATGTTTCATAGATGAGGAAAATAAAGTGGGAAATAGGCGATTTAAGTAACTAAATGAAGGATGGCCCAATCGACGATGCCACAACCACACCCGTCGATTGATCGTCCCGGTGGCAAGATTAGACTGTCCCTGCTGCGTCACTGCATCAACAAAGTACAGTCTCTAGCGCTCAGTACCACGCCCAATGATCGCCCCCGTATGAATGTCCTGCATGAGACAAAAATTGGGATACATTAGAACGATGCAATCTAATTCCTTGGTGACATGACTAATTGAAAGGAGTTTAGTAGACAATGAAGGTACATATAAGCAATTTTTCAAAGTAATAGTGGGTGTTATCGAGATTGTGCCACTATTAAGAACATGAATAGTGGTGCCATTAGCAGTTTCAATGGCAGTCTTGGTAGTATGTGTATGGGTTGTTAGGTCGGATAGGTCGTTGGTCATGGTATCTGTGGCTCCACAGTCGAAAATCCATTGTGAAGTCGCTTTTGAGGCTTTGGGGGTCTTAGAGACAATTAATGAAGTAGGAGGGGTTCTGAGTGACGTTTTAAGAAAGTTTGAGGACTGGTTTTTTGCTTTTCGGAAGTTGAGGGTCTTTATTTTTTACTGGAGAAACTGAAAGGGCCGGATTTGCCTTGGGAAATTGTGCAGGGACTAAACTAGCATTTCCATTAAAACAGGGGGTACCAGGCATAATTAATTCAGGGGTGTTTTGGGGAAAGCACAGCGTTTTAGGGTTGGGAAATAAATTCCCAACCCTGTTACCTGTCTGCTCTATTCCAGAGCATTCCATTGCTGCTCCCTTGGTTTCTTCGTCGTCTCCTTCTCTGGACTGAACTGGTCCTTCGCTGTTGCTCTTATCTCCATCTTTCTAGTCCTCCGTGGCCTGAGCTATGGAGGCTTGACCCTTTCTCTTGAAATATTCCCACCAATCTGGGTATCCATGGATTTGAAAACACTTATCTTTCGTATGTTCCTTTTTCTTACAATGGCTGCATTCCTGTAAGTTCTTGTCATCTCCTCGCTTTGATGGTTTGGCTGAGCGTGGATTTGGCCTTTCTGAGGTCCCTCGCTGCCTGTTGTGCTCTAGTGGTCCTTTGGCCGCCAGCCCTTGACCTATGCCTCCCGATGATGATCTTAGATCTGAGGGTTGGCCTGTCAGCACTCCTTTCTGCACCTCTGCTCTTTTGAGTTCATTATAGGCTCTTTCTACTGTGGGTCTTGGATCCCGTTTGAGGATCTCCTTCTTGGTGTCTGAAAATTGGTCATCCACGGCCAGCAGTAATTGGTAGAGCCTTTGTTTTTGGACCTTCTTTGTATATGTTGCAATATCATTCGGGGATTCCATTGGATTAGGGTCCAATGTGTCAATGCTCATCCACAGTCCTTGGAATTGGTCCTAAAGAGCTTCTAGGGATCGATTCCTTTGTTTGATTGTATAACACTGTTTATGCAAATCAAATATCTGCAGTGGGTCACTGCTAGATCCATAGATTACTGCTAACCCATCCCATAGGGCTTTAGCAGTGGTATATTTGGACACATTGTTGACTGGGCTGTCTTCAATGTTGTTGATAATCCAGGTAAAGACCAATTGGTCACTTTGTTCCCAAATGGAATAAGACGGGTCAGTGAGCGGGGGGTGGAGGAACCCCAGTTATGTGGGAGCTCCTCCCCCTGCCACCGATAGCTATCTTCATCAGTCTGCTCCATAAGTTGTAATTGGTGCTGTTGAGTTTTACTTTTAACACCAAATTGGTAGGTGGAGGTGGCGCTGGCTGAAGGTTGAGGCTTTGTTGTAAGAATTTGGCAAATTGTTCTGAGATATCGAAATTAGCAGGAAGTCTTGGCCTGCTTTCAGATGTTTCTGGTTTTGCAGTTCCAGGTGTTTCTGACATGGTTTATTTCTGGTGTTTTGCAGGTAAATATTCAGGTTTCCTTGATTTTGTCAAGGGCAGAGAATTGGTATACTGGGGCAATGAAGAAGATACAGTCTGAGCCTCACCGGTCTCAGATGCAAACGGATACTGATACTTGATCAGCGGTAAGGGATTGGCAATGATGAAAGTGTTTCTGAGCCAATAAGCTGTCCAGAAAACACTATGTATTTGGGTATGGCAGTGATGAACACGATTCTGAGCCAAAGAATTGCCCAGAAATCTCAGTGGATTTGGGATCGGGATTGCTCTGATACCATGTTATCAAGAGTAATTCGGATAAAAGAAATTTTTGTTGTATTTCTTTCAATTAATTTGTCCGTATACAACCCTACCTTTATAGCATGATACTACGTCTATACATGGTAACTCAATCAATCAACATAAATACAAATTGTGCACTAGTTACGCTACAAATCTTGTACTAATTACAAACATATCTAATCCATGATTTTCCTCCTGATTTGTCTACAGGGTATAGATCACCTCTGTTTTTAAGTATGCTATAACAAGTGAATAAAGAACTCTGATAGAGGAAGCTAGTTTCTTACAGCTTATGGAGAAAACATGAATGTGTGGCCCTTCATTATTTATTAAGCGAACTGGTGAACCACAGCTGAGTACCATGGGTGCCTCGGGAGCTACACTACCTCTCTCTCCAGTGTGCCTTCTCCTGTGATAGAGAAGTATCCAAAACTTCCAGATTCCTTGCAAATTGCAACAGAGCCCGTACTAGCAGCAAAAAAAGTTTCCTCTCATCTTGGTCCATTAGATTCTAGAAGTGGGATGCTTGGCCATCAATTTTCGTCTTCTTCAAGATTCTCCCAAGAAAATATATTTTCTGCCATTTTTCCTCTAGGCAGTCGATCCAAGAGTTATCCTTTTGTTTCCACGTCACTAGGCGAGAAAGCATCTGTAGAAGCAGGCCAGTCTCCCTTTCCTTGAGCACAATCTTCGCCATCAATCAGTTTCCATGTAGAAGACAACAATATTCCCTGGGGAAGGGATGTCGTTGAAGAGTTTCATGAGTTTTCTAGTAACTTTACTAATGAAAGTTTTCAAGTAGATGCCCTTCCTTGTATATTAGCATCTGAAGATCATACAAAGAAGACTGATTGGCATGAATGGGCAGACTTGTTGATAACTGTTGATGACGCTTTGGATTCTAGCTGGAGTGATCTGCTTGTTGACGTCAATGTGCCTAATCCGGAGCCTAAGGTTTGATTTCAACTAGTTCACAGCCTTATTCAACATGCAAGTTCTGAGTTGAATTACTATTTCATCCACCCCTTGGCATTTCCTTTCTTGTTGGATGTAAATGCCCTGAAAAGAATTGCCAAAAATACACTGGAAGCTTATCTCTCAAATTATGGAGCCAATGTTTAGAACTTACAAGCATCCCACTTCTCGAACTTCACTATTACCAGGCTAGGTCTCTGATATTCAGATTATAGAGCATGAGACTCAGTCTTGTTTTCATTCATTGAAGTTCATTTTGTTTAATACATGAAGTTTGTACGTTAGTAGTGCAAGTTTCTAATGATGATGAATCAACGTGAGCACCCCACCCCACCCCCTCTTTTTTTTTTTTCTTTTTTTTTTTTTTTCCTTTTTTGATTGCGTGATTGTGTGTAAAAGGTGAACTAGTCTGTTTCTGATATCAGCCTCCTTTCCAATTGTGCCGACGGGTATGTTTCTTATGACATCTAGAATGTCTCTATGGGTAACATCTAATTTGTAAGACGTGACAACAATAGATCGATAATTGAACGTGGTGCTTTAATTAGGAAAAAAATTTCGGTGGTTTTGTGCTTGTTTGATTTCATGGTTTACATTGATATATTTTCTGTAAACTACTTTTCAGCTTTTGCAAATACCAAATGAACCACCAGGGCGGCAGGTCCAGCCGCATAATCATATTTCTGTTTCATGTGGAGAAAGTTCTTCAATACCTAGTCCGTCATCAACCTCATCTTCGACGAGGCCTCGCATGCGTTGGACACCTGAGCTTCATGAATTATTCGTGGAAGCTGTCAGTAGGCTTGGTGGTAGTGAAAGTGCGTAATTCACTTAATCTTATCTAGATCTGGAGAATCATGTAAACCTTGAAATTGGCTAATCTCAATGACTTGATCTCACAGGAGCTACTCCAAAGGCTGTTTTGAAGATTATGAATAAAGAGGGCCTGACAATATATCGCGTCAAAAGTCATTTACAGGTGGAAAGCTTGTTCCTTTGGACTTCCTTTTCTTGTGTGTGTGTGTGTGTGTGTATATATATTGGGTGCATTTTGTCTTATTTTTGTGTTTTGAAATATTTCAGAAATACAGGACTGCTAGGTACAAACCAGAAACTTCAGAAGGTAAACACCTTTTTGAGCTTTATTTTTGTTTTCATTGTTCTTAGGAGTCAACAAATGCAAGTTTTGTTGTCCATTCTGAGTTCTTTAATATACCAAAGTTCTCTTTTATAACTAAGCTTTTATTTTAATCTATTAGGGTTGAGCTTTTCTTTTTTCCTTTCCATTTCATGCTTACTTAAGCTGCATCACGATTATCTAGAGATGGTTTACATGAAAAGTACTACAATACAATCCTAGGGAGTAAAACATAGTTAAGTTGTTTGTCATACAAGCCCTAATCTTGTAATTCTGTTTCATTTGCTTATTGGAGGACTGCTTCATATACCTACCGAAAGACATATACAAGGCCCACAACTACTCTTCTGGTTGCAGGAACGACAGAAAAGAAGTCGAGTGATATTGCAGAGATGGTTTCCATAGATTTAAAGACGTGAGTGTCTCTTTCTCTCATTCCTTGATACAGGCTCCTTATAATTGAGGAGTTTAGATTTCATTCTTTCCTCTCCTAAGTGATCTTCCATGGTCTTGCATGAAACAGCATAAGCTTAGGTGATTAAAGTTGGATAGTAGCAAAACTGTCTTTCCTGAGTAGTGTTGGAGTTATTGTTTACGTGAAATTCTGGATTTGTTCTCTGAAATTCTCGTTTTACATCCGGGAAAGAAGACGACAGATGCCATGAACACCTTAGTAACTACTAATGAGTATCTATGATCATGGTATATAATTTGTCATTTACACGTCTACTTGTGGGAGATTAATCTTTTTTTTTAGTTACAAATGTACATATAAACCACAAATAATCCTTCACTCTCCTATTTAACTGAAACACTAAAACTAGTTCATACTTTCTCATATGTTACGAAAGTTACATCATAAAGGGAATATGAATAGCACTTCTCAGATAACTAAGTAGAAAGACACTGAAATCTATGACTGCATTTTTTACGCTATATTAGCTCTAGTCATCTAATTAACGTCCTGATTCCCGTCATTATCTGTTGCTCCTTTGATTGCCCCTATGCGAAATTATGGGCTCTATACACTAAAGGTCTACCTGCCTTGGAATTAAGCCTCTATAGCTACATAAAATCACAAGCAATCCTAGTTATAGACCCACGTTTAACCTTTTGGCACTAGCAACGTAGACTAGATTGGTTTCTTGCTTCTGTAAGTGACAAGGTTTCTACCAACATGTATACTGCAGCTTGAAATAGACCCAGAATTGTTATTGTATCCTTTGCTACAATCAGGGTCCATAGTCTGAATCTTGTAAAATTCTTTCTGCCTGCAGAACTTTGCAAATACCATCAAATTTTGAAAAGAATTCTTCCATGGTCTATGCATATATCTAGGTCTGATCAATAGAATTTCAGTCATCTTTCTTCTGCTACATTAGTTGCACCCTTGATGATTTTTGTTTTGGAGATAACTCAAGAGTCATGTATAAGAAATAGTAGAAATACCATTTATATTAAATACTCTTGCAAATTATGTCACTTTCTGATTTTAAGCATTTGCAACTCTGCATTTGCGCCTTATTGGAACTTCTTGCTCTTATTTCCATCAGAAACTTGGGTGCAGTCATGTAGTCCATCCTACCATATTTTGGATAATATTTTCTCCTCCTTGTACCCTAGTCTGATGTACCCAAAAATGAAACCTTCTACAGCATCCAGTAGGTACTTTCTTTGTTTCCTGAAGTGTGCGTCTTTTTTTCCCTCTCTCTTTTGAGTCAAAGTGTGCATCTACCAATGATTCACAAGAAATGATACTGTCAGTTTAGGATTTGGAACTATTTAATGTGTGCAATTGGAACTTTTACCTTTTTGGACTTTTGTGACAGCACTGTGGGAATCACTGAAGCACTGAAAATGCAAATGGAAGTTCAGAAACAGCTGCATGAACAACTTGAGGTTTGCCACTGACAAAAAATACTATAATTCATACTCTCTCTTTCTCTCTCTCAATGTGTGTGTGTGGATTCACTTATGATTCATTCAGTCGGAATAAATACAACAGAAAAGTAACAAAATTTGTGATTTTGTAAAAAACAGTCAAGTATATATATGGAATGACTAATATCGTCAGCATTGTATCATATCTTCTCCACGTCTCACTTTTTATGAGAATAAATTCCATTCATGTTCAAGCGCATATAGTCTAGTCAGTTTCTGTCTGCTTCCACAGCTACATGATAGCTGCTACTGCCTTTTCTACTTGTTGCTTTTCCTTCTCTTCTCTTCTCCTCTTATTTTATTTATTTATTTATCGATAAGGTGTAACACGTTTTTTAGGACAGCTGTAACAATGCTACATGATAAGGTCTTTAGCGTTAGAAAACAATGGTTTCCTTTTGAATTACTGCATTTCTGGTTCTCCTTCGCGTTACTCATGCTATCTAAGAAGTTCTCTTTCCCTTCAGATACAAAGAAGCTTGCAGTTGCGAATCGAAGAACAGGGCAAATACCTCCAGATGATGTTTGAGAAGCAAAACAAGATGCAGGAAGAGAGGTTGAAATCATCATCAGATGTGAAATCTGATGAACCTCCTTCCTCTCCAGGCAAGACCACTCGGCCTTCAACAAGCGATGAAAAATCAGAGTCAAATGAACCAACTGAAAGTGGTAGGATCTCTGGTTCTGGCAATGCCAGTAGTTTTTCAGGAGGAGTAGATACTCTGAATACAGAACAGAAATCACCAGAAAGAAACACCATCAAGGACCTGGACCTAAATGGTGATGTTCTCTTAACTAAACGCATCAAGGTTGATGAAAGCTCAACACAGTGACAAGCTTTCCTTGGTTTGCGAAGTAACTTTCAAGGATGATTTTTATTTTGGTGGATAGATGATACGTCCAAAAAGGAAAGAAAAGGAGGAGAATTTGAGACAATTCCAAAACCAATCAAGATAGCATTGCAATCAACCTTTTGAAGATTGAGATAAGATTATCATGCCATAAAAATTGATCTCCAAAAGTCACTCAAAAAGGCAAGAAATCGGCTGCATTATTAGGAAGAAGGAATATTCCATTTTCAAAATAGTTCTTTTAGGAAAATTACAATTTATCTCTTTTAGGTTTTTGGTAGGTTTTAGATAGAGATTATTTTTTTTCCTTCTTGAATTTCTTCACTAACACACTAGCACAACGTATCTCTATTATCATGTCATTTATGCAGGTACATATAGAGCCGGGGGTCTCATTGAAAGCAGACTCTCTATTCCTTGGGATAGAGGTATTGTCTGCCTACACTTACCCTCCCCAGACCCTAACGATAGCTTTTGCTGTCGTTGGGATATACTGGGTCCGGATGATGATGATGATTATTTTTTTTCCTTTTTGCTTGTTTGTTGGCTGAAATTTTCGGCCTATATTAAGACCTCAAGGCCACCGGCCTGTACGGACCCTTTCATCAATAATATTTTTTGTGTTTTCTTCTCCAAGTGAGTGAAACTTTGTTTTCTTGATTTTGCACTAAAAATCAAGGCTAATATCTCTCAATCTTGAGCAAATTGAGGGTGATTGCCAAGAGTTGAAGTGACCGTCTAGGAGGGCATTGAATGTTTGCCTACAAACACACACTTGAATCTAAGGTATTGCTTAAGCCGGCAATTTCTACACAACAGAAGCAAGGAGAAGTTTACTTATTTGTGCCTAAACCCTTGTGGAAAGGTTGTTGGAGGTGGAAGAGTGGATTTTACGCTTGTCAGCTTGCATCAATAGATGATGTGAATTTGGTTGATCATGCAATCAAAACAGAATGATAGTTCTATTCTAGCAATTCAAGACATTTGTGGACTTTAGGGTGGAGTTTTCAGTTGGCATCATGTATATGAATGAGCACACGGACCGTAGCTCTCAGGTAACTTGATCGTAGAGCCTCTGGGAAGAAGCTGCGCTGTTGTGTCACAGTTCCAAGTCAACCGCAACGGGTTAGAGAGAGCTATATATCATATCAAACGTGCAATTGTTCATAGGATAATAATTGTTGTATATGTTTATAATTAAATGAATGCATGATTGCACCGTTTTCTGCAGCTGCTGTAAGAGTAGTGGCGTTCGCACTTATTGATCGGTTTGTGTTGTGTTAGAAGATGAAGTCAAAAGTGGAGTAGATTGGATAGAGAATTGATGGCTTTAGGCGTGTATTCATGTTAATTATGTAACAGAGAAAATATAGAAGAAACTGTTTTTCTTGTATTCATTCACACTGCAAATACGTACATATTCCCCTTTTCTTATACACACATGGACATCCTATGCATGGTAAGTAATCTTCCCTAATTATGATACACAATATTTGATTACAATGAGTGATACACTTAATTAAGGTTAATATATTCTTTCCTAACACTCCCTCTCAAGTTGAGCAGGGGAATCTACAATGCCCAACTTGATCAATGTTTCGTCGAACACCCTTTCTGCCACTGCTTTAGTCAAGATATCAGCTATCTGATCTTCTGTTCGCATAAACAGTAGCTCCACCACTCTATCTTCGATATTTTCTTTTATGAAATGACGGTCTATCTCAATATGTTTAGTTTGATCATGCTGAACAAGATTCTCTGAAATGTTAATCGAAGCCTCATTATCACACATTAATTTAGCTGGAAGTAAGACCTGAAGACCCAAATCAATCATCAACTTCTTTAACCACAACACTTCCATAACCCCCTTTGCAATCCTTCGAAATTCTACTTCAGCACTGGACAGAGCTACTACCTTCTATTTCTTACTCTTCCATGTTACCAAATTCCCTCCAACTATAGCAAAGTAACCCGAGGTAGACCTTCGATCTACTAAATTCCCTGCCCAATCAACATCAGTGTATACCTTGATATCCAGATGACCATGATTACTGAACCATATGCCTCGTCCTGCTGTCCCTTTTAAGTACCTAGAAATTCTAATTGCAGCTTCCATATGATGACTCTGAGGCTGGTGCATAGACTGACTTACAAGTCCTACAACAAATGAGATATTAGGACAAGTATGTGCTAAGTATATCAACTTCCCGACTAGTCGTTGGTATCTTCCGTGGTCTGTACCAGGTTTCCTTCTTCGAATTCTAACATCTGATTTACCAACATTCGAGCTCCAACAGGTTTACAATCTAGCACACCACTTCGGCAAGTAAGTCCAGAACATAGTTGTGTTGAGAGATGAAGATCCCTTGTTTGGAACGTTTTACCTCAATTCCCAAAAAATATCTTAGGTTTCCAAGATCCTTCATCTCAAACTCCCAGAAGAACTGTTGCTTCAATATCGCCATTTTCTCTGTGTCTTCTCCTGTAATAATCATATCATCAACATAGATTATGAGACACGTCACCTGAGACCCATTTTTCTTGATGAATAGTGTGTGGTCGACATTACTTTGTTCATAATTTTGTTTCTTCATGAACGCAGTGAATCTCCCAAATCATGTCCTGGGAGACTGTTTTAGTCCGTACAAAGAACGTCTCAATTGGCATAGCTCATTTTTTGTAAACTCATTTGTAAACTCAGGGGGTGCACTCATATATACCTCCTCTTTTAGATCTCCATGAAGAAACGCATTCTTTACATCGTACTGATGAAGGGGCCAAGACTTCGTGGATGCTACTGAGAATAGTACCCTGATCGTGTCAACTTTTGTCACTCGCAAAAAAGTCTCTTGTAATCAATACCGTAAGTCTGAGTATATCCTCTGGCGACCAACCTTGCTTTATACCACTCGATACTTCCATTGACTTTGTACTTAATTGTATATACCCATCGGCAACCTACTGGATGTTTGTCTGCGTATGCATCTAATTTAGTGCATTGAGAAGACGGGATGTGGACAAATACCTTGCAACCAAAAATTGTGGGTGGCAGTGTAAGAATAGAGGTACCTCGGTATGGGAAGCAAGTACAGACAAATGAGTACAATGACCTAGAATTTTTGTGGGTAAGTGGTTAAGAAGATACGCGGAAGTAGCAACAGCTTCGTGCCAAAATTATTTTGGAACAGAAGACTCGAGCATCATTGCTCGGGTCATTTCGAGGAGGATGCGATTTTTTCGTTCCGCCACACCATTCTGTTCAGATGTGCGTGAACAAGATGTCTGATGTATAATACCGTGGTCCCAAAAGAAATCTTGTAAACCACTGTTAATGTACTCTCCGCCATTGTCTGAGTGGAGGACTTGGATCTTAGTGTGAAACCGAGTATGAATCATATGGTCTGAAGAAATTGTGAATAAACATCAGACTTATTCTTGAGAAAGTAAATCCATGTCATTCGCAAAAAATCGTCCACAAAAGTAACAAAATACTGAAACCCAAAGGTTGTAGAATGTGGAGAGGGGCCTCACACATCAGTATCAAAATATAAGTTCATTTTGACTTTTAATATACATTTTACACTATATTGAAAAGTTACATTAGACTTATATTTTAGAACGGATATAATAATATTATCTGTATCTATAGTCCAAATATGCATATTGAACAAGAGCTAATATAAGTTAAGACATAAAAGTTTTACTGCTTATTTTGTTGACAATATTGTTTCACATAACCTACGTTGAAAGAAAATACATAAATTATCTAAGATTTTGAGTGGATATGACTCTCGTTCCATTTAATCCCCAGTTTCAAGTTTCAGCATCATTAAAGAACAAAAAGCACATAGAATTAACCTCGATAGAATTACAGTTGAATGTCAAGAATTGTATTTAGGAATCGGCACGAACGGAAACATAACCTTCGAAATCAAAGCGGAATAAGTTTGTTTTAGAAGTCAAAAAGCCCCTCCTCGATATGCTAGCAATTAACTTTACTGAGTGATAAACCAGAAATAGTCATCTGTTAGTCAATAACAGTCAACAACATAACTCCCGCAGTTCAACATCCATACATTGCTGCTCGGCTAAACTGTACTTCGGCTGTGTCCTATGACATCCATTTTATTATCAGAAAATATGCCAAGGTTTGCACATCGGCACCCAACTTCAACCTCAACTTCAGTCTAAGTGTTACGCTTCAGACCACTTCGGCCAGATTCGACATTGCACTTCGGAAAAGCTTGGTTTTGCACTTCGGCGAAGGAATCAAGCACAGCATTGTACCAAGTGTGGGACCATCAGGCAAAAGTGCAGTTCAAAGAAAGAGTACACGTCAGGCTGTTCAGCCTGTACACTCCAAGGTCACATCAGCCGACCTACTGGTCATATCTGCAGACCTAGCAGTCTTATCATCAGACCTACAGTGCCATAGGTGTTGGACCTGTATAGCACCACTAGAAGGGGGGGTTGAATAGTGAGTGCGGAAAAAATTGGTTTATAAAAATTTTAAGGACCAATTACTCACTTCTGAAAACAGAGACTGCTTTCAGGACCCGTTTTTAAACACTTGGTTGACTGGGTTGTAGACCTCCAAAAATAGTGAAATTTTGACACAATGTACTCTCAGATGTTATGAAGGTGTCATAAAAATTTCAGATTAAAACTCAAAGGTTAAGTCACTCAAATGTGGTACGTGATCTGACTGTGTCAGTTTGGACAGAACCTGTACCTTAAAATGAAAAACTTATTCCTATTTGGTGACAACTCCAAATGACCTGAAACTTTTATGAGATGACCCTTAGGATGTGTAGTATACTCAGTTAAAACAGTTTTAAAAAATTCCTTTGGGAAGTATGTCAACCAAGTTGATGTTCTCAACCTCTGCCAATCTGAAAAATAGATTTGCACTAGTCTCAGAATTATGAACGTTTGGATGACTTATACTTATCCAAATTTGATAAAATCAGTGGGAAATGAACCCTAAGACACAAGGCTATGTTTCTGCAAATTTTTATGATTTTTGAAAATTATTTGCTATTTTTACCGAGATCATAAAGATGATGCAAAAACAGAAACTGAGATTAAAAATGCTGAAAAGTAAGAACACCAAGAATTTTATACTGGTTCGGCCAACGTGACCTACTCCAGTCTTCAAGGACACCTTCTTTGGTTTTCACTAGTCACCAAAGTCACCTTAGAATAAGGGTGGATAGATTTATACACCAACTCCTTCAATCCAAACCCTTTTACAATGTTCTACACAAAGAACAACACCAAAGAATCACCAATGTGCACCACCTCACCAAATGAAGGTTTGATCACACCTTGATCAACCTTGTACACCAATGAATCTTATTTGGGTGATGTGTATGAAGCCTATTCTGAATATGACATGTAAGAATGATAGGCTTTGGCTATATACAAGAGATAAATATGGAAAATGAAGTGAAGTCTTGCAAACACTAAACAGAATTTTGCACTTGTTGTTCTTGTCTTGTGTTGATCATCTCTTGCCCTTTTTATAGTCATTTGGGGCGCCTAGAAGGTTGAGAGGAGCCTCCCAAATTTGATTTTGAATTGTCTTGTAAGCTCTTGAGACTTCTCCTTTGAATATTCTTTGCACCACTTGACCACATTTTCCTTCCTAGATTCCTTGCAAAATTTCAGCCAACATGCTAAAAGTTCTCCACCTCATCTTGAGTATTTTATGCTTTCTTTTGCATAATTTAGGCTTTCACAAATGCTAAGATATTTGATTGGATTCTTCTTTATCAATTATTCAACAAAAAGAAGCTCAATCTTGTCTCCAAATGGGATAAAACCAACGCATGTTTGAAGTTTGCAAATGCTGAGATTTAATTTTTATCTTGCATGGTAGAAAGTAAAATCTTCAAGCATTATGGTAACTTTCAATCACCATTTTACCTTGTCTTCTAGATGCTTTCAAGATCATTATATTGCTGTGAAGGACATGTATAAATACATGTAATAACATATAGTAAAAACGTTCCATGTACGATGATGTACGAACTTCAAGTTTCAACTTCCGTTGATTGCTCGGTTTTTCTCCGTTTTGTCTCAAACCCCTTCAACATATAAAATATGTAATGTAACATGTAATACACATATAAACATGTATAATCTCAGCTCCAATGTGTGTAAGATTTTCGGCCAAGGGGTATATGAATTTAGAATTTGATTTTCTGAGAAATAAGGAAGATGATGGAGAATCGATATATGTATTTGTTTTGTGACTTTGGTATTGATTTCTCCATTTGGTGCACGAAATTTTTGAGTGTTGGAAATGTATATTGGCTGGCCATCTTTGTATGATAAGTATATGATGTGTCGGAGATGGCTCGATAGTCATATGATATGATACATTTCGGTTTTTGCACTTTTGTCATGTCGATGTAATTTTGGAAGTTTGATGACATGAAGTATATGACTTGAGAGTATCATGGATGTGTATATGATGTATATATGACTCTCTTGTCGTTGACATATGTTGATGACATGTTGACGAAATGTCGAGATCGAATAATGTAGCTTGTCTTCTGAGATAGAATATATGTCGTATGTATATCCATGAGATATATGTATATGCCGTGAGACTCCAAGAAATATATATATATGCCATGAGTATCCATAAGATATATGTTTAGAGTGTATATCCAAGAGATATATATGTCGTGTGTCCATAAGATATATGTCGAGATATCCAAGAAATATATACGCCGTGTGTCGAGATATCCAAGAAATATATATATACCATATCCAAGAGTTGTATGTATGCCGTGTATATCACCTGAGAATAAATACAACAATGTTTGCCATATGATTTAAGCCTTAACGCTTCATGGCTTGTTAGTACAACAGTGATAGATATAGGCATATGCATTTTGAAATCTCATAACATTTAGATCATGTAATCATGTAACATATAAATCATGCACTTGTAAATCATTCAAACCATGATTTCTCAACAATAGGTTTACTGCCCCAAGCAAACATCTTGTCTATTGTCAGAGGCAGAGGACAAGGGGAAACTAACAAAAGCAAGCTAACGGATACAAAAGAGGGGATCGAAACATTTTTCACTTCATCCAGAGCAAACACAACCAAATTTCTCCTCAGCCAAAATCTATGAGAACTTTTTAACTCTACATACAAAATCATAACTCAGTGAGAATGGCCCAAACTGACTTGAGCGTCGGAGGGTTTTGCCCGGGGTGACACCTCCGGGACCTCTGATTTCTGCTTCCTTGTGCAGGACTTCCAGGAAGCTATTCCAGTAATCTTATTCCACTCAACTGACGGAGTTAATTTCGGGTCATCTTAGACCTTTGGTGAAGATCCAGCTTCATCATTTGGCGCGAGAAGGTCGAGTAAAAAGTTCAAGATCAAAACAGCCAACATCTTTCTATGGCAAAAGGTCGTCGTGAAGGTTTGGGTGAGTCATCCAACCAGCCACGACGAATGACTACACGATCAGGTATCCCAGAACAGGCTTCTCGGGTACCTGAATCGCCAAATCCTACTCCAGAACTCTCAAGAGAGGATATGTATAAAGTGATAAGATATGTCGCTGAAAACATGGACGTGTTCGAGGCTGTGGTACAACATCTCAAAGACAAACAACCGGAGGTACAAGATATGGAGGAAGATCCACCTCTTCCTCCTAAAGAAGTATCACAAAACCAGTCTTTTAGACCCCCTAGAGGTTTTATGGCGGATGCTAGAAGACACAGTTTCAAAGCTCCAACTGTGGAGTCAGAACCTTTGACCAGACGGCATCTGAGTGTAAGGTCAAAGTCTTTGAAGAGCATCCCCAAAGAAGAAGAAGTTCATCGCATGCCGATAACTTATTACGAAGAGCACAGGCAAGAGTTTGTGCAAGCAGTCTAGGAAAGTCCTTTTTTCCCGGGATATTGCAGAGTATTTGGCACCGTACAGTTTTAAGGTGCCAAAGATGGACACCTATGATAGGACAACAGACTAAACAGATCATCTCTTTCAGTTTCAAACTGCGATAAGTCTGAAGAATGTTCCAGACCCTCTTCGCTGCAAAACTTTCCCGTTTTACTTATGGGAAAAGGCCAGGAGATGGTTTCAAGAGCTCCCATAAAAATCGGTGAAGTCCTTCAAACAGCTGGCACAAAAGTTCAAATCACAGTTCGTGTCCAGCACCCCTTTTGTGAAGAACTCATCCCACTTAATGACCTTGAGACAGGGTCCGGATGAGTTAGTTCTAAAGTATATGTAGCGTTTCTCAGATGAGTCCTTGCAGGTCAGCGATAGAAACGAAGGTGTGAAATCTGCTGTCTTTATCAATGGACTCCGAGCTGGTCGCCTCTTCTCCCAACTAGCTGAAGAGGAACCTACAACCTTAAGGGAATGCTTGGAGAAATCTCACCAGTTTGCCCGAGGTGAAGAGGCAAACAAGTTGAAGAGGGAGGCCGAGCAAGGAGCTCGGCAAGAGAGCCAATCCAGTTTCAAAAAGGAGGATTGGCGCAATGAAGGAAAAGACCGTGATCGGCACAGTTCGTTCGATCGCATGGGTGGAAAAGGCAAAGGTGGTAAAGAGGGCTTGCCCCTGTTGGCCTCAAAAGATCATATTCTGGCTGTCATGGAGAAAGACGGTCTGAGGGTTGATCCAGAACCTTTGAATGGGCCTAGGGGAAAAAGGAACCCAAAACTCTACTACCGATATCGCAGAGATATCAGGCATGACACAGGCAATTGCAGGCAACTGGCTGAAGCTATCAAGCAACTGATAGAGCAGGGTCACTTAAAGAAATTTTATGACCCACGTTCACGCCTGCACAACCGGTTGGATTTTCACAAGTACCCTCAGAAGGACAAATGTCGACCAGAGTCCCCACCTCGGCATCGCAGGACGGAGGATGATGAGGAGCAAGGAAGGAATGGGGCTGCAGGTCAGCCCCAAGTCAATACCATTATATATACCATCTCTGGAGGTCCACCTTACCCGGACTGAGGTGAATCTAGCTCAGCAGGAACTTCATCAGGTCCTCCATCTAAAAGAGCCAAGATGGCAAAGGAGTTGACTTATGGGCCAGAAGATCCCATTCCACTGGATTCCAACAACACAGGTTTAGTGATAGACCTGTGCATACATTTAGCTCTTGATAAAATTGTGGAGGTCCGACGTGTCTATGTGGATACCGGCAGTGCCGTGGATGTGATGTATTATCGGGTATATCAGCAGCTTGGCTTGCCCGATTCTATAATGAGGCCCATCACTTCTTCACTATATGGTTTCACTGGAGTTGCAGTTCGGCCAGCAGGTTTGGTCACACTCAGTTGCAGTTTTGGCAAACCCCCTGCTTACCGATGTATATGGATAGACTTTGTGGTCATCAAGGAGATGTCCGCATACAACATCATTTTGGGGAGGCCAAATTTGGTGGCATTGAAGGCCATTGTATCGCCTCTGCACGTCAGCATGAAATTTCCCACTCCAGGGGGAGTGGTAACAATACAAGGTGATACACAAGTGGCACAGAGTTGCTATGCCATTGCCACCCAAGGTAACGAAGCAGTTCAGCAAGTCATCCTTGATGAACTTATACCTTCAGATGAAGAGCACTTTTAGTCAGATGATGCAGTGTAAGACTTCATTCTTGATCCGAGCCGGCCTGAGAATGTCATAAAGATTGGGACATGGATGCCGTCCAAACTGCTAGCTCAGCTGCAGGCTCTGCTGAGAGAATTTGCAATTATCCTCGCATGGACTGCCGAAGATATGCCTGGGATTCCTTCACATCTGGCTGAGCATAAACTGAATGTTGATCCTTTGGCAAAGCCAGTAAAGCAAAAGAAGCGGAGTTTCGCTCCAGAAAGGAATAAAGTCATTGAAGAGAAGTCAAGAAGTTATTGGCTATAAAATTCATTGTTGAAGTGCTTTATCCAATCTGGTTGGCTAATCCAGTGGTGGTCCCCAAGCAGGATGAATCTTGGAGAATGTGTATAGATTACACTGATCTCAACAAAGCATGTCCAAAAGATTATTACCCACTTCCGAAAATTGATAGGTAAGTGCATTCAACACTTGGGCATGAAATCTTCGATTTCTTGGATGCTTTTAAAGGCTATCATCAGATCATCATGGCAATAGAAGATCATGCGAAAACTGTTGGACCGTGCACCTGCAATAAACACCAATAGAGGGGGGTGAATAGTGGTTAGCGGAAATTACACTACAACCCTTTGTTAAAATCCCCTTTGAAAACAGAATCTGAGACCACCTCAGATTCAGAACCCGTTTTTCGAAAATTCACAAATAATTGTACACAACTCCAAAAATTATGAAACTTTCCAAAATGGAACTTCAATGAGTTAACAAGATGCTTTCCAAAAATCAGACAAAAATAAGATCGTTTGACCCTTCAAACAAATACAAAGATTAAGATGGTCAATCTGGACAGAATTGGACAGAATGTTGCTGATTTTGCAAATAGTGTTTCTCTTTGAATACTCAACCAAATAGGTTGATCTTTATATCAAAACACTCCTTAGGATGTGTAGATGAAGTTTGCAAAAGGCCCTGACCTTAAACAATTCTTGAAAAATATAGAATCTAAGTTTTCTCAAAACTGGTCAGATTACAGCCAGATTGGAGCAGTTATCTTGCAAAGACTGAAAGACTAACTTTTAATTGCTCAAATCAAGTGATTCTTGTTGAAAATGAAAGCTAACAGTCTGAAGTATAACTCCACCAAAAATCACGAATTTTGAAAATGTTTAGCTATTTTTCCAAATTGTGTGAAGTTGGGTGAAAACTGCAGTCAAAAACAGGCAGAAAACAGAAATAAAGAAACAAGAGAAGAACACCGAGGATTTATCCTGGTTCGGTCAATGTGACCTACTCCAGTCCCAAGGAACACCTTTCCTTGGATTTCACTATGAAATGAGCACCTTACAACGAGAGCCAAGCTTGATCCTTGGGTTATATACCAACCCTACTCAAGACTTGGATAATCACCTTCTAAGCAACACTTAGTTGCAACTCCTCTAACACCTATTGATGTAGCCTTATAAAGATGGCTAATCAATCTTACAAATGAAGCTCAAGAGGCTTGTAGCACAACAAAAATATCAAGAACACCTTTGCTACAACAAAATACAACAACAAGAACAAGAAGATGAATATGAAAGCTATAGAATGCTTGTGAGCTTCAAGTGTGTTTCATCTTCTTCACCATTGCCTCTATTTATAGTGTGATTTGAGCCTTGAAGATAAGAATGCCAATGTGTCATCATCTTCATCATCAACGCCAAATGTCTTCTCATCATTGGTTGGCTTTGTACACTTGGCAAAATAAAACAACATGATTGGTCCACCTTGGCAAAATGATGTTGGCCGATTTTTTTCCACCTTGGATAGTCTCATTTATTCTTTGCAAAATGTAGATAATAAGAAGAAGATAATGCACCAAAATAACCTCAACTCCTTGCTTGAGAATAGCCATGTGAGCTTTTACTTTTTTTCAAATCAAAAATTCAGCACCAATTATGTGAAGTAGCCGTTGGCTACAAAGAATTTAACAACAATTCTTTTTGATTTTTCTTAATAAAATAAGAAATGATAATACCACCAAATTATCCCCAACTTCAAGCATCATAATAGGACATGTGAGAGTTCCATTTGACTTTAAAAATCTGCTGAAAATACCCAAGAAAAACAATATAGCCGTTGGCTATTTTTAGTAAACTCCAATTGCCAACTAGCTCCTTTTTGGTTGGTCCACTTGTCTCCAACTCATAAAATGAATAATGTATCATTCCCAACTGTAAACTCACGTTTTTCAACATATATATATGTGTAGCAACTCATATTTTTGAAGAAGAAATAAATAGATAACACTTGACAAGATTATGTCAACGTGTAACACCGAAATTCCCCAATATTTCTTCTTATGTGTCAATAACATTTCCACACCTTTGACACCTTTAGTATCTCTGAATATTGATGATAAATGTTCTCTTATAACATATATAAGAGGGTCTTCAAGAAAAAATAGAATGTGACATCTCAAATCGTCACATATCCAGCTATAGTCAATAATATCATCGGTTGAGAGAATAAGATATAAGATCACCATATTATCTTCAAAATAATAATAACACAGCTCCAGAATGAAGATAATAATATGCTCAAGAGATTCCTTGAGTGAAAATACCAAAAATACCCTTGGGAGTAAAATGACCAAAATACCCCTGGTGTGAGAAAACTCCAGAAATGTCCCGGATGGTCATAAATAATCATGATATCAACTTTGTCATGATAAATAGTATAAGAATATGCTCTTGAAATATTTCCACCATATCATGTTCCTACAAAACTCAAAATACCAATTTTGCCCTTTTTGGTAAGTTGTAGAAACTTCCAAGGCATGTTAGTCACAAGACAATAATAATCACCAAAAACACATAATAAGCACATAATGAACACGTATAAATCATGTACAAATGAAAACAATCATTTTAACACATTTTAGAAAATTATTTCTAAAAACCCTAGACATCGATCGATGTGCAACAACCTGAGAGACCGATGTCAACTTTTCAACTTTTAATCACATATAACACCATGTGTGACATTTTTAAGTATTCACCACTTAAAATCATGATTTTGAAAATTATCCAAACATATTTCTCAACATTCTCCCCCTTTTGGATGATTTTCAAAATAACCTAACATGATTTTAATGTCACAACTTATAACCAAAAATTGAACCAAATGTTTTCAACTTTTAAATAGTATGTTGCTCCCCCTCAACTCATACTCTCCCCCTTAACCTATACTCAACTCATAACCAATTGAAACTTATCATTTCATACCAAATAATGACTTACCAACTAAAATCTAAAATCATGTGCTTATTTTATCTCCCCTTTTATTTTGCAAATCATGCAAAAGATAGAACTATACAATGGTATCGTAAGTCATCATACCTAACTTGGCACGCAAGTTTTCAAACGTGGCTTGATTAAGGGGTTTGGTAAAGATATCAGCGATTTGGTGATCAGTTCTTATATGGTTTATCACTATGTCCTCATTTTGAACATGATCGCGAAGAAAGTGGTATCGCACCTCAATATGTTTGGCCTTAGAATGAAGTACCGGATTCCAGAAAAGATTGATTGCACTTGTGCTATCGCAGAAAATTGGAATCTTTTTTATTTTAATGCCAAAATCACTAAGTTGCTGTTTAAGCCAAAGTATTTGGGTAGTACATAAACTCAAAGCAATATACTCGGCTTCAGTGGTAGAAAGAGCTACACTAGCTTGCTTTTTAGAAAACCAAGAAATCAAGTTGGTTCCTATGAATTGACAAGTACCGCTAGTGGATTTTCTATCTAACTTGCAACCACCATAATCAGCATCACTATATGCGCGTAATTCCAACTTAGCATTTCTATCATACCATAGTCCTAAGTGAGGTGTATGCTTAAGATATCTAAAGATCTTTTTCACTGCATTGTAATGTGATACCTTAGGACAAGATTGAAATCTACCACACATACACACACTAAACATAATATCAGGTCTTGATGCAGTTAAGTATAATAGTTATCCAATCATAGACCTATAGAGTGTGTCATCAAAAGGTTTACCATTTTCATCCTTATCAAGTTTGGTACTAACACTCATGGGGGTAGTTGTAGGTTTCAACTCTTCAAAGCCAAACTTCTTAATCATATCATTGACATACTTAAGTTGGCTAATGTGAATTCCTTGAGGGGTTTGTTTGATTTGAAGTCCTAAAAAATAATTCAACTCTCCTACCATTGACATTTCAAATTCTGACTTCATACACTCTTCAAAGTCTTTTAATAAGGTAGGGTTGGTTGAACCAAAGATAATATCGTCTACATATATTTGAACTATTAACAAATCATTGCCTTTTCTTTTTAGGAATAATGTGTTGTCTGTAGTTCCCCTTTGATAATTATTTGCAATAAGAAAGTTTGCAAATCTATCATACCAAGCTTTTGGAGCTTGTTTCAAACCATATAAAGCTTTCTTAAGCTTGTACACATGGTTAGGATTCTTTGGATCTTCGAATCCAGGGGGTTGTTTGACAAACACCTCTTCTTGGATGTATCCATTCAAGAATGCACTCTTGACATCCATTTGGAAGAGCTTAATATTGCTTAGACTTGCAATTGCAAGTAACAATCTAATTGCTTCTAGTCGTGCAACGGGTGCAAAGGTTTCTTCATAATCTATACCTTCTTGTTGATTATATCCTTGTGCGATTAGTCTAGCTTTATTTCTTGTAATGTTTCCTTGTTCGTCCATCTTATTTCTAAACACCCATTTCGTTCCTATTATTGACTTGTTTTCGGGTTTAGGTACTAAGTCCCACATGTTGTTCCTTGTGAATTGATTTAATTCCTCATGCATAGCATCTATCCATGATATGTCACCTAAGGCTTCCTTAACATTCTTAGGTTCTATGTGTGAGATTAATCTATGTCCTTCAAGTTGACTTATGTTTCTACGTGTTCTAACCCCAATACTTGGATCCCCAATGATTAATTCTCTAGGGTGCCACCAATTCCTAGATTGACTAGATTCACCCTCATCTTGTTCAAATGTTTCATTAGTGTGAACATTATCATATGTAATTGGATCATTAGTTACATTATTTTCCAATTGCAAATTCTCTTGATTTATTTCATCTAAGGGTTCACGCATGTCTTGGTCAGGGGGAGTTGGTTCTAGATGATCAAGTACAGGCTCAAGTATTAAATCATCATCAAACATATTTTCAACATTTTTTTATGTTGATGTTTATCACTAACTTCGAAGCATGCATTTTCATTGAATTTTACATGTATAGATTCAATTATTTTTCTAGATGCAGGATTATAACACCTATATGCTCTTGAGTTAGTTGAATACCCAACAAATATGCATTCAATAGACTTTTGTTCAAATTTATCTAGATTATCCTTAGTGTTTAGCACAAAACATTTACATCCAAATACTTTAAGATAATCTATTTTGTCTATTGTTTAGCAATTCATAAGGCGTTTTATTTAATTTCTTTCTAATAGTTAGCCTATTTATAATATAGCATGCACAACTAACAGCTTCAGCCCATAAATATTTAGGTAGTTTATTTTCACAAAGCATTGTCCTAGCAACTTCTTGAATCGTTCTATTTTTACGTTCAACAACTCCATTGAGTTGTGGTGTTCTAGGTGGTGAGAATTCATGTTTAATTCCATATAATTCACAAAATTTGATTACATCTTTGTTTTTAAATTCTCCACCTCTATCACTTCTAATTCTTTTGACATTTTCTTCATAAATGTTTTCAAGTTGCTTGATAAGGGTTTCGATTGCTAATGGAGCATCGTCTTTGTGTGTTAAGAACAATGTCCATGTGTAGCGTGAGTAATCATCTACTATGACACACACATAGTAGTGTTCACCTAGACTTCTTGTCCTACTTGGACCAAATAAGTCTAAGTGAAGCAATTCTAGTACATGACTAGTACTCACTTCATGTTTTGGTTTTAAGGTTTCTTCAATGTGTTTTCCCTTAATACATGTTTCGCACATTTGAAAATTATCTAAGTTTAACTTAGGCATTCCTCTAACTAAATTCTTCTTAGATAATTTCTTAATGGTTGAAATTCCTATATATCCTAATCTTCTATGCCATAAATTTACATCTAAGTCATGTGATATTAGACACTTAACCTTAGCATTTAACATGTTATCTAAGGTAAGGGTATAAATATTTCCATCTCTATTTCCTTTTAAAACCGTTTCTCCTTTTTCATTTATTATATCACAAGAATTGGGAAGAAAACAGACATTATAACCACAATCTATAAGTTGAGAAATACTAAGTAAATTATAAGATAGATTGCTTACTAATAACACATTTCGTATTTGAAATGTGTTAGGGTCCCCAATTGTTCCTTTTCCAACAACTTGTCCTTTGTTGTCACCGAATGTTACTTTTCCTCCATTCTTAATATGTTCCAATTCGATGAATAGCTTGGGGTTCCCCGTCATATGCCTCGAACATCCACTATCTAAAAACCATTTTGTTTTCAGATTCTTTGACTTTGCCTCCTTCTTGCATTCCTTGCGTTTATCCTACAATGGAGACAAAGTTTTAGGTACCCTTTATTTGGGTCCTTGAATGTTAGGGGCATTATTCTTGTTTAGATATCCCTTAGGTATCCAAACTTGAACATACCTTTTAGGCACATTTTTAGCATGGTTAAAATAAGAAGGATAAGCATATAGATGATTATTCCTCATAAGTGAAGATGCATTGTTATACATGTTGCGCCGTGGTTGATAATCGTTATAGAATGGCCAAGATTTATGATGTATATAAGGCATGTGAATTTGTTTCTTATATGGCGCAGTATAAGTGTGTTCATAGGCATTTCTATAAGACTTATAAGAGTGTTGCCTATACTTAGGTTCATAATAAGTTGTATGCATTTTATTCGGTCTAGATGCATTTGTATACATATAGGCATAGTTTCTAGGTTGTCTAGATGCAAATTTTGGTCTAGATGTATAGTTATGCGTGTGTTTTTATGGGTGTATGCTGCATCTTTATCTTTGAATAAGTAGAAGAAGGAGTAGAAGAAGATTTAGCAGAAAAATTTGTTTTTATAACTTTATAAGGTTGTATCGTAGTTGATGATACAAACTTAGTCTTTTTATCTGATTTGTCATCTTCTTCTTTATATCTCAATCCAGTTTTATCATTTCCATACTTTTGTGAAGAGATGAGTGTGTCTAACATGTTTGCACCAGATTTAAATTGTTCTATCATTTTTTCTAAGGTAAATTTAGAAGACTTAAGTTGCCCTATTTCATTTTCACAACTTTCTAACTTGGATTTTAACATTTTATTTTCCATTTGTAACTTTTGTTCATCTTTCCTATATGATTCAATTTTATTCTCTAAAGAATCAAGAGTATTAGTAGACTCTTGTTTAAGAGATTCTAGTTGATCGGAAAATTCCAAGTTGGACGTCTTCAACTTGTCATTTTCTTCAACTAGTTTCTTCTTTTCTTTAGAGAGCCTCTTACAGTGAGCATGCATTCTTAGGAATTCTTCATACATTTCATCAAATGTCATGTCACTATCAGAATCACTATCAAAAGAAGAACATACCTCGTTGGATACGAAGCAGACTTGAGCTTCCTCGGTTTCGGATTCTGAGTCGGATGAGTCGCTCCATGTGCTCACCTTCATTGCCCGTTTCCCTTTTCTTGCCTTAGACTCCTTTGTCTTTGTCGTTTGAGCCTCCTTATCCTTGACTTGTTTATTATTGTTGTGGTTATTATTATTTTTCTTCGTGGGACAGTCGTATGAAATATGTCCTTTTTGACCGCATTCATAACACTTTAAGTCTTTATTATACTATTTGTTTGTGTTATTCTTCCTAGGTTGAGAAGAAGAAGAATAATTACGTTGTCTATTCCTGTTTGGACGTTTAAAAAACTTTCTAAGTTTTCTAGCGATCAATATCAAGTCATCGTCTAATTCAGTATCACTATTGCTATCATTGTTACTGGCATGTGTTTCGGTTGTTTTGAAAGCTATTGACTTACCAGATGACTTAGAAGATTCAGACTTTCGTTTGTTCAGTTTTACCTCATAGACTTTAAGAGACCCGATCAATTCATCCATCTTGGTGATTGACTTTGTCTCCTCGATTGCCGTCACCTTTGGATCCCATTCAGCAGGAAGGCTTCGTAGCACCTTTTGAACCTTTTCACTGTTCGAAAATGACTTCCCTAAAGCTTCAAGGGCATTGAAAATATTAGTAATCCTCAAATCCATAGATGTTATGGATTCGTTTGGCAACATATTGAAAGTCTCTAATTCAGTCATAAGCATGTTTATTTTTGACTCTTTAACACCACTAGTACCTTCATGCTTTAATACAAGTGATTTCCACATGTCGTGTGCGCTTGTGCAATTTGACACATATCCTGCTTCAGAAGTTGTAAGTCCATTTAAAAGTAATTGCATAGCTTTAGCATTCATGGACATTTTCTTTTTATCATCCGATGACCATTCACTTTTATATTTTTCAACCTCTTGAGTTACTCCACTAACTTGTATAACTTTCGTTGGAATGTACGGCCCATCTTCAACTATAGACCATAAATCGATGTCTATAGCCATTAAGAATAGCCTCATTCTTAGTTTCCAATGAACAAAATTATTGCCATCAAAAAGAGGAGGGCGTTGTGTAGACATACCTTCCAACTCACCTTTATGAGAAACAATAGCCATAGTATGTACCTTGGATTTGAGACAAGCAGTATATAAAGAATTATTGTTTCTTGGCCTTGTATTGTTCGTACGGTGCTGAATCTTGCTTCTTTTGAGTGGTGTTGGTCTTGCTCTAATACCAAATGTTGGACCGTGCACCTGCAATAAACACCACTAGAGGGGGGGTGAAGTGGTGTTGGTCTTGCTCTAATACCAAATGTTGGACCGTGCACCTGCAATAAACACCACTAGAGGGGGGGTGAATAGTGGTTAGCGGAAATTACACTACAACCCTTTGTTAAAATCCCCTTTGAAAACAGAATCTGAGACCACCTCAGATTCAGAACCCGTTTTTCGAAAATTCACAAATAATTGTACACAACTCAAAAAATTATGAAACTTTCCAGAATGGAACTTCAATGAGTTAACAAGATGCTGTCCAAAAATCAGACAAAAATAAGATCGTTTGACCCTTCAAACAAATACAAAGATTAAGATGGTCAATCTGGACAGAATTGGACAGAATGTTGCTGATTTTGCAAATAGTGTTTCTCTTTGAATACTCAACCAAATAGGTTGATCTTTATATCAAAACACTCCTTAGGATGTGTAAATGAAGTTTGCAAAAGGCCCTGACCTTAAACAATTCTTGAAAAATATAAAATCTAAGTTTTCTCAAAACTGGTCAGATTACAGCCAGATTGGAGCAGTTATCTTGCAAAGACTGAAAGACTAACTTTTACTTGCTCAAATCAAGTGATTCTTGTTGAAAATGAAAGCTAACAGTCTGAAGTATAACTCCACCAAAAATCACGAATTTTGAAAATGTTTAGCTATTTTTCCAAATTGTGTGAAGTTGGGTGAAAACTGCAGTCAAAAACGGGCAGAAAACAGAAATAAAGAAACAAGAGAAGAACACCGAGGATTTATCCTGGTTCGGTCAATGTGACCTACTCCAGTCCCAAGGAACACCTTTCCTTGGATTTCACTATGAAATGAGCACCTTACAACAAGAGCCAAGCTTGATCCTTGGGTTATACACCAACCCTACTCAAGACTTGGATAATCACCTTCTAAGCAACACTTAGTTGCAACTCTTCTAACACCTATTGATGTAGCCTTATAAAGATGGCTAATCAATCTTACAAATGAAGCTCAAGAGGCTTGTAGCACAACAAAAATATCAAGAACACCTTTGCTACAACAAAATACAACAACAAGAACAAAAAGATGAATATGAAAGCTATAGAATGCTTGTGAGCTTCAAGTGTGTTTCATCTTCTTCACCATTGCCTCTATTTATAGTGTGATTTGAGCCTTGAAGATAAGAATGCCAATGTGTCATCATCTTCATCATCAACTCCAAATGTCTTCTCATCATTGGTTGGCTTTGTACACTTGGCAAAATAAAACAACATGATTGGTCCACCTTGGCAAAATGATGTTGGCCGATTTTTTTCCACCTTGGATAGTCTCATTTATCCTTTGCAAAATGTAGATAATAAGAAGAAGATAATGCACCAAAATAACCTCAACTCCTTGCTTGAGAATAGCCATGTGAGCTTTTACTTTTTTTCAAATAAAAAATTCAGCACCAATTATGTGAAGTAGCCGTTGGCTACAAAGAATTTAACAACAATTCTTTTTGATTTTTCTTAATAAAATAAGAAATGATAATACCACCAAATTATCCCCAACTTCAAGCATCATAATAGGACATGTGAGAGCTCCATTTGACTTTAAAAATCTGCTGAAAATACCCAAGAAAAACAATATAGCCGTTGGCTATTTTTAGTAAACTCCAATTGCCAACTAGCTCCTTTTTGGTTGGTCCACTTGTCTCCAACTCATAAAATGAATAATGTATCATTCCCAACTGTAAAATCACGTTTTTCAACATATATATATGTGTAGCAACTCAGATTTTTGAAGAAGAAATAAATACATAACACTTGACAAGATTATGTCAACGTGTAACACCGAAATTCCCCAATATTTCTTCTTATATGTCAATAACATTTCCACACCTTTGACACCTTTAATATCTCTGAATATTGATGATAAATGTTCTCTTATAACATATATAAGAGGGTCTTCAAGAAAAAATAGAATGTGACATCTCAAATCGTCACATATCCAGCTATAGTCAATAATATCATTGGTTGAGAGAATAAGATATAAGATCACCATATTATCTTCAAAATAATAATAACACAGCTCCAGAATGAAGATAATAATATGCTCAAGAGATTCCTTGAGTGAAAATACCAAAAATACCCTTGGGGGTAAAATGACCAAAATACCCCTGGTGTGAGAAAACTCCAGAAATGTCCCGGATGGTCATAAATAATCATGATATCAACTTTGTCATGATAAATAGTATAAGAATATGCTCTTGAAATATTTCCACCATATCATGTTCCTACAAAACTCAAAATACCAATTTTGCCCTTTTTGGTAAGTTGTAGAAACTTCCAAGGCATGTTAGTCACAAGACAATAATAATCACCAAAAACACATAATAAGCACATAATGAACATGTATAAATCATGTACAAATGAAAACAATCATTTTAACACATTTTAGAAAATTATTTCTAAAAACCCTAGACATCGATCGATGTGCAACAACCTGAGAGACCGATGTCAACTTTTTTAACTTTTAATCACATATAACACCATGTGTGACATTTTTAAGTATTCACCACTTAAAATCATGACTTTGAAAATTATCCAAACATATTTCTCAACAAAAACTGCTTTCATAACAGAGTCAGGTACTTATTGTTATGTAACTATGCCATTTGGGTTGAGGAATGATGGGGCCACTATCAACGTCTAGTCAATTCTTTATTCAGCGAACAAATTGGCTGGATAATGGAAGTCTACATCGATGATATGCTTATCAAGAGAAGGTCTCTTGATCAGTATATTCAAAATTTAAGGGAATTCTTCACTGTGCTGAGAGACTCATGCATGAGACTAAACCTGAAGAAGTGCATGTTTGGAGTACGCACTGGAAAGTTTTTGGGGTACATGGTTTCCAAGGAAGTGGTGCAAGAAAACCCGGCTAAAATCGAGGCTATACAGAACATGCATCCCCCAGGAATGTAAAGGAAGTGCAAAGGTTAACAGGCCGAATTGTCGCGCTGAGCAGATTTCTATCCAAGTCAGCCGAAAGATCTCTTCCATTCTTCCAGGTCCTGAAGAAGAAAACAACTTTTCAGTGGGACGATCAATGTCAAAAAGCCTTCGATGAGCTGAAGTCCCATCTGGCCGAGGTGCCAATGTTGACTTCATCTCTGCCCGGAGAAGAGCTATATGTGTACCTCTCAACGTGCAAAGAACCTGTAAGTGCAGTTCTGCTCAGGGAGCAGGATAATGTGCAGAGGCCCATCTATTTCGCAAGCAAAATCCTACATGGGCCTGAAGTGAGATATCTCAATGCTGAGAAGTTAGTCTTAGCACTCGTAGTGGCTGCAAGGAAGTTCAGGCCTTATCTGCAAGCTCATCCTATTGTAGTGGTCACTGACCAGCCCTTGAAACAAATCTTATCAAGGCCAGACACATCTGGCCGAGCTGCCAAATGGGTTGTAGAGCTTGCAGAGTATGATATCCAGTACAAGTCAAGAACTTCTATCAAAGCCCAAGCCTTAGCAGACTTCTTGGCTGAAGGGATATCCGTGGAGGAAGATGCTAAGCCAGCTGCGGATTGGACATTATATGTGGATGGGTCTTCCTCCAAAGATGGTTGTGGAGCAGGACTCCTAATCATCAACCCCAACAAAGAAGAATTCGAGTATGCCTTGCGCTTTGACTTTGAATAAACTAACAACGAGGAAGAATATGAGGCCCTCATAGCAGGACTAGGCCTCGCAAGAAAGTTGGGGGTAGAACGAATCATTTCCCGAAGTGATTCGCAGTTGATCGTTTCTCAGATCAACGGGGATTATGAAGCCAAAGAGGAAAACATGAAAAAGTATTTGGCTAAAGTGCTGCAGCTCGGCCAAACGTTTGAGCACTTCAGCATTGAACATATTCCCATATCGGCCAACAAGAGAGCTGACGCTTTATCTCGGCTAGCTTCATCCACTTCAACAACTTTGGGAAAAAAGATAGTTGTGGAGCTAGTAAAGCACCGTGCTTATGACGCCAACGAAGTGCTACAAGTGGATTACCGTAACACTTGGATGGATGAAATTGTTAACTTCTTGCAGCATGGAATTCAGCCCGAGGATAAACGAGTAGCTCGGCGTCTTCGATTGAAGGCAGCAAGGTATGCTCTCTTTAACAACCACCTTTATAAAAAGTCATTTTCACAGCCTTGGTTGAAGTGCGTGAATGAAGACGAAGGAGATTACATCCTTTGGGAGATGCACCAAGGAATCTGTGGAAATCATTTTGGTGCATGTTCGTTAGCAAGAAAGTGCTACCTTACTGGATATTACTGGCCTACTCTGCGTCATGATGCAGAAGAATTAGTTAAGAAGTGCCAAGCATGTCAAGTCAATGCTCTAATGTCACATCTACCAAGCCAAGAACTCACTTCTATCACAAGTCTCTGGCCATTTGTACAGTGGGGAATAGATCTTGTTGGACCTCTGTCCCAAGCTCCAGGATCATTCACATTCTTGGTTGTAGCCATTGATTACTTCACCAAATGGGTGGAAGCAGAGCCTTTAGCTACAATAACGGAAAATCAAATTAAGAAGTTCTTGTGGAAGAACGTCATATGTCGCTTCGGCCTTCCACAAGTTCTTATATCAGACAATGGAAAGCAATTTGCTGATGATCCTGTTAACAGTTGGTGTGCCGAGCTCAAAATTGAACAACGATTCACTTCGGTAGCACACCCTCAAGCTAATGGACAAGTTGAACTGGCAAACAGAACAATCAAGGATGGTTTCAGAAAACGTCTATACAAGGTTGGAGCATGTTGGGTGGAGGAGCTCCCAAGTGTATTATGGGCATATCGAACTACTCCTTCAACTTCCACTAAGCAAACACCTTTTTCCTTAGTATACGGCACTGAGACAGTCATCTCAGACAAAATTGGTTCTATCTCTACTCGAACATATCACTATTCTGCTGAAACCAACAACGAAGAGTTGCGGCTGAATTTGGATGAACTGGAGAAAAAAGGGAGCAGACTCATGTCCGCATGGCTTAGTACAAAAATTTAATTGCTCAATACTACAATTCTCGAGTACGGCCTAGATCCTATCAATTGGGAGATTTGGTATTGCGCAACAATGAAGCAAGTCATGCAGCACCAACTGGGACTTTTAACCTTAGGTGGGAAGGCCCCTATCGCATAGTGGAGGTGCGCTCAAATGGGGCTTACAAACTACAAACCTTGGAAGGCAAAACTTTGCCAAGGACTTGACATTCTACCCATTTAAGATTTCTGCATCAGTGATGTGCAACTATATCGCCTCAGCAGGTCTGAGCTAATTGAGCAGGACTCAACAGTGGAACAGGTTTCCAATGAATTCTTTACCTCCGCAGGACTGAGATGGCCGAGCGGGACTCGACTCAACAAGACCTCAGCAGGCCTGAGGCAAATGCCCATGGAGGGATAAATTTTTGTGAACAGGATTCACAGTTATTACCTACTAGCAGTGCTAGAAAGAAATGTAAATCGTTTATGTAATTATCAGCAGTGCTGAAGATTGAATAAAAGTGTTTTATGGCAGAGCTAACATGTGATTCCCTCATTTTTCCTAAATAGATCAAGTAACAGGTTTACTTTATCTGAAATTTATTTCAATTGCAAAGTTAAAGCCCGACAGAGCTGCAGTTCGGTCAAGCATCGTAACATTTTTGGCAGAGCCAAAGGTCGAGGCTGAAGTCCAACACTTAAAGAACTTTGGCAGAGCCGAGGACAAAAAATTACTACGAAGGATAATTTAAAGAACTTTTGCAGAGCGGAAGTCACAAGCAGAAGACAAAATACTTACAAAAATTATGAAAATAAAGCAAGTAAAGCTTCACAAGCAGAAGACAAAATTGAAAGTAACAGCAAGCCGAAGAGCACAAGTTGGAGAAAAATGGAATTTTCATTGAAGAATTTATCTATTAGAACTACAAAATTACAAAAAGAGAAAAATCATATTCTACTCCTCCTCCTCATCAGCCTCTCTGAGATCAATCCCCTCTTTGAATTGCTCAAGTTGTTTGTCAAATATGGCTTCGGCTTCGGGGTTGTAGAGATCGGCAAGTTGAGGATGGTCCTTATCCAATACTGGATAGACTTCGCAGCAAGCGTCAATTGCACAAGTTTGTCCCATCGCCAGAACAGAGCATTGCATCTTTAGTAGATTATCTACAAAGTACTCAGATTTTCTAAACTCAGCAACAGCAGGCTTCTTGATTTCTTCAGCTTGAAGCTCAAATTGTGAGATGAGCTCAGCCTTGCTCTTCTTTTCTGCCTCAAGTTACTGGGCCAGATCATCCTTGCTCTTCTGCTCCACTTCAACTTGGCTCTTCAGATGGGACAACTCTTGCTCACAAGTGTTGAGTTCCTTCTGGAAGAACTCCAACTCAACTTGGGTCTTGGTGGACACCAGCTCAAAGTTGGTAATAGCTTCCTTTAGTTCATCCACTTGCGAGTTTGCAACTGCCAGCCGAGTGTCAGACTCCTTCTTGCCTTCCTTTAACTGAATTCTCAGATGACAAGGATTCCATTTCTGACTTCATTGAGTCCATCTCTGACCTCAACGTGTTCAGCTCTGCATCTATCTCTTCTAGCCTTGAATTGTTGGGCTTCGGCATCTCTGCCAACTCGTCGTTAGCTTTCCTCAAGTTAGCGTTGCTCTCAGAGAGTTGAACCACCATGCTGCGCATCTCTTCTGCTCTTTTAAGCATGTCACATTCTTGGACTCGGTACTGCAATAACCAATATGGGTCAAATAAGGATTTCAACAACTTAAGTAAAAAGGTTGGAAATTCTGAAGGAAACCTACCATGGACATGTTTCTCAGATATGTGTTGAGAGCAGTATCCCAGTCCTGGAAGGCAAAGCAGTCCCAATCCATGGGCAGCACTGGCAGATCTGCCAATTTTCTGGCCACTCCTGGATTAGCAGCGGTATTAGAAAAGGAATAGACCAAATTCTTCCAAGCACGGCGGTGCTGATGTGAAGGCTCCTCTTCATAGGGAGCTTTTCCGCATGGGCGCTGGGGAGCATCTTCCCCTGAAGTGACGTTGACTCCTCCAGCAGGGGCAGTTTTTGGATCCTTTATGATTACCCCCACAGGAGGAGCAGGACCTTGTGAAGCAGCTGAGGCCGGGGTAGTAGGCTTGGTTTGTGGCACAACAGAAGTTGGGGCCGCAGGCCTGGTTTGCGGCACAACCGGTGCAGCATGCTTGATCTGGGGTGCAGCTTTGGAGGCTGCTTTGGTTGGAGGAGCGGTTTGAGGGGTCCCTGCTCCAGCTTTTGCAGCAGGTTTTGGGGGTAAGGCTGGGGCCTCAGAAGTCTTCTTCTTCAGTGGTTGAGCTGCAGCCTGAAAAGGTTTCTTGGATGCAGCAGAAGTGGTTCCAACCAAAGTTTTAGCTGCAACAAAAACCAAGTTAAAAATGCTGAAGTAAATCAAATAAGGTATCAACATCAAAATTAGAAACCTTTACCTCGGGTTGGAGGAACAACATGAGTGGCAGGCAGAGCCTGCACCTCAGATGAGGTTTTGGAAAATGGCTGAGCAGAGGAGGAGGGTTTTCCATCCTCTCTCTTCCTCTTCTTGGGAACCAGTTTCTTTAATTTGCTGAAGTTTTCAGACACCATAGTTCCTGCAAGATTCAACAGTAGATCAGTCAAAACACATACGCAACATCAAGAAAAATCAAGGATATTTAAAGCATGAACATATACCCAGAATTAAGGCTAAGGCAGAGGAGCCAAGAGATTCAAACTGGTGTGATGGCCACATGTGGTCCAGGTCGGCAGCCTTCACAACCAACCTGTCCACCCTTTTCCAGTCTATGGCCTGGGGAAGATGCAGTAACCTCGAGGCTTCATCGCAAGATTTTTTGCTTGGCCTCTTATTATCTGCAGGGCCAGATTTCCAGAGGTTTCTTTCAGGTAATCCTATGGACTTGACGTAGAAGAAGCGACCCTTCCAGTTTTTAGTGAAAGAAGGGATGTTGATGGCGTGGTTCATAACTTTAATAGGATGCCTCCTACTAAAGTAGTATCAACTCTCCTTGTTTTTGAACACAAACATCCCCCTAAAGACGGCAAGGTCAAATTCTGCCTCACCGCTCTCAGGTAAAGCAGATAGCTGGCAATAACCTTCAAGCCGTTAGGCATAATTTGAGATAATCTAAGGTTATAAAAATCAAGGATATGGAATAAAGGGCCAGGAACATGAAGGTCAAGCCCAGATTTAAAGTATTCTTCGTAAACTGCCTCATACCCAGCGGGTGGATCATAGGCAGTCTGATGAAGAAGAGGCAGAATTGGGGAAAAGACACTTGTATCTATGCTAAATTCAGTACAGAAGCGGGAAAGGTCAGCAGCCTTTAAAGTGCAGGCTGAACTTTGCACCGCTGAAGAAGGTGAACCTCTATCAATAGACGACAGGGGTATTATGGAAGAGGAGGTGGAGGTAACCTTAGAAGGTTCACCAGTAAGGCGCAACCTCCTTAGAGGGCGGTTGTCCTCACTGGAATCTGACCTCTCATAAAGGGATTGGACCTCTTGGTCACCCTCCAGATCAGCTGGGAAAGAGTGAGCTGATCTGTTTTGGGAATCAGAAGAAGAAGAAGATGGAATAACAAAAGCCATGAGTAAGGAAGAAGAGAAGCTTACAGAAAATTGAAGGGCTGAGCTAGAAGAAAGCGCCGGAGTAAGTACGGAGATAGGCTTCGAAGACTAGGAAGAGGAGCAGAAAAGCAGAGTAACGTTCGCAGAACAAACGAAAAGGAAGAAGAAAGAATTAGGACAGATGTCCCTATTTATAAGAAGAAAAATGAAAAGTTGTAACTTTTCAGTTGAAATTCAAAAAGGGGTGACAGTTCAGTTTTCCCCCATTTTCTTGATTGCTGTGATTGCCGGAGAAGAAATTATGGATTACGTTGGAACTGGCGTTGATATTAAAAAGGCAGATAACAACTCAGTTATGAGGATTAAATACGCAGTTAGTGGGAATTACGGCGCAGTTAAGAGGATAACTGCCCAATTAATGAAGACACGTCATTAACTCCTCATAATAGATTTGTCTGCTCTCACATGTCAGCTCGGCCACACAAAATCTGGGGGCAAATGATAAACCAGAAATAGTCATCTGTTAGTCAATAACAGTCAAAGGCATAACTCCCACAGTTCAGCATTCATACATTTCTGCTCGGCTAAAATATACTTCGGCTGTGCCCCATGACATCCGTTTTATTATCAGAGAATATGCCAAGGTTTGCACCTCGGCACCCAACTTCAACCTCAACTTCAGTCTAAGTGTTACGCTTCAGACCACTTCGGCCAGATTCGACATTGCACTTCGGCAAAGCTTGGTTTTGCACTTCGACGAAGGAATCAAGCACAGCATTGTACCAAGTGTGGGACCATCAGGCAGAAGTGCAGTTCAAAGAAAGAGTACACGACGAGCTGTTCAGGCTGTACACGCCAAGGTCACATCAGCCGACCTACTGGTCACATCTGCAGACCTAGCAGTCTTATCAGCAGACCTACATGCCATATGTTTACTGTCCCAAGCAAACGTCTTGTCCGTTGTCAGAGGCATAGGACAAGGGGAAACTAACAAAAGCAAGCTAACGGATACCAAAGAGGAGATCGAATCTTTTTTCATTTCATCCAGAGCAAACACAAACAAATTTCTCCTCAGCCAAGATCTGTGAGAACTTTCTAACTCCACATACAAAATCATAACTCAGTGAGCATGGCATAAACTGACTTGAGCGTCGGAGGGTTTTGCCCGGGGTCACACCCTCGGGACCTCTGATTTCTGCTTCCTTGTGCAGGACTTCCAGGAAGCTATTCCAGTAATCTTATTCCACTCAACTGACGGAGTTTATTTCGGGTCATTTTAGACCCTTGGTGAAGATCCGGCTTCATCACTAGGATTTTTCTTGCCAAATCATTCTTTGAGCATATCTCGAGTCTCGATGATGAGTCGCTGCATCTAATCATGAGAGATATCACGGTGGCAGGCTGTAGATGAGAGGCGAGGGTTTTGGTATGTGGGGTTGGACCAAATCATGATTTTGGGAGGGAGAAGAAGGAGATCTGATTGGAAAATGTAATAATTAAGCAAAGATATTCTTCTTCAATTGACATAGTTAAAAAAAAAACCACGGGTATGTAAAAATAGATGGTGACAATAACTACCCATGTCGTAATTTTAGTAATGCCTTTAGTATGAAAGTATTAATGACATAAAAAGGCATTTGATTAATATTTAATTTTAAGGACATACCAAACAACAAGTACCATATTGTTTTAGATGCTTCCGTCTATAGTGGGGTATGAGGAGGCCGGATGTACACGATCATACCTACAGGTTAGAAACACACAGAAGTTGTTTTCCGATTACCTATAATGAAAATTGCATCAAGCTGTGTCGATCAACTGTTACTTCACAATATAAGAAGCACAGTTTATTTAGTGAGTAATTTCACTTTATTGCATCATATTTCAAAAGTTAATGGAAATGTGTCTTTCAATTTATTGAAAATGAAAATTTAAGAACATACTAAACATGCCCTACAAATCAATTTCCAGTGACAAGTATGTTGGGTGTTGGTCAAGGATTGAGTAGTGTGAAAAGAAAGCTAGAAACTTGACTTCAAAGCCAAGAGAATGGCCATTTGTTCACCCTTCTCCACTGAAGAATTAGTACAATTATTGACCAAAGTAATTCAGATCACAACCAATTACTTTAAGCTTGAGAAAATTGATCTCATGCAACTACATTTTTCCCTATCAGAGATCTACCTTTTCAAAGACAAGATTTTCTCCCATCTTCTCTTAAAAAAGAAAAGAAAAACTGTTACTGAAACCACATTTTCATGTGAAAACTATTGTGTCCTTTGGGAGTCTAGGAAATCGCCTTTAGACTTGGAGCAAAAAAGGTCATTCCTTGGCCTGAAGATTCCCACTGCCCTAGCTTTAAGAATTATTATGGATGATGCAAATCAGGAGTCCAACGGCCTCCTAGATTGGATGAAGACTTACGCAGTGATCTACACAATGTGTCCCTTCCAAACCAGGTCTTCGGCCTAGCAACACTGGAATCGAACCCTTGATCTCTTAGAGCAAAGACTAATTCTATAACATCATGACTTTTCCCAATAAAATAGTTAGACCAACTACTTAGCATATAATAGTTAGTCGTTTGTCGATGAGATGATGACACATAGTAGAAGCATTATATGTTGGCTATCTCTAAGGCTCTAAACCTTTGTCAGACGACTCTTCTAGTCGTCTTCATTTCCTTGGTTAATAATCAACTACTCATCATCATCATCATCATCCGAACCCAGTATATCCCAACAACAGCAAAAGCTATCGTTAGGGTCTGGGGAGGGTAAGTGGTAGGCAGACAATACCTTTATCCCAAGGGATAGAGAGTCTGCTTCCAGTGAGACCCCCGACTCTACCTGCATAAATGACATGATTATAGAGATATGTTGTGCTAGTGTGTTAGTGAGTAGATTCAAGAAATATAAATAAAGGCCTTTTGATATTAAAATACACCGCACTTGTATATATACATGTAATGTAAAACAACGGTATAACATACTCAACCAAGTGTAAAGTTAATCTAAAGTGTAGATAGTGTCTACGCCTATCTATGTCCCTAAATATACTCTAAAGTGTTCCTATATATGACCTATACCTCGTTAACCTTAATCTTATGTCTCTATGAACTCCTATCCTGGACCATGTCCTCAGAGAGGTGCAAATCTAGTAAGTCGTGCCTTATCTGTTCATCCCAAGTCAATTTGGGTCTACCTTTACTCCTGTTTCCCTCTACAATGAGGCTTTCAATTGCTCTGACCGACGCCGTTGTCTGTCTCCGCTTAACATGCTCAAACCATCTCAATCTTCCCTCCCTTATCTTATCTGCTATACTAGGCACGCCTAACCTTTCTCGAAACACCTCGTTTCTGATCCGGTCTAGCCTTGTATGTCCACACATCCATCTTAACATTTTCATCTCTGCCACTTCCATCTTCTGTATTTGCGACCTCTTGATGGCCCAGCAGTCTGTCCCATATAGCATTGTCGGTCGCACTGCCACCCTATAAAATTTTCCCTTTAGTTTGGTTGGGAAATTTTTGTCACACAACACCCCTGAGGCTGCCCTCCATCTACACCAGCCTGCTTGAACTCGATGTGCTACATCATTATCTATGTCGCCATTCTGCTGCACAAATGATCCTAGGTACTTAAACTTACTTACCTGTGGTACCACTTGACCATCGATGGTGAGCTGGCTATCCTCACTGTCTGCTACGCCGCTGAAGTCGCAGTGCAGATACTCAGTCTTAGAATGGCTAATCTTTAAGCCTTTTCTCTCTAAAACACTTCTCCACTCTCTACTCTCATACTCAGGGTATGTCTACTTTCTGCGACTAATACAATATCGTCAGCAAAAAGCATACACCACGGTACTGCCTCCTGTATCGGCTTTGACAACTCGTCAAGGACAACTGCAAAAAGGAATGGGCTCAACACAGACCCTTGATGGAGACCGACCTCCACCGAAAGAAGTCTGTATTCCCCACAGCCGTACGAATGGTTGTTTTTGTCCTAGCATACATATCTCTAATTATGTCTATACACCTCATAGGGATCCCTTTTGCCTCCAGACTATCTCATATCAGACTACGCGGCACACTATCATATGCTTTTTCAAGATCGATGAAAACCATATGTAAATCGCGCTTCTTCTCCTTATACTTCTCCATTAATCTCCTAAGAATGTGTATTGCTTCCGTAGTTGACCTTCCTGGCATAAAACCAAATTGGTTCACCGTAACCTGAGTTTCTCTTCTAATTCGGGTGTCGATTATTCTCTCCCATAACTTCATGGTATGACTTAGCAACTTAATCCCTCTATAGTTCCCACAACACTGTGCGTCTCCTTTGTTCTTATATAGGGGGGCCACAACACTCTTTCTCTAATCATCTGGCATCTTCCCTGTTTTGTAAATACGGTTGAACAGAGTAGTTAGCCATTGGAACCCTTCCTCTCCTAAATATTTTCACGCCTCAATAGGTATGTTATCTAGGCCGACCGCTTTAGCTCTTCCCATCTTCTTCAGTGCTCTCATCACATCTTCTTGTGTGATGTTCCGACAGTCGGAGTTACAAAATACTGATTATTAGTTGTTCATTCACCACAAGAAGTTTGTGATACTTGAGTTAGGCCCAAAGTGGTTCAAATGCATCAAAAGGATATCCATCATCAAGACACATGCTGGTGCTTTGAGATTGGTAATTATCTGAGATGATTTCTTGGTTTTGTGAGATTGATGATCCCATGCATATTATTGACACCAAATTGTCATTCTGGCATCTCATGTTTAAGATCTGAGCCTTTGCTTTGGCTAGTTCTGCTTGGAGCTCACTAATTTGATGTTGAAGGTGGCAAATAGAACCTGCACAACCATAAATTGGATCTCTAATTCTTGCATTAGCTTCATACACCATGCTTTGCATTGCATCTGCTCTTTGATCCTCTGATGAAGAGTTCCACAGCTTTTAAGTAAAAACATAAAACATAAATAAAGGAGTCTGTCTTTTTTTTTTTTTTTTTTGGCTAATAGGGTGATGACAGATGAAATGAATGAATAACTACAACAACAACAATATTACCACATTGCCTTAGAGGCTTCCACCTATGGCGGAGTATGGGAGGGTCGGATGTACGCAACCATACTCATGCATTAGAAATACACAGAGGTTGTTTTCGGACGACCCAAAATGAAAATTGCATCAAGCTGTATCGATCAACTGCTATTTCACAATATAAGAAGCACAATCAATCTAGTGAGTTATTTTGCTTTATTCCATTAAATGAATGAATAACTATTTTTTCTAAAAGAAATGAGTAACTAAAAAAGTATCACTTTATTCTTAATTGTTATTATCATATTGTTTATAAGTAACTTTAGAAGGCGGGTCTTGGAGCAACGGGTAAGATTGCTGCTTTGTAATCTTGAGGTTACGGTTCAAGCCGCGGAAATAGCTTCTTGCACAAAAAGAACGATCCCGCCTCTCCCCAGACCCTGTACAAACACAGGAGCCTAGTGCACCGGGAACGCTTTTTTTTAATAACTCTAGTAAAACTTATTAGTTAACTGTTTGTTACTTTAAAATCTGTCGATTAGAATTTTAAAAAATTTTAAGGGGAAACGAATAGTGAAAACATTTGACCTGACTTCTTTTTACCATACAGATTTACGTACGAGACTTTTTTTACTGCAATACATTTGACTGTCTTTCTATCTCTCGGAAGATTAAATACTTATATCTTCCATCATTGCCTTTTTTTTTTTTTTTTTGAATTATTCCATCATTGCCTTTTGATAAAATTTCACCGTTACTTTAATAAAGAAATAAACATACAACTCTATCAAAGCTTGGATCTTCTTTATTGGAGATGGTAAAAGGATTCTTCTTTGAGCAATGTGACAAGGGGTTCCACTAAATTGTGAACATTAAATTTTCTCACCTTCCTTGAATTCGTTTCCCACTCATAACATTAGATTCATTTAGTGTATTAGCTCCTGACAAATAGAAAGTCAAAGAAAAATCATACTAAATCAGTTTTATGTTAAATTAATCTAATCAGTGATTCCCCAAAAAAACGACGAAAACAAAGCCTTAGAGGCTCCCGCCTATGACGGGTATAGAAGGTCAAATGTACGTAACCGTACCTATGTGTTAGAAATAAACAGAGGTTGTTTTCTAATGACCTATAATGAAAATTACGCCAAGCTGTGTCGATGAAATGCTACTCCACAATATAAGAAGCGTAGCCAATTTAATGAGTCATTTTGTTTTATTACAATCATATTCCAAAGTCAAGGAAGAGTGTATGTTTGATTCTATTAGAAATAGAAACTAGTTCCCAAAAAAGCCCAGCTAATATGGCCGGTATATATAGTCCTGAATAGATACAGGACGTATATTGTTTAAAATTAAAACAATTTGTTGCTTTGTCAATATGAAAGGGACAATTGCATCTCTTTACAATTGGAAAAAAAAGTACCCACTCCTTGAAATATGACACCACCATGGTCAAGTGCTGCAAAAAGATCCAAAATGTGTGATGCCATAAAGCATGTGGAATCAGACTATCTGTTGAGGCTGGTATGTCTGTTGGAACTTGATACATTGTTTATTTTATTTTATTACTAATACAATTTGTTTCGTAATACTGCCTTTTGACATTTCTATGTTACATTTACAACATACATTAATAATATAAAAGGACGTTCTCAGTGTAGAGTCTAGAAAAGAGCTGGATCGCTTCGCAATCTGATGTACGTAACCTTACCTTACATTTTATGTAAGATGTTGTTACTTCAGCTTTTAATCGAATTATTAAGAGTAATTATGGTAATTATTCATCATTGAATTGAATATAAACAAATTGTGAGTTCGTTCAAACCTCAAACTGGTAATGTAAACATAGTTATGTAAGCGAATGAGTCTTTATATATTAAACATGATTATTCCGTTGACGTAACATTCTTTTTTGACTCGTCTATATCCCATCCAGATAATGTAGCTAACAAATAAGAAAAGTAGGACTGTGTAAAATATTATTATCTCTATTTTAAAAAGATTGTCACGGTTGACTTTTCAACGTACGGTGATCTATATTATGTTAAAAAGTCAACTGTGACCATATTTTGAAATGTAAAAGAGGGTGTTTCTGGTGCATTAGACTCTCGCGTTTGTGCATAGTCACAGAAGAGGCCCGATCGATTCGCAATCTAATGTACGCAGTCTTATCTTACATTTTCGGGATGTAGTGTGTTTGAAATCGATGCCACAACAAGATTTATCCATACGTTATATAATCCATATGTTGTGTAATCGCTAGTGACAAGTACACCAACAACGTGGATCCAGTATATCCCAACTACAGCAAAAGCTATCGATAGGGTCTAGGAAGGGTGAAAGACAGTCAAACAATACCTCCATCCCAAAGGATAGAGAGTTTGCTTCCAGTGAGACCTCCGGCTCTATAATCACCTATATAAATGACATAATAATAAGGATGTAGTGTGCTAATGTGATAGTGACAAGTAATATCAATGCTAAAACAACATTGAACATAGATGTGTAATTATATGTACCTGCAACATCTTGATGATATTGCTAGCTCCAAAAACCTTATGTGCAATGGTGAACTTAAATGGATCAGTTGGAGGGAAGTAAGGAGCCAACACACAGGTCTTCTCACATTTTCTCCTTAGAATCTTGCAAGCAGCACATGGGCTTAGAACCACATGTGGCACTGGAGGAGATCCAGTAGGGAATGAATTAGCCGCCGACGACGACGACGGCGGCGAAAGAGAGGATTGAGAAGAAGAAGGAGGCATTGGAGCAGAGCTGCCGGTGATGCAAGTCGGAGTGTTTTCAGTATATGCCATATTCAGTGAGAGAAGAGAGTTTAGGGTATACAAGTTTTGGCCTTCAGCTGTAGTTTACTTGAAAGCTGTTTGGTTATATAGAAACCGTGTGTTGCTTTTGCTTGCTATATAGAGTGGGAAATGCCCGGGAAAAGCTTGGTGCACGCATCCCATGACGTCACCTGACGTCATTTGCTTACTTGATGGCATCATCATTGGTCAATTGAGCGGGTTGAATGGATACAGTTTTACGGAATTTTCATTATATGACATCGGAAAACAACTTTTGTGTGTTTATAACATATGGGTATGGTTGTATTATCACTATTAGCATGACTACAAGCATGTAATACATGTTCTGTTTATAATTTGAGGAAAATCTATGCATGTATTTAAATATGTTTAAATATATAATATGATTTGACTTGATGTCTTAATAAAGATTTTATATTGAAACTATGTTATGAGTTTTGAAGTTGGCTTTGCCATTCGACTTGGATGTCATGCCAAAAGAAAACTTATATAGATGTTCAAGTGTGAAGCATGTTGATTGTATATAATATTGAAAGCATTTTATGGTAAATTAAAAATCTAAGTATCATAGATTCGATAGCTTGCTTTCACCTTTTGAAGATGGAGATTCTTATTGAAAATAAAATGTTAAGAGTGGTTGTTTTGGTGAGTTTATGATGTTAGCATTTAGATGAAGTTTTCTACGGTACTTATGCGTACATGAAATTTTCTTGTCTTAGGCATTTGATGACTGTGTTAAAATACAAAGGAGTTTTATGAAAAACTTAGAAATTATTTAAGATGGATTCCTAGGTTTTATGTTAGCATATAGATTAACTTTATCTTAGTGTTGGAAGTTGGAATTGTTGCCCTAGTTGTTATTGGTAAACTATATTCCACCAATGAGAAATCTATGTAATGTTAGACAACACTTGGCCTATTTGGACGTTATATTAGGATCAATAATTGAGTTAGTCATTGGCATTTGTCTCTTGATTAACAAGCAACTATTTTGAATCACGAGCATGAATCAAGATGTAAGAAAGTTTGTTGATGTCTATTTCATCATGACGATAAATTTGTTTTAAGAGTTGAAATACTTGCATTTAGTGCTGCATGTAATTGGGTACATAAGTTAAGTGCTTATGTTCTTAAACATAGATAGCAAATAATGAAAGTTATTTGTCTAAAGATGAACACTAAACTAAATGTAAGATTGATGATGAAATATGATTTTATTGAATCTATGGTATGATTGAAAGATCAAAAGGTTGTTTCTTATGAATCTTTGATCATAAGAAGTTATTGGAGTTTACTCCAAAGTGACATAGAAAGTTAAGTCTACGTTTATTGTTGAAAGTCTTTTGAGTTTAATAGTATCATTGTTTGTTACATGATAACTAAATTAAAGTTGTGTACTTGATATTATTAGTTTAATAAAATGAGTGTTGAATCTGGTATAAGGAATAAGGTTTTTTGATTAATGTTCACTTGAATTCATGGAAAAATATGAGAGTTTAGTCCTTCATGCTTGTGTGAAAGTAAAAGTTATTTTGAACATGTGAAGTTGAACATGTGAATATCATGTAATATTGTATAACTCCTAAAAAAATTTAGAAGGTTGAAGTAGAAAATTAGATTAATACTAAAATGGTTGTTAGCTTATTGTTCTAATTGGTTGAATGTTTTGTTGTTTGAGCTTATGAGTATGATAGACTTTCTTGATGTATATAAAATTAAATTCATTTTGCTTGGTTGATATTTGTTGGTAAAACTAACTCCGTGATAAAGATGTTTATGATAAATGATGATTATATTTGTTTCAAGAGTTGGTTCATGGAAACATTATGTTGTCTTTGAATTTGATGGTTTGTTGATAAAAAAAAACTCATGTTTCAAACTTGTTTATAGTTAATCTTTATGGACTAATGAGATATTTTGTTAAATGATTCATTGACAGGAATCATTAAAAGGCAAGGACCTGAGATTGTGCTAGCACTTGATGATCGAGACAATGTTGTCAATGGTCATGAGTTTATTTGGGGTAAATCATAGACATAGTACGGTCTATTAGAGTGGCCCGATAAAAATTAAGTGTAAGTTAGTTCTTGTGGCATCGAGAGGATGTGATTATTTCATTTGATGTGAGCTTTCTATGGTATATACCCTACCTACTATCATTCGAGATCCTACGAACGAGATTCAATGCGATAAAAACAAATCATAGAAGAATTCTAAAATAACCAAACGTTCGGTGAAAACATTCGGGGAAGAATTTAGAGTTCGATGACAGAGTTTGGTCATAATCTGACGCTCACCGAACGTCTCGTGAAATTTATCAAACTTTCTATGACAGAGTTTGGTGATGAATTCTGAGTTAAAATGTTCAAAAATTTTGAATGTAGCGTTCGGTCTAAGTGACCGAACGTTCGGCCGGTGTAGACAGCAGAATTTTCTGCTGTCTTTCGATGAAATGATAAACTTTTGTAACTTGTGACACTTCCATTCAACCTTGAACATTTATAAACTAACTTTGGAAGTTGAATTCTGCATATAAGTATCAAATTAACTACTTGCTTGTGAATTAGAGTTTATAAATAGAACAATTAAAAGGTTTGATAGGAGATTTTGATATAAACTTTAACACGTTTTGGAAAACTTTTGTAGTATCTTGTAAAAACCTGCATATTTCTTTTTCTTTCTTCTTTTTCTTTTGGTATTAAACACTTAAAATAGAAAAGAAAATTTTAAGAAAACTTAGGAATTGCTTCTTTGATTTTTCCCCATTTTTTTATTCTTCAACTTAGTTTTGTTGATTCTTTTAATGGTTTATCATTTTCTATATCTTCGAGATTTAAATTTCCAACACCTATGTAGATCATCAAGTAATAAAAGAAGTATAGAATCAATGTCAAATTATCGGTGAAAAACCAAAATAAGCGACATGCTAAGTGAGGCAATAGTTTTAACTTGCCAAACAAAGCACAAGAAAGGTAGTTATTTTTCCATGTACCAATGCACCAAGCATAGAGCTTTACGAAATTCGGGTGCTGTAGAACAGAAATCATGTCTATTTCATTTACAAAACTCACGGTTCCCTTGCTTTGATTTAGCAGAAAGTTGCTTCACTGCAATCGTTGTCCCATGTAACAAATTCTCCTTCAATTCATAACATAATGTCAGCCATGAAAATACACATTAAACTAAGACAATCTCTCCTGTTTGTTTCAGTTTTTCAAGTCTAATTCACCTTCTCCAATTTTTTTTAGCTTTATCAAGATTATCAATGGCAGCTTTCATCTGTCTCAGTGAATGATCCAGTATGAAGGTCTAGACCCTTAAGATGTGCAGTAGACAGAAATACGCATGTATTTGAGCGCAGGAATTCGGTTGCCAATTGCAAATTCCATTCAGAAAAATTGGTTTAATTTAGGCAGGATATAAGTGCACCTTAGAGTATACTTACGGATTGAGATACGATTTACATTGACTTCGTGCTTTTTGTTTTTGTTTTTATCTTTCATTATATGTGCATATACTTGGTATGGATACTTTAATATCGGAAGTATTCTATTTATATTTACTAAACCTCTTCACTAACACACTAACATATAATATCACTATTATTGTGTCATACAGGTATATATAGAGCCGGGGGTCTAGAAGCAAACACCCTATTGTATAGATACATATAGAGTGGGTGGTCTCACCGAAAGCAAACTCTCTATCCTAAAGGATGGAGGTATTGTTTATCTGACTATCACCTTCTCCAAACCCTAACAGTAGCTTTTGGTGTCGTTGGTATATACTGGGTATGTGTTATTTTTGTTGTTGTATATGAACAAAACTCAAAGAACGGTTGAAGTCATATTCACGAACATCACCATGCACTTATTAACAACTAGAAAAACTGATACCATCCACTAATATGGTTGCATATTAAATTAACATAATGGTAGAAAGGGAGAACTTACCAAGTTCATTTGCATCCTTTTTGTTGAATCAACCGGTCCACCAAAGAAGAACCATAAGCAGAGAGATGGCAAATATTGCTCCAATTACGATTTCAGAAACTGAACATTTCTTCTGTGCAGTGTTGAAAAAGATGGAAGGTTGGAAGATGAAGAAGGAGAAGTGATTTCATCAAACACTTTGATGAAAATGATAAACATTCACCGTATGAAGAGCAAGTCTAATGGAGATGAGCTAATTGCAGTCAAGAGGAAATGAGTCGACAGATTTAGTCAAGGATTGAGTAAGTGAAGCACGTGGGCTAGCGGTTACCAATCTCACCTGCACTAGCTAATGGACGCACGCAGTGAAGAAGAAGGAGAACGCAGGATGCTGGCACGAATGAAGTTTAAATGAAGAAAATGACTATATTGTTCTTTTAGTTGTAGTTAGCTAGTTGACAGTTAAGGGACATTCTTGTACTTTTGCATTTTAATTTTCTTCTTCAGTGTATATATCGGATGTACAGTGATGGGTAAAGAACAGAATGAGTTGTTATTCCTTGTTGCTTCAAATCTTGTTTTCCATATTCTCTTCTTTGTTGCTTCTTGTTGGTTCTTGATTGAATTTCTTCTTTATTCATGTGTTAGTGAGAAATTTCGCATGATATCAGAGCGAAAATTAATTCAATCACAATCTCATATGTTTCCCTTTCTGAATTGAGAAAATTTGCCTAGTTGCTCGATTGAATCATGGCTTCGACGTCCATGAATAATAACCTTGTTGATCCATTTGGGGATCTATTATATATACATCCAAGTGACAGTCCGTCAATTGTCCTTGCACAGCCTCTTCTTGACTCACACAATTACCATGCCTGGAGTAGGACCATCAGACGCGCTTTAGAGTCAAAGAACAAGCTAGGTCTGGTGGATAGGAATGTGACAAAGCCTGAAGAGAATGACCGTAGGTATGCAGCATGGATTAAAGCCAGTAATATGGTAGTTTCTTGGATCATTAAAACACCTCCTATTGCTCAAAGTGTCATGCGGATTGATGATGCAAAGGACATCTGGAAGGATTTGAGACTAAGGTATGGTAATGTGGATGCATTTAGGCTGTCTGATTTACAGGAGGAGCTTTACAGTGTTAAACAAGAAAATATGTCAGTAACGGATTATTATACTAGATTGAAAATTGTGTGGGAAGAATTAACACTGTTGAAGTCTATTCCTGTGTGTGACTGTGGAAGGTGTGTTTGCGACATATCTAGTCAAATAACGAAGTTTGTGAAGAATGATTTTGTTATTAAGTTCTTGAAGGGACTGTCTGAAGATTACGAAGCGGTTAAGTCACAGACATTGTTGATGAGTCCATTACCCGACGTAAATTCAGCATTCGCTATGATAGTAAAACTTGAGAGGAAAATCACATATGCTGGGAGTCAGCAGAATGTTGGTAATAATTCATCCACCATTTTGAATGTGGGAGGATCACGTTCAAGTGCAGGTGGACAAGGAATTATAAGTACCAAGCCTCAGTGAGGAATGCAGGTTTTTAGATGTTTTAGAGAACATAGTATGAATGGTGGTTATAGAAGGAATGGTGTCAATGCACAAAGATATGGTACAGATGGTAATAAGCGTCCTATTTGTGTTCATTGTGGGCTTACTAGTCATACCATTGAAAGGCGTTACAAGTTACATGGCTTTCCTCCTGGATATAGATCTAAAGGACAAGTGAACCTTATGGGCAGTGAAGAAGCAGTTGAAGAGCAGCCGGAATTTGGAAGCCAAGGAGGTGATAATGGTTGCTCAGGCCAATTGAGAAAGGGACAGCAAGCGAATAACCACAATGGAACACCTGCATTCACACCAGAGCAGTATGCTCAGTTGATGTACATGTTTCAGGAGCGCCATATCAAAGGAAAAGGAGAAGCAGGTGATCCTGATATGAATGGAGAAAGGGTGCATGCCGTAATGTCTGCTCAATAGCAGGGCACTGATGGTAAGAGAATAGGTAATGTGACAAACAAAGGCTTTCATATGTGGGCTTTAGATTCAGGTGCCATGGATCACATATCTTGCTCTCTTACCCACTTTAATTCCTATCATGCTGTGTCAAATCTAAAAGTTAAACTACCTGATGGTGATCTAGTTGATGTAACTCACACTGGCACTGTGTTCCTAACTCCTTATCTTGTTCTCACAAATGTCTTTCACATACCATTCTTCTCCTTTAATCTGATTTCCATTAGCAAATTGGCTAAAGTGAATAAGGTCAATCTGATTTTTCATGATGATCTATGTGTACTGTATGACAGAAAAATATGATGATGATTGGTTTAGCTATAGTCTGTCATGGACTATATCAATTCTTTGCTGCAGATGAACCAAGAACAACCAATGTGACAGCCATATGTCTTCCTGCTATCAACTCAGCCTCTTCAAGTTCATTCTCCACTCCAGATATAAGTCGTTTTCTATGGCATTCCAGATTGGGGCTCATGTCTCATTCCAGAATAAAATAAATTCACAACTCAGACCATATTGTTTCCTACTCCAAAGTTCCTGTACCTTGCACCATATGCCCGCTTGCCAAACAGAGAAGAAATCTCTTCCCAATTTCAAAGACCACTACCTATTCAGCCTTTTCTTTAGTTCATGTAGACATTTGGAGGCCGTATAAACACCCCACCATGTTCAATGAATGATTCTTCTTACTATTGTAGATGCTCATAGCAGATTTTGTTGGATATTTTTGATGAAATACAAATCTGAAGCTAGAGTTATTTTACAGAATTTTTGTACCTATGTTACAGTGCAATTTGATACCAATGTTAAAGTCATTCGTTCTGATAATGGAGTAGAATTCAAAATGCCTACATTTTATGCTTCAAAGGGAATCATACATCAAACTTCTTGTATATATACACCACAATAAAATGACCTTGTTGAAAGAAAGCAACAACACATTCTGTGTTGCTTGAGCTCTTAAAATTCAAGCTGATATCTCTATTAAGTACTGGGGTTTTTGCATTAAACATGCAGTACACATCATTAATGTCATTCCTTCACCAATTATAAACCACAAGACTCCATTTGAAATGCTGTATCATAAGCCTCCTGTGTATCACAATTTGAAGGTATTCGGCTGTCTGGCCTTTGTCTTAGATACTACTCCCTACAAAGCCAAATTCTCTCCTAGATCAAAGATGTGTGTTTTCCTTGGTATGTCCCATACTACAAGAAGGTACATATTGCAGGATTTACAGACTAAAGATATCATTGTTTCCAGGGATGTTGAATTTCAGGAACAAGTTTTTCCCTTGAAAGATAAAACATCTACTCCTCAGCAAACCCAGACACAAAGAACATCACCCTGTGATACATCAAGTCTGCAACCTTATCGATTTTCCTGCCAAGATCCAGTCTTCATTCAACCACAGAGTTCTGAGGGCATGATTTCTAATGATGATCCCTCAAAACACTCTTCTGTTCATGTCCCTCCACCTACACAGACACATGAACTCTCTTCACCAACCTCAACTATTCATCCAATATCCTCCACTGATACTTATCTGCTAGCTTCACCACCAGTCAGATCCACACGTACAAGACATTAACCAGCATACCGACAAGATTATTACTGTAATCATCTTGAGTCTCTAATACCTGCACCATCACTAACCACTTCTCATTCCTATCCAAAATCTACACACTTGATTCACTGGCACCGGCGTATAAAGCTTATGTATTAAACTCTAGCTTGCACACAGAACCTTCCTCTTATGCAGAAGCAGCCAGCTTATGACAGGAGGTAATGCACACTGAAATTGCAGCCTTGGAAGCAAATGAAACTTGGAAAGTGGTTCTATTGCCAGCTGGAATGAAGCTATTGGGTGTAGATGGGTGTATAAGATTAAGCTCAAGCCTGATGGGAGTGTTGAGAGGTATAAGGCAAGGATAGTGGCAAAAGGATACATCCAACAATGCGGTGTATATTACCAAGATATATTCTCCCCAGTAGCTAAAATGACTATAGTAAGAGTAATTTTGGCACTGGCAGCTAGAAAGGGATGGTTTCTACATCAGCTGGACGTGAATAACGCTTTTCTTCATGGTGACCTCTATGACGAAATTTACATGATGCCACCTCCTGGAATACAACTTCCTAGCCCGAACATGGTGTGTAAGTTGCAAAAATCTCTATACGGTCTTAAGCAAGCTAGTAGAGAGTGGAATTTTAAGCTTACTTAATTCTTGTTGTCTTCTGGATTTGTTCAATCCAAGACTGATTATACACTGTTTTTAAAGAGAACCCCTCAGTATATGCTCATTTTGTTAGTTTACGTCGATGACATTATACTAGCTTGCTCTGATCTTGATCCAATTGAGCAAGTCAAATCTCAGTTACACTTAGAATTCAAGATAAAGGATTTGGGTGACCTTAGGTACTTCGTAGGTGTGGAAGTAGCTAGGTCACAGGGGGGCTATTGATTAACCAAAGAAAGTATACTCTTGAACTACTTGAGCACACTGGTTTTTTGAATGCCAAACCAACTAAAAGTCCTATGGAAACGAATTTGAAGCTGATGCATAATGACTCACCATTGTTACATGAATCATTTGGTTACAGAAGTTTAGTTGGAAAATTGATATACTTAACCATAACCAGGCCTGACGTATCCTTCATGGTACAATAGTTAAGCCAGTTCCTTGACTGTCCAACGGTTAATCATATGAAGACTGGTCACAGGTTGTTAAGGTATCTGAAGGAAAGTGTGGGACAAGGTCTGTTATTTCCCTCAAAAACAGAAGAACTGAAGCTTAAGGCGTTTGTGGATTCAGATTGGGGTGGCTGTTCTGAAACCAGGAGATCCATAACTGGTTTTTTGTGTGTTTCTGGGTGGAGCACTGGTGTCATAAAAGGCAAAGAAGCAAAATACAGTCTCTAAGTCATTAGCAGAAGCTGAGTACAGGGCAATGGCAAGTTTTATGTGTGAAGTACAATGATTGTTGTATTTGACAGAGGATTTAGGATTGAAGGATCAAGCTCCTGTGGAAGTGTTTTGTGATAGTAAAAGCGCTATGCACATAGCTGAGAACCAAGTTTTCCATGAAAGGACGAAGCATATTGAGATTGATTGTCACACTGTTAGAGACAAGGTACAAGAAGGAAGGATTAGATTGATGCCCATAAGGACCGATTTGCAGTTAGCTGATGTATTCACAAATGGACTGGACGCCAAAAGATTGATGGAGTTGACAAAAGCTTTTGGTGTATATAACATATACTCCAAGCTAAGCTTGAGGGGGGTGTTGAAAAAGATAGAAGGTTGGAAAATGAAGAGGGAGAAGTGATTTCATCAAACACTTTGATGAAAATGACAAACACTCACCGTATGAAGAGCAAGTCTAATGGAGATGGGCTAATTGCAATCAAGAGGAGATGAGTCAGCAGATTTAGTCAAAGATTGAGTAAGTGAAGCACGTGGCTAGCGGTTACCAATCTCACCTGCACTAGCTAATGGACGCGCGCAGTGAAGAAGAATGAGGACGTAGGATGCTGGCGCGAATGAAGTTTAAATGAAGAAAATGACTATACTGTCCTTTTAGTTGTAGTTAGCTAGTTGACAGTTAAGGGGCATTCTTGTACTTTTGCATTTTAATTTTCTTCTTCAGTGTATATATCAGATGTACAGTGATGGGTAAAGAACAGAATGAGCTGTCATTCCTTGTTGCTTCAAATCTCGTTTTCCCTATTCTCTTCTTTGTTGCTTCTTGCTGGTTCTTGATTGAATTTCTTCTTTATTCATGTGTTAGTGAGAAATTTCGCATGCAGCCCTCGCCTTGGGCGTGGGAAGAAGGAGGAGGAGAACGCGTTCTGAGAAACAGAATTGTTTTGTTTTTATTTTAACTGTTCACATGACCAAAGTGCAAATAACCAATTCACCATGGTGATTTGATCTAATGGTTCTAGACTAATTATTCTAATCTAAGGGTTGATATTTATTATTGGTATTTGACGGTATCTCCCGGTTAAGGGAGGTTAAAACGAGTGAGTTATTGATTTATCTCATCTACGTAGTTTTATGGAAATGAAATTGGTCTGAAATCAAGATTTGACAATCCGTATGGTACATGCGTATTTTCAAAAGTGTTAGATACTCAATAATTATCAAGAAATCAGAGATCAAGAAAATTATAGAAATTTTCATAAAAGTCATAAAAAATCTCAAAATCTCAGAACTGTTTCTAAAGCATTTTTAGTTCATAAAAATTTGATCTCAAATTATCACATATCTAGTTGATCTCATAATGAAGAAATAATATCTTATTATTTTATTTTTTTGTAATGTTTGAAATATGTCTTCAAAAGTCTTTGTTAAAATAATAAAATATTATTTCTTCAGTATGAAATAAACTAGATATATAATAATGCTGAAATCAAATTTTTATAAACTGAAGATGATTTAGGAACAGTTCTAAAATCCTAAAATTTTATAAATGTTCTTAAAAAGTTTTATAATTTTTTAGGTTAGAATCTGTAATTTTTTGATAATTATTTATTACTTACCACTTTTGGAAATAAGCATCTACCATGCGCACTTTTGTGCAAGTTGAAATATGCGAGCGGTGTTCCCAAGACATAGCCCAACTGGTTCCGGATAGGAGTTCTCGAAAGTGAGGCCAGGGGTTCAATTCTTGACAAAGGCAAGAAAACCCTTTTCCAGGTCTTCAATTCTTGACAAAGACAAGAAAATCCTTTTCCAGCGGTTCAATTCTTGACAAAGGCAAGAAAACCCTTTTCCAGGTCTTCAATTCTTGACAAAGACAAGAAAACCCTTTTCAGGTCTTCAATTCTTGACAAAGACAAGAAAACCCTTTTCCAGCAAGTGCATAGTGTGGGAGCTTCCTTGGCCTGTAGGCTCGCCTGCAGAGCTGGGGGCTCCTTATGCAGACTACTGTGTATATGACCAGGCTCCTGCTAGCAGATTACTGTGTATATGACCAAGCTCATGCTAACGGGCCGTTGAGTATCCGATTTACATCCCTACACTACCTCGTGCTAACGGGCCGTTGGATACCCGATTTACATCCCTACACTACCTCGTGCTAGCGGGTCGTTGGGTACCTGATTTACCTCCCTACACTACCTTTGAGACTAGATGTGGCAGTGACCCTACTTGTTGGCATTAAACCTTTTTTTGAAATGTGCGAGCGGCACAACTTTTGAAGTTTGAACAGCCATGGCGGTCAGTGACGTCACCCTAGTCTTCACCTACGGCAGGTTGAAGAAAGGCTTCCAAAACCATGTCCTCATGGAGGATCTGATGTCTACACACAACGCTTCCTTCGTCGGCAAATACACCACAAAGGACTCCTTTCCTCTCGTCTGCGGGCCCCACGGCGTCCCTTTTTTGATCAACAAATGCGGTTTTGGTCATCGGGTTCCCGGAGAACTCTATCAGGTCTCCGATCGGGGACTTGTTCGGATGGATGAATTGGAAGGCATTACGAATGGACATTACGAGAGGTTAAAGGTAAAAGTGGTGGCGGACGTTGAGGGATCGGCGGTGGAAGAAGAGGTGCAGGCTTATTTTGCTCACCGGAGCTTTGGGGAGGAGCTGTGGAGGAAATGTGGAGAGGTGGGGTTGAATGAATTTACCGTTGACACAGGGAAGAACTATGTGAAGAGAAGCCTTAGGCCTTTGGGTTCTACATTTTTCGGTGATGTCTGGAATTTCATTAGAGATTCTGATGCTTGAAATTGGCTGATTTCTTATGTCTGTGATGATTCGTTATTCAAATTTGTTCTGCCTAACTTATATGATTTGATATATTTGAAACATGAGACTCTAGAAACTAGGAGACATGGATTTATTATAAGATTGACTGTGCTGAATTGAGTAAATGAATAGTCTTTTCATTTTTATCTTGTGATTATCTTTCTACGGTTGAATTGATGGCTGATGCTGATGCATTCTTTTAGTAGAAACTGTCTTCGTCCGGTGGATTTGATTTCCTGGTTGAATAAGACATATACCAAATCACTAGTGTCTGGTTGAATAAGATCACAGTTATGGATTACCAAGCAGTAGTATAGAATGGAAACTGTCTGATTTTCTTGTTAAGAACGTCTTAACTGGTTAGTAAGAGAAAAGATGTATATATATTAGGTAGTATTGTTGATTTCCTTCTGCAAGCGCTGATCGATCGGGAAGAACCACCATCAGTTGCTTGTTATAGGATGGACAACTGATGAACTCTCTTTAAGAAGGGACTTATGAAATAGGGTTAGGGTTGTGCAGCTGGCCATGGTTATTGAAACAAAATTATGATGAATATCTGGTCTCTGATTCATTGCTCTGTAGTGCCAACAAGTAAAAGGCAATTATCTTTAATGTGTATCGATCTGTTAGCATCTGTTTATATGCTAAATTTGCTCAACCATCTTTATGCTATTTTTCTTTTACATGTTTTCCCTCCATTTTGCTGCCTTTTTTCTTGTGGCAATTCTTGTGTTGATTCTGCAACCTGGTACAGCTTGGATTGGAGAATTCTTTATTGTCTTTGTGGTTCACTGCTGAAGTACTAAAGAGATTCCTAAATGCTTGTTTAAAGCCGGTTTAACAGACCACTTCATTATAAATTTGAACAAGTAACACAATACTTGTGATACAACATTTGCACACCATACATTGTACAACAACCCATTGCACAACATATAGATATGTATTTCAGTTCAATCTGATTGAAATGACTGTTGCTGTTTATATCTATTATGTCAGGAGAATGAGAGGTTTTATGATTCTCCGGTAGTGGGTAAACACTGACCCAACAGGATAACACCATCTAGGAGGCAAACTCCCAGCAAGAGAATGTTTATTCGTCACTATAAAGAACTCATATATATCTTATATATTTCATTGGTTGAAGAGAACTGACAGTTTTTGTTTTTGGAGTGTTTTGAAATTAGCCCAGTAGAAGAAATCTTAGGTATACTTCAAGCAAGCGATTTTACGTTTTCGCCAGAAGGATTTGATTTTTTGGTTGAATAAGACATGTACCAAGTTTCTAATTGACAGACCACAGAACGTAGTTTGGTGCCTGCAGGAGGTAAGCTTCCTTCTACAGATTGATGAGCAGTAAAGAATAGAAACTCTCTAGTTTTTCAAGCTTGAATGTGCTTAACTGGCTAATATGATAACAGAAGAATCTATACTAGGTCGTACTGGTTGATTTATTTCTGCAAGCGCTCAGTGATCATGGAGAACCACCATGGATTGCTTATTATAGGATGAAAAAATGGTGAAGTCTCTTGTGAAAGGGACATATAAAATAGGGTTAGGGTTGTGCAGCTGGACTCGGTGACTAAAATAGGGTTAGGGTTAGGTTTAGTTCTTATTTCAATTTCTAATGGAGTCAAGGACACATTCTTCCTTGACTTTGGAATATGGTGGAATAAAACAAAATGACTCACTAAATTGACTACGCTTCTTATATTGTTAAGTAGTAGTTGATCGGCACAGTTTGACGCAATTTTCTTCTTATATTGTTAAATAGTAGTTGATCGACACAGTTTGACGCAATTTTCATTCTAGGTCATCGGGAAACAACCTCTGTGTTTCTAACACATGAGTATGTTGCGTACATCTGAACTCCGTCATAGACGGCAACCTCTAAGGTAATGGTACAATGTTGTTGTCGTCGACTCTGGTTTAGTTCTCTATACGGCCTAAAAGCGAAAGGCGACTTGCCCATGATTTAAAACACCGACTCGTTAGCATGTATCCGTTTAGATCTTATAATTGCTTAGCCACTTCTTATACAGTACCCCCGGGGGTCTCCTGCATGGCTTGCTTGGTTCCCATGGAAAATTCTGGTATTTAGTCTGCATTCCTGCTATCATACAAATCATCCTCCAGCTTGGATGGGAAATTGCTTTAATGTATGTTTGATTCACAGCTAAAGTACTTGAAAGATTTCAAATGTGTATTGAGAACCTGGTAAGCAATGCACCTTCATACATTGAACACCAGTACCACAGTACTTGCTCTATAATTGTATACCCACCATATATGTTACACCGACCAATCAACAAAGGATACCTATGTGGTTTACCTCAATACTCTTCTTTTGCACTATATTTTAAATTTATATCTAGACTGGCCATTGCTGTCTGCAAGGATTGTCTACAACGACGATCACAAGCACCATGTTGTTGGTGATGTGCATTTTCAGATGGAAACCTGAGATTTTGTCCATCAGGTTGCGATGACATGGCAAGCTCAGATGGAGTCCTGTGGTTGGGCATGCAGCTGGGGCTCTTGAAGCAGGATTGAGATCCTCTGACCCCCCAGCCCCTCACCCCCCTTGGGACCGCCTGCCACGTGGCACACAGAAGGGTGGTGAGGCTGGGTGCGGGTGACCCCCACCCAGCCTCACCACTCCCCCTGTGTGCCACGTGTCGCTGGGTCAATACCCCCTTAAAGGGGGGTCAGAAGATTTGTTCCCCTTGAAGCATGCCCCATCCTCTTGACAGGATAGAAGTAGCCGAGCCGTCAATCCCTATGAGAGTGACATGTTTGATGTCAGTTCGAAATTGAATATCCATCCCCATGTTGTCTTCTTTCATTCCCTCATCCTTGTACACTACATTGTTATTAGATGATGACAACAACAATAACATTGTCCCATTGCCTTAGAGGCTGTATGGGGATCGGATGTATGCAACCATACCTATGAGAAGTTGTTTTCCGATGACATATAAAAAAAATTGTGTCAAGCTTCGTTGATCAACTGCTGCATGTAGGTACGAAAACTCATTTTGTACTTTCTGAATGCTGGCGGCTAAAGCGTCATCGGTATCAAACTAGATATACCTTCAACATTTGGCATACAAACGCCTTACCAAATGGCTGAGGAAGATTCTTTAAGTTCTTAAGCAGGCTCTGAAACTTTGGAATGCCGAGAAGTCTTGATATGCTCTTCAAGATTTCATCTCGTAGGCTTTCTTCATCATCTGCAGATTTTTCTTCTCCATCCTTGTCATCCTCCTGTATCCCTTAAGCGAAACCACCAGGAAAAAATAGCCCATGTTAAAAAATAAGATCTATGCTTTAAACAACACTTGATGTATGTGTTGGACAAAAGGGTGCAGAAGAGGAAAAAGTTTTTTGTGGTTCAAATTTGTGAGTGATTGTCATACTTGCTGGAGAATCATTTGCATTGCGCTTTGGCCAATCTGAGAAGTGTCCTCCAACAGCAATGCTGGATTCTGAGACATATCCCAGTGAGAAAGGAAGAACTAATCTTTCTGCGGGATTCCTCTTCTCTGCAAGAACTATGCACTCGGAAGCTTTTCAGCTCAAGGGAGACAAATAGATGGATGCATTGTGGTTGAGAGGGGATGAAATTGAAGATATAGATGTGGATGCTGTTATATTGCTGCAGGTTTCAGCACTAAGTTAGAATCATGCTTTGCACACTTAGTCCATTTCTTGTATGAGTTGTGTGAGGACTGAAAGAGACATATGGAATGTATATTGGAGTGTGTGTTATGTAGGATCTGCAAGGCACCACTAGAATGGGGGTTGAATAGTGGGTGTGGAAAATGTGGTTTTTAAAATTAGTTTGAACCAAAAACCCAACTTCTCAAAACAGTTTCTGTTTTCAGGACCAGTTTTAAAACGTTTTGAAAACTAGGTTGCAGGTCTTCAAAAATTCTGAAATTTGGAGAGAACTTAGACTCAGATGTTATGAGTATCTTCTAAAAATTTCAGATTAAAATTCAACCTCTAACCCCTTGAAAAATCGATGGTGGTCAGATTGCGCGAATCTGCCAGAAACGTTAGACTGATTTAAAAAATTTATTCCTATTTGTACGTAACTCCAAATGCTCTGAAATTTTAACCACTAACCCCTTATATGTTATATTTAAATGGGTTGAAACAGTTTTGAAAAATTCTTTTGAGAAGTTAGTCAAATAGGATCAAAGTCTCAACCTTTGCAAGCCTGAAAATCAGACTAAACTAGTCTCAGAACATTGGACGTTTGGTTGACTTATACTTGTCCAAAAGGGTTGAAACTTGTGCCAAATTAACCTTAAGACGTGTGGCTATGATTCTGGAAAGTTTCGTAATTTTTGAAAAACGTTTACTATTTTTACGAATATAATCAAAAGTGATAAACAGTGCTGAAACAGAATATAAGTGCTGAAAGTAAATGACACCAAGAATTTACACTCGTTCGGTTATAAATAACCTACTCCAGTCTTCGAGGAACACCTTCCTCGGTTCACACTAATCACACAACACAAAAACACCTTACCATAGGATTGATGGAGTTACACACCAACTCCAACCTTTTACAAACCTTGTATGTTCAATACAATGCACATGAACACCACCACCTCGCAAGATTGAAGATTGATCACACCTTGATCAATCTTTTACAAAGATAAAGAATGTGTGGTGGTCTAAGAGAAGCCTATTTAAGTATATGAATGTAAGTACAATAGGCTTTTAAAAAGAAGAAAGAAAGAGAGTGTAGAAGAAGAAGGCTAGAACACGTTTTGATCTTTGAATTTGCAACTCTTGTTCTTGTTTTGCTATCTTCCTTTCCTTATAACCTTGTGTTGGCCGCCCCCTATGCTTCATCCCTTCTTGAAAATTATCTTGTAAGTCCTTGGAAGAGCATATGGCATCATTGTGACATGTCTTCGCTTACTTGGCATCTTCTCATTGAATGATCATTAAACTTTTGCTTACTTGGTACTCATTGATTGGTTGAATGTCGTCATCACTTGATGACTAGAAAAATCTGAGAATACCACTTAAAACATGTGCCAAAATCACCATAAAACAATTATCATAACTTCCAAGATCATCACATAAATTAAGCAAGACAAAATTTCTCCAAAATGGGTTAAGAAAATCGGCCATTATGTCAAATGCACATGCTGAAATTTCAGCATGTGTTATATTCACTTTTTGTTCAGAATGTTGCCTATTTTGCATTGATTTAATCCAAGAAATCAAAGTATATTTAGTATACAATATTCTCATCTTTTATAGAATAAAATTATTCATCACATAGGCCAAAAAATCGCCTAGGTACATTCACACACATGCTGAAATTTTTCAGCATGTGTGATATTCAAAATATCACACTTTTACTTTCATATTTTATTCAAATTAATTCCAATTTGTCTTCCAATTACTCACATATTTCAAGACACAAATTATGGCCCATAATGATAAGAATTTCGGCCACCCTATAATGCACATGCTGAAATTTTCAGCATGTGTTACAAATGAGATAAAATTTGAAACATTACCTTTTGTAGCTTCTTTCTTTAAGTCACCAACATTGTATGCTTGATTCTTGACCAATCAATATGCCAACAAGGCTCCACATATGCTCCATTTCAGCTGGAATAGGCATTGCAATGTATGTGTGCATGTGCTGAATTTTATTTTTGCAAACTTTGTAAAATAGTGCACATTTAATAATACACACATGGTATATTCCAATCAGCCCTTAATTTAATTTTCTAGAACACTTTAAGATGTATGACATATGTAAAAAGTATCTAGATACATGTCGTATGATGTGCCAAAAACGTTCCATGTGTTGTGTACGTAGAAAACCGAATTTTCGATGTTTATCGATTATCCGATTTTTCTCTAATTAAATTCCAACTTTTTACACATGTTATATATATTATGTTACACATAATATAAACTTTAATATTCAACACTTGGCTGGTCTTAAAGTGGCACCATTTACATGTGACAAAATTAAAATTGGAATCTCCACAATTTGGCCTTAATGTGGGGTGATTTGTGTGTGCTAACATAGAATGATTTTATGGCTGCACATAACATCATACCCATAAAATTTTTGAGTATTTTTGAAGTGTAGGGGCTGGCCATCTATTTGTGGCAAATACGTGACACGTTGGCGAAGTTTCGGTATTCGTCCGATACGACAATTTTCGGCTTAGAACCTTTTAACATGTCGTATTTAATTTGTCATCGCCATGACTTATATCATATGATATAAGACCTGAATATACTCATAAATATGAGTTAAGTATGATGGTGTGACGTTAACGTACGTACGTAAAATATATAACGTGTCGGTAGTACGTTGGAATACATGTGTATGTGCCTTTTTCAAAAAATCTGAATATTTATGTGTATATATGCGTGTATATGTGTGGTGAGAGGAGGAGGAGACTTTCCTTTCTTAGTCTTGTTGCCTTTGTGCCTTGTCCAAATATTCCTTCCTTTAATGAACTACTTAGTTTAATTAACTAAGTACTTCACTTAATGAACTAGTTTAGTTCATTAATGGTGGCACCTGAAAATAGTACAAACACAACAAATATTTGCCATTTGATGTAAGCTTTAAAGCTTCATGGCTCGTTAGTACGACAACATTATATATGAACTATATAAGGCAAGTTATATGCAATATGTCATGCACGTTTTTAAGCACATTTAAATCATACATTTTGAAAACACTCAAACCCTTTTTTCTCTACAATCTCCCCCTTTTGATGATTTTCAAAATAACCTATACTCATAATTTAAATCTTATCGCTCCCCTTCAAGCATGCATAAATTCAAATTTTGAATTTCAAATTCCAAGTCGCTCCCTCTTAATTTATCCAATTAGTATCTCTCTTCCCCTTAAATCATGCTTTCTCCCCCCTTTTATTTTGGAAAGTCAATCAAAATATGCCTATAAATATGGAAAGAGCACGTAAAGATGAAAAAAATCATGTATTTTAAATAATCTCAAACGTGCGTTCATAACGATTATTTATTCAACCCTTTGAGAATATCCCTTTTGGTACCCAAATTTGGGTGACCTTTCTAGGTCTTCCAAAAGGTGAGAAAGGTGATGAGAACGCAACATAATATACACTAGGTGCAAATGTGTTTGGCCTTTGGCCAAGAACTCCTTTATACGCACTATATGTAGGGCGTTTTTGATATGTCCTTGTGTTAGTGTAGTATGTGATCTAGATGGGTGAAATGAATGTCGTGTATGTATCACTTGTTTCTTCTTATATCTATATGGTACAAAATTGTGTTTCTCATGATATGAAGAAGAAGTATGACGAGATGTGGGGAGAGGGGGTCTTTGCGTCATGTTAGACGTCGTTTTTGGTTTTGGAGTGTCTACTTTCTTAGACACTACAAACTTGGTTGGTTTAATGGATACCTCATTTGTTTCAATGTATCCTAAACCCGTTTTATCACTATCATGCTTTTGTGAAGAAATGATGTGATCTAGCATGTTTTTTCCCGTATCAAATTTATTCACCATTTTTCTTAAATTCGCATTCCTTGATTTCAAGTTTGAAATCTCGGATTTCATTTCATTATTGTGCATAGTCAATGATGAGACCTCTGATTTTAATGCATTAATGATGCGTGACGACTCTTCTTTTGAATCGTTTAATTGAGAAACAAGGTTCGTGTTAGAAGATTCTAACTTCTTGTCTTCAATTAATCGTTTCTTTTCTTTTGCAAGAGTCTTTGAAAACTTATGCAATTCTAAATATTGTCTAAATAAATCATCATAAGAATATTCAGAATCAGAATCAGAGTCGAAAGATACCTCATTTGATGCCTTAGATGTAAAGCATACTAGTGACTTTTGTTCTTCCATATCATCAGTCTCAGATTCGGATGTGTCACTCCAAGTGGAGGCTTTGAAGACTCTTCTCCTTTGCTTAGGTTCTGAGACGAGTCTATTCTTGTTCCGATCCTTGTCAGGGTATTTGTTTGTTTGCTTTTCTTTATTAGGGCAGTCATATGATAGATGTCCAAGTTTGCCGCATTCATAGCACTTTCCTTATTTTTATTTTTATGATCCTTAGATGAGGTAGACTTATGTTTAATCGATTTTTTCAATATTTTTCTTAATCTTTTAGCCATCGTGATTAAGTCCTCATCATCGGAATCAATGTCACTATCATCTACGACGTATTCATTTGATTTAAATGCTATAGCCCTATCATTATTAGAAATAGACTCAGAATGTCTTAAAGCGAGTTTGTTTTCATATACCTTAAGTGATCCAATTAGTTCTTCCATCTTAATCGATTTAGTTTCTTTGCTTTCTTCAATGGCCGTTACTTTAGGGTCCCACTCGGATGGAAGGCTTCGCAAGACCTTTTGTACCTTTTCCTGCATAGTGAAGGCTTTGCCAAGAGACTCAAGAGAATTGTAAATGTTAGTCAAGCGTAAATCCATCTCAACAATAGACTCATTTGGCAATAATTTAAAGGACTCAAGTGTGGACATAAGCATATTAATTTTGGACTCCTTTACTTGGCTAGTTCCTTCATGTTTCATTTCAAAAATATGCCACATCTCTTGAGCACTAGAATAATTAGACACGTAACTAGCCTCACTTTTACTTAGGCCGTTTAATAGTAGTTGCATGGATTTAGCATTCATACTCAACTTCTTTTTGTCATCACTAGTGTATTCTTGTTTCGATTTTATAACCTCTAGTGTGACACCATCAATAATTGACACCTTAGCAGGAACAAATGGACCGTCTTCTATGATGGACCAGATATCAATATCAATAGCCATAAGAAAAAGTTTCATTCTTAATTTCCATTGAATAAAAGACTCACCGTCGAAAAGAGGAGACCTTATGGTTGACATTCCCTCTTGCACGGTGTTATAGCTAGTGGATGCCATCTCACCTAGATCGTTGAATCCTTTTGTTGTGAGTGTTCCTGCGCCTCTGATACCAATTGTAGGATCTGCAAGGCCCCACTAGAAATGGGGGGGGGTTGAATAGTGGTTGCGGAAAATGTGGTTTTTAAAATTAGTTTGAACCAAAAACCCAACTTCTGAAAACAGTTTCTGTTTTCAGGACCAGTTTTAAAACGTTTTGAAAACTAGGTTGCAGGACTTCAAAAATTCTGAAATTTGGAGAGAACTTAGAATCAGATGTTATGAGTATCTCCTAAAAATTTCAGATTAAAATTCAACCTCTAACCCCTTGAAAAATCGTTGGTGGTCAGATTGCGCGAATCTGCCAGAAACGTTAGACTGATTTAAAAAATTTATTCCTATTTGTACGTAACTCCAAATGCTCTGAAATTTTAACCACTAACCCCTTATATGTTATATTTAAATGGGTTGAAACAGTTTTGAAAAATTCTTTTGGGAAGTTAGTCAAATACGATCAAAGTCTCAACCTTTGCAAACCTGAAAATCAGACTGCACTAGTCTCAGAACTTTGGACGTTTGGTTGACTTATACTTGTCCAAAAGGGTTGAAACTTGTGCCAAATTAACCTTAAGACGTGTAGCTATGATTCTGGAAAGTTTCGTAATTTTTGAAAAACGTTTACTATTTTTATGAATGTAATCAAAAGTGATAAATAGTGCTGAAACAGAATATAAGTGCTGAAAGTAAATGACACCAAGAATTTTATACTGGTTCGGTTATAAAGGTTGTAAGTACAATAGGCTTTTAGAAAGAAGAAAGAAAGAGAGTGTAGAAGAAGAAGGCTAGAACACGTTTTGATCTTTGAATTTGCAACTCTTGTTCTTGTTTTGCTCTCTTCCTTTCCTTATAACCTTGTGTTGGCCGCCCCCTATGCTTCTTCCCTTCTTGAAAATTATCTTCTAAGTCCTTGGAAGAGCATATGGCATCATTGTGACATGTCTTTGCTTACTTGGCATATTCTCATTGGATGATCATTAAACTTTTGCTTACTTGGCACTTATTGATTGGTTGAATGTTGTCATCACTTGATGACTAGAAAAATCTGAGAATACCACTTAAAACATGTGCCAAAATCACCATAAAACAATTACCATAACTTCCAAGATCATCACATAAATTAAGCAAGACAAAATTTCTCCAAAATGGGTTAAGAAAATCGGCCATTATGTCAAATGTACATGCTGAAATTTCATCATGTGTTATATTCACTTTTCGTTCAAAATGTTGCCTATTTTGCATTGATTTAATCCAAGAAAACAAAGCATATTTAGTATACAATATTCTCATCTTTTATAGAATAAAATTATTCATCACATAGGCCAAAAAATCGCCTAGGTACATTCACACACATGCTGAAATTTTTCAGCATGTGTGATATTCAAAATATCACACTTTTACTTTCATATCTTATTCAAATTAATTTCAATTTGTCTTCCAATTACTCACATATTTCAAGACACAAATTATGGCCCATAATGATAAGAATTTCGGCCACCCTATAATGCACATGCTGAAATTTTCAGCATGTGTTACAAATGAGATAAAATTTGAAACATTACCTTTTGTAGCTTCTTTCTTTAAGTCACCAACATTGTATGCTTGATTCTTGGCCAATCAATATGCCAACAAGGCTCCACATATGCTCTTTTTGAGCTGGAATAGGCGTTGCAATGTATGTGTGCATGTGCTGAATTTTATTTTTGCAAACTTTGTAAAATAGTGCACATTTAATAATACACACATGGTATATTCCAATCAGCCATTAATTTAATTTTCTAGAACACTTCAAGATGTATGACATATGTAAAAAGTGTCTAGATACATGTCGTATGATGTGCCAAAAACGTTCCATGTGTTGTGTACGTAGAAAACCGAATTTTCGATGTTTATCGATTATCCGATTTTTCTCTAATTAAATTCCAACTTTTTACACATGTTATATATATTATGTTACACATAATATACATAATATAAACTTTAATATTCAACACTTGGTTGGTCTTAAAGTGGCGCCATTTACATGTGACAAAATTGAAATTGGAATCTCCACAATTTGGCCTTAATGTGGGATGATTTGTGTGTGCCAACATGGAATGGTTTTATGGCTGCACATAACATCATACCCACAAAAGTTTTGAGTATTTTTGAAGTGTAGGGGCTGGCCATCTATTTATGGCAAGTACGTGACACGTTGGCGAAGTTTCGTTATTCGCCCGATACGACAATTTTCGGTTTAGAACCTTTTAACGTATCGTATTTAATTTGTCATCACCATGACTTATATCATATGATATAAGACCTGAATATACTCATAAATATGAGTTAAGTATGGTGATGTGACGTTAACGTACGTACGTAAAATATATAACGTGTCGGTAGTACGTTGGAATATATGTGTATGTGCCTTTTTCAAAAAATCTGAAAATATATATATTTATGTGTATATATGCGTGTATATGTGTGGTGAGAGGAGGAGGAGACTTTCCTTTCTTAGTCTTGTTGCCTTTGTGTCTTGTCCAAATGTTGCTTCCTTTAATGAACTACTTAGTTTAATTAACTAAGTACTTCACTTAATGAACTAGTTTAGTTCATTAATAGTGGCACCTGAAAATAGTATAAACACAACAAATGTTTGTCATTTGATGTAAGCTTTAAAGCTTCATGGCTCGTTAGTACGGCAACATTATATATGAACTATATAAGGCAAGTTATATGCAATATGTCATGCTCATTTATGTCATGCACGTTTTTAAACACATTTAAATCATACATTTTGAAATCACTCAAACCCCTTTTTCTCTACATGTTAAAAGAACATCTAATCAGCAAAATGACATCTTGGCTGCTAAATTAGTGAAATATAGTAACATTTTTCTTCTCATTGGTCTTTATTTAACTATCTACATCCGGTGGGCTCCTTCAGTCATTTGCCAGCCTTAGAGGAGAAGTTATATTTGCTTACTCCCATTATGAGATCTAAGGTTTCTGCTTTGTGAACTTCAGATCAAGCGTTCGAGCCGCGACTTTTTGCACAAAGTGTAGAGTAAGGCTGCGTACATCAGATTGCAAAGCGATCAGACCCCTTCCCGGACCATGCGCAAACATGGAAGACTAGTGAACCGGAAACGTCTTTTCCAGACCCTATCGATAGCTTTTGATGTCAATGGGATATATACAATTGTTGCACTTGAACTTCACTGTTTTCCCCTTTTATGTTCAGTTGCTTATAGTCTTCTCTTCTATAGGAAAATGAATTAGACTTGAGGTGACTCCATCTCTTATGCGTGTAAATCAATCAAAACTTAAAAAGATTAGTAGAGTTGAATATAATAAATGTGTATGGAGAGGCATATCTTTGAGCAAAAGACGAAATCTCTTGCCCAGGGGCCTCCACCGCCTCTGCCCGAAGCAGCATCATAGAGGACGCAAATCATGATCTCATCGGCCTCTTAGATTGGGTGAGGACTAACGCAGTGACCCACACAAGGTGCTCTCCGCAAACCAGGCATTCGGCCTAGCAACAGTAGAACACCTACAGTGTGTGTCCCTGGAATTGAACTCTTGACTTCTTGAAGCAAATTCTAACCCGAATACCAACTGAGTTATGTCCTGGAACGGCATATCTTGATTCTGAAGGCTGTGTAAGTATTAATGATGGAAGGTACGATTCTACATCAGGAAGAACAAATTCATGTGAATAATCTGGTATCAGAAACAGAATGCCTATGATAGAAAAAGAGATGTTCAGTTCAAAAATTTACGGGTGCAATGTTTTCTTCCCGTTCTATAGTGGTTTCTTGTTTTATTTATTATAGTGCGGTTAATTATAATTCTATATTGTGGTTTCTTTTACACAACATACTTAATAATAAATTTCATGTATTAAAAAAAAGGAAAAAGGAAATCTCTACAACTTCATCTCTCTTTCCGATATCTCTTTTTGTTTTTGTCTTTGTTTTTCATTATTTGTGTATATACACGGTTATGCTATTTTTATATCAGAAGCTTTCTATTTGTGTTTACTAAATTCCTTTACTAGTACACTAGCACATCATATTCCTATTATTGTGTCATCTATGCAGTTACATATCGAGCCAATGATTTTATTGGAAGCAAGTTCTCTATCCCTTAGGATGGAGTTATTGTTTGTTTGCATTTCACCCTCTCCAGACTCTAGCGATAATTTTTACTGTTGTTGAGATATACTGGGTATTATTGTTCCTGTTGATGGATGAAAGTAAACACAAATTGAGCAAAAATATTAGGAATGAATTTGGCCAAATTGAAACTGCAAAAATATATATTAAAAAAAACATGGGGATGAAAATGATCATTTTTAGTGATTAGAGATATGACCACCTTTTCGACCTTACTATAAGGGTAGTTCAAGCTCGCCAGCAACTGATAAGACTTGCCAACAAACATCACTTCTCGGAGAAACTAGAATATGTTAAAGACGCCTAGCAGAGTTTACTCATTATATAAAATAAAAATAAAATATTAATAAAACAAGAAAAAGACCGGGGACTTCCAAGCATATGCACAAAGAGTGACAGCCAGATCAAGGTAACTGTCCGTTAACAGGAAAGCTCTAACCTCTGTATGTTAGACTCAATTGAGTTGCTTACTGACAGTGCCAAGTCCTGCAATAAGATACTCAGATACCCCAATGGTAATGAAGGATGACTAAGTTCTTAGAACGCTGATATCGGTGCAAATGTCCACACTAGAGCACGATTTAATGGAAGAAGAGCAAAGATCTTGCCAATCTTGCATTTGTGTTCCAAGAGAGTGAATGCAGGAACGATAAGCAGAGAAATTTGCCATGTGTTCCAACAGGGTGAATGCAGAAATGATACTTAGAGAATCTTGCCAATCTTGCATGTGTTCCAAGAGGGTGAATGCAGGAACGATACATAGAGAAACGAAGACATGCTTGCTAAGACGCTAAGACGGAACTTGAAGGAACGATACATAGAGAAATGAAGACATGCTTGCTAAGACGCTAAGGCGGACATATTCAAGTTCCAGCTAATGAGATTTTATCAGGTTCCTTCAATGTTATAATTGAATTTAAAGAAAGCTCAATACTATGCCACCAAGCTGAGGGACACTTACCAAAATAAGGACGAACAACTAAACAAACGAATGTTGCTGCTCTAAAGCTGTAATCCTCGTATTTGAAGTCTGCAGGCCGAAAATTTGGCAAACACAAATCAAATTCAGTTTAGGTGAAAGGTTCGGAGAAAAAGACATCAGAAAGCAGACACAAAAAGATATCGCATTAAACCACATGCCTGCTTTTGACTTGGTGATCTCTGAGTATCTGAACTAGAAAGGCTGCAACGAGTAGGCCAATGTCATAATTACAAGGATCTGAATCAACATACTTGGAGTGTCACAAGTTAAACTGGAAAGAACGAAAATCCTGCAACAGAAACTAAGACAAAAGAGACTTCAGTAGAGAAACGCAAAATTAACCAACCATATGCTGTAATATCGTTCTACGAAAGCTCACTAGCATGTGCTGAGGTTCAAGTTCTAAAATATTGAAACTTGGTGGAAAGACCTGCTGCACGCTTTTTCAGTTTTGAGTCCAAGAAAACAAAGGATCATGAATATGAAAGAGCAGGGGAAGCAGTATCTCCGTTCAGAACTATGGCATCCCAACAAAAACCAGTAGAATTTTGCAATTTGGAAGCAACTTAGATAAGGTGCAATTGGGTATTTTCATTACAAAAATGAACTGGTTTTACTTGAGAATGTTGGATAACAAAAATCAATGAATAAAACGAGCAGCCTGGTGCTACCCGGCTTGGCGCATGACCTGGAGTCGCAGTTTTAGGTTGCAGAACCACAATAAATGCACGTCTACAAGGCTGCTTTAGTTCTTTGTTCGAGTTTATAGCATCTTGAGGTCTTTCATTAAGCCAAAGACAATTGAGCAGATATATTCTAGAGATACTAACAGTGCAGGCAACTCTGTTTGCTTGCATTTTGTATATAATCTTTTACCTTAGATGAGGAACACAATGAACATCTTGCACCACCGTTGAGCCTTCTAACTGGAAATGAAACTTGCTTCCTCTGTGATCCCCATATTCTCTGAAGGAAAAATTATCAATGCGCATTTCTTCCTTCCTCAGATCCAAGATTGACCTGGAAGCTTCTCTATTTTCCTTTCCTGCATCAGATTCCTCAACCTAGATGCCTCTTCCCAATTGTGATTGTCCGAATGAGTCTTTGTCAGCAAAACGTATGGAGCAGCTCCAAATGGCTCAAGTTCAAGCAGTTTCTCAGAAACCCATTTTGCCATCTTAACATTTTTATGAAGCTGGCAATAAGACAGGAAGGCTGTCCATACAGGAACAACATGCGAAATGTCGTTCTCAAATATAAAATTCTTCATGTCATCCAATTGACCTGCTCGACCGTAAAGATCCACCATACAGTTGAAGTGTTCAACTCCAGGTTTGATACCAAAAACATGTTTCATCATTGTAAAATACTGGTGGCCTTGTCTTATCAAACCTGCATGACTACAGGCAGTTAGAACTCCAACAAAAGTCACTTCATTTGGCGTCACGCCCTCATTTTGCATCAACTCAAAAAGCTGAACAGCCTCTTCTGCGCATCCATGCATAGCGTAGCTGGATATCATAGTCGTCCACGAGACAACATTCTGAGTTTTGGCTTCAGCAAAAAATGATCGAGAATCTTCCAACCTCCCGCATTTGGCATACATGTCAACCATTGATGAATTAAAAGAAGCATCTGGTTTATGTCCAGATTTCTGAATCCAAGCATGAATTTGTCGACCAAGTTCTAGAAGTCCACCATTAGCAGAGGCGGTAACAATGCTGGTCAGAGTGACCATATTGATCTCAAATTCTTCACGGATCATTGATCTGAAACTTTCTAGTGCCTCTTTTACCATTCCATTATCAACATATCCTGCTATCAGCGCACTCCATGATATACGTTGTCCAACAATGTCATCAACTGGAATCTTGGAACGGTGCCCCTTCCTGATCTCCGCAGCCAGCATTACGAAAATCAAATTAGCCTTGTCCATCTGCCCACATTTGCAATACATATCAATAAGAGAAGCCTTTACGAACGGATCATCAGTAATTCCATCCCTCAACAACCGGCCATGGACTTGTTTTCCTAACTCCAAACATCTTAGAGACGACAATAAAGACAGTGATATTGAAAAGGAGAATTTGTTCAAAGTAGTTCCGTGTCTAACCATATCATAGAGAAGCTCTAAGGCTACAAGCTCAAAACTTTGTTGCAAGCATCCATCAATGATGGTGTTCCAACTTGAAACTTCTTTACTAGGCATACTCCTGAAAAAATCAAGACACTTCTCCATGTTGCCCATTTTCAACTTGGCAGCTAGCATTATATTCCAAGACACGGCATCTTTAATCTTTTCATCCATCATTTGAAACAACCTCTCTGCATAATCAAGAGCTCCGCATTTTACATATAGATCAAGAAGTGCATTTTCCAAAGCAACATCTAAAGCAATCCCATTGCCTACTATCCATCCATGAACAGCCTTACCCACATGCAGCCCCTTGGTAACACCACCACAGCACTTCATAACACTTGCAAATGTGTACTTATTTGGAATTGCACCGCCTTCACTCATCATCAAGGAGAAGTAATTTATACCACTTCCATAACATCCCAACTTAGCAAAACCTGATATTAGAATGGTCCATGATCGAACATCTCTTTCAGGAAGTTCATCAAACAGTTTACGTGCATTGACTAGTTGATGACCATTCACATACAAGTTCAGAATATAATTTCCTGTACTTGAACTCCGACCAGCACCACTCTTGATTGTCGTAGCGTGAAAAACATCAGCAGGTAGCGACAATGGAGATGAAGAACAACCTTGAGTTGGGTTATTCACGAAAGAAGGGTTCTGACGTAGAGAAAATAATGCTGGATTTCTAATATAATTACTTAAAGAAACAGGCATGCTCCTACTACTAGAACTTCTAAGCATCTTTAGGCCCTATTGATTTCTCCATCTCATTGCACCAACATCTTAATGTTTCACCACATTCATTTCTTAATGCTAGTGCAAATGATTTCTACACCAAAAACTTCCTCATTTCCGATACGATAATTCTCGCAAAAAACAGAACTGGGTGGTCCGATTCTGCTCGTTTGATTACGGCGGAGAATGTTTGTATGGAATTTCCAGCATTTCCTCCCAGCATCTTTGCCTATAAAAATTTGAATTGTAGTAAACTACACTGGTGCACATGAATCGCAATTATGATGCTGACCAAGAATCCCTATATACCGCACCATTACTCGGGTTCTAATTCTCTTGATGTTGAAACTTGGACTTACATGAGGTGAGACTCATTTCCATTCAAAATCTTACGGCAATGGGTGCTTGTTGTAACCGTATAAAATGGAAAAAAAAATAATAAAATGTTATAATTTAATGGATTAAATAGAATTTATTACAAAGAAAAGAATATTAATTAATTAAATAGAATTTATTATTTACAATTAATTAAATCCTAATAACTACCCATAACTCCCCTCCCTCAAATCACTCCCTACTACCCCATAACTCCCTCCCCACTCCCAAACTTTCGGCCCCTCCCCTCCACCAATTAAAATCCCCTTTAATTAACCCCCCACCCCTTCATAACGTGAACAACAATTGAAAAAGCAAGGGGAGCACTGGGAGAAAAGGGAGGATCGACTGAAGGGAGGAAAAGGAAGAAAAGAGAGGAGAGAGAAAGAGGGAAGAGAAAGAAAAGTAGGCACATCGAGTCAAATCCAACCACTGTACTTGGTAAATTCTTCGTTTGAAAGGTAGGTTACCCTCCCCTCTGTCGGATTGCTTTGGATTCCCTCGCATTCTGTTTTGGGAATTATTTGATTATCACTGCATCTGTGTCTTTTATGTCTTTATCATGATCTCTTTATGTTTTGGTATGTTTTGGTATGGAAATTTTGTGTTTGACCTTAGATATAGATCACATAGTACCGAAATAGGTTGGAATAGGTTCAGGGCATTGAAAAACGCACCCAGAGGCGGCGCGTGTAGCACACGCGCGGCTGCAGAGGGCGGCGCGTGTGGCCCACGCGCGCCCTGAACGGCGCGTGCAGGACACGCGCTGACGTGTCTAGCGCCGTTGTTTTATTTGCGTTATAATGAGACAAACCCCACTGGTTTGGGGTAAATCGGAGTTAAAACGAAAAAGTTATGGATTTTTGAAGTAATTTAAGAAATTAATAAAATAAATTTAAAAAAAAAAAGGCAAGCCTGCGCTGGCAGCAGGCTGGCCCCCAACCGAATTAGGCCAGGAAAAAAAAAATGCAGCCCACAATTGAGAAACCAAAAGGAAAAAAAAAGATTTAAGAAAGGGTAGCAGGCCGGACTGACTGCAGTCCAGCCTGCAAGCCTCAGTGGCAGCGGGCCAGACCAGTAGACGGCCCAAGACGCAGAAATAGAAAAAAAAAACAGCTAGCGGCCTGCTGTCTCTGGCGGGCCGAACTGCTGGAAATAAAAGGGGCCAGAATTTAAAGAGGCCTCTTAAAGGGAAAGAAAGGGTTAAATAATTCTAAAAATAAATTGAAATTTGGTAAAGCTAACAATAATAATATATAAATGAATTAGTAATAAAATATAATACAATATATGTGTATCACGTAAGGGGAAAGAATAAAAAAATTAATAAAATTAAAAATAAAGATAACAAACGATGAGTAATTATACATATGTGATTAATTTAATAATTAATAATGTTTTAATGATAAGAAAATTTAGGAACCCATTAAATAAATTAAAGTAAAAGAAATAAAAAAATAGTAGGGAAAGATAAAAAAATATTTAAATAAAAATTTAAAGTGTTTGAAAGCCTAGGAAAAATAAAATAAAGTGTAGAAACCTAAAATAAAGTCTAGAAAGATAAAATAACGGTAGAAGATAAAATACAGTAATGAACCCCACGCAACATAGGGTAACTACGCAATATAGGTAATACGCAACATAGAACGGAGCATGCAACATAGGACAACCAGAAGTGTGAAACTGTGACGCATTCATGGCACGAGCATTTGCATTTGGCCTAAGAGCCGTGTGGCCTGACGAGGCGTGTGATGGGTGTTGGTAATAATGGTTACCTTCATCCGATAGGACCCGGGACATGCATAGCATATCATGGAAAAGAAAGAGCATAACGTGTGATATTAAATGACTGCGTGTGACACGGAGATAGAAGTACATGCATCATGAACTTGCGCATTGCATTTATTATTGTTGTGATTATTTGTCTTGTTATTAAGTTGTTTCAGCGCTATGTTTCGGGATACGGGTCGGGTCGGGTATGTGTTATTTCCTTATTTATGCTTTATTTGCTTTATTATGCATGTGTTTATGTTTTATAGCTTTATTCATCTGCTACGTGCTTTATGTGCTTAATTGTTACCCGACTCAGTATGTGACAGTCCCTTTTCGGGAGAGACGGGTAACCTACGAGTGACTCCCATCACTCACCCCCCCAACCTACCCTCCACAGGTGAGCAGGATTAAGAGTATGTATGTCTATCGAGGCTGAGAAGAGTGAGCTGGGCTCGAGAAGGGATCTTGTTGACCGGGAGCTTGTTCTTGGGATAGTCAGATAGACCTCCATCTAGGTTTACTGTTTGATCTTAGTATTTCGTACTTGACTCAGTGGGTTTCGTTAACCCTTGTACTGGATTTTATTCTGATGGATTTAATTTAATCAAGATGTTTATTTCTTTAATTATCGTTTCCGCGGAAAATTTCTACGTCAGTTCTGACGTGCAAAGAAGTTTGAACGACGCTTTGTAGTCCTCTTAGTAGGCTACGGCGGGTGCACTGTTTCCTATGCTAGGGCTCGGGAGCGGGACGCTACAGGTGGTATCAGAGCCGAGGCTCCAGATCCGCCTCGGAAATGCAGGATTAACTAGATCACTTAGACATAAGCTACGAACTTTGCCTAAAATGACGGTTTTACCCTTAAGCAACAAAATAGGGTTAAATGATGATCTTAGACTTAAGTTGTGATCGGGTTAAGGGGAGCTTGAGCGTTCTTTCGTTTTTTTTGTTATTTACCGTTTTGCCCCTGAACCTCTACATGTAACCCCTAAACTGTTTGAAATTCCCAAAATACCCTCCTAACTTAGCTTGTATTTAAATAAATTTATTTTCGACATTCCTAAATTCTACAAAAATATCGGCAAGGCGTGAACAAGCCGGTAATATAAGAAACGGTGGGGAGAACCACCAGAATCAAATGATCATCCTCAAGCACTTGAGGATGTCATGGTCACCGTGACCAACACCTTAACGCAGTAGCACAAGCTGCTGAACTAGCAGTCACTGCCTCCACCACCATCGCACTCGCACGTGAGATCTACAAGGAGATGCAGAGAAGTGATGGCACAGCACGACTGACATCACCAATCACTTGGATCTAAGTTCGGAATAAGTCCAAGAGATACTACATGCCGAGAGTACAATCTTCAGAGCATGGTTCTATGGCCACGGTAGAATTGTAAATTCGGACCAAATATTAGAAATTAAGTTACAATTTTGCCCATAAGTCACAATCTTATACATAAGTCATGATTTGAACATAAACGATGATCATGAACATAGGTATTGATCTCAACTATAGGTGACAATCTTGAAAATAAGTTATAATCTTAAACATAAGTAACGATTCCGATAAAGAGTTAACCTTAGACATAAGTATTGAACGAAGTCATAAGCATTGATTATATGCTAAGCATGACTTTATAAATCAGACATGATCATAGGCTTAAGAAACGATTATACTAAGAAACAAAAAAAAAATCCTAGGTATAAGTTATGATATTAACTTAAAAAAAAATATGGCGTCCAGTTAAGGAACAAGTATACCTAGGGTATACTATACAACTTTACCTACTTACGTTATATAAGTTTGACCATGACCTTTTGCACATTCCATTAGTCATGACTATAATACCCATAAGTGAATGAGTATATGATTAAAGTACATAAATAGTAATGCTGATCAGGATGCTCTACCGCAAGTGTTGATTGGCACATTTGTATAAATAGGTCAGACGACCTTAAGCTGCTTCGTCATAATAGCAGTATGAGACCTGGTGTTACTAGAGTACGGTAAAGCAGTTTCATATCCCTACTTAGACAGTTGCATTAGAGCAGACTTGGGTTTAAGTTGGGACAATAGCTACTAAGAAATGAATTATTATAGTATGATAGATACTAAGAGGTGATAAAAACTAAGTAATGATTCATAAGAATATTAATCAGTAGCGCTTAGTAAGAGAATCATACGAAGGAAATTATAGTCTAAGGTTAAGATGTTGAAATTTAGAAATATTAGTAGGACGATGATATTAGTCTCACTAAGGATATTGACCGGTAGCAAAAGGTGTGAACCAACTATAACAAGCGCATGGGAATAATGAATCGTTACAACTGTCTAGTTAAGTGTTGACATCGATACCTTAGACTTGAAGTTAATAGGCTTGAATTGATAGGGCGGGCATAAACAAGTAGTTGTTGCTTTTCATATGAGCTAGAATAAAATTAGTGGTTCAAATAATCGAGTAACAAAGTACAGTGGATCAGTGTAGCGCACAGAAGCATGGTAAATTAGAACATCTTAAGTCGGTCGATAATTAGTGTGCCATGCTAGGATTGAACAATTTAAGTTAAAGATTTTATCATGAGTAGACAAATGTTAGACTTATAAGAAATTGTGCATAGGAGACCCTATCCGAAAAAAAAAGGATGACTTATATAATGATACGAAATAGTGGACTGACATATTTTCAAACAGATAAATATTTTATATAAGCACGCATACGAATGTATAACCATATTTTAACAAGTATCTTAAAAATGTTGTTTTCGGAAATACCTTATTGAGTTTCATTTTGTATATAGTCTACCAACCTTTAATTGGCAAAATCATTTCCGTAATGGTATATCAACATAAAATTTTAGATCTTTTGACGACCTAAAGAGGGGAAAGCTTGTAAAATGTTGGTGTGCTTCCAAAAAAAAACGATGTGTTCAATTTCTTACATCATATTTCAAATTTCTATTTTCGTAACGTCTATTCTTTTAGTCAAAATTAATTGACGACTATCAATATCGCAAGCAATTTATTTACTAAAGTGTTTCCGAAGTATTTACCCCTTGCGATAAACTTATTTAACTTTTGTGAAGCCAAAAAAAAAAAGTAGCTTTCAAAATGTATATTTTTTTTGAAAGCGAAAGTTACCGCATTTCGAATCGTTTTATAAAATCTTACATTACTAAGTTTTCAACGGTTATAACGTCACTACATCAAAACAATTTGGCAACAACTTATATTATCGTTTTCTATAAGAGGTCATTGAAAACTCCGCTTTGCAAAAAAAAAATGATTATATTATCTCGAATCTTGTGAAAAAAAAACAATAATAAAATAAAATAGGAATGGTATTACTTTAAAACAATTAAAATCATATTTCAAATTATAGTCGTGTAGGACAAGTTTCTTTTACTAGAAGAAAAGTATGTTCATACACATCTTTCGTATATTAGGTTAATGAGATTTTCAAAGAAGTAAGAGCATGATCATATAGTTAGTTCGTAAGTACATAAGAATTAATGTTGAGACTTGATTCTATATATATGAAGTGTAATGAATAATAAATCGGAGGACTTGATGGATATTGTGGGACATGTGTTTATTATGGACATATAACTAGGAGATGAATCATATATGACGAGTTAAGGATTCAGGATTGTAGATTACAATAAGACCAATGATACACGTCAAATGGTATAAATAGAGGCTTATAAGTTGTTATTATAGAGAATTAAGTAAAGATTATAGTACATCTAAGGACCGATTTTATAAAGTTGTTGATGGCCGCAGATACAAGTACGTGATACACCAATGATTGAGTTATAGAACCCAGGTATAATGACAATACCCTTAAGTTGATTCGATAAGCATAGGTAGGTTAAGTTACGATCTTAAATAAGCAAAGAGAAATAGATTAGAAATTACTTGTATATAAAAAAAAATGATTTGGAGACATGTAATAAAGTATTAAAGTGGTTAGCATATTGGAAAAAAAAAAAGAAAACACAAAGGATATTTAACTTGATTATTTTCTAGGTCAATGGATGAAGTAGAACTAACTAAGAGTTGAATATTTATACGCAAGTTTCGAGGACGAAACTTTTTGTAAGGGGGGTAGAATGTTGTAACCGTATAAAATGGAAAAAAAATAATAAAATGTTATAATTTAATGGATTAAATAGAATTTATTACAAAGAAAAGAATATTAATTAATTAAATAGAATTTATTATTTACAATTAATTAAATCCTAATAACTACCCATAACTCCCCTCCCTCAAATCACTCCCTACTACCCCATAACTCCCTCCCCACTCCCAAACTTTCGGCCCCTCCCCTCCACCAATTAAAATCCCCTTTAATTAACCCCCCACCCCTTCATAACGTGAACAACAATTGAAAAAGCAAGGGGAGCACTGGGAGAAAAGGGAGGATCGACTGAAGGGAGGAAAAGGAAGAAAAGAGAGGAGAGAGAAAGAGGGAAGAGAAAGAAAAGTAGGCACATCGAGTCAAATCCAACCACTGTACTTGGTAAATTCTTCGTTTGAAAGGTAGGTTACCCTCCCCTCTGTCGGATTGCTTTGGATTCCCTCGCATTCTGTTTTGGGAATTATTTGATTATCACTGCATCTGTGTCTTTTATGTCTTTATCATGATCTCTTTATGTTTTGGTATGTTTTGGTATGGAAATTTTGTGTTTGACCTTAGATATAGATCACATAGTACGGAAATAGGTTGGAATAGGTTCAGGGCATTGAAAAACGCACCCAGAGGCGGCGCGTGTAGCACACGCGCGGCTGCAGAGGGCGGCGCGTGTGGCCCACGCGCGCCCTGAACGGCGCGTGCAGGACACGCGCTGACGTGTCTAGCGCCGTTGTTTTATTTGCGTTATAATGAGACAAACCCCACTGGTTTGGGGTAAATCGGAGTTAAAACGAAAAAGTTATGGATTTTTGAAGTAATTTAAGAAATTAATAAAATAAATTAAAAAAAAAAAGGCAAGCCTGCGCTGGCAGCAGGCTGGCCCCCAACCGAATTAGGCCAGGAAAAAAAAAAATGCAGCCCACAATTGAGAAACCAAAAGGAAAAAAAAAGATTTAAGAAAGGGTAGCAGGCCGGACTGACTGCAGTCCAGCCTGCAAGCCTCAGTGGCAGCGGGCCAGACCAGTAGACGGCCCAAGACGCAGAAATAGAAAAAAAAAACAGCTAGCGGCCTGCTGTCTCTGGCGGGCCGAACTGCTGGAAATAAAAGGGGCCAGAATTTAAAGAGGCCTCTTAAAGGGAAAGAAAGGGTTAAATAATTCTAAAAATAAATTGAAATTTGGTAAAGCTAACAATAATAATATATAAATGAATTAGTAATAAAATATAATACAATATATGTGTATCACGTAAGGGGAAAGAATAAAAAAATTAATAAAATTAAAAATAAAGATAACAAACGATGAGTAATTATACATATGTGATTAATTTAATAATTAATAATGTTTTAATGATAAGAAAATTTAGGAACCCATTAAATAAATTAAAGTAAAAGAAATAAAAAAATAGTAGGGAAAGATAAAAAAATATTTAAATAAAAATTTAAAGTGTTTGAAAGCCTAGGAAAAATAAAATAAAGTGTAGAAACCTAAAATAAAGTCTAGAAAGATAAAATAACGGTAGAAGATAAAATACAGTAATGAACCCCACGCAACATAGGGTAACTACGCAATATAGGTAATACGCAACATAGAACGGAGCATGCAACATAGGACAACCAGAAGTGTGAAACTGTGACGCATTCATGGCACGAGCATTTGCATTTGGCCTAAGAGCCGTGTGGCCTGACGAGGCGTGTGATGGGTGTTGGTAATAATGGTTACCTTCATCCGATAGGACCCGGGACATGCATAGCATATCATGGAAAAGAAAGAGCATAACGTGTGATATTAAATGACTGCGTGTGACACGGAGATAGAAGTACATGCATCATGAACTTGCGCATTGCATTTATTATTGTTGTGATTATTTGTCTTGTTATTAAGTTGTTTCAGCGCTATGTTTCGGGATACGGGTCGGGTCGGGTATGTGTTATTTCCTTATTTATGCTTTATTTGCTTTATTATGCATGTGTTTATGTTTTATAGCTTTATTCATCTGCTACGTGCTTTATGTGCTTAATTGTTACCCGACTCAGTATGTGACAGTCCCTTTTCGGGAGAGACGGGTAACCTACGAGTGACTCCCATCACTCACCCCCCCAACCTACCCTCCACAGGTGAGCAGGATTAAGAGTATGTATGTCTATCGAGGCTGAGAAGAGTGAGCTGGGCTCGAGAAGGGATCTTGTTGACCGGGAGCTTGTTCTTGGGATAGTCAGATAGACCTCCATCTAGGTTTACTGTTTGATCTTAGTATTTCGTACTTGACTCAGTGGGTTTCGTTAACCCTTGTACTGGATTTTATTCTGATGGATTTAATTTAATCAAGATGTTTATTTCTTTAATTATCGTTTCCGCGGAAAATTTCTACGTCAGTTCTGACGTGCAAAGAAGTTTGAACGACGCTTTGTAGTCCTCTTAGTAGGCTACGGCGGGTGCACTGTTTCCTATGCTAGGGCTCGGGAGCGGGGCGCTACAGTGCTGTTACCTCATCCATATCCATTCAAAACCTTAAGGCAATGGGTGATGGTACCTCATCCTCATATCGGTGTTACCTCATCCATATACATTCAAAACCTTAAGTCAATGGGTGGTGGTACCTCATCCTCATATAAGCCATGCTTTTTCTCTTGAATTAACCAATGTGGGATTCTAAACACCCGCCCTCACGTGGCAACATGGCTTGACATACACACGCGCCTTACAACCCGCCCTCAATCACCCCGCCTTCAATCACAAACCACAAGCGAGACATGAACATCTGGACTTAGGTGAGGGGAAACATTAAGTGGCCCCAACCCGCCCTCAATCACAACCTGCTTCAATCACAAACCACAAGACATGCATGAACATCTGACTTAGGTGACCCGCCCTCAATCACAAACCACCTCATTAAGTGGCCCATGAACATCTAGACTTAGGTGAGGGGAAACATTAAGTGGCCTCAACCCGCCCTCAATCACAACCTGCCCTCAATCACAAACCACAAGACAGGCATAAACATCTGGACTTAGGTGACCCGCCCTCAATCACAAACCACAAGACAGACATGAACATCTGGACTTAGGTGACCCGCCCTCAATCACAAACCACCTCATTAAATGGCCCATGAACATCTAGACTTAGGTGAGGGGAAACATTAAGTGGCCCCAACCCGCCCTCAATCACAACCTGCTTCAATCACAAACCACAAGACATGCATGGACATCTGGACTTAGGTGACCCGCCCTCAATCACACACCACCTCATTAAGTGGCCCATGAACATCTAGACTTAGGTAAGGGGAAACATTAAGTGGCCCCAACCCGCCCTCAATCACAACCTGCCCTCAATCACAAACCACAAGACAGACATAAACATCTGGACTTAGGTGACCCGCCCTCAATCACAACCTGCCCTCAATCACAAACCACAAGACAGACATGAACATCTGTACTTAGGTGACCCGCCCTCAATCACAAACCACCTCATTAAGTGGCCCATGAATATCTGGACTTCACCAAACCACCTCATGTGACCCGCCCTCAATCACAAACCACCTCATTAAGTGGCCCATGAATATCTGGACTTCACCAAACCACCTCATTAAGTGGCCCATCCTCAATCACAAACCACCTCATTAAGTGGCCCATGAATATCTGGACTTCACCAAACCACCTCAATCACAAACCACCTCATTAAGTGGCCCATGAATATCTGGACTTCACCAAACCACCTCATTAAGTGGCCCATCCTCAATCACCAAACCACCTCATTAAGTGGCCCATGAATATCTGGACTTCACCAAACCACCTCATTAAGTGGCCCATGAATATCTGGACTTAGGTGAGGGGAAACATTAAGTGACCAACCATGGGCCAGGCAAGGGGTCAGTCCACATTTTAAACCTGCTCTGATACCATGTTGAAACTTAGGCTTACATGAGTTGAAGTCCATATCCACTCAAAACCTTAAGGCAATGGGTGGTGGTAGCTCATCCTCGTATAAACCATGCTTTTTCTATTGAATTAGGCAATGTGGGATTCACTCACAAATTAATTGGATTCCTTAGTTCAAAGTCTTCAGTCGTATTTATCCATCATTCATGATCGAGGTTTCAGGAAACATAAATTCCCTCTGATTCGAAAAATATTGTAATAGTTAATTTTTTTTCTGAATTTCAAATAAACTAAACCCTAATCCGGTGTTTTAAATTCATATTCCATCTAGATCAAGCTTTCTCCTATTACATTTCAACCTAAAACCAAATTTTCAGTTTGGAAGGGCCTTTCTGTTTGAAGGCACAACCATCTAGCTCATTTCAGCATTCCTGTTGTTTATAACCCATTGCACATAAACTAATAGGATAGCCACTAAATACTCGCGCACCACAACAAAACTACAAAAACCCAAACAAACCAGACCAGAACTAACAATTTTCAACTGGAACTTGCTGAAAACAAAGCAGGCAAGACAATGACATTGAAACTGGGGCATCGCTCACAATTGGAAAGATCGACTTCATAACCGGCTATCAAGATTGAAGAGAACGTGCACGAGCAGCGAATTCGCGTATACAAGACAATCGGGTTAAAATATCTGAAATCTGCTGTCAGTAAACTGTTAATCCTGCTGCTATATAGATAGAAAGACTAAAGCATTATCTTGCCTTAGAATCATACGCATAAATCTTCAGGATCATGGTTATAGAGGATAAAAGTAAGACGACAAAAGAGAAGCCTATGAAAAGCGAGCCCCCGACTGTTTCAACGATCCGTTGTGATATCCTGGATGCTAGAATGCTTCCTCCAACAACAGCTAATGATGTACAAAACGTGTGACCGATTGCAGCACCAATGCAAACCACCAATCGCATTTTTGTGAGTAGCCAACTGCAGTTAGATAACGAAAATTATAGTCACGAAAACCGGCCAAATAGCTCATTTGCATGGATTTCTTCTCAGAGAGTTCAGATTAATTCAGCACACTTGCTAAAGCAGTGAAAATAATGGATCGAGGCATTCAACATATCAAGGCAACATAATCATATGACATTTAAGCTATATTAGGTTCACAGCCAGTGTAAAACTTTGTCAATAAACATGATTATGGATCAAAGAATAAATTACGTTAATGTTAGGATGTTCTCCATAACAAACACACTGTATGGTTCAAATGCAGAGCAAAAGGTGCCCGTCGCATAGTCCGAATACGGTGACAATTGTGCTAGAGCCGCCGCATCTCCTAGAGAACTCGAATGTAGTAAAAAAAAATAAAGAGTTCTTAGGCCGTAAGTTAGATGCTAAGGGAGGGAACAATATGTTTATTATACTAGGAACATGAAACATTGAACTCTAACGGGAAAGACAATAGAAGTAGTAGACACGATGATAAGTAGATAAGTAAATGTTTTATATATTTGCAAGAGACAACTCAATATGTGAGAAAACTCGGATGGTAAACAAATCACGATTTAAACGCTGGTATATAGAAAATAATAAGACAAGTATTAAAGTTAGATTATTATAGATGTCTTATTAAGAGATGAAGTAGTATGTGTTATCAGGAGAGAAGATAGAATTATAGCCCTTAGGTTGGTGCTTCAAGAAGAAATAATCAATATTATTAGCATATATGCTCAAGTGGATTTAGAGGAGGCTATAAATGTTCAATTTTAAATAACAAATTAGAAGACGTAGTGCGCAAAATTCAATGGAGTCAAGAACACAGTCTTCCTTGACTTCGGAATATGATGTAATAAAGCAAATGACTCACTAAATTGGTTGCGCTTCTTATATTGTGAAGTATCATTTGATCGACACAGCTTGATGCAATTTTCATCATGAGTCATTGGGAAAACCACCTTTGTGTGTTTCTAACACATGAGTATTGTTGAGTACATCCGACCCCCTCATACCCCACCATAGGCGGGAGCCTCTAAGACAATGGGGTAATGTTGTTGTTGTTGTGCGCAAAATTCAAATAGATGGGAAGATCATTATAGGATGAGATTTAAATGGACATGTAAATAAAGAGAAAAAGGTTCACGATAAGATACACAACATATTTAGTTTCTGAAACATAAATAATTAAGGAAGATCGATTTGGATTTTGCAATAGCTTATAACCTTATAGCGTCTAACATAATTCTCCGAACAAGAGATGAACACTTGACTACATTCAAAAATTGACTAAATAAGTCATATATAGACTATTTTACAACTCGTTTGAGAGATAGAAGAGCTTATAATGAATGTAAAGTGATCGCAGAATAAAGTTTAACAATGCAACACCGTCTTATAGTGTTGGATGTCTATATCTAACATCTAAGATTGAGAAAACAAAGCTTTATAAAACCCAAGATAAAATAGTGGAACTTGAAGGAAGCTAAGCAAGCGTAGTTTAGAAAGTAGTGTTCGAGCAAAAAGTCTAAGAAATTCAAATGGTGATAAAAATCTAATGTGGCGATAAAGATAAAAAAAACAAAAAAACATAATTGACGAGTCAAAAGGTCGAACACCTATAAATAAAGAATCTTTGGTGGTGGAAAAGAGAAATGCAAGACAAAGTAAAAGCCAAGAGAACTAGTTATAAGGCACTTACGTTGCAGAAATCAAGATAATTTAAAAAATATAGTCAAGTGAGAAAAAAAAGCTAAAAATACAGTGAGTGAAGTCAATCAAAGGCGTTAGAAGGTTTTATAAGCGACTTGATATGAAAAAAATATGAAAGGGATGTGTATAAAATTGCTAGAGCGAGAGGAAAAAAAGATGAGATTCGGCTCAAGTTAAATGCGTTGAAGACAAAGATAGCAAGATCTTAGTGGAAGAAAGGACAATACAATATAGATGGGGAAGATACTTGAGAAACTTTTTAATGAATCAGTGGAAGATGAACTCGTATTGAGTGAGTCACATAACTCTGAAGATGATAGAAACTTAACATATAGTAGGAGTATCCGATTGAAAGAGGTAGAAAATTGCTTTGAAAAGGATAAGAATGGTAAAACGATTGCACCCGATGGTATTCCAATTGAGGCTTTGAAAATTCTTAAGGAATGAAGGTATTACATGGCTTACAGATCTTTTAACAAGATCTTGAAAAGCGGTAAGATGTCTGACCAGTGGGTAAAAAGCACATCAGTACCTTCGTATCAAAGCAAATGAGATATATAAGATTGTGCAAATTATAGAAGAATTAAGTTAATGAATCACAAAAAGAAGCTATGGAAGCGAATGATTAAGAAAGGCTTTGCAAAGAGACTAGTGTATCTGAAAATCAATTTGGATTTATGACAGTTATTCATCTCTTGAAAAGATTAATAAAGAAATATCGAAAGAAAAAACAAGATTTACATATGGTTTCATTGACTTGGAAAAAACATATGATAAAGTTCAACGAGATCCCTTTGGAGAGTTCGAAAAGAAAGGTGTTAGAGTAGTATACATAGAAGGTATGAAAACATGTATCAGAACGCAATGACAAGCATAAGAACTCTAGAAGTACTAAGCTAAGAGTTCCCAATTTTATTCGGTTTACACTAAGGATCCGTATTAGCTCCATACTTATTTGCTTTGGTTATAGATGAGCTTAATTGACACATGCAAAAAAAGAGTTCCGTAGAGCATGTTGCATGGAGATAACATTGTGCTCGTGGATTAGACTAATGAAAGAGTCAATACTAAGCCGTATGTTGGCTGGAGACACAAGAGGAAAATAGCTTCATATTGAATCGAAAGAAGACAGAGTATATGAAATTTAATTTTAGCAACGAAAAATGACCTCAGAACATGGTGTGAAACTATAAGACCAAGAGATTAATTTGAGTGAGAGTTTTAGTATTTAAGATCTATACTACAGAAAGATAAAGAAATTGACAAGAATATGAATCAAATGGTACGAGCCGGGTGATTAAGTGGAGAAATGAGTCATGTTTTCTTTGTAGATTAAAGGCAAGTTTTCCAAGACGGTAGTAAGACCTGCACTGTTGTATGGGTTTAAATGTTGGATAATCAATTATGAGCATAAACAAAGAATGACAGTGGCAGAAATGAGAATGTTAAGATGAATATAAGGACATATAAAGAAGGATAAAATAAGAAATTAGCACATAAGAAGAAAGGCTAGAGTTGCTTCAATAAAACACAAGATGAGAGAGTCTAGGTTAAGATGATATGAATATGTGCAAAGCTATCCTGCAAGTGCACCTTCTTAGGCGGTGCTAGACTAAATGCAAGTCTTACAAGGTTTATTCAAATGCTCACATTGAACATAAGAATCCATCTTAAATAATTTCTAATTTTTATACAAACTTCATTAGCATTTTAGCATAAACGACAAATGTATGAGACAAGAAATCTTCATGTATACGTAAGTATCATTATAAAGTTATGAAAATAACTAGTCTTAGTTATTCCATTTTTTTAATATAACTCTATCTCAAGTGACAAAAGCAAACTTTTCAAATCGATAACCATTAGATTTTTCAATTACCATAGGATACTTTCAACATTACACACAATTGGCATGCTTCATATTTAAACTTCTAGGCCAATTTCTTCTTAACATGAAATTCCAAGCTTAAATGATAAAGCCATTTACAAACCTCAAAACATGATTTTAACATAATATCATCACTAAGATGTCAATCATGTCATATATTTAAACACATTAAATACATGCATAGATTTTACAAAAGTCATCAACAAGACATGTATAACATGCTTTTGGACATCTTCTTTACTCTCAATAGATTATCCAACTTCATGTTTTTGTCTTTCAGAACATATGACAAGTGAATAAATCATATTTAAAGACTAGATGCAATCCTATTAAGAAACAAAGATCACATACGTAATACAAAAAAAATGATAAAAGCTTTTTCTGGTAGCAACTCAGAAATCATTCCCAAATATATAGGAACATCGCACACATTGCCAGCTCTAGTTTATATACAAAGTTAACTTAAAAGCACCTTCAACTATCCAACTTCTGGATTTCTCGTGTATCCTTAAAGAAAATAGTCTACCACTTTTTACTTCTTGAAATTCGAGAAATAAATATCTAGTGGTTGCAATGAACTTGGTAGACATAACGTCCACCATCATTCTGTTGCACTACCAACAAGGTTACCTAAAAAAGATAACGACCTTAGTGATCTTCTTGTCTTATTCCATTTTTGTAGTCCCCCCGGCCCAATACCGACATCGGTGCCAGTGCACCTGCCGTAGTCTACTATGAGAACTACAAAGCGTCAAGCAGATCAAGCAACACGTCATCCATGAAGCAAGATAAATCAGCAGAAACGTCATAAAATTTAAAACTTCAATAACCAATGTAACCAAATGAAAGTCAACAGAAATGAAATGTATTCGGAAATGTCTAATATTGTTAGGAAATCAACCGAGATCACTGCCAAACGCGCAGCGGAAAACAAAACTTGATCTCCGATTTCCTACCAAGGATCCATGTTGTTCGTTAATTCGACAAAAGAAATCAAAAACTACCTCCGTAGATTCGAAGTCTGAAGATGGAAGAGGTGCGAAATCACGAACACCCTCTGTCGGTATCCACACGAACGCTTCCGCCCGGAGTGCTAGCTCTTCAAACGGCGCGGCTGAAGAACTCGTTTTTCACAAAAACGATTCTAGGGTTTCTGTTGTTTTTATGTGTATTTCGTATGTCTCTATGTACGAGATACATAGATATATATATACGCATTTATGGATATTAAAAACCGAGTCCTAATCGGTTTTCGTTGATGCCAATCAAAATCCATATCAGATATGGATTCTGTCAGGATATTCAAAATCCATATCAGATATGGATTCTCTCATTATTATCTGACAGCATATATATATCTATATACATATAACCACAAAAACGAAAATAATAATATTAATAATAATTAATATCCAATATTAATATTATTATATTAAAACGATAATAATAATAATAATAATTAATATCCAATATTAATATTATTAATATTATTAATCTCAGCCTTACGCATTCTTGTGTGTGACCCGATAGGCCCATATTAATTGGCAGTTGATTAAATCTCTATTAAACCAACAAGTCGTAATTGGCCTCTAGCAAGGCATTACAACTACCCAATTAATACGAGTAAAGTCCAACTAGCCTAATAATAGTACATGCATTAATCCCTTTGTCACACGATATCTAGTTTGAACATAAGTCATGGTCAGCGTCATACTTATATAGTTCAAACATATGATTACTCGATCTCTAAGTAGACTGATAAAACAAATGATATTGATCACACTATCAATTCATTTGAGCACGGCCATGCATTTCACAGTCTCACTAATCGAGGGGCCCAAAGATATCTCTCTCAAAAGAGAGGGACAAATTCTATCTTGATTGTTCAATATCCTCTATATAATTTCTATCACATTCAATCATGACCTTTATTATTATCCAGTTACGGATAACGTTTGATCATGTCAAAATATAATAGTTCTTATGTTGGAAACTATGACAATCTCAAGTCAAAGGATTAAAACATGACTATCATGAGATTTACTTATGACGCTAATCCATGTAGCAATCTCATGATGGGTCTATCCAATACACTGTTATCTAACAAGTATCTATGAGATTGATTCGTATCACCATACACATAATCATCTCATGATTATCAAATCAATACTCATACTGATTATAAATTATTTTATCTCCATAACAATAATGAATCAGGGACATATATCAAAATTGTGTAACATACTAACCAGCAATAATGATAATAAAACCTCTTTTATTAATAATAAATGCATAACATAATATCCAAATCATGGCCTAGGGCACATACACTAACAAATATATCCTCCAACATCAACAGTAACAGAAAAATCTATCGACCAAAGAATTAACATGGCATCTTCTCCTCAATGTCTATCATCCTAATGGGCCCACTCACCGTCATCTTCCACGAATATCATCTCATCCTCGGGTTCACCTGAAAAAGGATGAAGTATCTATTCTTAGCGAAAACAATGCTAGCAAGTAACCCATTTATACACCTTACGGAATCACACATGTCGAGCCATCGATATATAAAACAATGTCCAAAGTAAGGTGCTCGGGTTAGCAAACATCTTGATCATAAATAACATCAAAATAGTTAAGTCACATAATCTGAGCAGCGATAGAGATCAAACCACATCGTGAAGAACATATTACGAAAACGTCATGCACATACATTGTTTCATCAAGTCAAAACTCATGCTAAGTGAATCATGATGCATGGATTTCCCAAACATACATTGGACTAACCAAAAACCCATGCATATGCTCCTTTTACAACATGTCATGTGTGTCGTTTCACAAACTGTTCATACTTATTCTTATCTTATTCTTCACATAGCAGAAATTTTTACCCTGTGGGTGATCAGTCCACAACAAAACGGAACTTTACACCCCATGCTGAAAGGTCCACGGCCCCATACAGAACTTTATACCCTGCTGTTGTTTACAGGTCATGCTTTATACCCTGCCATTGTAGGCGTGACTTTTATACCCTGCATCAACCAGCAGGCCAAACTTGCCGTTTAAAAACTTTGGTCTTTCTTTACACATACGCGTCTTTTCACAAAACAGAACTCATGACAATGCAAAGTGTTCATGTCGTGATGCCAAATACTCATGTCATGTCATAACAAACTCCTAAGCATGTTCATTCACACTTTACGTTTTGGTTACCGATCACAAATCCCAAGCATACCTCAGCATAACTTATTGATACCGTTTCACACCCTCTCGTAATACAAAGTCATCACAAGTTCACACTTAGACTTTTCTCTTTTACGCTTAAGGTTACCCAACTCGCCGTACGTTGAGCAAATTTCTGCAATACCTCTTGAACCCATATACTAGTCTCAAATGTCACACAAAGGTCCTTCAAACCACTTGTCGTTCATTCCCTAGCATTCATAGAGATTCAGCTTAAATTCTGCAAACTGGCTACATCGATCGATCGATGTGCCTCTCACTGATCGATCAATGTCCAGCATATGGACTTTGATCGATCGATGTCCTTATTTCTGAGCGATCGATGTCCTCTAGAAACTTTCAATTCTGCACTTTCAGGACTTCGATCGATCGATGTGGTTCATCTTATGGATCAATGTTCAGTTTCCTAGACTTCAATCGATCGATGTCCCCCAGTCGATCGACTGATGTCCTCCAGAAACTTTGGATGCTCTACCAGGGCCACTTGGATCGATCGATGTCCCTCCAGGATCGATCCAAGTCCTTGTTTATGTAACTTTTTACCATGTTTCACCCCAAATCGACCCACACTTCAACTCCCTTCATTCCAAGCCTATGAAACACCTATATTCAATCCTAAACACATGATTCCAACCTACATATACACTCAAGACATCGCATTGAACCTTAATCACATCCAATGACATGGATCCTAGAATTCCTACAATTCCCTCTTTCGAACAAATCTGCAAACCTTCTAATCAATCCCAAATTCAAGCCACCAACCCCTGTGCACTCATCAAACCTTTCTCAACAACCCAAATCCATCTAAGACACCAATAACAGGCATGGTAAATGTTCCCCAAGGGACAATACACATCAAAATGATATCTTTAAGGCATATTTATCAAAATCAATTAGATAGCAATTATTCTCGGAAATTGGCCCAAAAGATTACAACTTTATTCAACCAACAAGCATACAACCACATTGTAAAACAATTAACATAAACAAAATGAAATTACCAATGTGTGATCCAATTTTCTATTGCTAGAAAATAGGGCTTACGAATCAAAATTGCGTAAAGCGTATAGAAAAGTTACTTGCCTTCGAATCTAGAGGTTCTTACTGTGATTGGATTGTACTTTGGAACGGGTTGCACCTAGGTTCGACCGCCCTTTTCTTCCTTCTTCCTCTTTTCTTTCTCATTTTCTCTCTTCCTCTCTTCCTTTTTCTTCTCTCAGTTGACTTTCTCCCCCTCTCTTTTTCCCTTATAACCGACGGTCAACAGGGGGAGTTATGCCAATTGTGTAACTCCCCCAACAATTAATTAAGGGTGCAATTTTGGTATTTTGGCCCAATTTCCTTAATTTCATCATTTTAATTATTTTTCTACCTAAATCACATTTAACTAAGCCTTATAACATATATAATTATCAAATGTATATTCTTAATCCATTTTAATTATTTGACACTAGGCTCGGGAAAACACAGGTATGACATTCCACCCCCTTACAAAAAGTTTCGTCCTTAAGGCATCTGCTCCTCGAGTTCTCACGTGGCTTCTCGCTCAGAGTGATTACTCCATTGGACCTTTACATAAGGAATCACTCGCCTCCATAGCACTTGTTCCTTATGGTCTACGATTCTCACCGGTACTTCCTTGTAAGTAACATCGCCATTTAGCTCCAACTGTTGTGCTTGTACATGACTTGTATCTGTCATATATTTTCTTAATTGTGATACGTGGAAAACATTATGGACCTGTGCCAATATTGGGGGTAATGCCAATCAGTATACCAAGGTTCTCACCTTCTCCAATATCTCATAAGGACCAATAAATCGTGGACTTAACTTGCCTTTCACTCTAAACCTCATAATACCCTTTGTAGGTGATACTCTTAATGCACCTTTTCACCTACATCAAATTCCAAAGGTTGTCATTTGGAATCCGCCCAACTCTTATTACGATCTTGGGCCGTCTTGAGTTTGTCACAGATAACATTCTCCAACGTCCTCTCAAGCAGTTTGGGACCGGTGATGGTCCTCACACCAACTTCGTCCCAATATACAGGAGACCTACACTTCCATCTATACAACACTTCAAAGGGAGCCATGTCGATTGCACTGTGATGACTGTTATTGTAAGAGAACTCCATCAATTTCACCATTCCATCCTAACTTCCTTTGAAGTCTAGGATACAAGCCTTTAGCATGTCTTCAAGGGTTTGAATGGTCCGCTCAAACTGTCCATCGGTTTGGGGAGGATAGACTGTACTCATCCTTAATTCCGTGCCCATGGCTCTCTGAAAGGCTGCCCATAATTTGGAGGTAAACTGTAGGTCTCGGTCTGACACTATGCTCACTGGAACGCCGTGTAAGCTGGCAATATTGTCCATATACAGGTTCACCAACTTATCCAAGGATGTGTCACTTGAGACAGGTAGAAAGTGTACAGACTTGGTTAATCGGTCCATAACAACCCAAATCATATCGTATCCACTTTTCGTCTTTGGTAAACCGGCTATGAAATCCATCGTGATGTGTTCCCATTTCTATTCTGGGATCTCCAACGACATCAATAATCCACTAGGCCGTTGGTGTTGCTGGCACACCAGACATCTCTCGATGAACTCTGTAATATGTCTCTTCATTTTCGGACCACCAATAATATTGTTTGCGATCTCTGTGCATCTTGGTGCTACCCGGGTGTATTGATAATTTCGAACTGTGTGCCTCAGGTAAAATTTCTTTTTGAGCTCATCCACATCAGGGATACATAGTCTCCCTCTGAACCATAAGCTTCCGTCTTCACTGCCCTGAAATCCTTCGATCTGACCATGCTTCAGTTTCTCCGCAATTTCACCCAGAGTTTTATCATTCTTCTGAGCCTCTTTCACTCGATCGACTAGACTTGGTGTGATGGTTAAAGCTGCCAAAACATTCACTATGGACTCCACCAAGTCCAAATCAAATTCTTCCATTTCTCTTTCTAGTGGTGATTATCGTGCATGGTTGGATTTTCTACTTAACGCATCTGCCACCTTATTAGCTTTACCCGGGTGATAGTGAATGGCCAAGTCGTAGTCCTTTAGCACTTCTAACCATCTCCACTGTCACATGTTCAACTCCTTCTGGGAGAACAAGTACTTTATGCTCTTGTGATCGGTGAACACCGCACACTTCTCCCCATGTAAGTAGTGCTGCCAAATCTTTGGAGTGAACACAACTGCAGCTAGTTCAAAGTCGTGCGTCGGATAGTTTTGTTTATAAGGTTGTAGCTGTCTTGAGGCATACGCAATGACTCGCTCGTGTTGAATCAAAACACAACTTACAAGTGAAGTATTAGACCAAACTCCATTTGGATGGAAAATCATAACTTATGTTACAGTTTACTTACCTAGACCATTTTTGACGCATCTCTATAGATCACAAACCCATCAGTACCGGAAGGTTGAGCCAATAATGGGGTTGTGGTTAACTTCTTCTTGAGCTCCGAGAAGCTCTTTTCACATTCGGTTGTCCATTCAAACTTAGACTTCTCCTGGGTAAGACGACTGAGGGGTACTGCTATTGTTGAGAATCTCTCGACAAACTTCCTGTAATAGCCAGCTAGACTCAAGAAACTCCACAATTTAGTGACATTCGTGGGTCTAGGCCATTCAGTAATAGCTTCCACCTTCTTGGGATCCACAACAATCCCCTCTTCTGATATCACGTGACCAAGGAAGGTCTCACTCTTTAGCCAAAACTCGCATTTGTTAAATTTGGTGTATAGTTGTTTATGCCTTAGTGTGCCTAAGCTGATGTTACACCCGGTTGAAAAAAATAATAATAAACAAGGATAATGCTAAAAAAATTGAATGGACATAATATTTTTTTTTAAAAAAAACTATTCAGATATTCCCACAATTAATACCCATTAAATATCTCATTATCCTAATTAGCAAGGGGGGATGAATTTGTTTTCCCCCCCTTCTTTACTTAAAAAGGCCAAACGGCCATAAACAGATGGAAGAAAAAGAAAAAAAAACATTAAAAGTCAAAGTGAGAATTTGAGGGAAGAAGAAAGGAAAAGGAAAAAAAAAAGAGAAGGTAGTAGGTGCACCACCACAACCATCACAACCACCACCACCATTAGCTTTAGACTACAACTAAAAGGTAGGTGACTCTCTCCTTTTGAATTTATTTCATATATGAATTATTTGTTATGTGTTTAATTATTGTTTATTTTGGCATGTTATAATTCAAGTTGGTAGTTGTATGTTCTAGTTGTTTTTCTTTGTTGCATAAAGATGTTATGTAAATGTTGTTGTTGTTTTCGGGATGTTCGGATGTAAAGAAGGAAAAGGGGTTGATTAGAGATATGTTTTATATTGTAGTTGGAAGAAGAATTGAATTATATATGTGGTTTGAGAAATTGAAAGTAAAATGGGCTTAAAAGTTGAAGAAGAAAAAAAAAAAGTGAAAGAAAGGGCTGATTTTCGGTTGGGCTGGGGGAGTTTCCGCCCAAGCAGAAGGAAAAAAAAATAACAAAAGGGGAATTTGGGCCATTCTGGTTGTTGGCAGGAAGAGGGCCCGAAAAGAGAAAGAAAAGGAAAGGGGGCTGGGTGGGCTGGGCAGGGGCGCAGGGAGGGGCTGGCGGGCTGGGCAGGGTGCAGGGGCGGGCTGGGCTGCTGGGGCTGGGGTTTGGGGATTTCATTTGGTTTGGGTTTTAAGTAAAAAAAATATAGAGTAGATAATCCATCTAATTATAATCTGAAATCTAAAAGAAAATAGAATAAATTTAGTTTTTTTCCACCGTGTATTATTAATACATACATAAATATTAACAATATACATTTGGGGGTAAATTGAAAAGATAGATAAATAAATAAATTTAAAAAGAGAAGATAATAAATAAGAAAGAGTATTTATAGAGGAAATTGTGATGAAACGTAAAAGAAGAAAATGAAATGAGACAAGGAAGAGGTAAAGAGGAAAAACCGTAAGATGTGTTATGCGACATATGCATTTGCATTCATGGCACGAGCATTTCATTGGCCTATGAGCCGTGTGGCCATACGAGGCGTGTTGCCCTACGAGGCGTGTGGCCCTATGAGACGTGTGGCCCTATGAGGCGTGTTGCCCTACGAGGCGTGTTGCCCTATGAGGCGTGTGGCCCTATGAGGCGTGTGGCCCTATGAGGCGTGTGGCCCGACGGGGCGTATGGCCTGACGAGGCGTGTGGTAGGATCACCTCGAGGTTCATGCATTGCACGGTAGAGAGACAGGCATTTGTATGTTGAGATGTCGTTGCGTGTGACACAAGCATGCATCATGACATCGCATAATTGTTGCGTTGTGCTTTTATTTATTTACTTAGTTATTCATGTCTATACATGTGGTACGTGCTATTTGTTGCCATATATGAAATTGTTCGGAAGGAGGTGGGAACCTACTGGGTGATATTTCTATATCACTCACCCCTTTATTTTTCCCCAGGTGAGCAGGAGTTCGACTACATATACATAGAAGACGGAGCTGAGTTTGGGCAATGGGGTAGTTAGAGTAAGAAGATGTTTTCTATGACAGTTATCTCTTTATGATGAAATGTAATAATGAACTTGGACATGATATTTATCTGATGTTGGATTTGAAATATTGAAATAAAATAAATGTTATTTTATTTGATTCGTTACCACGAAATTTTCTACGTCACTGCTGACGTGTAAGAGAATTGAACGACGCTTTGTAGTTCTCGTAGTAGACTACGGCGGGTGCACCGTTTCCGATGTAGGGTTCGGGAGCGGGGCGCTACAGGTGGTATCAGAGCCGAGGCTCTAGATCCGCCTCGGAATCATAAGATTAACTAGATCACTTAGACGTAAGTGATGATTTTAGACTTAAGTAGGGGTGCAAACGAATCGAATCTTAGCGAATACTATAAAATATAGGTTCGATTCGAAAATATTGTTTGAGGTTCGAATTCGAGTTCGAATTCGTGACGAACACAAAAATCCAGCTCGTATTCGGATTCGATAAATTTTAGGTTCGGTTCAAAGCTCGATTAATTATTCGTTATAGTTATTCGATTCGCAAACTCAGATTGATTCGCGAGCTCGAATTCGATTCGTGAGCGTGAATAACAATATTACCATTTTACGTGAGAATCAAATGCCAACTGCATTTTTCCCAATATAAACACGTCACTGAAGTTTCCATAAAATTAAAACAGGCGCAGCACCTCAGATGTAATTTCAATAATGTCGAGTCGAACCGAATCACGAATCGAGCCTTTGAATAGTTCAATTGATCGAAGCTTTATCGAATCTTCGAACCGAATACCCGCTAGTTCGAATTCGGTTCGTGAAACATTTCGAACTCAAAATATGATTCGAATTCGTATTCGAATATGCTATAATCGAATTCGAATCGAACCATAAACGAATCGAACCCGAATTATTCGTTTATGATTCAGTTCATTTGCAGGCCTAGACTTAAGTCATGATCAGGATAAGGGGTGTGAGGACCGTTAGGTAAATCATTAATGTTTTTCTTCCAGAAAATGTAAATTACCACAACACCCTTGTGATGAAACTGACTGAACTGTGAATTGCAGAGAGAAATGGATCCTAGTGGGAATATCGGATCGGGTCAGGCTCAGAATCAGAATAATAACATCGCTGAAGCTTTGGTCACTCTGACTAACATTGTTGCCCATCAGCAGCAACAGCTGAATCAACAGGTTCCTCCACCGGCACCACAGCCTGGGCTGAGGTTCTTTTATAAGGAGATGCAGAATGCTAGGGCTCCTACTTTTAGGGGTACATCCAAGCCGGAGGATGCTGAGATATGGCTGAAGGAGATGTCAGATCACCTTCGACTTTTGCAGGTGCCTGATGATCTCAGGGTGGAAGTTGTTGTACCTTTTCTGATTGGAGATGCTGAAGTATGGTGGCGTAGTGTTGAAATACGGTTGACTGCACCAATTACTTGGGTGCAATTCTGTGAAGAATTCAGAAGATATTATGTTCCTGACAGCGTGGTTCTACAGCGAATGGCAGAGTTTCAGTCTCTGACTCAGGGGAGTATGTCAGTGGCAGAATACGTTGAGAAGTTTCATGCTCTGGGGCAGTACGTGCCATCCACTATGACTGATCAGAGACTGAAGATGTTAAAGTTCAGAACTGGTTTGCGATTTGAGATTCAGACTGGGCTTGTGAATGCAAGGGCCCGGACATTTGATGAGCTGCTCGAAGCATGCCGCGAGGTGGAAGGAGACTTCAGAAGAGTGAGTGCTGAGGATCGTGGAAAGAGGCCACGAGATGACTTTGGATCGGGAAAATCTGGACGCTGGGTGAAGGTACCCCGACGACAGCCGACGGGGGTACAGTTTAGGCCACCGCAGCAGCAGCCGCAGAGAAACTTTGGTCCATCTCAGGGGAATGCTGGACTACCAGTGCCATGTGCTTATTGTGGCCGAAACCATCCGGGGGAATGCTGGAGGAAGAAGAATGTGTGTTACAAGTGTGGTAAGACTAGACACTATGCCAGGGAGTGCCGCAGGGTGGTCAGCCGAAGGGAATGCCGAAGACGAACGCAGAGTACATATCATGACTGATCCTGAGGTGGAAGCGACAAACGAAGTTGTGACAGGTACCATTTAAATAATTTAGTTGTTTAATTGTTATACATGTTCCATTAAGTGCGTATTTAGTTAACTCTTAAATTGCGATAGGATCAATATTGGTTAATGAAGTTCTGGCTAACGTACTTTTCAATAGTGGCGCGAGTCACTCGTTTGTCTCGAAGAGATTCGTGAAGTACTTGAACAAGTGTCCGGAATGGATAGAAATTCCGTATCGAGTGCAAGCTGCTGGTGATACAGTGATAATTTCACATCATCATTATACGGGTTGTGAATTGAAAATTGAGGAACGGATGTTTACTGCAACACTTATTCCGATTCAGCTAAGCGATTTCGATGTCATTCTTGGGATGGACTGGCTGGCGGAGCATCATGCGAACATAAATTGCCGGCAGAAGCAAGTCAGTATTAGAGGCCCCGATGCAAAAGAGATGGTGTTTCAAGGGAACTTTAAGTTGAGGAAAGTTGCGAAGAAAATCTATCTGACCGCAGTGCAGGCACATCGGATGCTACAGAAAGGCGCAGAAGGTTTTCTGGTATATGCAATGGACTCGAAGCATGAACGAATTCAAAGATGTGTTTCTGGACGAGTTACCAGGACTGCCGCCGAGTCGTGAAGTTGAGTTTGAGATAAATCTCATTCCAGGAGCTGAGCCGATATCAAAAACACCTTACCGTATGGCTCCGGTGGAGTTGAAGGAATTGAAAGATCAGTTGCAAGAGCTTCTTGATCGAAAGTTTATCCGTCCAAGTGTCTCACCATGGGGAGCGCCGGTATTATTTGTCAAGAAAAAAGACGGAAGCTTGAGACTGTGCATTGACTATCGTGAGATCAATAAGATCACGATAAAGAATAAGTACCCGCTACCCCGCATTGATGATTTGTTTGATCAGCTGAAAGGCGCACGAGTATTTTCTAAGATTGATCTGCGGTCCGGATATCATCAGCTGAGAGTTAAGGCAGAAGATGTAGAGAAGACGGCGTTCCGTACCCGGTACGGTCACTATGAATTCTTGGTGATGCCGTTCGGTTTGACTAATGCTCCAGCTGCATTTATGGACCTGATGAATACTGTATTCAGGGAACAGCTGGACAAGTTTGTAGTTGTTTTCATTGACGACATTTTGGTGTACTCTCCGAGCGAGGAGAAACATGCTGAACACCTGAGAGAAGCACTGGAGACTTTGAGACAGAAGAAATTGTACGCTAAATTCAGCAAATGCGAATTCTGGCTGAAGAGCGTGACATTTTTGGGACATGTAGTATCAGAGGAAGGAATATCGGTGGATCCAAAGAAAATAGAGGCAATCACCGAATGGCCACGACCAACCAATGTGACTGAAGTCAGAAGCTTCTTGGGGTTGGCTGGCTATTACCGAAAGTTCGTAGAAGGGTTTTCAAGAATAGCAGTTCCGCTAAGTCGATTAACACAGAAAAAGACGAAATTTGAATGGACTGCTGAGTGCGAAAGAAGTTTTAATGAGTTGAAGAAGAAACTGACCACAGCACCTGTATTGGCGCAGCCCTCTGGTTCGGATGGGTTCGTCATATACAGTGACGCGTCCAGGAATGGACTGGGTATGTATATGATTTCAAGTTTGAATACTATATACATGTCAAGTTATGGTCTAATTTTTTTATTTCAAGTTGTGTACTTATGCAAGAAGGCAAGGTTATCGCATATGCCTCTCGACAACTAAAGGCATATGAGCGGAATTACCCAACTCATGATCTTGAGTTGGCAGCAGTAGTGTTTGCACTCAAAATATGGAGACATTATCTTTACGGAGCAAAGTGCGAGGTTTTCACGGATCACAAAAGTCTAAAATATCTGTTCACACAGAAGGAGTTGAACATGAGGCAGCGACGATGGTTGGAACTGTTGAAAGACTACGATTTGACCATCAGTTACCATCCAGGTAAAGCAAATGTGGTAGCTGACGCGTTGAGTCGTAAATCTAGTCATGCAGGCCAGACACCACTAGAGAGAGAGATGGCTGAGTTCGATCTTAATATTGTTGATTCGACAGCAAGTGTCCTGGCTGCACTTACTATTACTCCTACACTGGTGGAGCAGATTAAGGAGGCGCAGAAAGAAGATGCTGATCTGAAAATGGTCCGTGATCGCATGTTGACTAATCAGGTGGATGGATTTCAGGTACACGATGATGGTAGTTTCTGGTTTCAAGGAAGATTGTGCGTACCGAATAAAGAAGAACTGCGGAAGGAATTGTTGAAGGAAGCTCATAATTCCAAGTTATCTATCCATCCGGGAGCGACAAAGATGTACAACGATCTTAAGAAACATTACTGGTGGAGTGGGATGAAGCGTCACATTGCGGAATTTATCGAGAGATGTCTGGTTTGCCAACAGGTGAAGGCTGAACACCAAAGACCTGGAGGGTTAATGATGCCATTAGAGATACCTGAGTGGAAATGGGAGCATATTACGATGGACTTTGTTGTCGGACTCCCGAGAACCCGTAATGGTAATGATGTGATTTGGGTGATCGTAGATCGGTTGACGAAGTCGGCTCATTTTCTACCTGTGCCGAATAATGCTACTCTAGAAAGACTTGTGACTCTATATATCGACAACATTATCAGCTTGCATGGAGTGCCAGTAAGTATCGTATCGGACCGGGATTCGAGATTTACATCTAGATTCTGGACGGCATGCCAGAAAAGATTGGGCACTGAGTTGCGTTTGAGTACGGCATTTCATTCGCAGACTGACGGGCAGTCCGAGCGGACGATTCAGACATTAGAAGATATGTTGCGAGCTTGTGCCCTAAATTTCAAAGGCAACTGGGACAGTATGGTAAAACTGATCGAATTCTCTTATAACAATAGCCATCACAACGCTATTGGTATGGCACCATTTGAGGCGTTATATGGTCGTAAGTACCGGTCACCGGTGTACTGGGATGAAGTCGGCGAGCGAGCTATCGCTGGTCCTGAATTGGTTGAACAGACGAGAGAGAAGATCAAAATTATTCGTGATCGGCTCAAAATAGCTCAAGATCGAAACAAAAGTTGGGCTGATTCGAAGAGGCGACCACTGGAGTTTTCGGTTGGAGACAAAGTATACCTAAAGGTGTCGCCGATGAAAGGTGTAAGTCGGTTCGGGGTGAAGGGAAAATTGAGTCCTCGTTACATTGGTCCCTACGAGGTACTCAAAAGAGTTGGAACACTGGCTTACAAGTTGGCTTTACCACCGGCTTTAGCTCAAGTCCATAATGTGTTTCACGTGTCGCAATTAAGAAGGTATGTTCCGGATCCGAGTCACATACTTGATGAGGGACCGTTGAAGGTTCGACCTGACGTGACTTATGAAGAGGTTCCAGTGAAGATCGTAGACCGCAAAGATCAAGAGCTGAGACGAAGAATTATACCATATGTCAAAGTTCAATGGAGCAACCATACCGAAAGAGAAGCGACATGGGAACTCGAAGAGCAAATGCGGGAGAAGTATCCGCAACTATTTACATAAGGTACGCAAGTAGTATCCGCATCTATTTACATAAAGTACGCAAGTTTCGGGGACGAAACTTATTGTAAGGGGGGTAGACTGTTACACCCGGTTGAAAAAAATAATAATAAACAAGGATAATGCTAAAAAAATTGAATGGACATAATATTTTTTTTTTAAAAAATATTCAGATATTCCCACAATTAATACCCATTAAATATCTCATTATCCTAATTAGCAAGGGGGGATGAATTTGTTTTTCCCCCTTCTTTACTTAAAAAGGCCAAACGGCCATAAACAGATGGAAGAAAAAGAAAAAAAAAACATTAAAAGTCAAAGTGAGAATTTGAGAGAAGAAGAAAGGAAAAGGAAAAAAAAAGAGAAGGTAGTAGGTGCACCACCACAACCATCACAACCACCACCACCATTAGCTTTAGACTACAACTAAAAGGTAGGTGACTCTCTCCTTTTGAATTTATTTCATATATGAATTATTTGTTATGTGTTTAATTATTGTTTATTTTGGCATGTTATAATTCAAGTTGGTATGTTGTATGTTCTAGTTGTTTTTCTTTGTTGCATAAAGATGTTATGTAAATGTTGTTGTTGTTTTCGGATGTTCGGATGTAAAGAAGGAAAAGGGGTTGATTAGAGATATGTTTATATTGTAGTTGGAAGAAGAATTGGAATTATATATGTGGTTTGAGAAAATTGCAAGTAAAATGGGCTTAAAAGTTGAAGAAGAAAAAAAAAGTGAAAGAAAGGGCTGATTTTCGGTTGGGCTGAGGGAGTTTCAGCCCAAGCAAAAGGAAAAAAAATAACAAAAGGGGAATTTGGGCCATTCTGGTTGTTGGCAGGAAGAGGGCCGAAAAGAGAAAAAAAAGGAAAGGGGGCTGGGCGGGCTGGGCAGGGGCGCAGGGAGGGGCTGGCGGGCTGGGCAGGGTGCAGGGGCGGGCTGGGGTTTGGGGATTTCATTTGGTTTGGGTTTTAAGTAAAAAAAAATATAGAGTAGATAATCCATCTAATTATAATCTGAAATCTAAAAGAAAATAGAATAAATTTAGTTTTTTTTCCACCGTGTATTATTAATACATACATAAATATTAACAATATACATTTGGGGGTAAATTGAAAAGATAGATAAATAAATAAATTTAAAAAGAGAAGATAATAAATAAGAAAGAGTATTTATAGAGGAAATTGTGATGAAACGTAAAAGAAGAAAATGAAATGAGACAAGGAAGAGGTAAAGAGGAAAAACCGTAAGATGTGTTATGCGACATATGCATTTGCATTCATGGCACGAGCATTTCATTGGCCTATGAGCCGTGTGGCCCTACGAGGCGTGTTGCCCTACGAGACGTGTGGCCCTATGAGGCGTGTGGCCCTATGAGGCGTGTTGCCCTACGAGGCGTGTTGCCCTATGAGGCGTGTGGCCCTATGAGGCGTGTGACCCTATGAGGCGTGTGGCCCGACGGGGCGTGTGGCCTGACGAGGCGTGTGGTAGGATCACCTCGAGGTTCATGCATTGCACGGTAAAGAGACAGGCATTTGTATGTTGAGATGTCGTTGCGTGTGACACAAGCATGCATCATGACATCGCATAATTGTTGCGTTGTGCTTTTATTTATTTACTTAGTTATTCATGTCTATACATGTGGTACGTGCTATTTGTTGCCATATATGAAATTGTTCGGAAGGAGGTGGGAACCTACTGGGTGATATTTCTATATCACTCACCCCTTTATTTTTCCCCAGGTGAGCAGGAGTTCGACTACATATACATAGAAGACGGAGCTGAGTTTGGGCAATGGGGTAGTTAGAGTAAGAAGATGTTTTCTATGACAGTTATCTCTTTATGATGAAATGTAATAATGAACTTGGACATGATATTTATCTGATGTTGGATTTGAAATATTGAAATAAAATAAATGTTTATTTTATTTGATTCGTTACCATGAAATTTTCTACGTCACTGCTGACATGTAAGAGAATTGAACGACGCTTTGTAGTTCTCGTAGTAGACTACGGCGGGTGCACCGTTTCCGATGTAGGGTTCGGGAGCGGGGCGCTACAGCTGACTTTCAGATGTTCAGCGTGGGTTTGTTCGTCAGGAGAATACACAAAAATATCATCTATGAATACCACCATGAACTTATCCAAATGTTCCCGAAAGATGGTATTCATGACATCCATAAAGGCGGCAGGGGCATTTGTTAATCCAAAGGGCATCACTAGGAACTCGTAGTGGCCATATGTTGTATGGAAGGCTATCTTTGTGATGTCTTCAGCCTTCACCTGCAGTTGGTGATACCCTGATCGGAGGTCAATCTTGGAGAAAATTCTAGCACCCTTTAGTGGTCAAACAGATATTCGATTCGCGGCAGTGGGTACTTATTCTTGATGATAAATTTATTCAACTCTCGATAGTCGATACAGAGCATCATGCTACCACCCTTCTTTTTAACAAACAAAATAGGTGCTCCCCAAGGAGACGCACTGGGACGAAAGAATTTCTTGTCTAACAGCTCTTGAAGTTGTTTTTTTAGTTCTCTCAATCTGCCGGAGCAATTCTGTAAGGGGGCTTTAGAAATAGGTTCAACTCCTGGAATCAGGTTTATCTCGAACTCAACTTCTCTCGGAGGTGGTACTCCTGGTAGTTCATCCGGGAATACATCCAGAAATTTGTTGACCACATGGATATGCTCAATAGATGGTATCTCTTGGGTTGCATCTATTGCATACAGCAAGAACCCCTCGGCACCTTTCCTTAAGGCTCTGCAAGCTTGGGTAGCTGTCATATACATCTTCTTAGGAATTTTCTTCCTCTGCGCCTCACCCTGGAAGGTTATGTCATCCATCTCGGAATTCTTGACTGTCACTTCTTTCGATTGACAATCAATGTTGGCGTGATACTTGGCCAACCAGCCCATTCCTAATATGACGTCAAAGTCATACATCCAAATGGTTATTAGTGTGGCGAGAAATGTTTGTTCTCCAAACTCCAACTCACAATTCCGGTACTGTTGGTGAGAAATCAAAATTTGATCTCCGGCCGCTTGAACACGATACGGAGTCTTTAATCACTCAGGTACTTCACCAAGGTGCTTGGTGAATTTCTTCGCCACGAAAGAGTGGCTCACGCCGCTATCAAAGAGTACATTGGCACGCATCTTATTTACTAAAATTGCTCCTAAAATCATAACAAATTTCACACATGGGTTAAGCATATAGAGATGCAATTCCAATCAGAATTTAAACTTAATCTTAAATTGTACATGTCACCACATCGGTCGCTTCTTAGACGTCCGTGTCCGTTATAAGATGCACACGGGCATTTTCTCTCGGCTTAGGCCTTGGTTGTGGTGACATCTCTCTCGGAGCATTCTTCTTCATCTGTAGACAGTCTCTGATCAGGTGTCCCACCTGACCACAACGATAACATGTCCCGTCCAACTTTCTACATTCCCCAGCATGGCTTTTGCTGTAATGTGGCCAAACTCACAATGTCTGCTGGACTACGGGGTTCTGTGGTGGAGGTCTCTGAAAGTTCCCCACTAGGCCTCTCTTTGGAATCTTGACCCAACGTCTGGGTCTACCACCCACTCTTAATTCCTCTCTCGGCCTCTTTCCTCTGTCAGAGGATCCTGCACTGGCCTGCCTTACCGCTACTCTGCGAAAGTCACTCTCCACACGGAAATACGCATCCAGCATATCCTCGTAGGTTTTCATCCATGCGTTCACTATTGCTGACTGTATTCTTGAGTCCAAACTCCTTTCGAACTTTGTCATCTTAAGGCGGTTACCAGACATAATCGCCAGATCAAACTTTTCCAAGGCATGGAAACGGTCTGCGTATTCCGAGACCGTCATCCGACCCTGTTCAAGTCGGTCGAATGCCCTGATCTTGTCCAGAATCGCTGTCTCTGGCACATAGTACTTTAAGAAGTCATCACAGAAATGTGCCCAAGAGATCGGTGGGGTCATCTTCAACACCATCACTGCCCACCATTCACCTGTTTTGCCACATAGAAAGGGTGTGACCACCTCAACTTTAATCTCTTCCGGTACCTTTACCAACCGGAAACATTTCTCTACTTCAACTAGCCAATGTTGAGCTTCTTCAGGATCAGTGCACCCGACAAACTTGGGAACCTTGATCTTTCTCGTCTCTCCGTAGAAGAAACGAATGTTATGCTGTGGTGGCGGAGGAGGAGGAGGTTGCTGCTGTTGAGCATAACCCCGGGCAATCGCTGTTAGTGCATCAGTGAGCACCTGGGTAGTACCACTTGAGATGGATGATTCCCTTGTCCATTGCCAGAGTTTCCTGCATTATCCTTTCGTGGAGGCATTTTCTCTGAAAGGTCAACATTTTCATTAGCAATCAGTAGACACAAAATATTACTAAAAGCTCGAAGGCAGAAGGTGGGTGGGGTATGAAATTAAAAGAATGTACGAAAATTACTTGCTATACGCATTCGCACTCACCTAACCCAGATCATACTTAAACCCTAAACATTCAATGCTTATTCCTGAGGTCAAACTTAGTAGGAAGATCACATTTTACATTGCTAAAAGATCATGAACCTATGTTTCCAAGATAGATCTGAAGCCTAGTCTCTGATACCACCTGTAGCGTCCCAGCTCGATACCAACATTGGTACCAATGCACCCGTCGTAGTCTACTATGAGAATTACGAAGCGTCAAAGCAGATCAAACACACGTCATTCATGACGCAAGATAAATCAGCAGAAATGTCATAAAATTTAAAACTTCAATAACCAATGTAACCAAATGAAAGTCAACAAAAATGAAATGTACTCGGAAATGTCTAATATATCCCCCAACATCAAAAGTAACAAAAAATCTATCGACCAAAGAACTAACATGGCACCTTCTCCTCAATGTCTATCATTCCAATGGGCGCACTCGCCGTCGTCTTCCACGAATATCATCTCATACGTGGGTTCACCTGAAAAGGGATGAAGTATCTATTCATAGCAAAAACAACGCTAGCAAGTAACCCGTCTATACACCTTACAGAATCATACATGTCGAGTCAGCGATATATAAAACAATGCCAAAGTAAGGTGCTTGGGTTAGCAAACATCTTAATCATAAGTAAACATCAAAACAGATAAGTCACATAATCTGAGCAACGATAGAGATCAAACACACATCGTGAAGAACATATTACGAAAATGCCATGCACATACATCGTTTCATTCAAGTCAAAACTCATGCTAAGTGACTCATGATGTATGCATTTCCCAAACATACATTGGACTAACTGAAACCCATGCATATGCTTCCTTTTACAACATGTCATGCGTGTCGTTTCACAAACTGTTCATACTTATTCTTATTTTATTCTTCGCGTAGCAGAAATTTTTACCTTGTGGGTGATCAGTCCACAACAAAATGGAACTTTATACCCCGTGCTGAAAGGTCCACGACCCCATAACAGAACTTTATACTCTGCTATTGATTACATGTCATGCTTTTATACCCTGCCATTGCAGGCGTGACTTTTATACCCTGCATCAACCAGCAGCCCAAACTTGTCGTTTAAAACTTTGGTCTTTCTTTACACATACGTGTCTTTTCACAAAACAAAACTCATGACAAATGCAAAGTGTTCATGTCGTGATGCCAAATACTCATGTCATGTCATAACAAACTCCTAAGCATGTTCACTCACACTTTATGTATTTTTTATAGGTCACAAACACCAAGCGTACCTCAGCGTAACTCATTGATACCTTTCACACCCTCTTGTAATACAAAGTCATCTCGAGTTCACACTTAGCCTTTTCTCTTCTACGCTTAAGGTTACCCAACTCGTTGTACGTTGAGCATACTTCTACAATACCTCTTGAACTCATATACTAGTCCCAGATGTCACACAAAGGTCCTTCAAACCACTTGTCGTTCATTCACTATCATTCATAGAGATTCAGCTTAAATTCTGCAAACTGGCCACATCGATCGATCGATGTGTCCCTCACTAATCGATCGATGTCCAGCCCGTGGACTTCGATCGATCGATGTCCTTATTTCTGAGCAATCGATGTCCTCCAGAAACTTTCAATTCTGCACTTTCAGGACTTCGATCGATCGATGTAGTTTATCTGATCGATCGATGTTCAGTTTCATAGATATTGATCGATTGATGTCCCCTAGTCGATCGACTGATGTCCTCTAGAAACTTTGGAAGCTCTACCAGGGCCACTTGGATCGATCGATGTCCCTTCAGGATCGATCCAAGTTCCTGTTTCTGCAATTTTTCACCATGTTTCACCCTAAAATCGACCCACACTTCAACTTCTCCATTCCAAGCCTATGAAACACCCATATTCAATCCTAAAATATGATTCCAACCTACACATACACTCACGACATTGCATTGAACCTTAATCACATCCAATGACATGGATCCAAGACTTCCTACAATTCCCTCCTTCGAACAAATCCGCAAACCTTCTAATCAATCCTAAATTCAGCCACCAACCCCTGTGCACTCATCCAACTTCCTCAACAACCCAAATCCATATAAGACACTTAAAACAAGCTTGGTAAATGTTCCCCAATAAACAATACACATCAAAATGATATCTTTAAAGCATATTTATCAAAATCAATTAGATAGCTTATTCTCGGAAATTGGCCCATAAGATTGCAACCTTATTCATCCAACAAGCATACAACCGCATTGTAGAACAATTAACATAAACGGAACGAAATTACCAATGTGTGATCCAATTTTCTTTTGCTAAAAAATAGGCCTACGAATCGAAATTGCGTAAAGCATATAGAAAAGTTACTTGCTTTCGAATCTAGAGGTTCTTACGGTGATTGGATTGTACTTTAGGACGGGTTGCACCTAAGTTCGACCGCGATCTCTTCTTCCTTCTTCCTCTTTTCTTTCTCATTTTCTCTTATCCTCTCTTCCTTTTTCTTCTCTCAATCAACTTCTTCCCCTCCCTTTTTCCTGTATAACTCACGGTCAGCATGAGTTATGCCAATATTGTAACTCCCCCCAACAATTAATTAAGGGGGCGATTTTTGTATTTTGGCCCAATTTCCTTAATTTCACCTTTTTAATTATTTTTCTACCTAAATCACATTTAACTAAGCCTTATAACATATTTAATTATCAAATGTATATTCTTAATCCATTTTTTATTTGACACTAGGCTCGGAAAAACACGGGGTATGACAATTTTGACATTCACGTTGTTTTCTCCTCTTTGTTTGTAGTCAATAGTCGTGTTGATGTTGCCTGGTTGCACACTCATCTCCTCTTCTTGGGCTTCCATGGGTTGACACAGGAATCAGTTCCATGCTTGGCTCGTTTGCATCCATCAGGCTCTTTAGTTTTTCTAAAAACTGGTTCATTGTAAGCTTGTGTTCAATGCTTCAAGGAACTATTACCCCCCACAATTTGGAAGAAATGGAAGTGGTACTTTGTTGATAAATTTAGCGAGTGATACAAGCTTCATGTGAGGCCTTCTTTTAAGTATCTTTGTTTGGACGATTATCTTGCTCAAACTCAATATGTCTTCATTGAACTCTTTTATTTTGTGCCAGTATCTATGATCTCTGTGATATTTTTTTAAGATTCAATCCTCATAGTTTGTCGGATGGAGGTTGAAGAATGTCAAATGAATGACAACAAATATTTTTTTCATAGGATTCGACTTGTTCAAATCTATCATCTTCTACAACCAAATTTTCTCTAAGATTGTTGCCAAATAGATCATAGAGTATTTAGTGTATGACAACATCTGCGAGAGTTTCTTGTTGAGAAAAAGTATTTGAATAATTTACAAATGCATGATTTAAATAGTACGAATTTACGAAATGCATGACAAAAAATTATTACTTGACACGTTTTTATGATATACATGCCTCATATGCTTTATATATATTGTTGTCGTACTAACAAGCCATGAAGCGTTAAAGATTATATCATATGACAAACATTTGTTGTCCTTGAACTATTTTCAGGTGCCACAATTAATGAACTAAACTAGTTCATTAAGTAAAGTACTTAAGTTAATGAAGTAACTAGTTCATTAAATGGAGACATATTTGGACAAAGATTGCTGGCAACAAAATTGGAAATGGAAAGTCTCCTCATTCATTCAATATGCACGCCATTCATATACTATATATATATATATATTCATATTTTTATTAAAAAAGGTACAATACACATATATTCCGATGTACTACCGACAAGTTACATATATTACAAACGTACGTCAACGTCACACAACTATATACATCTCATATTTATAAGTATATTCAGGTCTTATATCATATAAAGTTATAACGACACGTTACAATGTTATAAACCGAAATTTGTCGTATCGGGTGACTACCGAAACTTCACCAACGTGTCACGTACTTGCCATATAAAGATGGCCAGCCCATATAGTTCAAAAATAGCTAAAACTTTCGTGGCTCACATGTTAAATTCAGCCACAAAATCATTCCATGTTGGCACACACAAATCACCCACAAATTAGGCCAAACTTGTGGAGATTTCAATTTCAATTTTTTGAACACATGGGGGCGCCACTTACATCATCCTTATGAGCTTAATATCTACTTTATTTTATGTATATTATGTATGAAATAATATATATGACATGTGCAAAAAAGTTTGAATTTAATCGGAGAAAAATTGCGTAATCGACGAAAGTCAAAAATTCGGTTTTCTACGAACACAACACATGGAAATTTTTTTGGTATGAGTTGTAACATTTATCTAGACACTTTTTACACATTCAAGACATGTTAAAGTGTTCTAGAAAATTCAAATTAGGGCTGATTACAATTTACCGTATATGTGTAAATATTGTGCATTATTTGACAAAGCTTGCCAAAATGAATTTCCGCACATGTGCAGCCTTTCTACACGCCTACTACATACATGTTGGAGTTTAGATGAAGCTTATTTGGCACTTATTTGGCACTTCAATTGATGGAAAATAAGCCACACATGATTGGTGACATTGAAGAAGGCTTTACACAAGGAAACAATTCAAAATACAACACATGCTGAAATTTCAGCACATGTTGTTTATTATGGACGAATTTTGGTGCATTTTTGTCTTCAATTTTATTCCAAAATTGAAGGGGATTAATTTGTGATTGTATGGTAATGGTGTGACTACTATTTGGCACATGTTTTATGAGTTTATTCAGATTTTTACAGCACATTAAAGAATTCCAAGTTGGACCAATCATCAAGTGACAAGTAAGCAAGGTCAAGTCATCCTTCCAATCATAGTGTGCCAACTAAGCAAAGATGGTGTCACATCTTCACAAGGCAATCTTCCAATGGAATTAAAGAGAATTCTCAATAATAGAAGAAGCCCTAAGGTGGGCGTCCATGAGGTGCATAAAAGAAGAGAAGTAGTGCAAACAAGGCCAAGATAACTCTCATATTCTCTCAAGTGCAAAAGTGTCTTCTACTTTCTTCTTCTTCTTCTCTCAAGCCTATTGTTCATATATTCAAAATATTGTATAGGCTTTGATCATACCACCATACACGTTTCATTTGTTGTAAAAGGTTGATCAAGGTGTGATCAAACCTTCATCCGTTCGATGGTGGTGTCCGTGATTCGTTTGATTGATTGTATTGTTTGTGAAAGAGTGGAGTTGGTGTGTAACTCCAGCAACCCTTGTGGTGAGGTGTGTTTGGTGTTTAGTGATAACCGAGGAAGGTGTCTTTAACTGAACTAATATAAAATCCTTGGTGTCTTTACTTTCAACACTTTACTTTCAGTTTTCAGCATTTTGCATCAATTTCGTTGAGACTGAAAAAATAGTAAACATTTTTCAAAAATTACAAAACTTTCTAGAAACATAGCTACATATCCTAGATTTCATTTGACGCAAGTTTCAACTCATTTGGATAAGTATAAGTCAGTCAAACTTGATTAGTTCTTAGACTAGTGCGATCTAATTTTCAGATTTGCAAAGGTTGAGAACATCAATGTGGTTGACATACTTTCCAAAGGATTTTTGAAAAACTGTTTCAACCCATTACAATAAATATATTAAAGGGTTTGTCACTAAATTTTTATACCATTTGGAGTTATAAATTAATCAGAATAAAATTTTCAAGTAGAAGTACTGTTTCTGGCAGATTCGCGCAATCTGACTAAGAACGTATTTTCACGGGGTTAGAAGTGGAATTTTAATTTAAAATTTTGGTGAGACACTTATAACATCTGAGAGTTCATTCACACCAAATTTCATAATTTTTGGAGGTCTAAAACTAGGTCATTTAATTATTTCAAATCAGGGTCTGAGAACAGAAACTGTTTTCAGAAGTGAGGTTTTTGGTTCAAAAGTTTTAAAAACAAAATTTTCCGCACCCACTATTCAACCCCTCTTTCTAGCGGTGCTTTACAGGTCCTACATTTCTCATGGTAGGACTTTTTTTTATGCAATTTGAACTTGGACATGTTAGAACCATGGTTTGTTTGATAGCTATATCAACCAAAAAGTTTTTAAGATTGTTGGAAATTTAGGCAAATATGGTAACCAAATACAATAAAGCAGAAACTCAATTATGGCGAACAACCAACACAAACTATAAGTCCAAGAAATTCGAAGAGAATATCAAAGATGTAGCTCCAAAAATATGAGATTTTCATTGTAAAATACGAGTATGTAGTAAAGGATTACAAATATCTGATAATCAAAGAGATTGGAAATATAACAACAACATGGAACCAAACAAATGACTGCAGGACAAAAAGAAAAACATTAGACGAGATGTAACCAAAGTTACACCATCCTTGAAGCAATTTTGCCTCCACAATGAGCAAGGTTGACTGCGTGAAAAATTCTTCTAAGGATATAACAGCTTACTTCTGTTCGCTTGCTATATGAGAAGAAGTTTGAACTTACGTTTAGAAGTGTTTGAGATCGGATGAAAGAAGAGAGAAGAGGAAAAGAAACTATATAGGAAATTTTCCAAAGCTTTTCAAAAGTTTTCCAAGACTATCTTTGAAAACATAGGATCCTTCTATTTATAAACATTTGTTTCACAAATAAGATGTTAAAATAACATCTCTCTGCAGAATTTAACTTCCAAAGTTGGTTTATGGCCGTTCTAGATTGAAAAGAGATGTCACAAGATGCAAAAGTTGCGTCAACTCATAAACAAACACCACTTTGACGTCTCCGAACACTGTCACCAAACATCCGGTGACTTTTTATTGAACGTTTGATGAAGCATTCGTTAAACCTCAGATGTTTTACAGAACTCAGAACGTTTGACTACTTCACTTTTTTCAAGTTTCGGTCAATTTTGTCCAAACACTAAAACAAATAAACCTTGAAACAATATAAATATTAGAAAAAATAGCCAAACTACCCAGAATCATAACTAAAAAACAGTAAAACAATCCTTCCCTGTATAGTGAAATATTTGATCAACATCCTAGTGATATAACAGAAGCACTATAACAATTTGTATAAGAAAATAATTATTGAAGTAATAGACCAACTTAAATGTATTTAACGCTTTTAATACATCCGTGAGAATAATGTTACACACATCAATTTAGGAAAAAAATAAATACACGTGATAAATGTTTCCATGTGTAGGTTAAAAGTATAAACGATAAGATACAAGATATGTTAGAAAATCATATCCTCTCAAAATGTTTGTTTATTTTAAACCTGTAGATACTTTAAAAAATTACTTAATAGAGTGTATTGTTTTGTAGTTCCAATTGCCATTAAAAAAAATAATTTAGCTTTAAATATGCAAAAGTAACGCATGTAAATACTAAAACAACCATTTTTTTGTCACTTATGAAATATGAATAAGAATTTATGACAAGCAAAAGAAAATAGAAGTATAGAATAGATTACTAATAGGTTGGAAAAAGAGATGACCAAAACTGATGGATGAATTATGAAAGTCATTTAGATTTAGATTTAGTGACGAAGTAGCATTCCTTTATTTCTATAATCCGGATTAAAGGGTTTGAGGTTTTTTACCATCGAAAAACAAGAGTAAAGAAAACCCATACATCCGATTATATTTTTGGAGGGAAAAAGAAGGGGGTCGAGGTTAGTGGTACAGCTGAGCTAAGCCATTTATAAGTTGATTGAGTTCAGTTGAATTTTTCTCTCGATTAAGTCGGTTCAATAAAATTTAAGATTAAATTCGGTTTGACTTGAATACTTAACGATCTAATCTACAACCTATTAATACTCAAATCGTTAGCTCGTAATTATGTTCGAACTTAAATTATATATAAAAATTATGTATGATTTGATAGTGTTTTAGTATGTTTTTTTAATTGAAGAGAGAATTCAAACTCGAATATCTTGGGTAGAAAATGTTACTCAACATTGGATATAAACGATAAATTAAACAGGGTAAGTGCCAATAATTAGAATGGTAATATCTTGTTCATATGAAAATATAATATACTCCATCCATCTCAAAAAATAATATAACAATTGACGTTTCAACAAAATGTATTTTACACTGTGTTATCATAATTGATTTTTCAACAAAGTGTGATTTACACTATGTCAAAAAGTCAACTATAATATTCTTGGGACGAAATGAGTAGTAATAAATACTTCCTCCTTCCTAAATTGAAAGTCCCTACTTCCATTTGGGGATGTCCCAAAAAGAACATCACATTCTATTCTATTCTTTAAGTGATTATGTGATCTTTCAAAATTGTCTTTAGTAATAATAAATAAACACAACACATTGAATACTACAACAATACAACAAAGGGTGAAAAAAGCTTATATAATAGTTATGATGGTTAGACAAGACAATAAATGATGTTCTTTTAAAATATTGTAGTCCCGAAAACTAAATCCTAATTTAGGACGAATGAAGTATCATTTAAAATAGATTCTCCTTACTTGTATATACAGTATTTAGAATAAAAATTTATTTTTAATGTTGCTAAAATAGGCTAGAACTTCACTCGATTTTGATTCAATTTCGAAGATGTATAAACTTGAGTTTGAGATCGAAATAAGTATAAAGATTGTGTTCGAGTTTAAAATTTTAGAAATTAGAAAATATCTGATGCTCGTATTTTTTGCAACCTTAACCGGTATTGTGTTCGAACTTCAAAGTTGTTACAAGTAATATATGGGCACATTAGTCTATATCGTATTTAATATATTCCACTTTTTCCCCTTTGAAAACCGCTTTTTTTAATTTTAAATAAGCATCATGTAATTTTTTTTAAACAAAACATTGCGTAGATATAGTATCGACTTCATAGTTCAAAGCCTCTTATTATTGTGTCATCTATGCATATACACATAGAACCGGACGACTCACTGGAAACAAATTCTATATTCATTGGGATGGAGGTATTTTTTGTCTGCCTATCACCCTCCCCAGACCCTAACGATAATTTTTGTTGTTGTCGGAATATATTGGGTATGGTTATTGTTGTTCATAGTTCACAACCTCTCTTTCATGTTAACAAAATAAAAATAATAATTTTAGGAAATGGTTATTGCTGTTATGTATAAGATAAAATAGTGGATGTCCATGAGAACAATCCAACGTGACCTTGTATGTGTCCAATGCGTTGGGAACCACAAAGGGTATTACCCTATTTAATGTATTTACCTCCAAAGTTCTATAAATAGGACATGATATTGTATGATTTTGTTACATTTGAAAATCAATATAAAATATTTTTATCCTCTCTTCTCTTGGCTACTTCATATATTGCCACTTGATTTTATAATACGTCATCATCACGATTGTTCTAAAACCAAATACAAGAAAAGTGTTAGTGACACAAGAGAAAGAAGGAGACTAATGAATTTTTGGAGGTGTTGGACAGTCCTGCGAAGGTCTGGGATAATTGCATTTTCCAAGACTTCCAACGTTGGATCATCACCAAAGTTTGACAGATTGTTCATAACACATAGAAGTACGCTTGGAACGGTGGAGATGAGTTTTTAAGATCTCTAGATTGGTCAAATCAGTGTGTTTCCAAAACAGTTTTTTTACTAGAAAATTTTTCAGATTTTTGTTTTGTTCCCTTTTTGCATTTCTATTATTACAAAATTCTATCTTATATTAGAAATACTCATAAATGAAATAATCTAGCCTGAAGTCTAGATTTAATTTGAAACTATAAAAGATAATATGTTGCTTGAAGCCCGAAGCATAAATAGTTGATATGCCTGAAGCATGAATCATTGACATGCCTGGAGCATAAATTGTTTTCATGCCCAAAACATGAATTGTTGACACGCCCGAAGCAGGAATAATTGACATGCCCAAATCATAAAAAGTTGATGTACCTAAAGAATGAATAATTGTCATGCCCCAAGCATGCATGGTTGACATGCCTAAGCATGAACATTTTGACATATGGTTGTTGTATTGTTTTATTATTGTACTCATATTTTAATTTGTAATTAAGTATTAATTGTATTTTTATCATTGCATATATAATAGTCTGTATCGTACTTATGCCACAAGCATATAACATTAATTCAAACCTGTAGTTTTGAATACACCTATCTTTTTCTGAGATGAATTATTTTTGCATTATCAGACTTATGACAAATATCACAAAAATGAAGTTTACTGTTGAGAAATTGGGGTTTGAGTTAATTGAAAAATGCATGATTTAAATGTTACATGTTTACAAAATGCATGAAATAAGTGTTACTTGATGTATGCACGTGATGAAAATGCTTTACATATTTATATATAATGTTGTCGTACTAACAAGCCATGAAGCATTAAAGCTTACATCATATGGCAAACATTTGTTGTCTTTACACTATTTTTAGGTGCCATGATTAATGAACTAAACTAGTTCATCAGGTGAAGTGCTTAATTTAATGAACTAACTAGTTCATTAAATGAAGAATAATTTGAAGAGAGATATATACAAACTCGAAACGGAAATTCTACTCATCTCCACATCTCATTCAAATCACAAGCCACATACATATATATATATTTCATATACAAATTTTTTTGAGACACACTATATACTTATATTCTGACGTTCCACTAACACGACATATATATTATAAACGTACGTCAACATCACACCACTATATACACATCATATTTATGAGTATATACATGTATCATGTCATATGTTACAAGTCATAGTGACATCAAAATTATAACGACATGTCACAAGGTCATAAACCAAAAATTGTCGTATCGGGTAACCACCGAAACTTCACCGACATGTCACATACTTACCATATAAAGATAGCCAGCCTATATACACTAAAAATACTCCAAAATTTTGTGATCCACATGTCATATCCAGCCACAAGGTCATACCATGTTTACACACATAAATTATGTAGCGCCCCGCACCCCGGCCCAGCCGGATACGGTGCGCCCGCCGTACTTCACTACGGAGAGTACCAGGCGTCGATCCATAACATATCATAGTCTAGAATAAAGTATGTGGACTTTCATGCTTACATGTCAACCAGTAAGCAAAACCGAGGCAGAATAAAAAAACTTGTAAAATAAAAGCGTCTAAGCAGCCATCATTAGTCTTACAACATGTTCATAAAATGTGGAAATTCAAAAGTAAATGTTTCCATCATAAAGTCATAATAAGATCATCCATCACTTCCATCATAGCAGAATTCCTTAAGTCATCCACCTCTCGCTCTTCTACGGATAAGGAACCCTAGGTTCGTCTTTGATCCATTCAACTCTATTTCCTGCAGGTTCTGGGAGGAAAAATAAGGGGTGAGTGACAACGTCACCAGCAAGTAAACTATAAATAATCGTGAATTAAATGGAAAGTACATACAAGAACCGAACCCCGAAAATTCGGTTTAGAAATATACCTGGCCTTCCATCCAAAACCCGTAAGTAATCAGCTCATAACTTATCAAAGATCATAACTTATTAAAGATCATAACTTACAAAAGATCATAACTCAATGAAGATCATAACTTATTGAAGATCATAACTCAATAAAGATCATAACTTAGGAGCTACTAAGTCACAACAACTTAATCTAAGTAACATGCACCAAATATTCGATGACTCATTAAATGCGACATGCATGAGTATGTACATGTGATGCATCATGATAAAAATGAAGATAAGTTCTTTCGTTCTTTTTTTCAAAACATCATCGTCATTAAAACAAGAGAGTGTTCACATCTATTCTTTCCGGATATGAGACGGTCATATTCTTCTCTTCGAATCTATTATTTCCGGATTCAGAACGGTCACGTCATCAATCATAATCATCAGGTCTATTCTCTCCGGGCCTGTACTGTCATTATCATAATCAGGTCTATTCTCTGCGGGCCTGAACGGTCACTATCATCAGATCAATTAACCCCAGATCTGTAGTGGATCCTGCTGGCCAGAAATATACGTACCGATGGAAAGCGTTCTTTTAAAAACGGAATCTTTTCTATGAAAACGCTTTTCATCATCCTTTCTCATAAAACCAATTTCATAATCATGCAATGTATGGCATGTGCTATGCAATCTATGACATGATGCGTTACATACACACAAGTACAAACTTATTCTTTATGCTGAAAAAATTTCCACAATTATCGTTCTATCCATGTGTTATAGCCGGATTTTTTTTAAAAAAAAATATAAAATGAATAGACAAGATAATTTAAATTGATTAAATCCTATCTAACTAATTTAGTCAACCCCCTTCCTAAATTTTCTCCCTTATCATCTTAAACTCCCTCAAACCCCTCACTCATAACCCCATCACTCCCTATAATCCCTCCCTCTTATCTCAATCCCCATTTACCCTAATCCCTCCCCATTCTTTTTCATACGGCAGCCACTCTCCTCCCTATTCCCCTCTCTCAATTTTTGGCCAAGAAGGAAAAAGGAAGAGAAAAGAAGGATCCTTGATCCAAGATTTAAGAGAAGGGAGAGATCAAGCGCTCATAGATCATCACACCTTTCTATATCAACTCTTGCTAGGATCGAGGTAGGTGCATATTGATTTTCCCTCAAAACGGTATGAAGGCTTGCGTAGGAAAAATGGTAGTTTATGTGTTGTTGTTGTCGTAATTGATTGGATCTTGTTTATTTGCCAAAGGTGTTTATTTTTCCGTTATTTGTTTTGATGTCAATGTGATCTCGTTGATGTGCGTGCCTTGAAGGGGTTGAGAGTTCTTAAGCGTATATGGATTCGTGGGGATGGGGTGGAAGAACGAATGAGGTTTGAGGAGAGGATTGCAGAGAATTTCAGAATTGGAGTTCTGAAGATCGGGGACATCGATCGATCGACCTCCAGAGGGTGAGAGATCGATGTGCCTCAGATGGACATCGATCGATCGACGTCCAGAGGGTGAGAGATCGATGTGCCTCAGATGGACATCGATCGATCGACGTCCAGGGGCTGAGGGTTCGATGTGCCTCAGAACCACGTCGATCGATCGACGTCCAGGGGGCTGAGGGTTCGACGTACCTCAGAAGTACATCGATCGATCGACGTCAACTGAGTGAGGGTTCGACGTGCCTCAGTGGACATCGATCGATCGACGTCAGAGGATGACGTCCCACAGTTTTCTTTCCCCTTTCCCCTTGCATTCATGGCACGTGCATTTGCATGAGGTATACTGCGTCTATAGGGCGTGGGTATCGGGATGACTTACCGTGTCTATAGGGCACCGGGGTCATGAGACATACTGCGTCTACAGGGCGTGGGTGTCCAAACGGTAAGTGGTGGCTAGTGACCATGATGCCGGTTTGCATGAGGTATACTGCGTCTATAGGGCGTGGGTATCGGGATGACTTACCGTGTCTATAGGGCACCGGGGTCATGAGACATACTGCGTCTACAGGGCGTGGGTGTCCAAACGGTAAGTGGTGGCTAGTGACCATGATGCCGGTTTGCATGAGGTATACTGCGTCTATAGGGCGTGGGTATCGGGATGACTTACCGTGTCTATAGGGCACCGGGGTCATGAGACATACTGTGTCTATAGGGCATGGGTGTCGAAACAGCGAATGGTGCCTAGAGACCAAGATGCTGGAGTTAGGACCCGGGGTCATGCATTGCATATAGGTTTAGGGACATACTGCGTGACATGATCGTCGTTGCGTGTGACACGTTATTTGAACATGCATCACGTAATTGCGCATGCATCTTCTGTGGACTGCTTACTTTTCGTATAAGACTTATCATGCTGTGTTATGTGCTACGTGCTGATACCAATTTGAGTATGTAAGTATTCATGTTGTTTTGAGAGGCACCTACTGGGTGATTACCATCACTCACTCCTACTATTCCATATGTAGACGATGCGGAGTGTGATTATGTTTTCGTTGAGGATGGAGCCGATACTGTGGAGTGGGCTGATTGACCCGTAGGGAATGACTACGACGAGGACGAGGACAAAATTCTTATATTGTTATTGGGATGAGCAGACATTTTTCTTATCATGCAGTATTACTTTTGGAAACAATATCTCGTATTTAAATTTTAGACTTTTGACCTTGACTTGTAAGGCCTGGTCAGCCTGAGAATAATGATGTTCTTTTCTTAACGTTATTTAATATCGAATTTGGTGTTATGACTTATCGTTTCCGCAGAAAGAAAAGGAAAACTTTTCTATGTCAACGCTGACGTGTAGCAGGTTGGTATGACGCCTTGTATTCTCCTGAGTGAGATACGGCGGGTGCACCGTTACCGAGGATGGAGCTCGGGAGCGGGGCGCTACAGGTGGTATCAGAGCCCAGGTTTCAGATACGCCTCGGGAACGTATAGTTTAGTCAATTAACCCTAGGATAAGTGACGATCTGTTTTCAAATGATTTTTTTTTAAATTGGAATAAAATGAAGTAGACATAAGCTATGACTGGGTTTTGGGTTGGTGAGTGCCGTTAGCAAGCAGACAGGATAGGTTATCCTTTCTTCGACCTCCACTCCTTACTTCTTCTCAATACTCTTAAGTCAACCTTGTCTAACATGCTTTAAACATCCACAGACAATGCCTCCACGACGTGAACCATCAGGAAACGATGGAAATGACAGAGACAAACGTCAGGGGCAAGGGGCGATCCCCCAAAACCTCGCGGATACACTGGCCAATCTGACGGCCTTAATAGCCCATCAGCAAACACAGATGGCCCAGCAATATACCCAGATGGCAGAGCAACAGGCACAGATTGCCCAAATACTTTAGCACACTCAGCAGCAACAGCAACAACATCCGCCACCGCCACCGCCCGCACCACAGCAAGGTCTGAGGTTCTACTACAGGGAGATGCAGAACTCCCGAATACCAATGTTCAGGGGTACCACTCGGCCTGAGGAAGCCGAGATCTGGCTTAAAAATGTGACTGAACAGATAAGGCTCATTCAGGTGCCCGCGAATCTGAAAGTAGAAACCACGACTCCGTTCCTGGAAGGGGAAGCAGAAAGGTGGTGGAATGGGGTGAAGCGTAAACTGACTCCACCAGTGACATGGGAACAGTTTGTGGAGGAGTATAAGAATCACTACGTCCCGGGTAGTGCTATTCAAAGGAGGATGGCGGAATTCCAGATGCTGACACAAGGATCCATGTCAATTGATCAGTATTCTGAGAAGTTTCATGAGTTGGGGCAGTACATGTCTTGTATCTTGGACAATGAGGAGGCTAAAATGCTGAAGTTTCATACTGGGTTGAGTTTCCGCATCCAGCAAGCTATTGTGTGTGCAGAGCCCACGACATTTGAGGGTCTACTCGAGGTGTGCAGACGGGTTGAGAGGAACTTGGACAGGGCTGCTGCACTGGATAGACATAAGAGACCCCGTGAAGAAGTGCATACGGGCAGATCGGGAAGATGGCTGAAGGTGCCCCGACGCCCTCAGCCTGGGCAACCTTTCCGACCAGAGCGATAGCAGAATGCAGGGAGTCAGGCCCTAATGATTGAAGGACCGGCACCGACTGATGCACAGCCAGCGAGAGCTGTGGCACCTGTTTCTCAGTGTACCCTATGCGGACGTTCCCACCCGGGACAGTGTTGGAAAACTCAGCGGGTGTGCTACAACTGTGGGAAGCCGGGACATATATCTAGAGAATGCGCTGCACCTGCTCAAGTAAATTTGCAGGCCCAAGCGCCGCAAGGGGGACGAGGCCGGACAAACGCTCGGGTACATGCGATGACAGATGCAGAAGTCGAGGAGTCGGGCGACGTGGTGACATGTACACTTAATTATGTATTTAATTTTGAAGTTGGAATGAACCTTATGTGTGTCATGTTATGTGGCGTACTAAACCCTGAAATATGATAGGAGTAATTTTAATTAACAAAGTGCCAGCCAACGTTCTGTTCGATAGTGGGGCAAGTCACTCATTTGTGGCAAAGAGGTTTGCCAAGAAGCTGGGTGCTCTCCCCGAATGGCTTGCGACTCCCTATCGCGTACAAGCCGCTGGTGGCCAAGTACTCGTATCTCATCAACGTTACAATGGATGTGAATTGGAGATTAACGGTCTACAGTTTTCTGCGACTCTGATACCGATCAAGATGTTCGATTTCGACATTATTCTGGGCATGGACTTCTTGGCGGAGTATCATGCAAATATTAATTGCCGGCAACTGCAGGTCAGCATGAAGGCACCTGAACTGGGGGAAACTATATTTCAAGGGAACCCTAAATTAAAGAAGGCACCTCAGAAGCTTTATTTGACTGCGGCACAGGCATTTCGAGCACTAAAGAAAGGGAGAGAAGGATTTTTGATTTACGCAATGGGTGCTGAACATGAAGTTCCGCAAATCGACCAAATCCCTGTGGTAAGGGAATTTACAGACGTTTTCCCCGAGGAATTACCAGGACTGCCACCAGAAAGAGAGGTGGAGTTCGAGATCAATCTCATACCCGGTGCAGAACCCATATCCAGGGCACCATACCGTATGGCTCCAGCAGAACTCAAGGAGTTGAAGGAGCAGTTGCAAGAACTGTTGGATCGTAAGTTTATTCGACCCAGTGTGTCACCCTGGGGTGCTCCAGTCCTGTTTGTGAAAAAGAAGGATGGAAGCATGAGATTATGTATAGATTACCGGGAGCTTAACAAGATCACTATCAAGAACAAGTACCCCTTACCCCGAATCGAGGATCTCTTTGATCAGCTACGGGGGGCAAGGGTGTTCTCCAAAATCGATTTGCGATCCGGTTATCACCAGCTGAGGATCAAATCTGGGGATACAGCCAAGACCGCTTTCCGAACACGCTATGGCCATTACGAATTCTTGGTTATGCCTTTTGGACTAACCAACGCCCCAGCTGCCTTTATGGATCTAATGAACACAGTATTTCGGAAACAACTAGATAAGTATGTTGTAGTGTTCATTGACGATATTCTGGTATACTCCCCTGACGAAGAGACGCATGCGGAACACCTGAGAGAGGTTCTAGAGACCCTTCGGAAAAGCAAATTATATGCCAAGTTCAGCAAATGTGAGTTCTGGCTGAAGAGTGTAGCCTTTTTGGGTCATGTGGTTTCGGAAGAAGGAATTTCTATGGACCCAAAGAAGGTAGAGGCGATCACTGAGTGGCCTCGACCCACTAATGTGACCGAAGTAAGGAGTTTTCTTGGATTGGCTGGATACTCTAGGAAATTTGTAGAGGGCTTTTCATCCATCGCCGTACCACTGAGCCGGCTGACGCAGAAGAAGTCGAAGTTTGAATGGACCACCGAATGTGAGCAAAGCTTCGCTGAGCTAAAAAGGAGACTGACCACAACCCCTATTCTTGCGCAGCCCTCCGCGTTAGAAGGGTTTGTCATTTACAGTGACGCTTCTAAGAACGGGCTAGGTAAATGTATATAATTTCAACTGATTTTGTATACAATTAAAGATGTGGTCTAACTCTTATATTTCAGGATGCGTGTTGATGCAAAACGACAAGGTCATTGCATATGCTTCACGACAGCTAAAGCCCTATGAACAGAACTATCCGACTCATGATCTGGAACTAGCAGCGGTGGTGTTCGCACTGAAAATCTGGCGCCATTATCTATATGGGGTGAAGTGCGAGGTGTTCACCGATCATAAGAGTCTTAAGTATTTGTTCACGCAAAAGGAGCTGAACATGCGCCAAAGGAGATGGTTAGAGCTGTTGAAAGATTACGACTTGACCATCAGTTATCACCCAGGGAAGGCCAATCGAGTAGCTGATGCATTGAGTAGGAAATCAAGCCATGCACGGCAGGCTACTCTAGAAAAGGAAATGGTAGAATTTGATTTGGACCTCATGGACTCTACCGCAGATATTCTGGCCACGTTAATTATCACCCCAACCTTGGTAGATCAGATTAAGGAAGCTCAGAAGAACGATGTAACAATTAGAGAAACAAGAGAAAGGATGTTAACCAGCCAAGTGGATGGATTCCAAGTTCATGATGACGGAAGTATGTGGTACCAAGGAAGGTTGTGCGTACCGGATGTTAAAGATCTTAGGAGGGAGTTGTTGAACGAAGCGCATAACTCGAAATTGTCTATTCACCCTGGTGCTACAAAAATGTACAATGATCTGAAGAGACACTATTGGTGGAATGGCATGAAGAGGCACATTGCCGAATTTGTAGAAAGGTGCCTTGTTTGCCAACAAGTTAAGGCAGAACATCAAAGACCGGGTGGACTGATGCGACCACTAGAGATACCCGAATGGAAGTGGGAGCATATAACAATGGACTTCGTGGTTGGACTCCCTAAAACAAGAAATGGGAACGATGTAATATGGGTAATCGTGGATCGATTGACTAAGTCCGCTCACTTCTTGCCTATTCCTACCGGACTTACCATGGAGAGGTTGGTAACCCTGTACATTGACAACATTGTTTGCCTCCATGGAGTGCCAGTCAGTATAGTATCCGATCGTGATCCGAAGTTTACATCCCAGTTCTGGGCAGCATGTCAGAAGAAGATGGGGACTGAGTTACGACTGAGCACTGCTTTCCACCCTCAAACTGACGGTCAATCTGAGAGGACCATTCAGACTCTGGAGGACATGTTGAGGGCATGCGCATTGGATTTTAAAGGAAATTGGGATAGCATGCTCAAGTTGATAGAGTTCTCTTACAATAACAGCCACCACAGTGCCATAGGCATGGCACCCTTCAAGGCCTTATATGGACGAAAGTGTAGGTCACCTATACACTGGGACGAAGTTGGTGAGCGTAGGTTGACGGCTCCCGAGATCATCGAGCAAACTAAGGAAAAGGTGAAGCTGATTCGTGAACGTCTTAAGACAGCTCAGGATAGAAGCAAGAGTTGGGCCGACACGAAGAGACGACCTTTGGAGTTCGAAGAAGGAGAAAAAGTCTATCTCAAGGTGTCACCCATGAAGGGTGTGACACGTTTTGGAGTCAAGGGAAAGTTGAAGCCTCGATTCATTGGGCCGTATGAGATACTCGAGAAAGTCGGAGATTTAGCTTACAAGTTGGCACTACCTCCAATGTTGGCTCAAGTGCACAATGTGTTCCACGTCTCTCAGTTGAGAAAGTATGTACCTGACCCCAGTCATGTATTGGATGCTCAACCACTTAAGATTAGACCCGACGCATCATATGAAGAAGTACCAATCAGAATTCTTGACCGGAAGGATCAAGAGCTGAGGAGGAGGATTATTCCTTACGTGAAGGTTCAGTGGAGCAACCATAGGGAGAATGAGGCAACGTGGGAACTGGAGGAGCAAATGCGCGACCGCTACCCCCATCTCTTTGAGTAAGGTACGACAAGTTTCGGGGACGAAACTTTTTGTAAGGGGGGTAGGATGTTATAGCCGGATTTTTTTAAAAAAAAATATAAAATGAATAGACAAGATAATTTAAATTGATTAAATCCTATCTAACTAATTTAGTCAACCCCCTTCCTAAATTTTCTCCCTTATCATCTTAAACTCCCTCAAACCCCTCACTCATAACCCCATCACTCCCTATAATCCCTCCCTCTTATCTCAATCCCCATTTACCCTAATCCCTCCCCATTCTTTTTCATACGGCAGCCACTCTCCTCCCCATTCCCCTCTCTCAATTTTCGGCCAAGAAGGAAAAAGGAAGAGAAAAGAAGGATCCTTGATCCAAGATTTAAGAGAAGGGAGAGATCAAGCGCTCATAGATCATCACACCTTTCTATATCAACTCTTGCTAGGATCGAGGTAGGTGCATATTGATTTTCCCTCAAAATGGTATGAAGGCTTGCGTAGGAAAAATGGTAGTTTATGTGTTGTTGTTGTCGTAATTGATTGGATCTTGTTTATTTGCCCAAGGTGTTTATTTTTCCGTTATTTGTTTTGATGTCAATGTGATCTCGTTGATGTGCGTGCCTTGAAGGGGTTGAGAGTTCTTAAGCGTATATGGATTCGTGGGGATGGGGTGGAAGAACGAATGAGGTTTGAGGAGAGGATTGCAGAGAATTTCAGAATTGGAGTTCTGAAGATCGGGGACATCGATCGATCGACGTCCAGAGGGTGAGAGATCGATGTGCCTCAGATGGACATCGATCGATCGACGTCCAGAGGGTGAGAGATCGATGTGCCTCAGATGGACATCGATCGATCGACGTCCAGGGGCTGAGGGTTCGATGTGCCTCAGAACCACGTCGATCGATCGACGTCCAGGGGGCTGAGGGTTCGACGTACCTCAGAAGTACATTGATCGATCGACGTCAACTGAGTGAGGGTTCGACGTGCCTCAGTGGACATCGATCGATCGACGTCAGAGGATGACGTCCCACAGTTTTCTTTCCCCTTTCCCCTTGCATTCATGGCACGTGCATTTGCATGAGGTATACTGCGTCTATAGGGCGTGGGTATCGGGATGACTTACCGTGTCTATAGGGCACCGGGGTCATGAGACATACTGTGTCTACAGGGCGTGGGTGTCCAAACGGTAAGTGGTGGCTAGTGACCATGATGCCGGTTTGCATGAGGTATACTGCGTCTATAGAGCGTGGGTATCGGGATGACTTACCGTGTCTATAGGGCACCGGGGTCATGAGACATACTGCGTCTACAGGGCGTGGGTGTCCAAACGGTAAGTGGTGGCTAGTGACCATGATGCCGGTTTGCATGAGGTATACTGCGTCTATAGGGCGTGGGTATAGGGATGACTTACCGTGTCTATAGGGCACCGGGGTCATGAGACATACTGTGTCTATAGGGCATGGGTGTCGAAACAGCGAATGGTGGCTAGAGACCAAGATGCTGGAGTTAGGACCCGGGGTCATGCATTGCATATAGGTTTAGGGACATACTGCGTGACATGATCGTCGTTGCGTGTGACACGTTATTTGAGCATGCATCACGTAATTGCGCATGCATCTTCTGTGGACTGCTTACTTTTCGTATAAGACTTATCATGCTGTGTTATGTGCTACGTGCTGATACCAATTTGAGTATGTAAGTATTCATGTTGTTTTGAGAGGCACCTACTGGGTGATTACCATCACTCACTCCTACTATTCCATATGTAGACGATGCGGAGTGTGATTATGTTTTCGTTGAGGATGGAGCCGATACTGTGGAGTGGGCTGATTGACCCGTAGGGAATGACTACGACGAGGACGAGGACAGAATTCTTATATTGTTATTGGGATGAGCAGACATTTTTCTTATCATGCAGTATTACTTTTGGAAACAATATCTCGTATTTAAATTTTAGACTTTTGACCTTGACTTGTAAGGCCTGGTCAGCCTGAGAATAATGGTGTTCTTTTCTTAACGTTATTTAATATCGAATTTGGCGTTATGACTTATCGTTTCTGCAGAAAGAAAAGGAAAACTTTTCTATGTCAACGCTGACGTGTAGCAGGTTGGTATGACGCCTTGTATTCTCCTGAGTGAGATACGGCGGGTGCACCGTTACCGAGGATGGAGCTCGGGAGCGGGGCGCTACACCATGCGGCCTAGAATCCTCATATTTTTGGCCCATCATCGTGATTTCTTATCATACATACACATATGGATGTATTTTCTATTCGTCATATGATTCTCGTAACATTCCGAGACATGTAAGACCCTTAATATATTTAATTAATAAACAGGGTACTGCTGAATTTCAGCAGTGCAGTATCCTTATTTTACTGTTCTTTTAAGCCTATTAGGTCTCATTTAATTTGGGCCACCACCTGGAAAATACTGTAGACATACCGAAAATTATAGCTCATAAGCCCAAACCCTACAAATGAGTCTAAGCCCAAAAGAATAAAGCCATACAACCAAGTCCTTAACTCTGCCCAGTTTTCCAGATTAGTGATACCAACTTAACTTCGGCAATTACCCAATAAAATAATAATTCCAAGGTGAACAATTTACATGGATGTGTTCATCAATGTCCTAAGTAGATGTCATAAAATTTCCGGAGTAACATAATAACATTCAAGGGGTCGTTTATTCACTTTCCAAAACGGTTACATGCTGATTTCTGGAGTGACCAGTTTTACCACGAATTTTATGGTGATCAAACCGTAAGTCCTTTTTCAAAAATTCCAACTCACAAACCTAATAAACACGTAGGGATAGCATCCTACCAAAAATCAGCCCATTTGCATTTTCCTAAGGTCTATTTTCGGGTCATTCAATACGTCACTTAAAATCTATCCAGTCCAGTAATTCCAGCTTGACCAGTTTTACTAAAATTTCCATTAAAAATAAACCGTAACTCCTTTTACCAAAATCCAACTCTTATATTTACTACATACGTAGGGATAGTGTCATACCAAAATTTAGATTGTTTGTATACTTCTAAGGTCCATTTCTAGGTCTTTCTAAACGTTACATTTTCTGCCCTGTTCGAGTAATTTTCATTTTGTCACCTCTTCTTACTAAATGTGTTCCAACTTGATTTCATCATAAATAACTTACTAATCATCAAATACACTTTTTATCGTGGACTTTACAGTTTCTAAGACATGCTAGAAGTCATCTACAAATCACTTCAAACACAGTTGGAGGGTTACACATAACACCCCTTGATCTTGCAGCTTTTGTTCATAATAAAATCTATTCTTGGTATAATTAGTGTATACGTACTATACCTCCAAGACACCTGTTTCATACACATGCAAGGGCTCAAATCATATTTCCATAATGAACATATTACATTTAAGTCATAAAGCATACATCTTGTACACAATCTTTACCCCACAAGTTACAACCTATCACAAGAACCCCATTTGTCCATCATTTCATCCAACCGTACCCCCTTACAGGACAAAGAAGACAACTTTGCCATATTCATCTTAGATCAACATCATATTCATACTTAAAAAGAGAAAAGAAACCACCTTTGAAAGAATCTCAAGCATGCAAGCCACATTTCTTGAGGAATCTGAAAGTTCATGCTTCAAACTTGACTTTTTTACATCTAAGATTAAAACTTAGTAACATCTAGCCATTCAAGTACATACTTTCACACACAAGTCATGAACATTTATAGTGTACTTGCCTTTTTCAAACTTACACCTTTCCTTAGCTTGAAATGAGTATGAAATGAGTGAAGTCTTCCTCCTCTTCACAAGATGGAGCTTGAATGGTGTTCAACCTCTTAAGAAATTAGTACCACTTAAGAGCTTGAAAACTTGAACCTAGGACAACTTGATCTTGGATGAACCCTAAACCTTCTTGGCTCACTATGGCCGTGTGCCTTGAGGGAAAGAGAGGGAAAACTTCTTGTGAATTCTTGAGGGTTGAGTGTTTGGGTTTTTTGGAGAGAATTTTCCTTTACTAGGCTAAGGTTAGCCGTTGGGAATCAAGAATGGAAAAGGGGTTACCATGGCATGGTTAAGTTAATTAACCTTAGTTACTTTAGTTAATCAAGGTTACTTTATGACTAACTTGGGTTACTTTATCCAATCATAGTTACTTTTAGGCTAACCTGAGTTACTTTAACCTTGTGGTTAATATAAAGTAACCATGGTAAGGTTTAAAATTCTCCTTGGTTAGCCATATAGGGCAATCTGGCGGTTTGGGCATTAATTGGCCCTTAGCACACTTAATTCTTTTCCCAAGTGGGTTTAATGAGAGGTTATGTAGGTAGTTATTCTTTTTACCAATTATTTCCCCCTCTTTCTTAATTTTACAAATATAATTTAGGGAAACGTTGAGTCTTCTTGGACTCATAGGGCCGAAATTTAGGGTGGGTTGGAGAAAGATTGCCCACTACTTAAAATTGTTTAATTGCTATCTGGCTTATCAAAAGATGGCCCTTAAGATTAATCTTCTTGAAATTTTGAGAAATCTTCTAAGGCCCTCTCTATCCTTGTGGCCGAATTTCCTTGGGCCCCTTTTGGGGTAAATTGGCCACTTCTCATAGTCCATAATTCATACTTGAATTATTACACAATATTTTTCCTTAACACAAATCTAATTAGGGAAATAATCATAAAATAAATAAATTGTACTTGAAGATGAAACTTTTCATAACTTCACTTAGACAAATCTCAAGTACAATGTGATTCCTCGTTGGGTACAACATCCTCCCCCCTTATTAGAAGTTTCATCCTCGAAACTTAAGAGAGCTAATCAAAAAGGTGAGGGTACAAGTTCTTCGTGTTCTCTTCCATCTCCCAAGTAGCTTCATCAACCGAGTGATGCTTCCATTGCACCTTAACCATTGGTATGGATCGTTTCCTTAATGTCTTTTCCTTACGATCAACTATCCTTTCCAGTTCTTCCACGTATGTCGCATCGACTTTAATTTTTCAAAGGCTGTTCCTCTATAATATGCTAGGCTCGTGCACGTACCGACGAAGTTGTGATACATGGAATACATCATGTAATTGAGATAGTGACGGCAGTAGCGCTAACCGGTAAGCGACTTCTCCAACTCTTTCAAGGATCTCATAGGGTCCAATAAACCTTGGGCTTAACTTCCTTTTAATACCGAATCTTTTAACTCCTTTGGATGGCGATACCTTCAAGAATACCTTTTCCCCATCTTGAAATTCCAATGGTCGCCGTTTCTCGTCTGCCCAAACCTTGCTTCTATCTTGGGCTGCTTGCAACCTTTGTTTGATAAGCATTACTTTCTCTCGCGTTTGTTCTATTAGGTCAGGTCTTGTGAAAATCTTTTCTCTGATTTTGTCCCAATACAATGGAGAGCGGCACTTTCTCCCATATAGTGCTTCATACGGAGCCATCCCAATGGATCGATGATAACTATTGTTATAAGAGAATTCTACTAGTTTGAGACTCCTGTCCCAACTTCCCCCAAAGTCAAGTATACAAGCTCGCAGCATGTCTTCTAGCGTTTGGATGGTTCTTTCTAATTGACCATCCGTTTGGAGGTGAAATGCAGAGCTCATTCGTATTTCAGTGCCCATCGCTTTTTGAAAAGCTGTCCAAAATCGTGATGTAAAGCGAGGGTCGCGGTCACATACAATGCTTATGGGTACCCCATGAAGGCTCACAATTTGATCGACACACATTGTAGCCAACTTCTCCATAGGAGTCCTGATCTTCATAGCCATGAAATGAGCAGATTTGGTTAGACGATCAACAACCACCCAAATGGTATCGTGTCCGTTCTTCGTTCTTGGTAGGTCTGTTACAAAATCCATAGTGATGTGGTCCCACTTCCACTCGAGAACTTCAAGAGGTTGTAGTAATCCAGCGGGTCTCTGATGTTTCGCTTTCACCTTCTGGCAAACAAAGCATTTCTCTACGAACTCTGCAATTTGTCTCTTCATGCCATGCCACCAGAATCTTTGTTTTAAGTCTTGGTACATCTTGTTGGCTCCAGGATGGATAGACAAACGTGTATTATGAGATTCACAAAGGATTTCGTTCCTTGTACCATTGTCATTGGGTATGCACAGTCTTTCTCGAAACCACAAGCTATTATCATTTCTGATCCTAAAATCTTCGGATGGTTTCGTTCTCAACCTGTCCTTTATTTTCTTTAAAGTTTCATCCTTTTCTTGACCCTCCTTAATCTTGTTTATCAGCGAAGGGATCAATACCAACTTTGCGAGCATGCCCTCAATGGAATCGACCTTCTCAAGATCAAATTCTTCCATATCACGCTGCAGAGGTGGTTGATGCAGATGGCTTGTCTTTCTACTCAGTGCGTCGGCTACCTTATTGGCTTTTCCCGGATGATACTGAATAGAAAGGTAATAGTCCTTCATCAACTCTAGCCACCTGCGTTGACGCATGTTTAATTATTTTTGGGTGAAGAGGTACTTAAGGCTCTTGTGATCTGTGAAAATTTCGCACCTCTCACCGTACAAATAGCGTCTCCATATTTTTAGGGCAAAGACTGGCCGCTAATTCAAGGTTGTGTACCAGGTAATTTTGTTCAAATGGTTTTAGCTGTCTGGACGCGTACGTAATCATTCGATCTTTCTGCATCAGTACACATCCGAGTCCATTCTTAGAGGCATCACTATACACCACAAAATTTTCACCCGGAATAGGTTGTGCCAAAACTGGGACAGAGGTTAGCTTCTCCTTTAATTCAGTAAAACTCTTTTCACAATCTGAGGTCCATTCGAACTTGGTCTTTTTCTGTGTCAAACGGGTAAAAGGCATAGCAATTTGAGAAAATCCTTCAACAAACTTACGATAGTAGCCGGCGAGACCAAGAAAACTTCTTACCTCTGTAACGTTGGTCGGCCTTGGCCACTTTGTGATTGCCTCGATTTTCTTGGGATCTACGGATATACCATCCTCAGATATCACGTGTCCTAGAAATGCTACACTGCGTAGCCAGAATTCGCATTTACTAAATTTAGCATATAGTTGTTTTCTCCATAGGATGTCAAGGACGGTCCTTAAATGGTTTACGTGGGTCTCTTCATCAGGTGAGTAGATCAAGATATCGTCAACGAAGACTACCACGAACTTGTCTAATTGCTCTTGAAATACTCGATTCATTAGATCCATAAACTCCACGGGAGCGTTGGTCAGTCCGAATGGCATTACAAGAAATTCGTAATGTCCATAATGGGTTCTGAATGCAGTTTTCGTGACATCCTCAGCTTCGATCTTCAATTGGAAGTAGCTCGAGCGAAGATCAATCTTACTAAAAATCCGTGCCCACTGTATCACGATATTTTTAGGTAGTGTTTATAATAGACTTATCATTGAAATAAAGTTTTGAATCGCTTACCCGAAGCTGATCGAACAGATCGTCGATCCTAAGCAATGGGTACTTGTTCTTTATAGTGATCTTGTTGAGTTCTCGATAATCTATACATAACCGCATACTTCCGTCCTTTTTCTTTACAAACAGTACAGGGGCACCCCAAGGCGAAACACTTGGGCGAATAAGTTTCTTCTCTAGTAATTCGCATAACTATTCCTTCAACTCTTTTAGTTCCACAGGTGCCATTCGATAGGGAGCCTTTGATATTGGCTCAGTTCCCGGAATTAGGTTAATTTCAAAAGATATCTCTCGGTCCGGAGGGAGACCTGATAATTCTTCTGGAAAAACATCTGGATATTCTCGGACCACCGAGACTTGGGAAAGGTCGGAGGGTGCTTGATCGACATTTATTGCATAAACGAGAAACCCTTCGTGTCCTTTCTTCAGCGCCTTACTGGCGCAAATCGCGTTTACATAAACATTCTTGGGGCACTTCCTTAACTTTGATCCTCCTTGAAAGGTTACTTACTTCCGTGATGGGTCCTTAAAAGTAACCTTTTTTTCATTACAATCGATGTTTGCAAAATTCTTTGAGAGCCAATCCATACCAAGAATCTTATCAAAATCCGTCATGGGTATGGGAATTAAATCAGCATCAAACCGGTGATCATCGAACTCAAGTTCGCAGTTTCTGAAAATGTGGTGAGACACAAGCACCTGATCCCCAGCTGCTTGAACTCTATAGGGTGTATCACTCTAGATGGGTTGTGCTCAATATCCTTTGCGAATTTCTTTGATATAAAAGAATGGCTAGCACCACTATCAAATAGTACATTGGCAGGTACTGAGCATAATAAAATAACTCCTGAATCATGCAAAATTTACTAAGAAACAGCAGGGCATAGTATTTGTAAAAATTTAAGCATTGCATAAATTTTAGAATATGCCTGCCACCATATCATTGGCCTCTTCAGCAGCTGCGTCTGTCATAGCATGAACTCTCGCATTAGTACGTTGACGCTGGTTCTTTGGTGGTTGCTGTTGCTAGGCCCCTTTTTCTGGGCAATCCTTGACCATGTGTCCTGTCTTTCACATCCAAAGAAGGAAGTTCCTTTATCGAGACAGTCTTTGAGGATGTGGCCCACCTTGCCGCATCCAAAGCACTTTCCTGCCTAGTAGTAGCATTCCCCAACATGACGCTTGTTGCAGTGAGAACAATTTGGAATAGCAGGCTGCTGGCCCTGATTCTTTGACTGATTCTTTTGGGAACGGCGTTGGAATAGATTCTTCCCTTGGCGTCCTGGGCCCCTTGAGTTTTGCTTTGCTGCTTTGCAGGACCCTCCATTCCCTGAGGTTTCTCTTCCCCTTTTATGTCCTATCTCATCGCGGTGAATGATATCCCTCTCTATTCGATAGAAAGCATCCAAAAGTGCACCAAAATTTGTCGGGTTCGCATTGACCAACCAGGTTCTGATCCTAGAGTTTAACCCTCTTTCAAACTTTAGCATTTTAGTTTCTTCATCGTTCATAGTAGATGGTTGGAATCTTCCCAGAGCTATGAACCTGTTAGCATATTCTGCGACTGTCATTCCTTGTTCTTGTACCAATGATTCAAACTCATGTCTTTTCTGCAACTTAACGGAGGGCGGTATGTAAAATTTATTGAATTCTTGGAGAAATCTCTCCCATGGAATCGGCCTTGGTAGGGATTGCATGTTGGCCTCTCCAAGTAGGAACGGCCTGACAGCTTGAGTCTTTACTTCCTCAGGCGCTCGAATCGATTCAAAGCAATTCTCAACCTCATCCAGCCATTTTTCAGCGGCATCCGAATCTGACTTTCCTTCAAAGGGCGGAACATTAGCCCTTTTCAATTTTTCGAAGTAGTACTGTGCATCCCTGACCGGTTCGTGAGGCTGAGGAACATTCTGTTGCAATATCACTTGACCGATTTGGGTTACGGTCTGGCAGAAATTCTGGAAGGCATTAATGTCTGGAATCATTTGTGGCAGAGGCCCCTAGGGTTAGGGAATATTCTGTGCTGGGGGCGGAATTTGGTCTTGTGGTGGTGGTGGTGGTGGAACCTGAGCAGGTGGAGAAGGGATAGGCTCCTGCACCTCTAGTCTGACTCTAGCAGGTCTGCCTCGTGGTCGCACCATCTGCATTATGCAGTGTCGGGGTTTTATTCAAGGTGGGAGTGCCATAATAAGTGACAGAATTTAATTCATAATCCAATAGAGTTTCTGAGTGGGCATGCAAGTAGATACGTTATGAATTAAATTCTATAAATTGTCATCGACTAGGGTTTTATCATTAGATCGGAACCCTAATTTCTAGTCTAAGTCATCCTAGTCTAAGGTCAACTCACATCTAGGATTATGACTTATATCTAAGATCAAACTTAGTTTTCTAAAATCATAGCTTAGTTCTATATTCTGCCCGGATCTAGAGCCTTAGCTCTGATACCACCTGTAGCGCCCTGCACCCCAGCCCAGCCGGATACGGTGCATCTACCGTACTTCACTACGGAGAGTACCAGGCGTCGATCTATAACATATCATAGTCCAGAATAAAGTATGTGGACTTTCATGCTTACACGTCAACCAGTAAAAAAAACCGAGGCAGAATAAAAAAACTTGTAAAATAAAAGCATCCAAGCAGCCATCATTAGTCTTACAACATGTTCATAAAATGCGGAAATCCAAAAGTAAATGTTTCCATCATACAGTCACAATAAGATCATCCATCACTTCCATCATAGCAAAATTCCTTAAGTCATCCACCTCTACGGATAAGGAACCCTAGGTTCGTCTTCGATCCATTCAACTCTATTTCCTGCGGGTTCTGGGAGGAAAAATAAGGGGTGAGTGACAACGTCACCAGCAAGTAAACTATAAATAATCGTGAATTAAATAGAAAGTACATACAAGAACCAAACCCCAAAAATTCGGTTTAGAAATATACATGGCCTTCCATCCAAAACCCGTAAGTAATCAGCTCATAACTTATCAAAGATTATAACTTATTAAAGATCATAACTTATAGAAGATCATAACTCAATGAAGATCATAACTTATAAAAGATCATAACTCAATAAAGATCATAACTTAGGAGCTACTAAGTCACAACAACTTAATCTAAGTAACATGTACCAAATATTCGATGACTCATTAAATGCAACATGCATGAGTATGTACATGTGATGCATCATGATAAAAATGAAGATAAGTTCTTTTGTTCTTTTTTTTCAAAACATCATCGTCATTAAAACAAGAGAGTGTTCACATCTATTCTTTCCGGATCTGAGACGGTCATATTCTTCTCTTCGAATCTATTATTTCCAGATTCGGAACGGTCACGTCATCAATCATAATCATCAGGTCTATTCTCTCCGGTCCTGTACTGTCATTATCATAATCAGGGCTATTCTCTGCGGGCTTGAACAGTCACTATCATCAGATCAATTAACCCCAGATCTGGAGTGGGTCCTGCTGGCCAGAAATATACGGTACCGGTGGAAAGTGTTCTTTTAAAAACGGATTCTTTTCTTTGAAAACGCTTTTCATCATTCTTTATCATAAAACCAATTTCATAAATCATGTAAATGACGATGATGCAATGTATGGCATGTGCTATGCAATCCATGACATGATGTGTTACATACACACAAGTACAAACTTATTCTTTAGGCTGGAAAAAAATTTCCAGAATTATCGTTCTATCCATGCGGCCTAGAATCCTCATATTTTTGGCCCATCATCGTGATTTCTTATCATACATACACATATGGATGTATTTTCTATTCGTCATATGATTCTCGTAACATTCCGAGACATGTAAGACCCTTAATATATTTAATTAATAAACAGGGTACTGCTGAATTTCAGCAGTGCAGTATCCTTATTTTACTGTTCTTTTAAGCCCATTAGGTCTCATTTAATTTGGGCCACCACCTGGAAAATACTGTAGACATACCGAAAATTATAGCTCATAAGCCCAAACCCTACAAATGAGTCTAAGCCCAAAAGAATAAAGCCATACAACCAAGTCCTTAACTCTGCCCAGTTTTCCAGATTAGTGATACCAACTTAACTTCGGCAATTACCCAATAAAATAATAATTCCAAGGTGAACAATTTACATGGATGTGTTCATCAATGTCCTAAGTAGATGTCATAAAATTTCCGGAGTAACATAATAACATTCAAGGGGTCGTTTATTCACTTTTCCAAAACGGTTACATGCTGATTTCTGGAGTGACCAGTTTTACCACGAATTTTATGGTGATCAAACCGTAAGTTCTTTTTCAACTATTCCAACTCACAAACTAATAAACACGTAGGGCTAGCGTGATACCAAAAATAAGCCCATTTGCATATTCCTAAGGTCTATTTTTGGGTCATTCAATACGTCACTTAAAATCTGTCCAGTCCATTAATTACAGCTTGACCAGTTTTACTAAAATTTCCATTAAAAATAAACCGTAACTCCTTTTACCGAAATTCCAATTCTCATATTTACTACATACATAGGTCTAGTATCATACCAAAATTTAGCTTGTTTGTATACTTCTAAGGTCCATTTCCAGGTCTTTCTAAATGTTACATTTTCTGCCCTGTTTCAGTAATTTTCATTTTGTCACCTCTTCTTACTAAATGTGTTCCAACTTGAGTTGTTCATCATAAATAACTTACTAATCATCAAATACACTTTTTATCTGAACTTTACAGGTTCTAATACATGCTAGAAGTCATCTACAAATCACTTCAAACACAGTTGGAGGGTTACACATAACACCCCTTGATCTTGCACCTTTTGTTCATAATAAAATCTATTCTTGGTATAATTAGTGTATACGTACTATACCTCCAAGACAGCCCATTTCATACACATGCAAGGGCTCAAATCATATTTCCATAATAAACATATTACATTTAAGTCATAAAGCATACATCTTGTACACATTCTTTACCCCACAAGTTACAACCTATCACAAGAACCCCATTTGTCCCTCATTTCATCCAACCGTACCCCCTTACATGCCAAAGAAGACAACTTTGCCATATTCATCTTAGATTAACATCATATTCATACTTAAAAAGAGCAAAGAAACCACCTTTGAAAGAATCTCAATCATGCAAGCCACATTTCTTGAGGAATCCGAAAATTCATGCTTCAAACTTAACTTTTTACATCTAAGATTAAAACTTAGTAACATCTAGCCATTCAAGTACATAGTTTCACATACAAGTCATGAACATTTATAGTGTACTTGCCTTTTTCAAACTTACACCTTTCCTTAGCTTGAAATGAGTATGAAATGAGTGAAGTCTTCCTCCTCTTCACAAGATGGAGCTTGAATGGTGTTCAACCTCTTAAGAAATTAGTACCACTTAAGAGCTTGAAAACTTGAACCTAGGACAACTTGATCTTGGATGAACCCTAAACCTTCTTGGCTCACTATGGCCGTGTGCCTTGAGGGAAAGAGAGGGAAAACTTCTTGTGAATTCTCGAGGGTTGAGTGTTACGGTTTCTTGGAGAGAATTTTCCTTTACTAGGCTAAGGTTAGCCATTGGGAATCAAGAGGGGATAAGGGGTTACCATGTCATGGTTAAGTTAATTAACCTTAGTTACTTTAGTTAATCAAGGTTACTTTATGACTAACTGGGGTTACTTTATCCAATCATAGTTACTTTTAGGCTAACCTGAGTTACTTTAACCTTGTGGTTAATATGAAGTAACCATGGTAAGGTTTAAAATTCTCCTTGGTTAGCCATATAGGGCAATCCGACGGTTTGGGCATTAATTGGCCCTTAGCACACTTAATTCTCTTCCCAAGTGGGTTTAATGAGAGGTTATGTAGGTAGTTATTCTTTTTACCAATTATTTCCCCCTCTTTATTAATTTTAAAAATATAATTTAGGGAAATGTTGAGTCTTCTTGGACTCATAGGGCCGAAATTTAGGGTGGGTTGGAGAAAGATTGCCCACTACTAAAAATTGTTTAATTACTATTTTGCTTATCAAAAGATGGCCCTTAAGATTAATCTTCTTGAAATTTTGAGAAATCTTCTAAGGCCCTCTCTATCCTTGTGGCCGAATTTCCTTGGGCCCCTTTTGGGGTAGATTGGCCACTTCTCATAGTCCATAATTCATACTTGAATTATTACACAATATTTTTCCTTAACACAAATCTAATTAGAGAAATAATCATAAAATAAATAAATTGTACTTGAAGATGAAACTTTTCATAACTTCACTTAGACAAGTCTCAAGTACAATGTGATTCCTCGTTGGGTACAACAAATTACCAACAATTTAGCCTAAATTTATGGAGAATTCAAATTGAAGGTTATTTTGTCATATGGGGCGTTTTCCACTCAGCCATTGAAGCTGAATATACACCTCATTATATATATATATATATATATATATATATATATATATATATATATTATGTGTGACATAACATATATTACATGTCTAAGAAGTTTGAAATTAACCGGAGAAAAATCGCGTAATCGACGAAAGTCAAAAATTCGGTTTTCTACACTTAGGCATACATGAAAACGTTTTGTCCTTGATGTCACATGTATCTAGACACTTCTTACATATTCAAGACATATTAGAGTGTTCTACAAATAATCAAATTATGGCTGATTACAATTTACCATGTATGTTAAGACTATGCATTATTTGACAAAGTTTACATAAAAAAATTCAGCACATGTGCAGCTCTATTTCGCACGCGTATTCACACTTGTTTGAGCCTAGGTGGAGCTTATTTGACACTTTAATTGGTGGAGGATATGCCGCACATGATTGATGACATTGAAGAGAGCAACACATAAGGAAACAATTCAAGATAAAACGCATGCTGAAATTTCAGCACATGTTTTTGTGTGGTGGCCGATTTTTTTGGTGCTCTTTGTCTTCAATTGTCTTCCAAAATTAAAGGGGGATTATATCATGATTGTTTGGAAGTCATTCACCTTGATTTTAAGCACATGTTTCAGATTTTTAAGAAGCAATTCCATCTCATTTAAAGAGTACCAAGGTGGATTAAAGATGACCTATCAAGAAGTGACAACTAGGCGAAGACAAGTCACTCGTCCAACCGTGTTGCGCCAAGTAAGCAAGTTTTGTGTCATCATATATACAAAGCAATCTTCCAAGGGTATTCAACACAATTTTCAAGAAAGAAAAAAACCCTAGGGGGCGGCCACAACACTATAAAAAGGGCCAAGATGATGCAAGACAAGGCTAAGCAAAGTTCATATTATTACAAGTTCAAAGCAAGACTACTCTCTTATTTTCCCATTCTTTTCTCTTGCTCTTAGTCTCAATCCTATCATACATATCTTCCATATGCTATATAGGCTTTGTGTAAACCATCCACATACGTTTATCTCGTGTAAAAGGTTGATTAAGGTGTGGTCAAGCTTTCATTCGATCGGTGGTGGTGTTCATGTTTTTGTGTTTGTTTGTTTGATTGTAAAAGGGTGGAGTTGGTGTATAACTCCTGTCACCCTTGTGTCAAGGTGTTGTTTATGTTTAGTGAATACCGAAGAAGGTAGCTTCGAAGACTGGAGTAGGTTGTTTTAACCGAACCATTATAAATATCTTGGGGTTATTTAATTTAAGTTTTCAGTTTTCTATATTGTTTTCATACTCACGAAAAAATAGCAAACGTTTTCTAAAAATCATAAAATTTTGCAGAAACATAGCCACATGTCTGAAAATTCATTTGGCATAAGTTTCATCTTATTTGGATAAGTATAAGCCAGTCAAACATTAATAGTTCTGAGACTAGTGTAGTCTCATTTTCAGATCTGCAAATGTTGAGAACATCAACGTGGTTGAAATACTTGCCAAAGGAATTTTCAAAAATTGTTTCAACACTTTAGAGTAAATATCCCAAGGGTCATATCATAAAAGTTTCAGATCATTTGGAGTTGTAATTAATAGGAATAATTTCTTTTATTTTGAGGAACAGTTTCTGGCAGATTGACACAATATGAGTAAAAACGTTTTTTCAAGGCCTTATACTTTGAATTTTAATCTGAATATTTTTATATATATAACATCTGAAAGTAATGTGTAACCAAATGTCATGATTTTTGGAGGTCTATAACCTGATCATCTAGTTAATCAAAAACTAGGTCTAAAAATAGAATATGTTTTCAGAAGTGAGTAATTGGTAACAAAAAGTTTTAAAAATCAATTTTTTCACGCTCACTATTCAACCCCCTTTCTAGTTGTGCTATACAGGTCCTAAAAGTGGTATCAGAGCGCGAGTTCACTCAAACAAGAAGATTTAATAATCCTTGTGAGATCGCATCCACTAGCCACAAAACCGAGCAAGAAGGTATGTCAAGCCAAAGGCATCCACCTTTTGATAGTGAGGTAAATTCTGATTCTGATTCCGATTCTGAACCATCGTATCATGATTGATATGTTCAATATCTTGAGTTTGCTAAGGCTCTTGCAAAAGAAAAAGAAACACTTAATTGAAGACAAGAAATTGTTAGACTCCTCTAACACAAACCTTGTATCTCAATTAAACGATTCAAAAGAGGAGCCGCCTAATTTGATTGTTTCATTGAGATCTGAAATTCAATCCTTTAAATCCAAAAATATGGTAATGAAAGCTGAGGTCTCAGATTTGAGATCAAGAAACAAAGATCTAGAAAGGACGGTAAAACAATTCGATAGAGGAACTTGCATGTTAGATCGTCTCATTTCTTCGCAAAAACATGAAACTGACAAAAACGGATTAGGATATATTGAAAATAATCAGGTACAAAACAAGTCTACAAATTTTGTTTTATCTTCATCTAAGCGACAATATGTGTTTAAAACGATCGTAAAGCCTAAGAAGGCGACAATACAATCTAGCGAGCCTACGTTGCGTCTCATTGCACTACTTCTTTTTCATCATATGGAAAATATAATTATGTGCCATATAGATATGAAAGAAAGCCACTGATTCATATATGACATTCATATCATACAAATGCATCTAGATCACGCACCGCGCATATAAATCGAAATACATATCAAAGCCAAAAATCATCTTATTTTTGCAATGATACATTCGGCCATCATATGTCAAATAGAAGTGCTCACAACATGCACTATATTCCTTATTCATCTTTCTTTTCACCTTTTGTACGATTCAGAAAGGTCACCCAAGTTTGGGTACCAAAAGGTACTCTTGCAAAGGGTTGAATCAATAACCCGTAAGAACGCACTTGAAATGCATGATTTCTTTTTATATGCTATAAATTACTCTTCGTTGCTACTAATGTAGCGCCCCGGCCCGATACCGTCATCGGAACCAGTGCACCCGCCGTAGCCTACTAGGAGAACTACGAAGCGTCAAGCAGATCAAACGTACATCCTTCATAATGTAAGATAAAAGAACCAGCGGAAACGTCTTAAAATTTAAACATTCATCGTAAATCATACAACCAGAAACTGTAGCGGAAATAAAAGGTGTTTGTTCATCTAACCAACATAAGTTCTAGATCAACATAATAACAACGAGTTTCCAAACTTAAAGAAAGTAGTCCAGGATCTATCTATTCCCCTGTCCGTCATCCCATTGAGCCCACTCGCCATCGTCCTCGATGAATATCAACTCATATTCAGGCTCACCTGAAAAAGGAATAGAGTAACTGTTCTTAGCGAAATTATCGCCAGCAAGTAACCCGTCTATACACCTTACGGAATCACACACGTCGAGTCACCAGTGTATAAAACATTGCCCAAAAATAAGGTGCTCGGGTTAGCAAATAGCATCTTAATAAGAATTCCTCAAAACCGATAAAGCACATATATGTACACAGATACGGGAACCAACATGTATTAAAACAACGTATCACATAAGCAAATCATAGACTAACCACGTTTCTTGCATGTCAAGTCTTATGCTTCGTGTATCATGATGCATGTACTTCTTTAAAATCACACACAACACCCATGCATATGTCTTCTTTCATAAACATGTCATGCATGTCATTTCACAAAACATTTCATCACTTTACATATCATATTCTTCGCGTAGCAGAACTTTATACCCTGTGGGTGATCAGTCCACAACAAACATAACTTTATACCCCGTGCTGAAAGGTCCACGGCCCCATAACATATAACTTTATACCTCGTGCTGAAAGGTCCATGGCCCCATTACATATATCATATATCCGTGCTGAAAGGTCCACGGCCCCATAAAATAACTTTGTTTTCCGTGCTGATAGGTCCACGGCCCCATAAAATACTTTATACCCTGCTGTTGATTCACAAATCACGCTTTTATACCCTGCTTTCGCAGACGTGACTTTTATACCCTGCGATCAACCAGCAACCATTTTGTCTTTCGAAAACTTTAAACCTTTCTTGTAACCACATGTTCTTTTGCAAAGCAAATCACAAATCAAATGCAAGTGCCCATGGCATGATGCAGGATGCACATGTAACTTTATATCAAACATGTATCACACACATTCATATATCGTACTTATCAAGTATACAGTCTTGCACCTCAAACACTCCGTGGTCATATCTTTCCAAGTCCATTCTTCTTACGAATTCACTCAAGATTCAATCTTATTCTAACTTGATCAAACTTACCATCTACACCTCAATTACAACTCAAACACCTTTGCATTTTATGCTCAAAAGAAGTGTATAAGGTTACAACACGTACATAGGGCACCTAAAGGGTCAAAGAGACTTCCAGTATAGTTGGAACGCTACATGAAGCGCCTATAGTGACTTAGAGCGCCTATACTAGGCGTTCGAAGTGTTCGGGGATGATTCAGGACACATTGAACGCTACATTAGGCGCCTAATGTAGGCGTTCGAAGTGTTCTGACGGTTCTAAATTGCAGTTTTTCTGTACGGGAAAGCTTTAGGACACATTGAACGCTACATTAGGCGCCTAATGTGACATAGAGCGCCTAATGTAGGCGTTCGAAGTGTTCTGACGATGCCAAACTGCAGTTTTTCTGCAGTAACTTCCTCTCCAACACCCTGTTTCTTCAACCCTTTCATTTTCAACACTTAAAGATCCATCTTAACATCTAGATTCATCTTACTTAACACACATCTAAACATGAATTGATGCCTAGTCATGCCTAACAATATCCACTCTAGCCTTCAATCATTCACAACCTTCAAAAGATCTCATCAACTTTCCCAACACAACAAGACTACAGCAATGTCATCACTCGTCTCTCAATTTCCTGCACTTACTCTCAACATCTAAGTGTAGACAATCAACATAAGAGTAGCGCAAGACAATAAGCACGTCAAAATATACACTTTTATGGGCATGCTTGACAACAACGAAGCACCACACAACTATTTTCATAAATATGGCCCAAAGAACAAAACTTTACACAATTAGCAACAAGACTTACGTATAACAAAGCATTTAAGATAGACAAGACAAGAATACTAATGTGTGATTCATGTTTTCTCTTTGTAAGAACGTAGGGCCTAAAGTATCAAAATTTACGTAAAGCGTATAGAAAGATTACTTGCCTTGGTTTCTAGTTAACCTTACGGATTTACTGCAGAACCTTGATAAGAATTGAACCTAGAATGGCCTTTTCCTTCCTTTCCTTCTTCTCTTCTTCTTCTTCCTTTCCTTTTCTCTTCTCTCTCTTTTTCCTGCGGTTTTCCCTCTCCTCTTTGGTGTGGAAAACGTCCCCTTATGCTGAGATGGGGAGTTATACTAAATTTCTATAACTCCCCCTATCTCCTAGTAGGGACCTTTTAGGTAATTTTTATTAATTACCTTTAATTCTATTTTGAACCCTTCTTTCTTATTCTTCTATGTTTTAGGTGACTAAGTCTCATAACCTACAAAATTAATTAAGTTGTATTTAAGGTTGACCTCTAAGTATTGAAAATCGTGCTTAAAAGTCACGGGGTGTAACATTCCACCCCCCTTACAAAAAGTTTCATCCTCGAAACTTACGTACCTTAGTCGTAGAGCTGAGGATACTTCTCCCGCATTTGTTCTTCGAGCTCCCAAGTGGCTTCACGTTCCGTGTGGTTGCTCCACTGGACTTTCACATAAGGGATCACTCGCTTCCTCAACAGTTGATCCTTTCGGTCCACAATTTTCACGGGTACCTCCTCATATGTAACATCGTCCTTGAGTTCCAACGGTTGAGCTTCAAGTACATGACTTGGATCCGCCACGTACTTCCTTAATTGTGACACGTGGAACACATTGTGAACTTGCGCCAATACCGGAGGTAATGCCAACCTATATGCCAAGGCTCCTACCTTCTCAAGTATTTCATAAGGACCAATAAAACGAGGGCTTAACTTGCCTTTTACTCTAAACCTCATGACGCCCTTCGTAGGTGATACCTTCAAATAAACTTTTTCACCCACATCAAATTCCAATGGTCGTCGTTTGGAATCTGTCCAACTCTTGCTGCGATCCTGAGCCGCCTTGAGTCTTTCCCGAATAACTTTCACCTTCTCTAATGTTTTCTCCAATAGTTCAGGTCCCGTGATAGTTCTCACACCCACTTCGTCCCAATAAACCGGGGGACCTACACTTCCTTCCGTACAACGCCTCAAAAGGGGCCATGTCAATTGCGCTGTGATAACTATTGTTATAAGAAAATTCCATCAGCTTTACCATTCCATCCCAACTCCCTTTAAAGTCCAACACGCAAGCCCTTGGCATATCTTCCAAGGTTTGAATAGTCCGCTCGGACTGTCCATCAGTTTGGGGATGATACGCCGTACTCAACCTTAATTCTGTACCCATGGCTTCCTGAAATGTTGTCCAAAACTTAGATGTGAACCGTAAATCTCGGTCGGACACTATACTTACCGGAACTCCATGCAAGCTAACAATACTGTCCATATACAAGCTCACTAATTTATCAAGAGGTGCTTCACTTGAAACGGGGAGGAAATGGGCAGACTTTGTTAAACGATCCACGATAACCCAAATCATGTCGCATCCACTTCTTGTCTTTGGTAATCCAGCTACAAAATCCATTGTGACATGCTCCCATTTCCACTCCGGAATTTCCAACGGCATCAACAATCCACCGGGCCGTTGGTGTTCCGCCTTGACTTGTTGACACACCAAACATCTCTCTATGAATTCCGCAATATGTCTTTTCATCCCAGACCACCAATAGTATCGCTTGAGATCTCTATACATCTTGGTGCTACCGGGGTGTATAAATAACCTTGAATTGTGAGCTTCCTGCAAAACTTCCTTCCTAAGTTCGTCAACATCCGGCACGCATAATCTTTCCCTAAACCATAAGTTCCCATCCTCCTTGATCTGAAATCCTTCAACTTGACTATGTTTCACCCTTTCCGTTATCTCACTTAAAGCCTTATCTTTCTTCTGTGCCTCCTTTATCCGATCAATCAAACTCGGGGTGATAGTCAAGGCTGTCAGGACGTTCACCGTGGATTCAATCAAATCTAAACCAAACTCCTCCATCTCTCTTTCCAATGGTGATTGCCTCGCATGGCTGGATTTCCTGCTTAGGGCGTCGGCTACCTTGTTAGCCTTTCCCGGGTGATAATGAATAGTCGGGTCATAGTCTTTTAGCAATTCCAACCATCTCCGCTGCCTCATATTCAATTCCTTCTGCGAGAACAAATACTTTAGACTCTTATGATCCGTGAATACCGCGCACTTCTCTCCATACAAATAATGCCGCCAGATCTTCAGGGCAAACACAACCGCGGCAAGTTCAAGATCATGTGTAGGATAGTTTTGCTCATAAGGCTTTAGCTGCCTGGAGGCATATGCGATGACTCGTTCGTTTTGCATTAAGACACAACCTACAAACAAAGTATTAGTCTAGGCTTAACGGGTATACAAGATCATAACCTTATGCTATAATTTACGTACCTAACCCGTTCTTTGACGCATCACTATAAATCACAAACCCATCAGTTCCAGAGGGTTGAGCCAATACTGGAGCTATCGTTAGTCTCTTCTTGAGCTCCGTGAAGCTTTGCTCGCATTCCGCCGTCCACTCAAACTTAGACTTCTTTTGAGTAAGGCGACTGAGAGGTACAGCAATCCTTGAGAATCCCTCAACAAATTTTCTGTAATAACCCGCTAGACCCAAGAAACTTCGCACTTCGGTGACATTGGTAGGTCTAGGCCATTCAGTTATGGCTTCCACCTGCTTCGGGTCAACAGCAATCCCCTCTTCTGATATCACATGACCCAAGAAAGCCACACTTCTTAACCAAAACTCACAATTGCTAAACTTTGCATAAAGTTGTTTCTGCCTCAAAATGCCTAGTACAGTTCTCAAATGCTCAGTGTGAGTTTGCTCGTCAGGAGAGTACACAAGAATATCATCTATGAATACCACTACAAACTTATCCAACTGTTCTCGAAAGACAGTATTCATAAGATCCATAAAAGCTGCGGGGCCATTTGTTAATCCAAACGGCATCACCAAAAACTCATAGTGGCCATATCTTGTGCGGAAGGCTGTCTTCGCGATGTCTTCGGCCTTCACTCGCAACTGATGATACCCTGATCGGAGATCAATTTTAGAGAAAATCTTGGCGCCCTTGAGTTGATCAAACAAATCCTCAATTCGTGGAAGGGGATACTTATTCTTGATGGTAACTTTATTCAACTCTCTATAATCAATACAAAGCCTCATGCTACCATCTTTCTTCTTTACAAACAAAACAGGTGCTCCCCAGGGCGATACACTAGGGCGGATAAACTTCTTGTCCAATAACTCCTGCAGTTGTTCCTTCAACTCTCTCAATTCTGCCGAAGCCATTCTATAAGGAGCTTTAGAAATAGGTTCTGTCCCAGAAATCAAGTTAATCTCGAACTCAACTTCTCTCGGGGGTGGTACCCCTGGTAAATCTTCCGGAAACACATCAGGAAATTCGTTGACTACTGGAATTTGCTCAATAGGCGATACCTCCTTGGTAACATCCATGGCATACACTAGAAATCCCTCAGCACCTTTCCTTAATGCCTTGCGCGCTTGTGCAACCGACACGTACACCTTTTTGCGTACCTTCTTTCGTTCTGCATCTCCTTGAAATATTACCTCCTCCATCTTAGCATTCTTGATTGTCACTTGCTTCAACCGACAATCAATATTAGCGTGATTCTTGGCTAACCAGTCCATTCCTAATATGACGTCAAAGTCATACATCTGAATAGGGATCAGTGTGGTGGGGAATGTTTGTCCTTCAAACTCCAATTCGCAATCTCGATACTGTTGGTAAGAAACCATAATTTGATCACCGGCCGCTTGAATGCGGTACGGAGTTTCTAACCATTCAGGCAAACTACCAAGGTGCTTAGTAAATCTCTTTACTACAAAGGAGTGGCTTGCGCCGCTATCGAAAAGTACATTGGCAGGCATCTTATTTACTAAAACCGCACCTAAGGCCATATGAAGTTTTACACAAGAGTTAAGCACGAAAACACTTAATTCAATATGAATTCAAACTTAGTTTAAATGATACCTGCTACTACATCGGTAGCCTCCTGTACATCCGCGTCCGTCATTAAATGTACACGAGCATTTGCTCGAGGCTTCACTCTTGGCTGTTGAGCCGCCTCTCCAGGATTATTCTTCTTCATCTCCGGACAGTCTCTAATCATATGGCCCACTTGACCGCATCAAAAACATGCTCCAGCCACTTTCCTACACTCTCCGACGTGGTTCCTATTACAGTGTGGACATACTCCTATAGCCTGCTGGGCCACCGGGTTCTGGGGTGGGGTTCTCTGAAAGTTTCCAACCGGGCCTCTCTTCGGAATCTTGACCCAACGTCCAGGTCTTCCACCAACTCGCACATCATCTCTTGGCCTCTTGCCTCTATCCGACCCTCCAGCGCTAGCTGCTCTTGCCGCTACTCGGCGGAAATCACTCTCCACACAAAAACACGCATCTAACATGTCCTCGTAAGTTTTCATTCCTGCGTTCACTATCGCCGACTGTATCCTCGAGTCCAAACCCCTCTCGAACTTCGTCATCTTAAGACGATTATCAGACATGATCGCAGGGGCAAACTTACCCAAGGCATGAAAACGATCTGCATACTCTGACACAGTCATCCTCCCTTGCTCCAATCTGTCAAATGCTCTTATCTTGTCCAATATCGCAGTCTCCGGTATGTAGTACTTCAGGAAAAAATCACAAAACTGTGTCCAAGAGATTGGTGGGGTCATTCTCAACACCATTCCTTCCCACCATTCGCCAGCCTTGCCAATTAGAAGGGGCGTGGCCACCTCAACCTTTATCTCATTCGGTACTTGCACTAGCCTAAAACATTTCTCCACCTCAGCCAACCAGTGCTGAGCCTCCTCAGGATCCGTACATCCTCCAAACTCCGGCACCCTCATCTTTCTCATCTCTCCATAAAAGAACCTGATGTTATGCTGTGGCGGTGGAGGAGCCGGAGGTTGATGCTGTTGTGCATACCCTTGTGCAATCACCGTCAGTGCATCAGTGAGCACCTGGGGTAAAACAACTTGTGGTGGCTGGTTCTCCTGTCCATTACTAGCGTTGCCTGTGTTATCTCTTCTTGGAGGCATATTTCTATGAAAAGGTCAACATTGCATTAGCATTTAGTAAATACAAGGGGTTACCGAAAGCTTGAACGCGTGCGAAGGGGTGAGGTGTGTATTCTAACTATTATTACGAAATTAAACGATAAACGTGCTCGCACACACCCAACCCATATCATACCTAACCACTAAGGACAATCAGTACTTACAACTAAGGATCAACCTTAAGGGAGAATCGTAGCTTAAGTGTCTAAAAGATCATGAACTTAAGTTTCCGAAATAGATCTGAAGCCTAGTCTCTGATACCACCTGTAGCGCCCCGGCCCGATACCGTCATCGGAACCAGTGCACCCGCCGTAGCCTACTAGGAGAACTACGAAGCGTCAAGCAGATCAAACGTACATCCTTCATAATGTAAGATAAAAGAACCAGCGGAAAGTCTTAAAATTTAAACCTTCATCGTAAATCATACAACCAGAAACTGTAGCAGAAATAAAAGGTGTTTGTTCATCTAACCAACATAAGTTCTAGATCAACATAATAACAACGAGTTTCCAAACTTAAAGAAAGTAGTCCAGCATCTATCTATTCCCCTGTCCGTCATCCCATTGAGCCCACTCGCCATCGTCCTCGATGAATATCAACTCATATTCAGGCTCACCTGAAAAAGGAATAGAGTAACTGTTCTTAGCGAAATTATCGCCAGCAAGTAACCCGTCTATACACCTTACGGAATCACACACGTCGAGTCACCAGTGTATAAAACATTGCCCAAAAATAAGGTGCTCGGGTTAGCAAATAGCATCTTAATAAGAATTCCTCAAAACCGATAAAGCACATATATGTACACAGATACGGGAACCAACATGTATTAAAACAACGTATCACATAAGCAAATCATAGACTAACCACGTTTCTTGCATGTCAAGTCTTATGCTTCGTGTATCATGATGCATGTACTTCTTTAAAATCACACACAACACCCATGCATATGTCTTCTTTCATAAACATGTCATGCATGTCATTTCACAAAACATTTCATCACTTTACATATCATATTCTTCGCGTAGCAGAACTTTATACCCTGTGGGTGATCAGTCCACAGCAAACATAACTTTATACCCCGTGCTGAAAGGTCCACGGCCCCATAACATATAACTTTATACCCCGTGCTGAAAGGTCCATGGCCCCATTACATATATCATATATCCGTGCTGAAAGGTCCACGTCCCCATAAAATAACTTTGTTTTCCGTGCTAATAGGTCCATGGCCCCATAAAATACTTTATACCCTGCTGTTGATTCACAGATCACGCTTTTATACCATGCTTTCGCAGACGTGACTTTTATACCCTGCGATCAACCAGCAGCCATTTTGTCTTTCAAAAACTATAAACCTTTCTTGTAACCACATGTTCTTTTGCAAAGCAAATCACAAATCAAATGCAAGTGCCCATGTCATGATGCAGGATGCACATGTAACTTCGTATCAAACATGTATCACACACATTCATATATCGTACTTATCAAGTATACAGTCTTGCACCTCAAACACTCCGTGGTCATATCTTTCCAAGTCCATTCTTCTTACGAATTCACTCAAGATTCAATCTTATTCTAACTTGATCAAACTTACCATCTACACCTCAATTACAACTCAAACACCTTTGCATTTTATGCTCAAAAGAAGTGTATAAGGTTACAACACGTACATAGGGCACCTAAAGGGTCAAAGAGACTTCCAGTATAGTTGGAACGCTACATGAAGCACCTATAGTGACTTAGAGCGCCTATACTAGGCGTTCGAAGTGTTCGGGGATGATTCAGGACACATTGAACGCTACATTAGGCGCCTAATGTGACATAGAGCGCCTAATGTAGGCGTTCGAAGTGTTCTGACGGTTCTAAATTGCAGTTTTTCTGTACGGGAAAGCTTCAGGACACATTGAACGCTACATTAGGCGCCTAGTGTGACATAGAGCGCCTAATGTAGGCGTTCGAAGTGTTCTGACGATGCCAAACTGCAGTTTTTCTGCAGTAACTTCCTCTCCAACACCCTCCTTCTTCAACCCTTTCATTTTCAACACTTAAAGATCCATCTTAACATCTAGATTCATCTTACTTAACACACATCTAAACATGAATTGATGCCTAGCCATGCCTAACAATATCCACTCTAGCCTTCAATCATTCACAACCTTCAAAAGATCTCATCAACTTTCCCAACACAACAAGACTACAGCAATGTCATCACTCATCTCTCAATTTCCTGCACTTACTCTCAACATCTAAGTGTAGACAATCAACATAAAAGTAGCGCAAGACAATAAGCACGTCAAAATATACACTTTTATGGGCATGCTTGACAACAACGAAGCACCACACAACTATTTTCATAAATATGGCCCAAAGAACAAGACTTTACACAATTAGCAACAAGACTTACGTATAACAAAGCATTAAAGATAGACAAGACAAGAATACTAATGTGTGATTCATGTTTTCTCTTTGTAAGAACGTAGGGCCTAAAGTATCAAAATTTACGTAAAGCGTATAGAAAGATTACTTGCCTTGGTTTCTAGTTAACCTTACGGATTTACTGCAGAACCTTGATAAGAATTGAACCTAGAATGGCCTTTTCCTTCCTTTCCTTCTTCTCTTCTTCTTCTTCCTTTCCTTTTCTCTTCTCTCTCTTTTTCCTGCGGTTTTCCCTCTCCTCTTTGGTGTGGAAAACGTCCCCTTATGCTGAGATGGGGAGTTATACTAAATTTCTATAACTCCCCCTATCTCCTAGTAGGGACCTTTTAGGTAATTTCTATTAATTACCTTTAATTCTATTTTGAACCCTTCTTTCTTATTCTTCTATGTTTTAGGTGACTAAGTCTCATAACCTACAAAATTAATTAAGTTGTATTTAAGTTTGACCTCTAAGTATTGAAAATCGTGCTTAAAAGTCACGGGGTGTAACAACTAATTATTTTGATGTGATTTACAAAATAAAGGGGGAGAGAAAAGCATAATTTAAGGGAGGGAGATAAAGTTAAGTGGGAGCACGATAGCGCGATATTATGAAATTCAACTTTTTCAATTTATGCATAATTGTAGAGGGAGCGATCACATTAAAATCATAGATAAAGGTTATTTTGAAAATCAGCAAAAATGGGAGATTGTTGAGAAATTGGGGTTTGAGTGATTTGAAAAATACATGATTTAAATGTTAAGTGTTTACGAAATGCATGAAATAAGTGTTACTTGATGTATGCACGTGATGAAAATGCTTTACATATTTATATATAATGTTGTCGCACTAACAAGTCATGAAGCATTAAAGCTTACATCATATGACAAATATTTGTTGTCTTTACACTATTTTCAGGTTCCATGATTAATGAACTAAACTAGTTCATTAAGTGAAGTGTTTAATTTAATGAACTAACTAGTTCATTAAATGAAGACATATTTGGAGAGAGCTATATGTCAACAAACTTGAAATGGAAAGTCTCCTCATCTCCACATCTCATTCAAATCACAAGCCACATACATACATATATTATATATACAATTTTTTAAAGACACACTATATACTTATATTCTGACGTTCCACCGACACGTCATATATATTATAAACGTACGTCAATGTCACACCACTGTTGGACCATGCACCTGCAATAAACACCACTAGAGGGGGGTGAATAATGGTTAGCGGAAATTACACTACAACCCTTTGTAAAAATCCCCTTTGAAAACAGAATCTGAGACCACCTCAGATTCAGAACCCGTTTTTGAAAATTCAAAACTAATTGTACACAATTCCAAAAATTATGAAACTTTCCATAATATAACTTCAATGTATTGACAATACTCTGTCAAAATATCAGACAAAAATAAGATCGTTTGACCTTTCAATCAAATAAAAATATTCATATGGTCAATCTGGACAGAATAGGACAGAATGTTGCCGATTTTGAAAATAGTGTTTCTCTTTGAATATTCAACTAAAAAGGTTTATCTTTATATCAAAACACTCATTGGGATGTGTAGATGATTTTTCCACAAAGTCCTGACCTTAAAGAATTCTTGAAAAATACAGAATTTAAGTTTTCGCAAAACTGGTGAGATTGCAGCCAGATTAGAGCAGTTATCTTGCAAAGACTGAAAGACTAACTTTCCCTTGCTCAAATCAAGTGATTCTTGTTGCAAATGAAATCTAACAGTCTGAAGTATAACTCCACCAAAAATCACAAATTTTTAAAATGTTTAGCTATTTTTTCAAATTGTGAGAAGTTGTGTGAAATCTTCTGTGAAAACGGACAGAAAACAGAAATAAAGAAACAAGAGAAGAACACCGAGGATTTATCCTGGTTCGGTCAATGTGACCTACCCAGTCCCAAGGAACACCTTTTCTTGGATTTTACTATGAAATGAACACCTTACAATAAGATCCAAGCTTGATCCTTGGGTTATACACCAACCCTACTCAAGACTTGGATAATCACCTTCTAAGCAACACTTAGTTGCAACACCTCTAACACCTATTGATATAGCCTTATAAGATGGCTAATCAATCTTACAAATGAAGCTCAAGAGGCTTGTAGCTCACCACAATACAACAAGAACACCTTTGCTACAATGAATGAAACAACAACAACAAGAAGATGAAGATGAAAGCTAGACAATTCAACAAATGCTTGTGAGCTTGAAGTGTGTTTCATCTTCTTCACCATTGCCTCTACTTATAGTGTGATTTGAGCCTTGGAGATAAGAATGCACGTGTGTCACCATCTTCATCATCAAGTCCAAATGTCTTCTCATCATTGGTTGGCCTTGTACACTTGGCAAAATAAGACAAAATAATTGTTCCACCTTGGCACTACACTTGGCCGAAAATTTAAGCTCAAAAATGACTTGGAATTATCTTGAAAATGTGAAGATAATAGCAAGGGATAATACTCCATTATCCCCTCAACTTCTTGGCATAAACATAGGACATGTGAGGCTGAAAAATTCAAACAAAAAACAGCTCCAAACCAGCCAATCCAGCTGTTGCTTTAAGGCTGAAAATTCCAAAAATGATATTGATTTATCCTTTGTAAAATGAAGAAAATAAGAAAGGATAATACCACAAAAATATCCCCAACTTCAAGCACAATAATAGGACTTGTGAAGTCATCACTTGACTTCAAAAAATCTGCTGAAGAACCCTTGTAGCCGTTGGCTACATTTAAATATGTCCAAGTTGGCAATTTTTTGCCAACTAGCTCCTTTTTGGTTGGTCCACTTGTCTCCAACTCATAAAATGAGTACACCATCATATCCATCTGAATATACACGTTTTTGGACATATGTATATGTATATCAACTCAAATTTTTGAAGAAGAAATCACCAAATAATAATTGACAAGATTATATCGAGTAACACCGAAATTCCCAATATTTTTTCTTATATGTCGTGATCATTTCCACACCTTTAACACCTTGAAAAACTCTTAATAATGATGATAAATATGCTCTTATAACATATATAAGAGGGTCTTCAAGAAAAAATAGAATGTGACATCTCAAATTGTCACATATCCAGCTATAGTCAATAATATCATCGGTTGAGAGAATAAGATAAGAAATCACCAAATAATCTTCAAGATAATAATAACCCAACTCCAGAATGAATAAAATAATATGCTCAAGAGATTCCTTGAGTGAAAATACCAAATATACCCTCAGGGGTGAAATGACCAAAATACCCCTGGTGTGAGAAAACTCCATAAATGACCCCGATGGTCAAAAATAATCATGAAACCAACTTTGTCATGATAAATATTATAAGAATACACCATTGAAATATTTTCACCATGTGATGTTCCTACAAAACTCAAAATACCAATTTTGCCCCTTTTGGTAAGTTATAGAAACTTCCAAGGCACGTTAGTCACAAGACAATAATAATCACCAAAAACACATAATAAGCACATAATGAGCATGTATAAATCATGTAAAAATGAAAACAACCAATTTATCACATTTAGAAAAATATTTCTAAAAACCCTAGACATCGATCGATCGAAGTGCCTCAGCTTTAGAGATCGATGTCTCACAGAAAGGTTCAGGTTTTGTCTCTGACCTACATCGATCGATCGAAGTGAGGGTTTGATGTACATCGATCGATCGATGTGTCTCAGTGTAGCGCCCCGTACTCGGCTACCCCTCGTACGGTGCACCCGCCGTACCTTCCCTTTCGGAAAAGTACAAAGCGTCGATACTTAACTCGTAAAACCCATGAATAAACATGGATTACAAAGTACGATCTTAACAGGTAGATAAAAAATACGGCAGAATTTGAACCTTAATCCGAAAGCGTCAAATCGCGAATACATAGCAAAATTATACAAACTGAACCGATAGCAAACTACACCGCGAAATTATACAAACATTATCCGAAAGGAATCCGAAAATAGCTAAGTCCCAAAATGTCCCAAAGGTTCATCAAAAGCTTCCATCATCATTCTCTTAACAGCGACTTCAATAACCTATGGGTATGGCACCCTTGGCTCATCATCAATCCACTCGACTTCATTACCTGGCTCTGGGGAGAAAATAAATGGGTGAGCGACAAAGTCGCCAGCAAGTATACAATAACACCGTACAATAAAGAGAAAACGGCATACAAGAATCAAACCCCAATTCCTTAAGATAAAACGTACATGCCAATACCTTTCCGAAGCATCATACTTAAAGTCATACCAATACTTAGCTAAGATCTAAATGTCATCACTTAGTTAGGTTCTACATGCTGTAGCCAAACCTTACTTCTATGAATAGGTATCATGCGTAATATGTATGAAAATGTGAATGCAATGCAAATGCAACGGGAAACATTCTTTCTTTCATTTAGACATGCTCATAAAAATGCTTGAACTTCTTTCTTTCTTTTAAATCATGCTCATCATAAAACAAGAGAGTGTGTCAGCCTATTATACCGGGCATGACTCGGTTCTTATAACATGATCACCTTTAGGTCTATTATACCGGACCTGGCTCAGTTCTTATACTCTTCAGACCTATTATACCGGGCCTGGATCGGTTCTTATCTTTCATCAGACCTATTATACCGGGCCTGGATCGGTTCTTATACTTCTTCAGATCAATTAACCCCGGATCTGTAGCGGGTTAAGCTGGCCAGAAGGGACGAAATTCTTTCAAAACAGAAACTTTATATAAAACATCGATAAAATCATGAGCATGGAACATATGAGCATGTCAATGCAAGTGCATGGGATGCAACATGGTAAAATGCACTTATAACATCATAAACAACTTTCTTCACGGGCTGGAAAACGAACCAGCAGCATGTCCTGTATTGCCCGGCCTCAAAACCAACCTTTTGAGCCTATTTTCCAGAAACTAAAAATATAGACATGCACTACATGATCTTAACTACATTCTGTACAAATTTCATGCGATTTCGACAAGCGTAGGTACCTCAATAAAAATAATTCCCAACAAGGGTACAACAGAAATTCTGCTGCACTCTCAGCTCCATTCCTTACCTTGTCTCCATCCATAAACTCATTATGGGGCTCACTTAACACCTGGAAATCTTTCCTATTTCCTTTATGAACAATATTCAAATGCCCATTCACCAAAACCAGTCAAAATAAATACGATACAATTCATACAAGCACAAAGGGTCAATCTGTCCTGTTTTCCAGAATGTTACTCCAACTTTCCCTCAATGGTTTACCCTCAAGATCAATAGATAAAATCAATTTCTTTACATGGATACTTAGCTCTATGTCTTAAGTACTTCCTGTACAAATTTCAGGGCAATCCAAGATGTTTAGGGTACTTAAATAATTTTTCTCCCTAAGGTGGTATGACCAGAAACTGTTTTGACCCCTTGACACTAAAAATTCATTTCTGACCAATCCACAAATGATTTTCCAGAAATTCCAACTCCACAATAAAATAGACATGATAAGATACGACCAAACCAAAAATAAGCTCAATCCAACGTTTAGAAGGTCCTTAACTAAGTCCATCAATTTGGCATAAAATCTGTCCAGAACTCTGTTTTCAACCAACATGCATAGAAATATCCTTTCCTTCCTAATTTTGTTCTTTAGCCTATAATCCAAGTTAATGGTCATTCAATAGACATAATAAGGCTTTCCCTATACTAATTCAAGTCTCTCTTTTTAGCATGCAAAAGTCGTTCATATGGGCTGTTCATTCTTCCAAACAAAACAGTCCCCTATTCCAACAATTTCAAAACATAAGAAAGGTAACAACTTAGGCATATTTTCACTGAAGTCATGTCTTAGGCTTCTAGACATTCAAGTATGCACATAATCACATATATTGTAAGGGGTTAAAGTATACTTGCCTCTTCAAGCTAAAGCTCTTGTCTTTGCTTGGTTATGAAGTGAGGTGTGATGAAATCCTTCACCTTCTTCACCTTAAGCATACGGTTTTAAGGAAATGAAATGAAAAGATTAGTCTTTATTCAATAGAGGAACTAGGTTATCTTTAAGGCTAGAGCATCTTACCAAAATGAGCTTGGAATGGAGGTTCAAGCACCTCAATATAACACCACCTAGAAAAGTTGAAGGCTTTCACCTATTTCAACCATGAAACCCACGGTTTTGGCATGGAGAAGAGAGTTCATGTGAGCTTCATTCTTCACCAAATAAGAATTCACTTAAGAAACTTGGAACAAGACTTACCTAGATGTCTTCTTGAGTCTTGAAAGTGAAGTTGAACTTCTATCCTCCAAGATAAAGGGGCCGAAATGTTGGTGAGGGAGATGAGGGAACTTTTGCTAAGTGTTGCTCTTGCTTGAATGTGTCTTGAGAGGAGTCTCAAGATGACAAGAAGGTAGATGTTTCTAGAATGGTTTGATTTAAAACATGTTAGAGACTTAGGAGAGGGGGGGACGGTTTTGGAGGGACTTTTGTGAGGGTTAGGGCTTTCTTGAATGTTAATCAAGGTTAAGTTAGTATAACCTTGGTTACTTTATTCAAACTATAGTTACTTTTGTGCTAACCCAAGTTACTTTATTAAATCATGGTTACATTAACCTTGGTTTAGAGAAAAGTAACCATGGTAGGATTTAAAAATCCTCCATGTCTAGACACTAGGGGGGGGCGGTTTTGGTTGGGGTCTTTATGACCTCAACCATACTACTTCCTTCTTTAATGAGTTGTCTTAACTTGTTCCTTAAATGCATGTCTATTTTATTTTCTATTTATTCTTTGCATAATAAATTCTTGTCTTATTATTTTAACTAATAAAATTGGCTAGAGATTTCTAGAACATCTCTATGTATAGGCCGAAATTTTGGGCCTCTTAGGCATCTTGATATTCCTTGTAAATTTTAATTCATATACCATATTGTTGTCTATATTTTATTGTATTCCAAGATTAGCATATGTATGTATACAAATACGTACACGCCTATGTGTACCATGTGTTTATACCTTCCCTACATATATCATATATACGCACATACATATATATATCTTGGTATGGTTTATATCATTCTATATTTCATGGACTATCTCAAGAGCATTTAAGTAAAAAGAGTTACGTGGACTTAAGTAACACGCTCTAAAAGAAATTGTCGCTTTCATTCCATCTCATATTCATAGTTTTCACGTACCTGATTGTTGGGGTACAACATCCTTCCCTCCTTCAATAAAGTTTCGTCCTCGAAACTTATGAATTGTCAAAGAGATATGGGTACTTTTGCTTCATGCCTTCCTCTAATTCCCAAGTGGCCTCATCAACTGAATGGTTCTTCCATTTCACCTTGACCATAGGAATAGACTTATTCCTCAATGCTTTCACTTCCCTATCAATTATCCTTTCGGGTTCTTCAACATATGATATATCAGCTTCAATCCTCAAAGGTTGCTCATCCATAATATGGCTCGAGTCATGCACATACTTACGCAATTGAGATATATGAAACACATTGTGTAATTGAGACAACGATGGTGGTAGTGCAAGTCTATAAGCAACTTCTCCAATTCTTTCCAAGATCTCAAATGGTCCAATGAATCTAGGACTAAGCTTCCCTTTAATTCCGAACCGCTTTACTCCTTTCGATGGAGATACCTTCAAGAATACTTATCTCCTACTTGAAACTCAAGTGGTCGACGCCTCACGTCGGCCCACGCCTTGCTTCTATCCTGAGCAGCCTTCAATCTTTGTCTTGCAATCATAACCTTTTCCTTGGTTTGCTCTACTAAGTCAGGTCCTGTGAAAATCTTATCTCCAATCTCATCCCAATACAATGGCGATCGACATTTTCTTCCATAAAGAGCTTCATAAGGAGCCATTCCAATAGATCTGTGATAGCTGTTATTGTATGAAAACTCAACCAACTTCAAACTCTTATCCCAGCTACCTCCAAGGTCCAACACACAAGCACGCAACATGTCCTCCAATGTTTGAATTGTTCTCTCTGATTGACCGTCAGTCTGGGGATGAAAAGCTGAACTCATGCGAACTTCCGTACCCATCGCTTTCTGAAATGCCGTCCAAAACCTTGATGTGAAGCGGGGGTCTCGGTCACAAACTATGCTCATAGGGACTCCATGCAAACATACAATCTGATCAACATACATAGAAGCCAACTTTTCCATGGGTGCTTTAATCGACATTGCCATGAAATGAGCACTCTTCGTCAGACGATCCACAACAACCCAAATAGTGTCATATCCACTTCTTGTCTTAGGTAAATCGGTCACAAAATCCATAGCGATGTGATCCCACTTCCACTCAGGCACCTCCAGTGGTTGCAATAATCCAGCTGGCCTCTGATGTTCTGCTTTGACTTTCTGACATACAAGACATTTCTCAACAAACTCTGCTATCTGATTCTTCATTCCTGGCCACCAAAACTTTTGATTCAAGTCATGATACATCTTATTTTCTCCTGGGTGAATAGACAAGCGAGAATTATGGGCTTCCTGAAGCACTTCACTTCTTATCGCATCATCATTAGGACACACACAATCGACCTCTAAACCACAAACTGCCATCACTACGGACTTCAAAATCGTCAGATGGCTTCTCCTTCAGCTTGCTCTTAACTTTCATCAATGCATCATCCTTATCTTGAGTCTCCTTAATCCTATCGATCAAAGAAGGAACCACTACTAACTTTGCAAGCACGTCGGAAATCGAATTCACTTCTTCCAGACCAAACTCTTCCATATCACGCTGTAGAGGTGGTTGGCGGGGATGACTCGTCTTACGACTCAAAGCATCAGCAACTCTATTAGCTTTACCTGGATGATACTGAATAGAGATGTCATAATCCTTGATCAACTCAAGCCATCGCCTTTGGCGCATATTCAGCTCCTTTTGAGTGAAGAGGTATTTCAAACTCTTATGATCCGTGAAGATCTCACACTTCTCTCCATACAGATAATGACGCCAAATCTTCAGAGCAAATACAACTGCTGCAAGCTCGAGGTCATGTACTGGATAATTCTGCTCAAACGGCTTAAGCTGGCGAGACGCATACGCGATCACACGTCCATTCTGCATAAGAACACAACCCAATCCATTCTTGGAAGCATCACTATAGATCACAAACTGTTCTCCTGAAATGGGTTGAGCCAAAACTGGTGCAGACGTCAACCTTGCCTTCAGTTCAGAAAAGCTACTTTCACAATCCTCATTCCATACAAATTTTGTCTTCTTCTGAGTCAATCTAGTGAGTGGCATAGCTATCCTTGAAAATCCTTCAACAAACTTTCGGTAGTAACCGGCCAGTCCAAGAAAACTCCTTACTTCAGTGACATTGGTCGGTCTCGGCCACTCAGTAATTGCCTCTATCTTTCTAGGATCAACCGAAACCCCATTTTCAGTAATAATATGGCCCAAAAATGACACACTATGCAACCAAAACTCACATTTACTGAATTTTGCATAGAGCTTATGCTTTCTTAGAATACTAAGTATTGTCCTCAGATGGGCTGTATGAGTTTCCTCATCAGGCGAATAAATCAGGATATCGTCAATAAAGACGACCACATACTTATCCAACTGGTCCTGAAACACCCGATTCATAAGATCCATAAACGCTGCAGGGAGTGTTGGTCAGTCCAAAAGGCATCACGAGAAATTCATAATGTCCATATCTCGTCCTGAATGCTGTCTTAGGAATATCCTCAGCTCTTATCTTCAATTGAAAATATCCAGATCTTAGGTCCACTTTGCTAAACACCCGAGCTCCCTGCATTAGGATACTTTAGATATTATTCATGATTATTATATTGAAATAAGACTTGGTAACTACTGACCCGAAGCTGGTCGAACAGATCGTCGATCCGAGGCAACGGATACTTATTCTTCACGGTTATCTTGTTGAGTTCCCGATAATCAATACACAGCCGCATACCTCCATCCTTCTTCTTTACAAATAAAACTGGGGCACCCCATGGTGACACACTTGGACGAATCAACTTCTTTTCCAATAACTCGTGCAATTGCTCTTTTAGTTCCTTCAGCTCAGCGGGTGCCATGCGGTAAGGAGCTTTAGAAATGGGCTCAGCTCCGGGGATGAGATTTATCTCAAAGGAAATTTCTCGATCAGGGGGAAGTCCCGGTAGTTCCTCTGGAAAGACATCAAGAAACTCTTGAACTACTGGAACTTGCGAAATGTCCACTGCTGCCTGCTCAGCACTAAGAGCATGAACAAGATAGCCTTGACATCCCTTCCGCAACACTTGACGGGCACGTGCTGCATTCACAAAAATATTCTTCGACTTCTTCAATTTGGGACCTCCTTGAAATGATACTTCCTCTCGTTCCGGGGCTTTGAAAGTGACTTTCTTCTGAGTGCAATCAATATGGGCATGGTTCTTAGACAACCAGTCCATACCAAGAATAATGTCAAAGTCACTCATAGCAATCAGGATCAGATCAGTCGCGAACCGATGGTCATCGAGTTCGACCGCGCAATTCTTATACAGATAATGAGACGTAAGTACTTGATCACCCGCGGCTTGGATTCGATAGGGTGATTTCAGCCGGATAGGACCATGGTCTAATCCCTTTGCAAATTTCTTAGATATAAAGGAGTGGCTGGCGCCACTATCAAACAACACGTTTGCGGGTATACAACATACAAGAATAGCGCCTGAATTATGCAAAGCTTTATATATGCAGCAATATAATATTTATCAAATTAGTATTGCATAATTTTAAATCATACCAGCCACGACGTCTCCAGCTTCCTCAACTGCAGCATCGGTCATCACATGCACACGCGCATTCGAGCACTGACGTTGGTTCCTCTGCTGCTGACCATCACGCTCACGACAATCTCTCAAAATATGCCCAGTCTTTCCACATCCAGCACAAGCAGCTCCCTTATCAGGACAATCCCTAATTATATGACCAGTCTTGCCGCAACCAAAACACTTACCAGCTTGTACATAGCACTCGCCCAAATGATTCTTCTGACAATGGGGACACATGGGAATGGCCTGCTGCTGCTGTCCTTGATTTCCTTGATTATTTCTTTGATTATTCTGATTCTGCCCACGGCGCTGTCCACGATTCTGATTTCCTCTTTGGTTCTGATTCTGCTGTCTACCTTGCCTCCCATGAAAATTCTGTCTAGTCATTTTCCTTGCTCCTTTATCACCGTAAGTGTCCCTTCCTCTTTTCTGGCCCACTGTCGCATCGCGACGAATGATATCCTTCTCGATCCGATAACATGCGTCAACAAGTGCCTCAAAATCAGCAGAGATAACATTTACCAACCAAGTGCGAATCCTTGGGTTCAGCCCACTCTCAAACTTCACCATCTTAGATTCCTCATCATTCATCGTAGCCGGAGAAAATCTACCCAAAGCCAGAAACTTGCTCACATATTCAGACACAGTCATACCAGGTTCTTGCTTCAACATTTCAAAATCATGCCTCTTTTGCATCTTCACTGACGGAGGAAAATAAAACTTGTTGAACTCTTGGATGAATCTCTCCCATGGAATAGGTCGGGGCAAAGGTTGCAGCTTAGCCTTCCACCACTAGTTCGCCTCACCAAGGAGGAAAGGCCTCACAGCTTGGGTTTTCATATTGTCAGGGGCTCCATTCAGTTCAAAACAGTTCTCCACTTCATCTAGCCATTTTTCAGCCATATCGGGGTCAGACTTGCCTTCAAAAGGCGGCACATTCGCTCGCTTGAGCTTCTCAAAGTAGTACTGTGCATCTCTTATTGGTTCATAAGGAGGAGGAGGGGCAACTTGTTGAATCATTCCCTGGCCAATCTGAGTTACGGTCTGACAGAATGCTTGGAAATCCGGAATAAGAAGTGGCACTTGTGGAAGAGGGTTTCCTTGAGCTGGTGGGGGATTTTCATTCTGCGGTGGAGGAGGAGGCGGTGGATTCTGATTCTGAGGAGGAGGTGGAGGAACTTGATCTTGAGGTTGTGGAGGGTTTGGTTCAGGTGTATGGGCAGCATCTCTGCGAGGTCTACCGCGAGTTCGAACCATCTGTATACAGAGCAGAAAGATATAGATATATATGGATCGAAATGACTGACTGAATTTAGACATGCTGGGAAAAAGGAATTTAAAGCAGGAAAAAGAGTTAATCTGCCACATATCAGGCTAGCAGGTCAACCAGGGGACCCTATTTCCAACCTAAGTTGTCTAAGCTAATGCTGTCTCTTTTCTAAGATCATGACTTAAGTCTAAGATCAATTCTTAGATTCTAAGATCATAACTTAGCTTTTACGTTCTGCCCGAATCTAGAGCCTGGGCTCTGATACCACCTGTAGCGCCCCGTATTCGGCTACCCCTCGTACGGTGCACCCGCCGTACCTTCCCTTTCGGAAAAGTACAAAGCGTCGATACTTAACTCGTAAAACCCATGAATAAACATGGATTACAAAGTTACGATCTTAACATGTAGATAAAAATATGGCAGAATTTTAACCTTAATCCGAAAGCGTCAAATCGCGAATACATAGCAAAATTATACAAACTGAACCGATAGCAAACTACACCGCGAAATTATACAAACATTATCCGAAAGGAATCCGAAAATAGCTAAGTCCCAAAATGTCCCAAAGGTTCATCAAAAGCTTCCATCATCATTCTTTTAACAGCGACTTCAATAACCTATGGGTATGGCACCCTTGGCTCATCATCAATCCACTCGACTTCATTACCTGGCTCTGGGGAGAAAATAAATGGGTGAGCGACAAAGTCGCCAGCAAGTATACAATAACACCGTACAATAAAGAGAAAACGGCATACAAGAATCAAACCCCAATTCCTTAAGTTAAAACATACATGCCAATACCTTTCCGAAGCATCATACTTAAAGTCATATCAATACTTAGCTAAGATCTAAATGTCATCACTTAGTTAGATTCTACATGCTATAGCCAAACCTTACTTCTATGAATAGGTATCATGCGTAATATGTATGAAAATGTGAATGCAATGCAAATGCAACGGGAAACATTCTTTCTTTCATTTAGACATGCTCATAAAAATAGCTTGAACTTCTTTCTTTCTTTTAAATCATGCTCATCATAAAACAAGAGAGTGTGTCAGCCTATTATACCGGGCATGACTCGGTTCTTATAACATGATCACCTTCAGGTCTATTATACCGGACCTGGCTCGGTTCTTATACTCTTCAGACCTATTATACCGGGCCTGGATCGGTTCTTATCTTTCATCAGACCTATTATACCGGGCCTGGATCGGTTCTTATACTTCTTCAGATCAATTAACCCCGGATCTGTAGCGGGTTAAGCTGGCCAGAAGGGACGAAATTCTTTCAAAACAGAAACTTTATATAAAACATCGATAAAATCATGAGCATGGAACATATGAGCATGTCAATGCAAGTGCATGGAGATGCAACATGGTAAAATGCACTTATAACATCATAAACAACTTTCTTCATGGGCTGGAAAACGATCCAGCAGCATGTCCTGTATTGCCCGGCCTCAAAATCAACCTTTTGAGCCTATTTTCCAGAAACTAAAAATATGGACATGCACCACATGATCTTAACTACATTCTGTACAAATTTCATGCGATTTCGACAAGCGTAGGTACCTCAATAAAAATAATTCCCAACAAGGGTACAACAGAAATTCTGCTGCACTCTCAGCTCCATTCCTTACCTTGTCTCCATCCATAAACTCATTATGGGGCTCACTTAACACCTGGAAATCTTTCCTATTTCCTTTATGAACAATATTCAAATGCCCATTCACCAAAACCAGTCAAAATAAATACGATACAATTCATACAAGCACAAAGGGTCAATCTGTCCTGTTTTCCAGAATGTTACTCCAACTTTCCCTCAATGGTTTACCCTCAAGATCAATAGATAAAATCAATTTCTTTACATGGATACTTAGCTCTATGTCTTAAGTACTTCCTGTACAAATTTCAGGGCAATCCAAGATGTTTAGGGTACTTAAATAATTTTTCTCCCTAAGGTGGTATGACCAGAAACTGTTTTGACCCCTTTGACACTAAAAATTCATTTCTGACCAATCCACAAATGATTTTCCAGAAATTCCAACTCCACAATAAAATAGACATGATAAGATACGACCAAACCAAAAATAAGCTCAATCCAACGTTTAGAAGGTCCTTAACTAAGTCCATCAATTTGGCATAAAATCTGTCCAGAACTTCTGTTTTCAACCAACATGCATAGAAATATCCTTTCCTTCCTAATTTTGTTCTTTAGCCTATAATCCAAGTTAATGGTCATTCAATAGACATAATAAGGATTTCCCTATACTAATTCAAGTCTCTCTTTTTAGCATGCAAAAGTCGTTCATATGGGCTGTTCATTCTTCCAAACAAAACAAGTCCCCTATTCCAACAATTTCAAAACATAAGAAAGGTAACAACTTAGGCATATTTTCACTGAAGTCATGTCTTAGGCTTCTAGACATTCAAGTATGCACATAATCACATATATTGTAAGGGGTTAAAGTATACTTGCCTCTTCAAGCTAAAGCTCTTGTCTTTGCTTGGTTATGAAGTGAGGTGTGATGAAATCCTTCACCTTCTTCACCTTAAGCATACGGTTTTAAGGAATGAAATGAAAAGATTAGTCTTTATTCAATAGAGGAACTAGGTTATCTTTAAGGCTAGAGCATCTTACCAAAATGAGCTTGGAATGGAGGTTCAAGCACCTCAATATAACACCACCTAGAAAAGTTGAAGGCTTTCACCTATTTCAACCATGAAACCCACGGTTTTGGCATGGAGAAGGAGAGTTCATGTGAGCTTCATTCTTCACCAAATAAGAATTCACTTAAAGGAACTTGGAACAAGACTTACCTAGATGTCTTCTTGAGTCTTGAAAGTGAAGTTGAACTTCTATCCTCCAAGATAAAGGGGCCGAAATGTTGGTGAGGGAGATGAGGGAACTTTTGCTAAGTGTTGCTCTTGCTTGAATGTGTCTTGAGAGGAGTCTCAAGATGACAAGAAGGTAGATGTTTCTAGAATGGTTTGATTTAAAACATGTTAGAGACTTAGGAGAGGGGGGGGACGGTTTTGGAGGGACTTTTGTGAGGGTTAGGGCTTTCTTGAATGTTAATCAAGGTTAAGTTAGTATAACCTTGGTTACTTTATTCAAACTATAGTTACTTTTGTGCTAACCCAAGTTACTTTATTAAATCATGGTTACATTAACCTTGGTTTAGAGAAAAGTAACCATGGTAGGATTTAAAAATCCTCCATGTCTAGACACTAGGGGGGGCGGTTTTGGTTGGGGTCTTTATGACCTCAACCATACTACTTCCTTCTTTAATGAGTTGTCTTAACTTGTTCCTTAAATGCATGTCTATTTTATTTTCTATTTATTCTTTGCATAATAAATTCTTGTCTTATTATTTTAACTAATAAAATTGGCTAGAGATTTCTAGAACATCTCCTATGTATAGGCCGAAATTTTGGGCCTCTTAGGCATCTTGATATTCCTTGTAATTTTAATTCATATACCATATTGTTGTCTATATTTTATTGTATTCCAAGATTAGCATATGTATGTATACAAATACGTACACGCCTATGTGTACCATGTGTTTATACCTTCCCTACATATATCATATATACGCACATACATATATATATCTTGGTATGGTTTATATCATTCTATATTTCATGGACTATCTCAAGAGCATTTAAGTAAAAAGAGTTACGTGGACTTAAGTAACACGCTCTAAAAGAAATTGTCGCTTTCATTCCATCTCATATTCATAGTTTTCACGTACCTGATTGTTGGGGTACAACATCCTTCCCTCCTTCAATAAAGTTTCGTCCTCGAAACTTATGAATTGTCAAAGAGATATGGGTACTTTTGCTTCATGCCTTCCTCTAATTCCCAAGTGGCCTCATCAACTGAATGGTTCTTCCATTTCACCTTGACCATAGGAATAGACTTATTCCTCAATGCTTTCACTTCCCTATCAATTATCCTTTCGGGTTCTTCAACATATGATATATCAGCTTCAATCCTCAAAGGTTGCTCATCCATAATATGGCTCGAGTCATGCACATACTTACGCAATTGAGATATATGAAACACATTGTGTAATTGAGACAACGATGGTGGTAGTGCAAGTCTATAAGCAACTTCTCCAATTCTTTCCAAGATCTCAAATGGTCCAATGAATCTAGGACTAAGCTTCCCTTTAATTCCGAACCGCTTTACTCCTTTCGATGGAGATACCTTCAAGAATACTTTATCTCCCTACTTGAAACTCAAGGGGTCGACGCCTCACGTCGGCCCACGCCTTGCTTCTATCCTGAGCAGCCTTCAATCTTTGTCTTGCAATCATAACCTTTTCCTTGGTTTGCTCTACTAAGTAAGGTCCTGTGAAAATCTTATCTCCAATCTCATCCCAATACAATGGCGATCGACATTTTCTTCCATAAAGAGCTTCGTAAGGAGCCATTCCAATAGATCTGTGATAGCTGTTATTGTATGAAAACTCAACCAACTTCAAACTCTTATCCCAGCTACCTCCAAGGTCCAACACACAAGCACGCAACATGTCCTCCAATGTTTGAATTGTTCTCTCTGATTGACCGTCAGTCTGGGGATGAAAAGCTGAACTCATGCGAACTTCCGTACCCATCGCTTTCTGAAATGCCGTCCAAAACCTTGATGTGAAGCGGGGGTCTCGGTCACAAACTATGCTCATAGGGACTCCATGCAAACATACAATCTGATCAACATACATAGAAGCCAACTTTTCCATGGGTGCTTTAATCGACATTGCCATGAAATGAGCACTCTTCGTCAGACGATCCACAACAACCCAAATAGTGTCATATCCACTTCTTGTCTTAGGTAAATCGGTCACAAAATCCATAGCGATGTGATCCCACTTCCACTCAGGCACCTCCAGTGGTTGCAATAATCCAGCTGGCCTCTGATGTTCTGCTTTGACTTTTGACATACAAGACATTTCTCAACAAACTCTGCTATCTGATTCTTCATTCCTGGCCACCAAAACTTTTGATTCAAGTCATGATACATCTTATTTTCTCCTGGGTGAATAGACAAGCGAGAATTATGGGCTTCCTGAAGCACTTCACTTCTTATCGCATCATCATTAGACACACACAATCGACCTCTAAACCACAAACTGCCATCACTACGGACTTCAAAATCGTCAGATGGCTTCTCCTTCAGCTTGCTCTTAACTTTCATCAATGCATCATCCTTATCTTGAGTCTCCTTAATCCTATCGATCAAAGAAGGAACCACTACTAACTTTGCAAGCACGTCGGAAATCGAATTCACTTCTTCCAGACCAAACTCTTCCATATCACGCTGTAGAGGTGGTTGGCGGGGATGACTCGTCTTACGACTCAAAGCATCAGCAACTCTATTAGCTTTACCTGGATGATACTGAATAGAGATGTCATAAGCCTTGATCAACTCAAGCCATCGCCTTTGGCGCATATTCAGCTCCTTTTGAGTGAAGAGGTATTTCAAACTCTTATGATCCGTGAAGATCTCACACTTCTCTCCATACAGATAATGACGCCAAATCTTCAGAGCAAATACAACTGCTGCAAGCTCGAGGTCATGTACTGGATAATTCTGCTCAAACGGCTTAAGCTGGCGAGACGCATACGCGATCACACGTCCATTCTGCATAAGAACACAACCCAATCCATTCTTGGAAGCATCACTATAGATCACAAACTGTTCTCCTGAAATGGGTTGAGCCAAAACTGGTGCAGACGTCAACCTTGCCTTCAGTTCAGAAAAGCTACTTTCACAATCCTCATTCCATACAAATTTTGTCTTCTTCTGAGTCAATCTAGTGAGTGGCATAGCTATCCTTGAAAATCCTTCAACAAACTTTCGGTAGTAACCGGCCAGTCCAAGAAAACTCCTTACTTCAGTGACATTGGTCGGTCTCGGCCACTCAGTAATTGCCTCTATCTTTCTAGGATCAACCGA